>JBAMBQ010002133.1:0-1200000 GCA_037044495.1 Stegana nigrithorax
AAAACTGTAGCTATCATCTGCAGCTCATCTCTGCTGCATGGCAGTAAATGCCAATTTGCAAACTTTAATTGCTGTTTCGTTCCGCATATCACAGATGACGCGTGTGTGCATTGCTTTGATATATTTTGAAATTGGCCGATTTAATAGGAACGGTTACGGAGTTTAGTCAGGTGTTTGATAAGAAAACAAAATCGCTTAGTCAAGCTGAGATAAGTTAAGGTTTTTACGAATAATTAGAGTCGCTTTTGCAAACTTAAACTAATTAAAATAAAATTACTATTTTACTCATCTCAATAAGACCGTCCCTATTAATCAAAGTAAAATATGCATGTGGCCATTTATCTTTGTAAAATATTTCTATTAGAATAGCAGAAAAGTTTTTGAAATTAAAAAAAGGAAACAAGCTCAGTTCAGCTAAATAACTTTCACAATGTAAACAATATAAACAATGAATAATTTTTATCATTTGTTTCCAAACAGCACGAAAATTTGCGGAAATTATAAAAAATATGTAGACTAAGCTCATGTAAGTTGATAACAATTAAAAATTAAAACACTGGTTTGCATGTTGCAAATTTTTAAAATTCCATATTAAACAAATGTAATCAGCAAATTGATAAAAAAAAATTGTTAGCGTAATTTTTTGTTAACTACAAATGGGAAAAAAAATGAATAAACACAACCAAATGTTTACGAACAAGTGCAGAGCAAGAAAAACCCTCTGAGGGCGTCGCTTTTTATCATGGTTTCGTGGACTGCGTACACAAAAACAACAAAAGCAACAAAAACAAAACACATGTAGTACAAGCAAAAATGAGCTAATTTCATTTCATAACAAAAACTTTAATAACGACGTTCATTGCTTTTTGCATTATGAGATTGACAAATAAATGAAAAAGTTGTTTGAGTGACGCAAAGGTTTTGACTTTTGTCTTCGTCTTTGTCTGGTCTTCGTTTTCTTTCGCTTTGCAGTTAGTTTATTGTTAAATGCTGTTGTGTTTGTTGTTTTTTTCAATTTTTTATCGGTAATAGGTTCAACGGAGTTTCTGTTTTTGCTCGTGCCTTTGGTTATTTGTTTTGAGATTGCCAATGCGCTCTTTTTGAAAGGTGCTTGCTGGCCTAATAATCTTGACCACAGACAAAGATTTTACTTTTGGACTTTTTTGCTTTTAGGTCTTGAGTTTTATTGCTGCTTTGCTTTGCTTGCTTTTCATTTCATATTTGCTGCTATCACAGCTTAATTAGTTTGATTTTGTATTTGTTTAAAAAAACGTTTTTGCTATTTACGGTCGACACTTGCACATTTTCCCTTGGGGAGCTCGAATTGCTTACTTATAACGCTGGGCGAGGGATGACATGGCAAATCGTAAATAAACGTTATTTCGCGAAACGTGTTAGCACACGCCTAAAGAAAACCATTAAGATGACATTAACATCGTACTCACCTCAAAATCAGGGCCTGGGTAGGACAGCCGTTTCAGTTTTTCAACTTCATCTCTATGCAGTCTGCAATTTATGTGGAAAATATGTAATAAACAAGACCTCTGATTTAGCGGCAACAAGAGTCACACACATACCTGGTCAGCTCCTCAGCCTTACGCCGTTTATCAATTTCACGCTCCAATTTGCGCTTCCATGATTCATCGTTTTCGGCAATGATTTCAAGGCAATGCTGCAACGTCGTCAGTACACCGGAAGTTGTGGCACGAAAGGTTATTGACTCGCCCTATTAAGAAAACAAATCGATCAAAATTATTAAACAAACTGATGTAGCCTTAATGTCACGCACCCTAAAGTCAATCGGTTTGAGGCCATCGCCCAAATCAAGCGGCTGTTGATTTTGTTTGTTGATGTCCGAGCAGGCATCGAAGTAACGCTGCAAGGTCTCAATCTGACCGAAGAGTATGTCCTTGAATGTTTCCAACTCGCCGACTTTCTCTCGTAGATTGCGCTGGGTTTTCTTCAAACTGCTGCCGCTGGCCACGGAAATCGTATTCGACTGCAAGGACATTGTGCTGCCATGGCGACGCAACGAAGTCGTATCCGTGCTGGTGGTGTCCTCCTTATACAGCTGTAGCACCTCAACCCAATGCATGCGATCCTCACTGGTCTCGGCGCGCAGGCACCAGTTGTTGTAGTTGTTGACGACAACATCGAAACGCAACTCGTCCGATTCATGTGACTGCAAGTGGTTTTGCGATAAAGACAATGCAGTATATACATATAGTTGACATTTAGCAGGAGTGGGATTTTTTTCGCTCACGCTTAATGATGATTCATCAGTTTATTTTTGTTTTATTTTTTTGTCAGTATTAAAAATGTGTATGTCGATAAGTTTGTAATGTTAATCTAGAACAGGCCGCCATCGCAATATATAAACAAACACAGACACCCCCCCTTTGGCAAAACCCCAAGTAAGTAATTAGTGCAACGCTGACACCGCCGCGCCTCAAACAAAGCGACAACGGAAGAAAAGAACAACGTGCAACAACAAAACTTGACGAAACAGCAAAGTAGTGAAAAACAGAAGAAACTCACGAAGCCATCAATGTCAAAAACGTATTTCTAATTGAAACAAAAACAAAAATAACAGTAAAAGCAACAACGAGTATTGATGATGGCTTTAATATGTGCGCGGAATGTACTCGTGCATAGTGAACAGTGAGTCACGAAACTGAACAGACAACTGACTTAGTGTCTTAATGCCATGTCGAATTAGCGTCGATACAAATTGTACCAAGTGACAAGAGGATTATAGGTGGCATGCTTGGAAGCCATTGTATAATTTTCAAGTTCTTTCGTTATTTCCAAGTAGCTGCAGCTCAGGTGTAGCGTTACTTATGTGGTACACTGTACACATCGAACATCGCGTGTTTACAAAAATAGCAATAACAATAAAGCAAAAGCACTGAAAAGTTAATTGTTTGTGCTGCATTGATTGCTCGCCGCTCGCCGTTGCCTACGCCGCTGCCCATGCACTTGCCGCGCCACCCGTTGAGTAATGTGACCACAACGCACTCATACACATGCACACACACACACTGCGCGTTATTAATTAGTTTTATTAGTTCTATTAAAATCACTTGCCGCACTCTGAAGACCCAATTGAAAAAAATTTGCCACCTACCTTAATGGTCGCTTTCGCCAGACTAATGGCTCCGCGACAGCCAAAGTCGGAATCCGATTCCGATTTGTAATAGGAAAGTGTGCCGTCCTTCAGCACAATGTATCGGGGCTGCCATCCGTATATGTAATTTGTCCATTTGCTCAAATAGCCGCGCAGTTCGATGCTGCTATCTATGTACTCCTCTTCGGAAACATCGCTGTGTGATGCTGCATCTGGCGGCGGCGGTGGCGGCTGTGCTGCCGGCGTTATAACTTTGTTGTTGCTGCTGTTGTTGGTCTGCGTCTCGTCCATGCCAGCTACACCACTTTTTATTCTGCAGCACGGAAAGCGCAAGATTAAAATAAAAACAAAATGCGGTAATCGTTTTCAATGCGATTAGCGGTTTATGCAGCCACGTAATTTCCGCAAAAAACGCCTAAGTTAAAGTATTTGCTACTAAACTCAAAGTAAGCTGATAAAACCTGATGCCGAATTCTAAGTAACGGCATTTATTAGCAATTGCTGTTTGTATAGTCGTGCATATGCTGCTACTTGTAGAATTGGCACGTAGTTGACTTAAGCGCGTTTTATATATGGTACTTACTAATTAGCGGTAGTTATTGCTTTGCGCACATTTGTTTATTTATATTTTTATTAATAAACTCACGACAAAATTCTGAGCTTCGCATACCAGCTGTTTTCTGTTATTGGTCAACTGAAAGCTGCTTGCTACAGAAACCCCACAATTATCGATTGTACCATGCTTGATAGCTACACGATAGCAAACTCTTATGCAGTCTGAAGCAGAGCAACCCTCAGTGTTGCTGTTCGGTGATAACAGTCAAAGTTTTTTAAAATACAATTTGTAAATATCATCGGGTTATGTTTATTTTAACATTTTTATACAAGGAAAGCGATAATTAATATAAATTACAAACAATTAATGCAAAATTTCTTTAATAAAATTTATTAATATCTAATCGTATTAGCAAAACGCAAACCTATTTGTTAAAGAAATACTTATAGCGTTAATATTATTTCTACTACATATACGTATGTTTTGTGCACGATTTTTGATCAATTATATTACAATGCACATAAATATATATAAAATTAAGTTAAATTCGTTCTATATATTTCATTCTTCGACAATTATTTACAACAGTTATAACAGTTCTAAAAATTAGCAACAAACTACGCTAGCATTAAACATTTAGAGTTGAAAATAAATAAATTAACAAACATTACAAGTAAATAAGTAAACAATAAATTAACTACAAACAAATGACTTTCATTATGCACTCATTTTCAATATTTTTTTTACAATTTACAATATAGTATTGCGATGACTAAATCAACTTTAATCACTAAGATGAACACAGGAAAAAAATGAACAAAAATAGTTAATGAATTAAAAAAAAATTAGCCCATAAATTCTTATTCTCGCTAGTTTACATAAAAATCGGTTTCTCCGCATATTTATTTTGTGTGGGTAGCTCGTTGGTGACCAACTCATCGCGGTCCTCAGGCAGTTGGCTGCGCAATAATTCAACTGCTTCCTGTTCATGATATTCGCCTTTTTGCGGTTCGCTGTCGGAACTTGGGTATAAAAAGATTCCAGATTAGAAATGCAATAAAAACAATAACAATCAAGCATTCACCTGTACTTATTCTGCAGCGCCTTAAAAATGCTCTTCGGACAGCCCTTATAGTAGGGAAAACACTCACCAGGCGCTTGCCGCCCCTCGCCAATTGCCTGTGCACGCACATATTCCGGTATTAAGTCCGCGTAAGGCGATTTCGTAACGCTAAAATTTTTATTGAATTATTTGTTACGTATTTTTATATAGTCTTATACGGATGGCCAACTTACGTAAGAAATAACTTTGTCATTTCACCAAAGACACCGAAGTGGTGCAGTGTGCGCGAGTGAATCTCACATATAGTGCGCAGCAGACACGCCTTGCCATCCATGCCGAAAGTTGACAGGAAATCCTCCACAACGCTGTATAGCAAAACGCGCTCGCCACCGTGAAATATATGTTTAAAACGCTCTGGCAGCTCAGGATGCTGCGGCGGTGGCTCCTCACTTGCCGACTGTTGCTTCAGCACAAAGTTCTCATGCTCACTGCTGCGTTCACTGAGGTCGCGTTTCTTGCGCTGATAGCTGAGATAGCTCGCCACATAGTTGCCCAACATTTCGCCCGCTGAGTGACCGAAGGAGCGTGCAAAAATCGGTGGTAAATCGCCCAAAGGATTTTGATTGTCCGTTAGTCCCAGTTTATCAAAGTCAACTACAATGCAACATTTGAAAATTATTTTCACTTTTTTCAACCATAAAGAAGTACATACTCGTTACGGGAAAGCTAATTGTCAGATTCGAAAAGAAACCCTCGGGTGGATGTCGCACCAAGGGCAAAGCGATCGTTGGCGTAAATGTCAACGAGGTCCCCGGCGGCAATGCCAAGCGTCCATCGTCCGTGATCCAGACTAAACGCTTCTTGCGCGAATGCGGCTGCCTTGAATCGGTGTCGATGAATTCTTCATGTTGCAGCTCATCGGCGAGCGTATTTCTGTGCTCTGGCTGCTGCTGTTGACCGGCTTCGTGTTGCTCTCTCGCTCTTTCACCAGGCACGGCAGCTTCATGCTGTGTTGCCGCACTGGCATCTGCGCTGCCATTGCTGTGGCCAATGCAGATGATTAACAACAAGGCTAGTTTGACTTTGTGTATGCTGCACAGCCGTTTGTTATAAGCCATCTTCGAGTTATTGCTGAAACTGTAGAAATGCACAAAATAAAAGACTTAAGCAACGAACTTCATTTAAACCACAAGTGCGCATTACGTTTCGCATGTAACATATGAGACTCATTTACGTCATTTGGCGGCGTTTATTGCATACTCGGCTTTAATCTTAACTATAAACGGCTAATCGCCATTATTATACGTACAAACTTCGCATTAAAATCGGTTAAATAACTGTAACAATCAAAATGATGCAGACAGACAACAACAACTGGCGTATGAACATGCACATGTGCTGCGGGATTTCAAGTACAACCGTTTTTTAGCCATTTATTGTGTGTTTTCTGTTATGTGCATTCCCAGCTTCCTTGCTGCTAATCAGCTGTTTAGCAAATCACATAACAGGTTTTAAATGTTTTTCTTTTTTATTTTTTTTCGTGAGATTGCCAGTTTGGTTTTCATTGTGCTGCTACTGCTGCTTCTGCCTCTGTCATTTCTCAGTTTTTAGACAATGCCACAAAGCGAAGCGAGCAGCGCCAATGGGGCCAAGCGACCAATATGATTTGGAAAGCAATGACACAATTCGTTTCTTGAATTCGTTTTGTTAGTCAGTTAAACAGCAAAAAGGACAAACATGCCCTAAGCGCGGCTTCAATGTTGTCACTTGCCTTGCGTGGTTTTTTTTTTTCTTTTCTTTTCTTTTCTTCATCAAAGCACCAAATTTCGCTTAATGAAATTCTTTGAAAAGTCAACCAAAATGCATTTTGTACCACTCTACTTTTTGGTAGGCAGTCACGTAACTCCTCTGGCACTTTGCCTTATTTTTTTTTATAATTGTTGCATTGCCTGCGAGCCTTTGAAGCAAGCAATTGAAATCATAACTGCAAAGTGCAATCAGCCAAGTTAAAAATTAATGCCTACACTTGTAGTGTTAAGCAGCTCGATTGGCATTAGAAAGTCTCAATAAATATTTTATGTACAAAAAAAAACCAAAAAGAATTTCCTGTACAGTTTCATGTGTATGCGGCTACAACCGCCTTTGGTGCGCTAAGCCAACCACATAAAAAGGCAAGCATGCGCCAACACTTGCTGGTCGAGTGCAGCAGCTTGGCAACTAGTTTGCGAAGAGTGCATTTGCATTTTGGTTGCATCATCATTCACAACAACAAACAACAACAAACAACAACAATAACAACCACAAACACGCGCGCACCATTAACAAGCGTGCATGGGATTAACTGGGCCAATGTTCGAACGAACGAACGCCTTGCACGGCGAAGACACTGACTAGGTGTCCGTGATTGGTAAAAGTGCGTTGCCATGTTTATTAAGTTTTCACAAAATCAACTAACAAAAAACGCTAAACGAAAAATGCAATATGTAAACAAAACAAAAAACACAAAAACCACAAACTCAGTTATCAATCGAAGTTGCTCCATTTTCGTCGCAAAATCCTCGTTGTCGTTGTCGTCAATGCTTTTCTAATGAAGCTGAGTCGCTGGGGCATGCGTAGCCGCCGCCAAATGACGGTACATAAGTGCGTCTGTGACCAGTTTTAGTGAAATTTTCGCGCCTGCTTGCGTTCATTCTGCCTGCACCCGTACCCGTTTATTGCTTAGAATGATTAATCGAAAATGTACTTTCGCCGTCGCCGTCGCCGAATCCGTCGCAGGCGTTGCAGCAGCTGTGCATGCAATTTTGGATGCACATCCAATAGGCGGTTCGGCAATTGCTTCCCGATTGGTTGCGGTTGCATTTGGTCTTGGATTTGCTGTTAGTTCAGTTCGCTCGATTACCACTGAGCACTCTCAGCGCTCAACTTAATGAGTATTGGCGTGAACGATCTGTTTTCATTACCCTAAGCAGTTTAATTAATTATTTATGCAAACTGCACAAACTTTTTCGCTTTTCATTTTGTGGTTTCTTTTCATGTTTCAATCAAGCGGCGACTCAGAATATTATTGCACACACACAACATTGGCAGAAGTTTCATCTACTCTGAGCTGTCTTTAAGGAAAATACATTTTATTTATTGGCAGGAACAAATAAACAAATATCTATAATTGAGAAGGTGTGTTGCTTTCGATCCTTCTGCAGCTATGCTGACTGTCTCATGCAACGCAGGCAGCGTTTGTTGGTGGCGGTTAACAAGATTCATGCTCGACGCTTTACCAGGATAACAAGGTACAAACAGACACAAAGAGTATAATAGAAGTAATTGTGCATATGAATAATGGCGAACGCTTCGCTAAACATACAATCAATCAATCATACATTCGTCCATCTAGGCAGTCAACGCTGGATGCGTGCGTAGCAAAGAGCAGAAGAACTCGCCACTGAACAGATGCTAAGCACCGAGAACTGGTTAGGACGTTAGCAACTGATAGCAACAATGCAGGTAGACGACATGCCAGGAAATACCAAGCCATGGTGGCCTACCGACTGCCAACTCTCAACTGCCATCTGCCAGATTAATTGCTTTGCTGTGGCAGACGAACAGAACGACAGAGCGACAACGACAGAGACATCGACAGAGACGGAGACAGAGACAGAGATGGACAGGCTGAGCCTAGACTCGTTTGACTCGACTGAAAATGAAATTGCACAGAGTAGGTGAACTGGGTCAAGTCTACGAGTATAAGGCAGCACAGTGGAGAGGGTGCCGAGTTTTCAAGCGAGAGTTGAAAATGCCGAGTTGACACTTTGAAGGCGATGTGTGCATGCTGTGATAAGCATACCATGGCCTACGGATGTAGTCAAACGAAAAGAAAAAGAAGAAAATGGAAAACACGGGCAGCAGATACGCACTGCGGCACCAGCGAGCAAGTGATCGACTGCACGTACGTACAGACGCAGCATATGCAACTTATGGCGAATTAGTGCAGCTGATCTCTAATTGGCGTTGCAATTGGATCTGCTCTTGGCGTTGGGGTTTGAGCTGCAGTTGCGCCTGCAGTTGCAGCTGATGTTGCTGCTGTCATTGGCTTCGAGGCGTTTTCTGTTTATTTTTATGTAGAATCACTTTACGTGATGTTGGCATGCGACACACGGCGATTTTTTCACTTTTGTTGTCGCTTATTCTGCGTTTTTTGTTTTTTGTTTTTTCTTTTGACTTAAACTGAGTGACAGTGCATTGTTTTGACGACGATGGGGCCTTGGAGGTGTTGGCAGCGGCAGTCTTCGATTTTGGTATGGCAATAAAAATGTTTGTTAAATGCGCGCACAGCAATTGTGTAAAATCATGAACAGATATTAAATGAAATTGTACGTAAAAATCAGGTTAGCAGGTGAAAATGCGGTGCATGTTATTGATTTGTTTTTTGTTTTTTTTTTTTGTTTTATATTTACTGTTTTTATTATATTTTGTAAGAACGCTTATCATTAATAACAATTATATTGATAAAGTTCGTTGCTTGAGTCTTTTGTTTGAGTCTTGCATTGCGAGACGTTTTCTTCTCATATTCCATTTCAATTCGTGCGCATGCGACTTGCATAATTAATTGGATAAATTTTGTGATTTTGGTTTCATTTTGCAGTACAAATGAAATGCCACGAAGTGTGTTTCACGTGTCCAAATGCAAAGGAAAGCGCAAGTGAGACAAAACTTGGCATTCAATTTCTTTGCCTTGCTTCGTATTGTTTTAAAACTATTTATTTGTGATTTTTGTTTTCTTACTTTTTTCGCCAACTTCGTGACCGACACACAAAATGGCGTCTGCACGCATGCGAAAAGGGTCAGCACACACACCTCACTGCAAATCAATCAAATCAGTTTGGTAATGGATTTGATATGTTAACCGTCGTAGAAAGTTTAATTGCCTACGTACGCTACCGTTTTGCTTTCAGCATGTCAATTAACTGACACCGTCACCATCGCCGCCACAGACCCATTCACAGTCATAGAGTCAGTCGCAGTCGTCGCTGCTGACTTCTATCTTGGCGCTTATCAAAAAACGGTTAAGCGCTTAATGAAGTCGCAAATGTTGGCTTATGTGATTCTTGGCGCATTTGCACGTTCGCCGTTCAAATCCATTGCATAAGTTTTGGTTGGCCAATTTCACTTTTCATCGTATCGCTGGACTGGAAGTAAGCGAGGTTTCATGTTTCACTTTACATGTTGTGTGTGTGCGAATATTTTATATTTGATTGCATTATGTTGACCCAATAACCCACCATTCTTTATGTGTAACAGCAAATAGATTTTACGTCTCCGAAGGCTCAGTAAGAACTTCATCGGTAATTGACTTTGTTAATGTATTGGTTATGAAATTCAAAACTACCGTGGATGAATCTATAGGCATATAGCCTCCATTGAGAAGCACTTTTACATTCGAGTATTAAAATCATGGGATATCTGCTTTGCTATCTTAAAAACGATCAGTTACAAAGTTATTTTTTTGCAGCAGTTTTCGTAGTTTTATAAAATTTTATAATGTTACACTATAGACTAAGTTAAGTTAATTTTTGCACGTCCTGTTTTGGATAGATAAATCTATAGAACACACACAAATATCATAACGAATTATAAATGCTCAACAATTTTAGAATCTGGCTATGTGTGTCTTTATTTATCACAGAACTCGAAGCCCGACTTTAGTTGATGATAACTGTAAACTGAGTCAGTTATCCGAAAAGAAAATATTGTCACTTGGTACTCACATATGCGCGTATGGCGAATGCACCAAGCTCTGTGGCTTGTGTTGGACTAACATACTGTTGCAGTAGTCCACTCTCAAAAACCTTTGATGCTTTTTAGCCCAAACCATAGTTTATGGAAGCAGAAATTTCACAAGTTAATAAAAAACCAGAGTCTACATAAAGTTGGATCTTCCTACTCACTTCAGTACTCATTCAGAGACCCCAAAGACCTTGCATCATGTACAATTAAAATTTTTCTACAAGTTCAAACAAATGAAATTTAATATACATGGTTTCTTATAGTTTATGGCTTTTGTTAAAATCGCATTCGTGCTTCAACGCTTAAACAATTAACAAAAAATAATTATGTGTTTTATTTTAATGAATTCCCTATATAAATTGCCTACTCATGCATGAATAAAGAAAGACGCTTATCAATTTTACGGCCACTTTCGCGCTCAAAGTAGACACACACAACTGCGTAAATCCTTTAGAAATACGCAAGAGTAGCAACAGGGCAGCACATAAACTTTACAAAACACAGGCACACAATAAAAAAGTTACAGCAAGGCACCAAGATTTCTTCGTTAACTAACCAACAAAGGTTAAGCACATAAAACTCACTTTTCAAACTAGAAACTATTTGCGCCTGAGAATTCGTAGAAGAAATTCGTTTTCCAACAAAAAATGCGATATTTTATGCCGCCATCACGACGAACGACAGGCAAAGCTTAGTAATCCTTGGAGAAGCGAGCGACGAGTGGTGGGCGGAGAACGGCGGAATGTAACACAACACAACAACCACAATAAGTGCGAAGCGTTAGAAATTCTTTAAACAACACTCGGAGCCAAACTAGCAACCGTAAGAAGCGGATGACAACCGCGCGCGCAAACGAACAAAACTCTACTAAGCCAGCTATGGCACAAGACGTGCGATAAAAAGCTGCGCCTGCTGCTGCGCAAAGCAACGAAGGCGAACATGACCACGACCACAACGACAACGACGACGACGACGAAGGCGAAGGCAAAGGCGAAGCTGACAGCATTGCCAATGAATGAAAGAAGAAGCAACGGCAGCAGCTCAACCGATTGTTTGAAGTAGTACTGAACTGTGCTTGTTGTTGCTGTATTTGTTGTTGTTTTTGTGTTGCTTATTTGGTTCTTTTGATTTCCTTTTGCCCAAAGCTAGCCAGCAGCCAAGCCTTGTGAGTGTGTGAAAATGAAGTTTCATCGGCGCTTTACCGTTTTTTATCTGATTGCGTGCAACATGGCGTATGAGTCATGCTGGATCTTGTGCGCTTCATTGTCACCAAAGTTCCTAGTCACTGTGCGCAACATTTTCATTTAAAACAAAACGCATGCCTAAATTTGAATTTTGTACGGTTTGTTTTGAGCAGCTTTGACTTGGACAAGTTGCACACAAATTGGCTACAATTAAACTTTCTTCTTCTGGATTCTTAAGCGCCATGCATGGCAGCCATAACCGTAGCTGGCCTGTGTCTGTGGTTTCCAATCGAGTTGGCCAGCGGCATCTGCTTTACGACTGTTTTACATATTTTTATGGTGCTGCACGCATAAACGTGTTTACATTGGTTCTGCTCGTGGTTGCATGTTTGATCCTGACTGCTGATACGTGCGGCTAGAACGCAGGCGAACAAAACTAGTTTATTCTGCTCCAGTGGATTTTCGGTTACTTGTTTCTCACTTCTAATGTCCATTTAGGTCAAGGTTGACAGCAAATGACTGGAAAAACGAGTGAGAGTTGGCAAAAGTCTGGAATATTGGCATTCTTATTCAAAATAAATAAAAAAAAAATGTTTTAAATGATTTTCTTTAACCACTTAAAGTTAACATTAAAATTGTGGAAATAATACGTGGTGAAAATTTTATGTATGCCTTTAGCCAAAATATCGTTAAATCGTTATCAATGAAAAGTTGTTACGTGCTTTACAAACTAATTTCATTGGGTCGGTTGAGGCTTCACAGTGTGGCACAACTGATGGATCGATGAATTGACATAATTTGCTTAATATATAATATATAAAAACTTGACTTTCTTAAAAAACAAGAAAAAACAACCCAATAAACCAACAAAAGAAAACATTAATAGACACTTTTCAAAACATCATATTAGAGAAGGAATTTTAAATGCGATATTTATATTTATTACCAACATTTTTTAAATGTTTGGATTATTGTGAAATGATTATCAATTTCAATTTTACATTCGCAATTTTACTAACAGTTAAAACTTGAGTTTAGAAATCGCATTGTATATTAAGATTGAGCATAATACTTTTATAAAAAAAAGTAGAAAGATTAGGAAAAAGCATATTCTCTTCTGTAATTCCTTATTTGAATATATCAAAAAATAATATTTGAATACATCAAATAACATTAATTAGATAAATTAATGTTTTCCATTACCCGTAAAAGTTTTAAGCACCTCTATCAAAGCCAAAAATGAATGGTTAATATTGTCTAGCGTGTCTTTTAGGGCTGCATTCTGTGCCAACAGCAGTTGTTGTTGCTGTTGCAGTTGCTGTTGCAATTGTTGTTGCTGCAGCTGCAGTTGCTGTTGTAGTTGTTGCTGCAGTTCATCATGTCTCTTCTGCGTCTTGAAGCTCTCGATTGCAATCTCATATATTTTGTCGATTGTCAAATGCTTCCTTTCTGCAGCAGATATTGTTGATTCATTTTCATCTATAGACGGTGATGAGCTTCCCGGCAAACCTGAGGGTAATGACATATTGTCCTCAAAGTTATTTCGGTTGAAATACTCCTAATGAACACCAAAAGATATTAACAAACTTTTCTGTCATAAAAATATTCAGTTATCTGTATACATTTACCTCAAAGACGAAAGTTTCCATATCTGGATTTCCCTCAACTGACGGAACACGAAAAGTTTCAACAGCCTGCTGTTCAAGCTCATTAACAGGAGTTGCTTCTTCGCTTTTGTGTATCCTGTGAGCAGTAAACAAATGAAATAGAAATATATAAATTCTTAACAATTTTTAATTTCTTGAATGTACTTACTTTCCCGGCGGCATTTTACAATTTTATATTAACTTAAATTGACAAAAAAGAAAAAGTATTTAGAGCTGATTTTACAGGAATTATATTTTTTACACAGTGTGTCCGCTAGACAGTTGATATCAATTATTTACTTTTAGAAATGCTTTAGAAATGCCTAAATACATGTGCGTTTCTCAACTAGTAGCTGTAGAAGGCGAATACAAATATTTATGTCATTTACGAATTAAGAAACTTAAAATTATCCTCTTTTGTTTTTTAACGGCTTTTGCCGCCATCTGCTTTTGACATTGTTTATAAAATGAAAACCTCTAAGAGAGAGAAGAGAACAACAGCTGTTTGATGCGACATGTGACTGCACAGAAACAAAGAAGAAGAGTTTGTTATTTGGAAGTATTAGAGTTGTTACATTCGCTATTATCAGTTTTTTTTCATAAACAAAAGCGAGAAACTAAAAAACTAAAGCTGACGACAGACCAACGCACGAAATGACAGCTCGCAATCCACAAACGCTGATGGCATTGCCCAGCGAAGATAATTTCGATTTTCTATTTAAAATCGTCTTGATTGGCGACATGAGCACTGGAAAAACATGTATTGTGGAGCGCTTCAAAACAGGTAACTATATCGAACGGCACGGGAACACAATTGGCGTGGATTTCTCAATGAAAACAATCATGGTTGAAAACAAGCAAGTCAAGGTGCGTAGCTATCGCTGGGTCAAATGCATACAAATAAAAAAGAAATTTTATTCGAATATTTACATTTTGGCAAAAACTTATATCCGACAGCTGCAAATTTGGGACACCGCGGGCCAGGAGCGTTTTCGTACCATAACACAAAGCTATTATCGCTCGGCGAACGGCGTGCTTATTGGTGAGTACAATGCTGTGGCAAAGAAGGGGTGTGGGCGCGGTTGCGATGACTAAATTTCTGTTCCACCCACAAATTTGTCATACTGCTTTCCATGCTAGCGCTATCAGCATTATAAAGCTACTTTAGCAACGCATTTTAGCGCTGATAAGTGTTGTCATAAATGCATATATTTGCCTCCACCGATTTTTATGGCATTAAACAATTAATTACCGTCGCTGATAACGATTTATTGTTTCTCAGTTTATGACATCACAAAACGGTCGAGTTTTTCGAATCTTCAGAAGTGGATCGAGGAGGTGCGCCGCTACACAGCATCCAATGTGCTAATCATTTTAATCGGCAACAAGTGTGATCTCGAAGAGGAACGTGAGGTAGACTTTGAAGAAGCCCGCCAGATGTGCCAATATATACCTGAAATATTATTCGTCATGGAGACCTCGGCGAAGGCTAACACAAATGTCGAAGATGCCTTCCATTGCCTAGCGAGCGAGCTAAAAGTAAGCACGTTAGTCGTTGAATTGGCAACATTACTCAACAATTATCTGCTCTTTTGTAACTTTTCCAGCGTCAACACGATGCCGTTGACGTGCAGACGGTAGACGAAAATGCCATACAGTTAGGACAGAGTAAACCGCTAAAAAGCTGCAGCAGTTCCTGTAATCTCACGTAGAACAGCATCACGTTGAAAATCGGATCTGTTTTACAATTTTATTATTTTTGTGATCGATTTAATGGTATTTTGTTTATCTTGTTTTTATTTTAACTTTCTCTCTTAATAATTTAGTTTTTGTGTTTTATGAGTATAGCTAACATTTAAGCAATAAGTACAAAAAAAATCTCACAAAATAGCAAAACAAATCGCATAGAACATCTCACAACGTAACGATGTCAATTAATTTTCCGTTTCCTAATCTTTGTATAATAAGCAAATTATTCAAAATAAGACCAAGAACATCTTGTCGTCCATTTACAAAACAACAAAATTTTGTATTTATGTTCAAGGACTTTTTCAAAATAAAACTTATTTATTTACTAAACTTGAAAACTCGTCAACTATAAATGCATGTTGAGGCCAGAGATTGTTACATTCTCATGAAAACATCATCAATGATATATACAATTTATGTTACGTATCCCTTGAATTTGTGTTCAAAAATCGCTCAGTGAAATGCGTTTTTGCTCTTTAATGATTCCGATTTGTGAGGAAAATAAAAAATCAAACTTAAAAGGTTAGAGCAAAAAAGTAAATAATTATACACTAAGATCATTTTTGTAATTGTAAGCTTTTTAACGACACCAATAAACCAAAACAAACGGTAAACACAGCTGCAAAGACAGAACTGTCCGATTAAAAACTGGTGAGATTAAAAAATATTTTCTTTAACGAAGAATACTTAAAAATTTCTGAATTTTTTACAAAAATAAAAAAAGCCAATTTTAGACAAGTCATAAAAAATCTACAGAAAAATGGATTGCTTCAAAGCTGTCATATCTTGCTGTCCATTTTTCATAAATCCTCAACTGGAAATGGAAACCGATGAACCGTCCGAATACTATAAGAAATTTACAAAAAGGAACAGAAGAGACACACTACGTACTTTTGACGGTTTCGAAAATTGCACCAGATGTGAAGTAATCGTGCTTGAACGAAGAGAAATCACAATCACACCGGAAAAAATGGTCGAGAAACTTATTGATCAGATGCTTGAACAAATTATTTATTAATGTAAAAATATAAATTGCAATTCAAATAACAATACAATTAAGCAACGTGAGTGATGCAGGAAAAAATTAATTCTATTTCAAAAACACTAACCAAAAATACATTACATGCGACACTTAAATCATCTTATTTCTTTTGGCAACCGGCTTCTGTCTAGACGTTTTGCGTATATGTCGATTAGTGGCCGGTTTTCCCGCAGCTGCGTTAAGGTCATAGCGAAATATTATACAACGTCGATCGAAAAATGTTTTCAGATCTTTAGGATTATAACGATAGCCAAGTGACTTCAGGAAGAGATAGATTTCCTGGAGATCAATGGGTTCGTACAAGAGCACGCTCTCGTGTAGAGCAGGATTCGCGCAGAGCAGATTATACCAGGCGATGTGCAAAGGCAGTAACGGCTGTGGTGTCTTCTTGCTGACGTTCGTTTGTAGCACAATCAGCTCATCATCGCTTGTGAGCGACGCTTCTAATTGGTGTGAGTAGCGTAGCAATTGGTCACCGGGTGCATCCTGGAGAGCTAACTTGGACGCAGGCGTATCCACGACTGAGAGCGATGTGTCGGTTTTAAGCGTTGTTGAGAAATTGACTTGTGTTAGTGGCAAATGTTTGTTGCCAGTGACCTTCTTTGGAGCCGTGCAACTTGGTAGCTGAGACGTTGACTTGGATTTAGACCAAGACACAGGATTTTGTTGGTTAGTTGCGGACGACTCATCGTCTGTGTCTAGGATAAAGGGATGTGTTTGATTATAGACAAACTCCAGCATCTTGACGGCTTGCTTGCGTTTCAACGGCTTAATACCGTAGTTATACAGGTGTTTAAGCAGCTCTTCATACGGCATTCCTGTAAAATCCGGTTTGGGCGATGTACATACACGTACAGTATATATGTTACTATTTACCAAGATCTGTTCGGGCACCCCTAACTCTTTTTGAGTTTCCAATGGTGATGGTGTCTTTGCTTTCGTTGGAGTTGGCGTGGGCGTCTTCACTTTTTCTACGTCTGACATTTGAAAACTCAATTCACCAGTTAACAGTTGATCGAAGCCACTTGGCATGGGATTTTCTTGCTCCTTTAGCCTTTTTACGGATTTAATTGCACCACTAACTAACCGATCAAACTCATCGTCTAAGTCATCGATAGCAGACTGCTGTGACAGCACATCGGATTCCGAGGCCGTTAAGAGTTCGTTAAATTTATTGCTGCGCCTGTTGCTGCTGAAGCGCTTCATGGGAGCAGTAGTCAGTGCACTGGATGCATCCAGAAAGGAAGCCTCCGCCCAATTGATTGCCGTCTTATCGGCTGCGGGTTGGCTTGCCAGTTGCGACTGTGTGAATGGTTCTGAAAGCGCAGCATCCATGATGCCGAACTCTGCACGCTCGCGACTCAAAGCGCTTTTATTGGGCGAATGTGGGCTGCCGGATGTGTTCAGGCTTGTTTGTGTTGATATCAAGAACGCTTCCATTTCGTCGTCGTCGTCAAAGTTGGGAATAGGCTGAGGTTCTTCCTGTAGGTCGTCGCTTTCAGGCTTGTCGGAACACAGTTGCATTTCGTCTAGAAGGCACAAATCCGAAGATGTTCGTATTGCGGATTCCATATTCAACGAGTCAAAGAGGGAACTGTCACTACTGTCCTTCTCTTTCAACTGGCAAGCATTATCCTGCGACACCGAGTCTGCTTTCCATATGGAATAGTTTATCTCATCATCCGACAACATAATGCAGTTATCATCATCGCTTTCATTTTGTGTCAGGTCAATGCTATGTGTGGATTCATTGCGTACCATGCTATTACTAAATGAAAAGGATTTGTTCAAAATGCTTTCCGATGTGTGTTTTGGCAGCTTATAACTTTGTGATGGCATTGAGCTAACCTCGCTCGCTTCTGTTAATGCAAAGGAGTCTCTAATTGCCGAACTCAGGTCGGTATTTGATTGAGGTAAGCCATAATCATCGTCTGCATAAACCGTTGGACTTAAATGAAATTTTTTACTCTTCTGCTTTTCCTGTTCAACATTTAAAAGACTTGTGTCACCCGTATTATCCCGCACTTCGGCATTCACGCTTAGCTGAGAAATTGATTGGCAGCTGCTTGGAAATCTAATGACAACGCCTTTATCACTTTCAGTCTCTGAACTCAATTCATAAATGCAGTCGGATTCCATTGACTCCATTGTCGCTGTGGACTCTTTGACAAGCGGCATAAAATCCAGCGTAGACCTTCTTTCACTTTCATCGGCAAGTTCTTCAGGTAGATTCATGCTTTTATTGAGGCTGACAGACAATCCAACGATCGTTTGTTCAACATCATCAGCACAAGAAGGAGTCTTTACTGAAGCGTAGACACGTGTTAAAAATTATTCAGTGATAAATTGGATCTGGGAAACGTACCTTCGTCGCTGGTATAGATTTCGTAGCTTGTTATATTTTTATTATCAACCTCTATCGTGACATTTTTATGCACACGCGTGAAGTTCGCCAGAGCCAAATTATCGTCATCCTCATCGGAGTCGGCAAAGATGTCTGGCGATGTGACGCGCGTCGTTTGTGACTCCATTGCAACACTTTGCTCTGGGCTTGTTATGCTGTCACTTTCTCGCACTGCTGTATGCAGGCGTAAGCGTTTGTCCGGCGGTTCCTCAGAGGAAGCTGGAGCAGAAATTACAGAACTTTCCAAATTGATCGCGTCGGTTGTTTGTGTAAGAACCACATCAGCTTTGATTAATTGAACTAACTTATCGAGCTCATGACTACACACTACGGCTTCTGTGCTATGCTCTTCAGTTTGTTTTGGAGAACACATGGTGTTTTTCTCAACTGCAATATTCGCCACATGCTTGCCGCCAAAATGTGTTTCCAATTCTGCGTATACCTTCCGCAACTTTTTCGCTCTAGCTCTACTTTGGCTATTAAGTGGTTCCGGCGAGAAATCACGCCCTTGTATAGTTCTCCAGTTCTTAAGCAGATGTCCCGCGGGCAAAGTGCTCGTTTCGAATAACTCATTTACGTAGAAATCATTTAAGTTGTGTGAGCAACGCTCCGCAGTCTTAGTAACAATCTTACAATCATCTGCAGCTGCTAAGCACGTGAGGTTATCGGTTAGAACTGTGTATGGCAACGGTGCATTTCCATCGTCGTTGTGTGGTCTTACTTTGCATTGCAGTGCCAAGAAAGCGTCCACATTTGCCTGAAGTTTCTTTGCTTGTCTTTCCGGTTGACGCAATGTGAGTGCCGTAAACTTATTTAACCACTTACCGCGCCGTCCACGTGTTGCAGCAGGCAAACCGTTGAACGCTTGCATCCCGTAGTCTGTAAATAAACAGAGAAGCCTTTTATAGCAAGGCCAATTTGCTGGGCTTGACAGAGCTCTTAAAGAAAGCTCTTACCTTCTTTTGCTGCCGTGCGGAACCCATATTTTTGTAACTTGGTACGCACGCTGTCCCGCTGATTCATGTCTACGATATCTTCTGACGTCGACTGCCCGCTCTGCGAAACAACCTCTGATTGCGAGATGGCCAAGGCAAGCTCAATATCATCCGGACTGAAGTTATCGGCCAAGCAATGCTGCGCGGTTAACTCTGCAAACATTTGCTCATTGCGCAAAAAGGCACTTTTTATGTTGGGCTGGCCTTTGGCACGTGTTTTACGTGTAGCCCGAGTGGTAAGATTTTTCAGCTTGGGAGCCTTTTTCACTTTCGTTTGCGATGGCTCAAACAAATCGCTTTCACGTGGCTTCTTCTTAGGCACTGCCGCTTCCGTAATTGAGTCATCACTTTTGAAGAGGAATGTGTTGAGCCTTGTAGGCCTGCCTCTGCTTTTGGTTTCTGGATCTGCTGTCTGCACTGAGTTGGGTTTTACTGCTTTTTCCTTCGTTTCTGCCTTATTTGGTGTACCAAAGTATTCTGAAATTGTTACTGTTGTGGCGGTTGGTCTTTTGCTGCTGCGAGTCGTACTTTAAGATGCGAAAATAAAGACGATGTTCATATTTTAGCAACCGAATTTATTAACATGAACTACATTTGCAATACAAATAAAAACTCTTTCATACCGTGATTTTGATGGAGCAAGAGACTGCAATTTTTTGAAATTGGCTTTGCGTGTCTCACGATCCATTATTGAAGCCTCTGAATGTTTTTTCACCTTATCGTTCTGTCATCAAGCGCTCGGCGTCTTCAATGGTTTGACGAATGGCACGACCTGTGCGCGGTGCGGGGAAGTCGAATAGCGCGTTGCGATCGAGCTCCACTTGTGAGGGATATCGCACCTCTTCCAGAAGTTTTTCGTTAGCTTTGCGCTGAATAGGCGTTAAACTGGAGATACCAAATACACATTCAATTTTAAATCGAGTATTTTATGACGAACATACTCACTGCCAAATCGCAAAAAGAGCCGTGCCGGCGGCGATGAAAGCACACGCGAAGCGATTACGATAGTAATACGATGGAGTGCCTTTGGTGCGTCTTGGTTTACGTTTACCTGCATCAATTTGTTCCATTACTAGGCCTGGAGGCGTTGAGTATATGGCTGTTACGTTATATAACTAAAACATTTGACTTATCTTTAAATTCAAAAACACAACACAACAGCTTACTTCCTTCAGACGTTGTCATAAAACAACAAAAACAAAAGATGTTTTCGTGTTATGCAAACTCTATTCGTTGTCAATAACACTAAAAGCAGTAATGAACAACGTAAAATCGTTCACCGTTGATCATACAACAGAGTGAGAGTGAGATAGAAAAATTTCGCACTTTGCAAACACTATTCCTCTTCAAACTAGAGCTGTACAACTATCGATTTTAATTTTATATCAATATCGATGGTTTTAAAAAACTATCACTTGCCAGGTCTTTCCCTAAGCCGTTATTTTCTATTGAGAAATATCAATAAAATGCTTGAAAAAATTCTCCCAATTTTATTCCTATATGCTGTTTGTGTCTTCTAGAGACTATTAATATAATGATAATTGAAGCTTTATGTTTTTTTTGCTTGAAGGATTGCGATACTTAAACGGTACAATCAAGAGAAGGATTTGCTAAAGGCGATAGCATTTCTTACGAACAATCTTTTACAAAGACACGCTTCTTCTTAAACAGATTTGTGTTGTCAATGGCGTCTCGTATTGGATTGTGAACCCATCGACATCAAAATAGGAAGATCAAAAGTCTGCAGGTTTAATTCACATTGTAAACCTCATACTCTTCCTGCATGGCTTCGAAATTCTATGATGTACACTACGGATCCATTGCATATGGTATATAACTGGCAATCAAAATCAGAAAAGTGAAACAGATTTTTAGGACAATTAGGTGGCCACTTTCAGATCATTTAAACCCATATTAAACACAATTTTTTTTTTTTTTTTTACACAAAATACAACGTTGGAAACTTTTAATTATATTCGAATTTTAAGTTTAGTTCTTGACTTACATACAAAATAATTGGCACATTATAAGCATAAAAAGGAAGTGTATGACATTCATATGTGGGGAGTACACAGACTGGAACATGCATATACAAAAGTTTGTTCTTTAGGACTTAATTAATTTTTTTTTTTTTTTGTTTTTATAGAAATGCAAATTTTGCGGCTTCTTCGTCTTTAACGGGCTATACGATATTATAATACAGGCAAAGTCACGAAGACACGAAGGCATCACGTTGGCAGTAGTTGGGAGTAGCTTTGCTGTTGTTGGGGCTGTTGGTTGCTTGTTTCGAATATGCTTATTAAAGATTAAAGATTTACGATATATAAACATGTGTCTTCTTGAGTTAAAGCTTGACATTTCGCATTTTTCGCATTTTAACTACATAAATGGTATTTCGACTAAAGACTAAATTTCTTTTACTTCTTTTTTCCGATTTGTTCAATTGCAATGGTGGATGCCGGCGCTGGGCAAGTGCTGACAATGACACAAGATCGCTAACGATATTGAGCATGAAGTAGTTTCGTAGTTATAGTATAGTTAGGTGGCCCAAGTTGTATGCGCCTAGGCCCTAGGGTTCTAGCCTGTTGCGTGTGTAGCAACCCGGTGGCAGTGCTTCTGATATGTAGCGTATATTCGCTACTTCACCCTCGAGATCCGACAGCTCCTTCGTGTACTTTTGTATCCATTTCTTCTGCACATTGCGCAGCTCACGGAACTTGTCAATGCGACCAGTGAGATTGACGCGATTTAGGTCAGTCTCAACCAGACCGAGGCGGTTCTCTGTAATTGTAAAAAAAATACGATTTAAAAACTAAAACGTAAAAGGACAATTGTGCGTCACTCTACCCAAATCGTCCAAATCGGAGGTATTAATATCTTTTAAGTTTTCTAATTCGTCTTTGATGGCAGTGAGTTCATTAAGAGCTTTATCAATTTGTTTCTTGGCTTCTTGTGTATCGGCCTTGGCTTGGCCAACCTTGCGCTTGGCATCATCGACCAGATTGTCGTCTTTGCTGGAGGACTCCTCAAGTTTGCCAATATTGATTTCGGTATCCTTAACACGATAATTGAGTTGATCTGCTTCATCCCGTAGCTTTTTAGCGCTGACTTTCGTTTCATTAGCTTTTATGCGTATGATCTCGGCATCCTAGTGTACAATTAAAAAAAGCATGAAATTGTTTTCAAAAAAGCATATATGAGGCAACCACCTTTGAAGCCTGTTCAGCGTATTTGTCCTGAGCCTCCTGTGCATTCATCTTGGCTTCATTCGCGTTCTTATTTGCGCCCTCGAGTGCGTCTCCGGCTTGACGAATTAGTGTTTCGCCATTTTCAATTTCCAGTTCAATGGAGGGCACAGTTTGTAGTGACTCCTCGGCCTTTTCGGAAGATTTCTGCACATCCGCTTGGAAACCTAAAAGTCGCGGTTAGCAACGTTTATTTTATCGGCACAGATAATATATTATTTGTTTCGCTTATGTTCGTATACCTGCAAGTGTGCTGTAGGTATTGCTGGCCTCCTTCAGAGTATTGTCGCCTTGTTCGACTGCTTTGGTAGCTTTCTCGTAAGCATCTTGCGCACGCTTAAGCAATTCAATGTCATCTGCCTTCTGCTGATTGGAGCTGAAATGCATACGATAGACGTTCAGTTCACCATATTGCCTGAATATAAGTTAGAAAAGGTGACGTACCGCTCTACAAGCACTTCACCCAACTCGTATTCCTGTTCGAAGTCAGCAAAGAGCTCACCATTGCTGTTGGAGATGTCATTAACACGTGTCAGCAATGCGTCTGCCTGTTCATTTGCGGCCAGCGCATCCTCCTTCAGCTTCTTGATGTCGATCTCAGGTGCTGTCAAGCCATTGACGTCAGTTAGCAGAGTCAAGGCCGCATCGTAGACTTCGTTGGCCTTGCGTAGCGCCTCCTTTGTTGTTTGGTTCACAGTGCCTAGCGACTGTCTGACGGTGCTTAACTCCAAGCTCACGTCCGAACGTAGCTCATCGCTGACCTTCTGCTGTAGATTAATGGCACTCTTCGCCAGCTCATATGCCTTTTCTACTGCATCGTTGGCATCCTTGGCATTCTTTAGATCAAACTGTGCTTCTGACTCCAGTCGGTCAGCTAAAGCACGAGCCTCACGCGATATATCAGAAATCTGCTCAGACTGCACGCCAAACTCAACGGACTTGTTCTTTGCCTTGGCCAAAGCTTGTGCACCCTCATCGTTCAAGAGGTTGAGCGCATTTTGTAAATCGTTGCGCGCCGCCACGATGATCTCGTGAGCATTGCTGTAATTTTGTTTGGCCTTATCGATCTCCTCGTTTGCAGTATCTTGTAATTTGTCGGCATTTTCCAGATGCGCTTGCACGCTCTCGAGACGCTTATGTAGATCATCTAAGACCTCCACATAGGTCTGCCCACCCTCACTGGTGCCGTACTTGGCATCCGCTTGCAGTATGTTGACCTTTTCTTGCACAGCCTTGAGGCGTGCCTCAAACTCATCGTCATTCGTGACTGGGGTGCGTGCGATTTCATCCAGAGTCGCTGTTAGATTATGTAATTTGGCGCGGTGTTCATTGGCAGCATCCTGCACGAGGTTATAACATTCGGGACAATTGACGCAGCCATGATGTCGGTCGAACTTATTCTCTTTACAACGATCGCAACGACGTCCTTCAACATTGTCATTACAAGGACACTGTCCGTACTCATCGCACTGGAAGCCCTTCGAGCCGCTCTCATCGCACTCACAATGTTTGCAACCATCCGACGAGAAGCCATAATGGTACAGAGCGCACTTATCGCAATGTTCGCCAATGACGCCAGGCTTGCAGAAGCATTGGCCCGTGTGCTTATCGCAGGTGGAATTGTAGCTGCCGACGGGATCGCACATGCAGTTCTCGCAGCCATTGCCCGACCGGATATTAAAGTAGCCCGGCTGGCATTCTCCGCAATCGCGACCAATGACATTGGATTTGCACAGGCATTGGCCAGTTACCTGATCGCACTGAGAAATGCCATCTTCATTCTGTTCAGTGCCGGCAGCATAACAGCTACACATGTCGCATTTCCCGTGTGGCACTGCAAATGGATCGCCAAAGTGACCAGGCAAGCATAGATCGCAGTGTTGGCCAGCTGTGTTGTGAATACACTTGAGGCACTCGCCCGTTGTGCGATTGCAATTGCCCACGGCATTGGGATCGACATTGCCATTGCAGTCGCATGCCTTACACGTTTGCACCTCGCCGTACAGACCCGTTGGATCGCCGTAGAAACCATCTGAGCATTGCTCGCAGCGTGCGCCGAAGTAGCCAACAGGGCACTCGGTGCAAATCACCGTGTCCCCATTGATCTGCATGCAGGCGCCATCATTGGGGCACGGACAACGTTTGCAGTCGTAGGGCGTGCCTCCGAGCGCATTGCCATAGTAACCCTTGGCGCACTGATCGCAATTATCGCCGTTGGTATTATGCTGACAGATGCAGCGGCCGGTTTCCGAGTCGCAAATCTCCGCATGTTTATTGCAGTCGCAGGGTATGCAAGGCATAAACGGTCCGCCACGTGCCGGACTATGACGATAGCCGGGTGCACACGACTCACAGAACTGGCCAAGGTAACCCTCCGGGCAGGTGCACTGCTCAATCCAAGTGGCTGGGTGGCCGGCAGCACCGCGATGCGCTGACTGCAACTCTACGTCATCCAATATAGCCTCACCTTGTACCGAGTAGGTAGCCCTTATCTTGATCGCCGTCAAATTCGAAAGTATGGAGAGAAAACCTCGTGCTGATTGACTTGGCTGCCACTGATAGTCACGGTGCTCGTGCAAACGGAAAGCGAACTCCTTCACACCCTGATCGGGCATGCCATTATTTTGCGCGAAAATGGGCAACGAAATCTTTGAGTTGGCACCTTCCAAGATGACATCGCTGGCGCTGGTGCTGGGACCCACTTGGCCGACTAACTGCAGCTTAAACTTCAGATCGCGATTGTAGGAGGCACGTTGATCACCCAGGAAACGATCCGGCGCTTGGAAGTAGACATACTCATTGCCCTGTGCGGTCGTGCCAATGCTGCGGCTGTACTGATTATACTTGATATCCACATCCCGATTATACAGATCGATGGCGGACCAGCGTTCTTTGTGTTTGTTAAAGTTGGATGCCACCGAGACGACAGAGTAACCAGGTGCCGTTTGACACTCAGATGTGTGACCATAACAGAAGCAGGGCGTGCAACCGAAACGATTTATTTGATCCAAGTTAAAGAAGCCTGGCTTGCATCTGTAACAGAGGAGGAGGGAGATTTAAATTAGGTTTGCTTTAGTATGCGCTGCCAAAGAGAAGTTTCAAAGAAACCGCGAAACTTACTCATTGCAGCGTCGACCCTCGACGTTATCTTTGCAATAGCATATGCCCGATTCTGCGTCACATGATGGCGCATTATCGTAGGAGCCGCGTCCATCGCAGCCGCAGGGCTGACAGCCATGCTGCCCGAACTGATAGTAGTTATTATCACAGCGGTCACACTTGTCACCAGTTACACCCGGTTTGCACTGGCACTTGCCCTGGCTGTTGCACTGCAGCGAACGCGAACCGGTCGAATCGCAGCCGCAGTTGACGCAGTAGCCATCTTCGCGCATGTAATAGTTCTCCTTGCAACGTTCGCAGTTGGCGCCGTCACGGTTCTCGCGACAGTCCAAGCAGTGACCACCGTGGCCCGTCAGATTGAAAAGATGCGCATCGAAGAAGCATTTGTCCGCAAAGCCATTACAGTTGCACGCTGGAACGAGTCAAAGACGGGCGTTGAATTTTAAAGATCATACTCAATTAGATAAAAATGTTGCGTGGCACTTTACAGTTAACCAGATACCAGTGGCCATTGGCACTGGGATGGATTCTATTCGTGTGCAGTGAGTATTCCCAGTCATTGGCGTCTACCAAGCTGGTAAAAACTCTTAGCAGCAGGAGCAGATGCTTCATCTTGGCTTGCCTGTTGACAACTGATCGACAGTCACAGAGCGTCTAGCCAACTAACGGCATAAGCTCGAGCGACTTGTCTTGCCTAGGCTATATAAGGTCAGTGGCATAACCAGTTTGCAGACCACTGATGCAGACCACATACCTTTGCACTCGTTGACTTCATTGGATGTTGCCCTTTTCCACTTGACGTCGTTGTACAGCGGCAGACACCTGTCACAGTCGGGGCCATCGGTGTTGTGTCGACACTCACAGACCAGTGTCCGCTCCCCGTGCAGGCCGGTGCTGGCCACGCACTTGCTCGCGTGACCATTGCACTTGCAGCGTGCGCCCACAGCAATGTCAGAGATCGCATAGAAATAGGATTTCAACACTTGTGCATCGCCGAAGAGCTCATCTCCGAACGTGTTGAGACGGTCAAGCGTTATGCGTATATCCGTGGCGGTTACCCATTCCTGTGCAAGAGCAAAGAGAGTTTGTAGACATATTCCTATGGCCTTGGTGCCGTGTATTCGGTTGACTTACTTGCAACTCTGAGCTGCGCTCGAAGTTTGTGCCACCTGGTCGACCTTCGAGTGTGGAGAAGGCGATTTCACCATCGCGCAGCGGCGAGATGTCACTGTATTCGCTTGTGCAGAGCGCATGCGCCTCGCCCTCGCCTTTGCGTATGGCACGTGAATCGGGCAGGGCATAGGTATCGCGGCAGGTGGCACTGTAGTACTGATATGGTATCCAGGGTCCGGTCTCCGATGTGCGCTTGTAGATGGTAAAAGACTCGGGACGTGGCGAGCGGTAGAGTATGCGCACATAGGTGATGTCATATGACTTGCCTATGTTAACAAGTGTGTTTCCATTAGGAAATTTAGATTTGACCACAAGGTATTGGCTGTCACTCACCCAAATGTAACGTCAGGTTGACATGATTTGGATGCTGTATGCCCTCAAACATTGTCTCGGACTGCCACCATGTGGGATTTTGTGGATCGTGCAGATCCGTTAGGAATGTTGGATTGTGATCATCGTATCTATTATGTGGGTTTTGTCAACTATATGTTAGGGGTTTAAGTTCGAGGAAAGTCATCGATTTACCTGCAGAATTCACAGTTTTTGTGATTGGGATTCATCGTTTGTATGCAGAAATGATTATCGCCCTGCTCACCGCAGGTGTTCGTGGACTCGATGCGCAGTTGGTAAGCGGCGTTTATAAATTCAGGCATACATTTCTGAGGACGATTTTTGAGCCAATATTGAAGATCGGTTAAAAACAATCTGATTAATTATGATTGCCGAGATTGTGTCCTTATGTATATATTTTCATTTATTTTAATGCATATTTTCATCTGCTATATTGGCTATATTATAGGTCGATGATCTGATTAATTGACTGATTATTTATTTGAGCAATTCTTCTAAGATTGCTTCCCATTGTGAGAACCTAAGCGGACTTAACTTTTATTTGCTACCAACGATTTACAGATTGAATAAGCAAGGTTGATTCAGAAAAGTGCTTTTGGAACATTCGATTCCTAAGGGAAGCATTGAATAAAATCCAGTGATCGCTGTGTCTGCATATTGTGTTATATGTACGAAAGTCTTTTATTGGATTTGCCTTATGAGGTACGCATGTACATATTTACCCCCGGCCTATGAAGTCATAACTAAACATATGACAGTGCAGCTGCATAGAGTCAATTGCTCTTTTTTATAACTAAATTAATTTGTTTCTGTATAAATTCTTTGTCTGAGTAATTGGGCGAATGAAATTGATAGATGCTACGCTGATATTCGTACTCGCACCATCGTTTAGCATGGTCTGTTCAAATTGAATTTGATTAAATGGCGACTATACAAATAATTCACTCAATTTGAATATTTCACTTATTGTGTCTGTTTGTAAAGAATTTTATTGAAACGTTTTGTGTTGATTCAATCAAGTGGGATCAGATAAAATTTAACTCAAGCTAAAGCGATGAGAAAGCCATTTGCTTGAAAGGAAACGAAATAATTATACTACAAAATAAAATCCATAAAACTCAAATATGATATACAAAATTGTATTTATAGCATCAAAAAATCTTCAGTCATTTTAGGGGTTTTTTTTTTTAAATCAAAAAATCTTAAGATAGTAATTTTAGGGTACTGAGATGTGTACGAGTAAATTGACTTACCTGCGGTCTGCCATATGGATCGTAACATTCCAACGCCGGCATGAATGTGGTACTGCTGTGTCCGCTACCCAGAGACATTGCTCGGTGCACGGAGAGTAGCGTGCACAGCAAAATGCTGGGTATCAGATAACGTCGCGTGGAGCCTGAACTCCATTTGTTGTGCTTCATGATCGTGTATTTTTTATATTTATCTGCACTATTTTGAATTGAGTTTTGTTTAAAAGTTTTTCGACGTTTTTTCGTTTGTTTATTTGTTTTTGGTTTTTTTTTTTTAAAGCATAATTGTAAATAATTTAGGGGAACAACGCTTGCGGATTACATAAATGCTTTAAAAAAAAAAAAAAGAAATTGAAACATTGTCAAATCTTTCATTAAAAAACATAAGAAATTTCGAATTATTTAAACGCTTAGTGAAGTTCCTAACTGAATGAAAATGACCAAGTGAAAATTAAAAAATTCACTTGCACAATTTCTACAGAAAGTTGGAGCAAAAAAAGTAAAAAGGAAAAAAAGCTTCAAGAGAATATATAAAATCATTTTATTTTTGTTGGCATAAGCAAAACATTTTCGACACAGACACATCTGCGGCACATATTGCTGTGTCTAATTAAAAAGCCAATTTTCTTATTTCTCTGCTTTATTTATTTTTTTTTTAATACTGGAAGTAAACAACTTGTCCGCTGTTTGTCACAGAGTTCATTTGTTTGGTTTGTGCGCATGCTGCGTACACCCGCATACAGACTATTGCTCTTACGCTCACTCTTATTGAAGCTCTTCTTCTTAATTTTAAAGTTGAACTGAATGTTGATTTTTAAGTTTATTTTTTTAAGCTTATTTTTTTTACTTTTTACATAGAAACGCAGCACAGCTGCCCAGACTCATGATGTGTGCACTTATGTGACTAAGTCAGTTATGGCCACGAGTTTATAAAAAAAATAAACAGCAGAAAATGAAAAAAATATCAAATATTAACCTAAACAACAACAACAAAAATAACCATTAAACATAAACAAACAAAACGAAACGAAACGAAAAGAAAAAATGAACTCAAGCGTCGCAATTCAAGTTGGCTGCCTATGTTTGAATTTGCCTTACTTTGTTGTTGTTGTTTTCGTGTGTTCGTATACTCGTATGCGCTTAGTGCTCCGGAACATTAAGAACCACAATTATTCTAACTGATGATTTCATCGTCGGCTACAAGTAAGTACTCTTCTATAAGCACATGTAGTCTTGATTTTGGGTGTACGAATCCCACATGTTCGAGTATCAAAATACAAATTGTTTGTCTCTGTCATTGTGTAAATTGTATGCGCAAATAGCATACAAGAAATTAGTTTTTTTGTAGAAATAATTTTTACAAATTTATTTATTAAAACAAAAAAATAAAAAAAACTGCAATAAGATATGCTGCATCGTTTCTAATTCGTTGCTTGGAATTAGGATCATGCGAAGGTCATATTCATTTGAAGCGACTTGCATTTTTATATCCACGCGCTACGGTCTACGGTCTACGCTGTACGGTTTACGGTCTACGGATTATGTGTTGATCTGGTGTGTGTTTTTACTTTTGTTAAATCGTTGCTAATTGCAGATACAAGTGTTATGCGTTGGTGGTCGGTGATATCACTGAATTAATATTTCATTCATTACAGTGCGTCTTATTTTAGCACATGAACATCATAGTGCACGACTTGAGGCAAAGTATCTTGCACCTTCTTCTTAGGTTGCAACATACATATGTTATATGATGCAGATTTATTAAGTAAATTCATTCCTTGCCGTATGTGATCTTGCATATTTTCCAAATATACTATAAAATATCAACACTGCCAAATATATGAAGTTGTTAGCAAGATTTAAATCCGATATTATTAATACTTCGATCTTGTAGCTCTAGGCGGTCATTCCAAAGATCCGGCTGGTTTTTCTAGTCTGTCTTAAAATAAATTGCTAGTCTCTGGTGCATTTCTAGAAAACCAAATTCGTATATGTGCGACTGCTCATCGGAACAGCTTGTTTCTTCTGAAATGACTTTAGGCATATACTTAATATAATTTTTTTGTATAGTTTGTTATAAAAGTTTTAGCACTTAAGATCATATACTCATGGTATTTTCATTTATTTATTTGAAGAACTTTATGAAAATACCAGAAGCAAATGATCATGATTTGTTACTTTATGAAAAACTGCATGTTGCTGAATTTGATATATCAGATTTTTGCAAGTAGTGCAGTTAGTTTTTTTTTTTTCTTTTGTTTTTTCTATGCTTCCGCCTAGACTTTTTGTTGAGGTGGTCTTCGACACTGTGGCTCTGGTTATTTGAGACCCTTGGCTGATTCAAGTTGTCAAGCATATGAATATACATATGTATGTATGAATGTCTATTCGTATACTGTGTATGCGATATTAATTAAATTTAAGTTGAAATATTTTAGCTAGAGTAAGCATTTTTAAGTATGCAGCATTTGCAGTCATAGATTAATGTAACAAGTGAATATCAAATGCAAAGCGCGTGTTTACTATTTCCTAGCGCACTTCCGGCGCTTTAATCATATTTTATATAACATTTCATATTTACGACTGTTTGAGAATAATCTATAATATGTATATGTTTTTTTTATTAGTTTTTGTTTTCACTTTTTTCCAATTTGCTTATCGCTTGGACGAAGGAAGGCACACAGCACGCTTTCTACGTTCTGTAAATATTTGATACACAAATAATCGTATAATCACATTTCTTTGGTTTTATCATAATTTTCATTAGATGTTTGCGTTTTCAGTTCATTTTGGAAGGCGCAAAGATTTCGAATTGTGCATCTCACTTACTGATAAGCCATAATTTTGTTTCTTTTATTTTTTGGTTGAGATTTTTTAAATTTAATTATTAGAAGCACACAATGTTGACTTAGTTCAGTCAGCAACTGCAAAAAGCATTTACGATTTATTATTAAAAAAATAAAAGCAAAAGACTTTAACTATACATACGCGCACCGACAACGTAGAAACCCTTTACGAGGGCAACAGAGGCCGCAATAAATTTTAAAAAAAAAATTTGTATTTAGTTCACAGCACTTGATGAATAAAAAGATCAACAACAATTACAACAACAACAATAATAACAGCAGAACTAATAATAATAATGAATAATGAAAGAAACAGAAAACAACACATCCGCTCCATTGAGATTTCATTTTGACGAGACACAGGCAACAACATCGTAACTAAGCAAAGCAAAGCACAGCCAAGCGGAGCCAAAGCATTTCAATCGGGCCGAGCTGTGCGCTATGCTCAGTTCCTTTTGAGATAAGAATTTGGGGCTTTGCATCACATCACGAACCGAAAGCACTAAAAGCGATATTGTTGTTGTTTCATTATTTTTTTTTTTTTAAATTGAATTTTATTTTATTTCATACGAAAGGCGGTCACATGAACAGGAAAACGTTGTAGTTGCTTTTTATACCCTGTACCAAAAAATATAAAGTTGTGCAAATGTATGTAACAGGCATAAGAAGGCGTGGCAGACCCCATAAAGTATATATATTCTTGATCAGCCTCGAAAGGCGAGTCGATCTAGCCATGTGCCTATGTCTATCTGTCTGCCTGTCCGTATTAACGCACGGTTCTCGAAAACGGTTAGACCTCCGACCACCAAATTTTTAACGAAGACTCTACTAACACATAGGCATAACGAGTTATTTTTTTCGATATTCAACCTGTAACATATAGCTGCCATAGGAACGATCGGCCGAACCGCATATACTAAGAAAAATTAAATTTCGAATTTAATAGTTCTAGGTAATGCCCAATCATATGTCTCAATCATTTACTGAGAAAAACTTTTTTGTTTATTAAGATATCGTACAAAATTTTGGATTTCATAATTTTAGGTAATATCCAATCATATTCCTGAATATGATGAATATCGGTTTATCCCATAGGGACGATCGGCCAAAAAATGACTTTTACTAAGAAAACAATTTTTTTTTCTTGAGATGAATACAAAATATTAAAGCAACCAAAAAATATAATCGGTTTTGGATTGGGTACAGGGTATTCTATAGTCGGGTGCGCCCGATTATTATAACCCCTGCCTTTATAGTTCTTATAGGAAAAAGTATTAAAATGAAATAAAGCTGTGAGCAATTTTTTCTTTGTCGAACACTTGAGTTTTGCTAGATTTTGCTTGTACCTTTTCTTTTTTATCTTTATTGTTGTTTTTGTTTTTATCTTCAATTTCTCACACTCACTTGTTGTTGTAGGCTTGAGCTACGCCAGGTAACAAACACAAAACAAAAAAACAAATAAAAAGGAAAATTTAAAAAAAAAAACCAAATGAAAAAATCATCTGTTTAAGAATCACTCAGAGAAATGCGTAATGCGATGGACGCAGACACTTTCGAATTGTGCTGATGCAACTTCTTGAGTGACTTTCCGTTAAGATGCACTGCTGCACTGCTGCTGAACTGCCTTCAATGTATCTGCGTGTTTAATTTGTTGTGTTTTTTTCGGCTATTTTTACTGTATTGTAGATACTTTGGCTGTTTCGCGCACTGCACACATGTTGCAACGTATGAACATTTTCACTTCCGAAGTGACTCAAAACCGTATTTATATTATTTTGAATGTTTATTTGCTCTGAAATTCACTTAAAAATGCGCACACACTGTTTTTTGTTTTTAATTTTATTTAATTTACAATATTTATTGACTTCTTTTTATTTTCGTTTTTCGAATAGAATTCACAGTTTAAGTAAATGTTCAATAATTCCGTGAAATTATCTTTTCTGCTGAGGTGTGGAAAATTAGTGTACATGTATTTTTTTTATTAACAGCGAAGTTAGCATGTTGTGCTTTTGGAAATACATTTTTTTTTATATTGTAACAAACCTTTTATGTTGCTTTTTTGATTTTTTTTTTTTTTTGTTATTTCTCATTCGTTTTATTTTATTTTTTTTTTTTTTTTGAGTGCGCGTTTTTTTGTAATATTATCGTCACTTTGAAGGCAAGAACCTTTTGTATAAACAGACTCTTGTACTTTAATAAGAATGTAGTTACAGACACAACAAGATACTTTTTTATCTTTTATTTTCTTTGCTTGGATTTTTCTTCACTTTTTTTTTGTTTTTGTTTTTTTTTTTTTTTGGTTTTTATTTCACAAAATTCCATTGCACTCCACCAACAACAACCACAAGAAGACAACAGCAGTATAAACGACACCAACAACAACAACCACAACAGTCACAACAACAATAACAACAGCAGCAGCAATAGCAAAAGCTAACTCCAGAAGAAGTATGCGATAAAACCGGGACGCACTCACCGATTCTTACTCCGCAATAAAAGATACAACAAACCGTTAACGAGGACGTCCAGAGCTCAACTGAATCGAGACTTCGCCTCGTTTGTGGCTCTCGTCGAGTATCGAGTATCTCAACGATCGGCCGCACTCACTGCGGGCTGTTGCTGTTGTAGCGCTTGTTGTTGGCGCTGACATGCATGTGTGTAATGTGGCTACAGTAAATCGGTACGTGATCGCTTTTTGCTCTCGCTCAGCAAGATTAACACACTGTGCTGCTAGTGTAAATGAGCAACATGCAAAGTTTCTCTTAAGTTTTTGAGGTTTCTAGATAAGTTTCTTGATTTCTTGGTTAAACCAGTTCAAGAAACGTTGCGTCCAGTTGCTTAGTATTTCGAAAATTACAAATGTGCGACAACTCTGTCCGTGCATGGCTTTAAAACTATTTAAACTGTTTTTTATTTGTCTCTCAGCCAATGCTGCTAAGAGATAAGCGTTGCTAATGTTAAGCGCATACATTATTTTGCTTTTCCCATATTTACTTTATTTTAAGATATTTTGTTTTACTTAACATAAGACAACTTCATTATCAATGTGTGTGTGTGCTCATCATTGCGCTAACCGGCAAATATTTACCGCAGTCTTCAATAAATAAACGTCTTTGTTTCATCTTCTACTGCAAATGCGAGCAACGTTTTAACATTCTTAAATTTTGAAAATACTATAAGCTTTGGCTTTTATTCGAATTGGGGTTTTCGAACTATCTGATATGATAGTTCGAGGTACGTTGTGCTGTGAGGTTATCTGCGCTTGACATAGTTTTTGTTGATAAGAGTGCGTTGAGCTCTTAAAAAACTTGCGATTTCATTCAGTTTTAAGTTTTACAATACCTTCCCTTGGCATTAGGAAATAAATTGGTTGTCGTTTGCAGTAGAGACATGCGTGGACTTAGTTTAAATGAGTTATATATTAAAAGCAGAAAGTCTGTCTTGGCAAAAACACATTCTTCAAGTTTTTCGAAAATATGAAGTCAAACGTAAATTAGTACCAGGAAAGTTAATATATAATGCAGCGTCATTCTAGATATTGTCTGTCCTAAGTTAAAAATATTAAATGTTTTGTTTAGATTTTTTGAGATTATTATCTTGATTTGTGTTATTCTTGTTATGTGGAAATATACTTTCGTTTTCTATTGCAGCTTGTTTACAGTAAAAACAAAAAGTTGTCATAAATTATAGAATTGAATAGATTTCAGTTTATATAAAAATTTGAAATTATTTCATATTCTGGTATTTACGAAATGCCCTCGCGCTAGAGGGACTGCTGACTAGCAGCAGAGAATATACATTTATTTATATAAATTTTTTACATTCCCTGCAAGTACTTTAACTAAAAAATATGACTGTTAGCAGAGAATATAAAAAATGTATATAAATAAATTTATATAATCTGCTAGCAGTCATATTTTTTAGTTAAAATAGTTGCAGTCGATGCTTTTAAGCAAATGACCATTTAAAAAAGGTCTCACAATTAAAAAATTTAAAGCTTATCCAGCAATTGTGCCACTTTTGACATTTGGCCGACATGAATATCCTTCGTATATACTGCGTTACTACGAGTATTTGTAAGTTTGAGTAAGTTACTTATAGTAGACAAGTCTTGCTTTTTTCATGCTAATCGCAAGCTATTTACATCTTTAATAGTTCTTCATAATCACAACCTTACACGTGGTGGGTCTCATACATGCGCTGTGCTTCCTCGTGTGTAGTTTGACAAACGATGCTCTAGTGCCAAAACATTTAAGGATTGCCTACAACTGCAGCTGTACTATGCTGTACGTGTGTATTGTCAGGTATATTTGCCATATAAGCTGTTTAAAAAGGATGTGAAGTTATAATGTTAGTTTGCAGCTATACGCACGCATTGAGGCCTTCTTTAAGTACATCATACTTGTACAGTGCTCCTGCAGTTTTCTGCTCATCTGCATGCTGCTCTATAAATTGAGCATGGGCTTGGTAATTTGGCGAACTCAGTAACTTATTGTAATGCTATTTTACTTTTTTTACTTTGATTTTTAACAATCTGGAATATGCTGTGCTAGGCATGATCATGACCTATTTGACTGCCATACTAATGGAGATCAGTCTGTACAAAGGCAATGCGCAGCGCATCAAGACCGACGTAACTTTGAGTTTAGTTAATACTCTCGGTAGCTGCCTCAGAGCACGCTAAACTGACTTTACTATTTGCAGAGTGAGCTCTTGACACTTGATTGGTACAACTGTCAGTGGTACAATGAATCAACTCAGTTCAAATTTATTGTACAAATGATCTTGTTCAAAAATCAATTGTTCGTTCTGAGCGAGGGTGGCTTTACGAAAATGGCGCTCAAGTTGATGTTTTTGGAGAGCGTATGTCAGTTAAGCCATAATCTGCTTTTAAACTTTTTTATTTGTCAGGTCTTTCGCCTACGCGGTAATTTTTTTTTTGCTGTTGAGATGGCGATAGTTAAATGCTATGATCGAGAGAAGGATTTGATAAAGTCGATAGCATTTCTTACGAACAATCTTTTACAAAGAAACTCTTCGCTTCGCCTCGTTTGTGGCTCTCGTCGAGTAACGAGTATTTCTATTGTGTCTGTAAATGATTGTAGCTCTGATATGGTTCGATTAAAATCACTGAAATTGACTAAATCAAAAGAATATTAATAATTTCACTATTTTTCATTGAAATGAAAAGTTAGTATTGAATGAAATTTGTAATTATTTATTTTGTTTATTTATTGACTTAATTACCAATTTCTTCTTTCAATTAACGCATAAATATCATTGTTTTTTTGCTTTTTTGTAAAAGATGGCAACTCTGATATGGTTTAATTGCAAAGCAACACTGAAATTGACTAAATCAAATACTTGTCATTTCGCTCTTTCTCATTAAAAATAAGCAACACCTCTATTTGCTTCTGTCGCACTTACTGAAATCTCTATGTTTGACTTTTAGCTTTTTCTAATCGCGCAAGTCAAGTCAATCAAGAAGTATAACTTCAAAGATGTGTGTGTGGCTAAGCACACGCTTGGGTTGATGTGAAACATGCTTTGTTTGTTTGTTGCATTAAAAACCAACTCAAAAAATGTCCGCCGCAAGATTTGAACACAAGCCCTCATATATGCTTTTCAATGCCCTTACCACTGAGCTATCGAGCCTTGCATCCCGCCGTCTTTTAATTATGTATTTAGGCGTCAATTACTAAACTTTATTAAGAACTAAGCGCCAAGTACTAAATTTCACATCAAGTTCTGAATCAAATTAAAAACAACTCAAAATGGTTTATAAAGGAACAAATGACATGGTCAGTATTGATTTTTGCTTTAAATTCAAATTTCTATTTGATTTTTGAATTGCTCCATATAGCAGCTGATTGCACAACCTGTTGACTTTATAATATGGTACAACATTAATTTCTTCGTTTTCAATGCATTCTCACGTTATTTACTTTCATTAATTCATCATCGATGTAAAAAAGGTTCTCTTAATTTCAATACGGTAGTTTACAAGTGATAAATTATAAAGCATATGAAAAATATCAATATTATGTTAAATATGACTTATTTTGAAAAATACGATAATTCTAGTCCAAATACGATAACTTTCAGCTGTTGGTACGATAATTTTCTATCTTTAGGTTGGGAATACTGGTTCACAATAGTAATGCACGAAATATTCTTCATCACTAAGATCTAATTGACTCATCAAAAAACGAGTTAAAATTGTGAAATCCCGAAAATTCTGACGAAATTAAGAAAATCGTATTAAAATTTAGTTGTGTTAAACAAAATGGGAAAGAAAAATAGTAAGTACTAAAGAATTGCAGATTTCTTAAGGAGCATTACGCATGCGATAATTTTTATTTGTTTTATTTATATGGAGTTTATAAACTCTTTAAAAATAACCATAAACTATATTTTTATGTGCTATGGCTACGGGGCTTTAAACTTAACGCATACAATAATTATTTTTTCCAGAGTTCAAGAAAACTGAAGATTCGCAGCCCGGCAGTAGCGGAGGTTCCGGCGCGTCATCAGGACAGCAGTCGACTCCCAGGAGCCAAGGTAAAGTTATTTCGAACATATTTCAGTGAAATTACCTCATAAGCGTGGCTAAAAAAAACTTCACATTTTTTTGTTTGTAAACTGAGCGTACGTGTCCATTAGCGTCGTGTTGCATCGTATTTACATATGCAAACTTAACTATGCACATAAATATCGTCGGCTAAAGTGCAAAAAGGCGTAACTAACAAAAAATTCAAAATCGAGTTTTTGATTGATTATTAAGAATGCCATTAAACTACATGTCTTGACAAAACTTTGGACTTTTTTTTTGACGCTTTTATTAACCAAAAACAAATGCACTTAACTACAAGTGTGTTTATCATTTCAAAGTTTTTAGCTTCTCGTGTAAATTTATATTTTTGTTAGTTACGCCTTTTTGCATTTTATCCGGAGACGTATATTTCTAATTGTGTGTATACAAAGTGGTGTTCTGTTGTATTTGTGTAGGGTATTTTCCTGTTATATATAGGAATGTGAACATATGCACATATTTTCTAGTTTTATGATTCGAGCTAACAAATTATAGGTGAAGCAGCTTCTCAGCAAGTTAATCCATCAAGCCAGCAAGGTCAGCAACCACGTCCATCTCAAGATCAACAGCAAAATCGTGGCCCTCAACAAGGACAACAGCAACAGCGTGGCCCTCCACAAGGACAACAGCAACAGCGAGGCCCTCCACAAGGACAACAGCAACAGCGAGGCCCTCAACAGGGACAACAGCAACAGAGTGGCCCTCAACAAGGACAACAGCAACAGCGTGGCCCTCAACAGGGACAACAGCAACAGCGTGGCCCTCCACAAGGACAACAGCAACAGCGAGGCCCTCAACAGGGACAACAGCAACAGAGTGGCCCTCAACAAGGACAACAGCAACAGCGTGGCCCTCAACAACAACAACAAAATCGTGGCCCTCAACAAGGACAACAACAACAGCGTGGCCCTCAACAGGGAGAACAGCAACAGCGTGGTGCTCCGCAGGGACAACAGCAACAGCGAGGTCCTCAACAGGGACAACAGCAACAGTGGGGCCCTCAACAAGGACAACAGCGTGGCCCTCCACAAGGACAGCAGCAACAGCGAGGCCCTCCACAAGGACAGCAGCAACAGCATGGCCCTCCACAAGGACAACAGCAACAGCGTGGCCCTCCACAAGGACAACAGCAACAGCGTGGCCCTCCACAAGGACAACAGCAACAGTGGGGCCCTCAACAAGGACAACAGCGTGGCCCTCCACAAGGACAGCAGCAACAGCGTGGCCCTCAACAGGGTCAGCAGCAACAGCGCGGATTTGATCAAGGTCAACAGCGTGCTCCCTATCCACGACAAGGTCATCAGGAACAAGGGCGTAGTCAATATCAAGGACAACAACAAAGGGGTGGTTATCCATCTGGTTCAGGTGACCAAAGGCCAGGTTCCAACCAACCATTGCCACCTATGTCAATTCTACAAGGAGATCCAGTATCTTGTACAGGCATTAAGCGTGGAACTCTTGGAACCCCTGCACAAGTTTCGGTCAATTATCTTGAAATGGATATCAGTAAAATGTCTAAAATTGCATATCACTACGATGTGACCGTAACTCCGGATAAGCCGAAAAAATTTATGCGTCAAGTTGTAGAAGCTTATCGACAAAAATATTTAGACCGGTATTGTCTTGCCTATGACGGTAAAAAAAGTTGCTATTCTAACGAGCCTCTTCCTGTTGACGGCCGAAGTGAAGAAGTAGAAATATCAGATAGCAACGGGCGCTCAATGAGTTTTAATGTTGAGATAAAGAAAACAGACAGCCTTGAAATCGATTTGGATTCTTTAAAAAGGTATGTAAATTTTGGATTTTAGTGGATTGTTAAATTAAATATTCATTACTTTCAGCTACAATCGTGATCGAATATTTGATAAGCCAATGCGGGCATTGCAGTGTATAGAAGTCGTCCTTTCATCTGCATGCCACGAAATGGCCGTGCGATGTGGACGATCCTTTTTCAAACGTCCACATAGACCATTCGAATTGGGCGATGGTTATGAGGCCTGGACTGGTCTTTATCAAGCAGCTATATTAGGCGATAAGCCTTTCCTTAATATAGATATATCTAACAAATCTTTTCCGATGGATATGTCTGTAGTAGAATATTTGGAGAGATTCGTTTTCGATCAAAGATCAAGATTCGATGCTAATAGTAGTTTAAATAACTATCAACTTAATGATGTTGAAGGTTTTTTCAAGGGCATCAATGTCGTGTACGAACCGCCTGCTTCATTTGGGTCTGTATCGCGAACTTATAAAGTGAACGGTATAGGCCAATCATCGGCAAGAAACCACAAGTTTAGTTTGGACGAAGGCAAAGAAACTACTATTGAGGCCTATTTCGCTTCACGTAACTACAAGTTAAGATTCCCGAACCTTCCGTGTCTTCATGTGGGTTCCACGGTTAAAGCAGTGTACTTGCCAATGGAATTATGTAAAATACAGCCGGGACAGGCAATTAATGTAAATATAAAGTTAGTTGTAAAAAACCGAAGCTAAAAAATATCTCCTTTCTTTCCTAGAAAAAAGATGGTACTAGGCAAGTACAAAATATGATAAAATTCGCTGCAACCTCGACGAATGAGCGCAAAAGAAAAATAATGGAGTTGCTACAATACTTTAATCACAATGCATTTTCGACAATACAACGATTTGGCATTTCGATTGGGAAAAATTTTATAGTCGTTCCGACACGCATATTACCATCTCCCAAGATAGAATATGCCAATTCCCAAACAGTTGTTCCTAGAAATGGATCATGGCAAATGAGGGATGGAGTACGCTTTCTACTGACTAAACAGCCAAGTGCAAAAGGTCATAAATGGGCGATTGTACACTTTAACATGCCATTCAACTTGATGAATGATTTTTCGTCACAAGTGAGTTTAGTATATAAATATTATACAGTTATAGCTAAACCCAAAACTGTTTCACAGATACAACGTCAAGCGAAATCATTAAATGTCTACCTCGAACCCAACCCTTTATGTGAGCCCATTACCAGATTAGATACAACTTTCGAGAAATTACAACGTGAGAAATACGATCTTGTGTTTGTTGTTTTGCCCAACAAAGGGCCATCGTATGCTGATGTTAAGCAACGCGCTGAGCTTAAATACGGCATTTTGACTCAGTGTATCAAACAGTATACAGTCGAGCGCCGCATGAGTCCTACTCTGTTTTCAAATATTTTGCTTAAGGTTAATGCTAAACTAAATGGTACTAACCATAAAATTGAGAATAATTCACATGTTAAGCTAGATAATGTTATGTACCTCGGTGCTGATGTAACCCACCCATCGCCCGATGAAAGACATATACCAAGCGTTGTGGGTGTAGTCGCATCACATGATAAGTTCGGTGCATGTTACAATATGCAGTACCGTTTACAAAGATCCGCGGTAGAAAATATTGAAGATATGGAGTCTATTGTGCTAGAGCATTTAAAAGTCTATAATGCTTACCAAAATCGCTTTCCTGCACATATAATCTATTATCGAGATGGCGTTTCGGATGGCCAATTTCCGATTGTTAAACGCAACGAGCTTAAGGGTATTCAGAATGCATGTGCTAAGGTAATACAAACTAAACTGAAGAAACTGTCTTTAATTGTAACTTTCTGCTTTCATCACATAGCTCAAGATAAAGGTGAACTTGACCTGTTTGATCGTAGTAAAACGCCACCATACTCGTTTCTTTCCGGATGGGGAGCCTGACCAGTATAACAAATTTAATAATGTAACGCCAGGCACTGTCGTCGATCGCGTAATAGTTCACCCGAATGAGATGCAATTTTTCATGGTCAGCCACCAGTCGATTCAGGGCACTGCCAAGCCAACACGTTACAATGTCATTGAAAACACTGGAAACCTAGATGTTGATATGCTACAAAAGCTTACCTATAATTTGTGTCATTTGTTCCCACGTTGTAATCGCGTGGTTTCATATCCAGCTCCGGCATATTTGGCGCATTTAGTAGCGTTCCGCGGTCGCGTTTATATACAAGGGTAAATTTATAAAACAATATTTTTTAATAAAACTCAAGCAATATTTTCATTTGCAGAAGTCGCGAAATATTTAAAGATCTAACTGCTGAGTATAGGAAACGACTGGTTAATTCAAACTTCATGAAGTGTAATCCCATGTATTTCGTCTAAATTGCACATTATTCAACTTTTTAATATTCTTACTACTCTTCATTTATTCAAAAAAATAACTACTGTTCGGAAGTTACCGTTCAGTAAATAAATTAAATAAAATTTGCTATGCAAAGCGAAAACGGTCCTATTCGTACGATTTATGAATATCGAAACTATTTGTGTATAAGATTCTTAGGCTTTTAGTCATGGTAAGAAGTGGGAACTAAAGGTTTTCAAACCGCATCGCAAATGTATATAAAATGTTTGAGGAAAAACTGTATGTCCTTAGAGGATGCTGCTAATCAAACGTATCTACCGCTTCATGTACGCTGTACGAGCGTGCTTGAAAATTTTTAAAATGACAATAAATCCCTCCTAATCTGCTGCTCAAAGTTCTTAATAGTAGTATGCAAGTATTTTTGCAGTTAAATTAAGTTTTCACTAGATTAAATGATCAATATTTTTATAAGATGAAGAGGAAAGCATAAGACACTTCAATAAGCCATCTGCCCAAATAAAAATGAGGAATTGTTAGTGCAAAACCCATTTTTGCTGATTTTATGTACTTTTTAATGTTTACAAGCAAAGACCAAATCAGCTGATTGAAAGCAAAGCATATCGATAACAATTTTATGCGGGATTCAGAACATTAAATTTGGAATCGAATCAATTCCGTAGCGGAAATCAGAACCAGGGGGTTTATTTCCAACTATTTTTATTTTTTTTATTTTAATGGTGATCATTTCGGTGATTTACTAGTCGATTTAACGCAATTTCACACGATTTGTGAATATTCGAACAGTTATGAAATGATGTCTCAAAAGCGTCTATGTGGCAAGGCTGAAAATAGTGATGCGCAATATATACGGCTATCGACGTTAATTAGCGAATATTAAGAAAGAAAAGAAAAAAAAGGAAACCAAGAACAAAAAAGAGAAATCAAAAATTGATTCGCATTTAAAATAATCGAATACATAAAACTAAACGTGTCACAAACTATACGCTAATTCGGCTTAGGACGAGTGCAGGAGTATTTAATTATTGTTGAATAACTTGCACTGCGTTGACCTATGTTATCGCAATTCGATTATAACAACTAACAAATAACAACACAATAGAAACTAGCTAAACAAAGAAACGGGGTACAATAAACCAAAACAAGTGCAATAACAACTCATCAAAAAAAAAAGAATACATAATTTGAGACGCTCGCGATAAGCTTCGTACATCCAGCCAACGCTCAACTCGTAACTTGATAATTTTGCAGTATTTGTGCATTGAAATCACTTAAAACAAAATAATATACTTGATAAAACGTTCCATACTATCTATCCGAAACGGGTTTTTGCTGACACTCAGCAGTTTTATCGTCAGTGCATTTTTCAAGCTAAACACGAAAGCAGTGCGTGCGCTCGGAGCGCTGAAATAACTACGTAATATGCCGCAAGACGATGAATTACCGATCGTAGATCATAATGAAGAGCACCAGCCGACGCATGCGGCATCGGAAGCAAGAGCAGCAGCTCAACGCGACAATGAACTGGACTTACAGTCTGGCGGTTGCGGTTTTTGCTGCAATCCCTTGGGCCGTTGCCATCGCTTCATAGCGTTGGTCTTTATGTGCCTGCTCGGTTTCGGCTCGTATTTCTGTTACGACAATCCGGGAGCGCTGCAGGATGTCTTTCGACGTGATTTAAATATCACCGCAACGGAATTCACGCTCATCTACTCGATCTACTCATGGCCAAACGTTGTGCTGTGTTTTGTAGGCGGATTCTTAATCGATCGCGTGTTCGGCATACGTCTCGGCACTATCATTTATTTGCTCATCCTCGTCATCGGGCAGCTGATATTTGCGAGCGGTGGTATACTGAACACCTTCTGGCTAATGATTGTGGGCCGCTTTATATTTGGCATTGGCGCCGAATCACTGGCTGTGGCGCAAAACAACTATGCCGTCTTGTGGTTTAAAGGTCGCGAACTCAACATGGTCTTTGGACTGCAGTTGTCATTTGCACGTTTCGGCAGCACCGTCAACTTTTGGGTTATGCAGCCGATCTACCAATATGTGACGCAATGGTATAAAGGGCATACCGCCATTGGTGTTGTATTGCTGATAGCAGCCACCACCTGCTTAATGTCATTGATTTGCGCGCTCATACTTGGCTGGATGGACAAACGTGCTGAACGCTTGTTGCAGCGCAATAACAACCCTAGTGGCGAAGTGGCTAAGCTAAGCGATGTCCTAACATTCAAAGTATCCTTCTGGATGGTATCCATTGTGTGTGTGGCTTACTACGTAGCCATTTTCCCCTTTATTGCTTTGGGACAAGGCTTCTTCATGGAACGTTTCCATATGACGGCATCCCAGGCAAACAGTGTAAATTCGATTGTCTACTTGATCTCAGCCGTGGCATCGCCACTGTTTGGTTTTGTGATTGATAAAACAGGTCGCAATGTTTCTTGGATTTTTGGCGCCACCCTCACTACCATCGGCGCCCATTCATTGCTGACGTTCACGTTACTCAATCCTTACGTAGGCATGACCGTCATGGGCCTATCCTACTCCATGCTGGCAGCTAGCCTATGGCCTTTGGTAGCACTCATCATACCCGAATATCAGTTAGGTACTGCCTATGGTTTCTGTCAGTCTGTGCAAAATCTAGGTCTGGCTGTTATTACCATTTTGGCCGGCTTGATAGTCGATAAGAGCGGGGGTCATCTCTGGGTACAGTTGTTCTTTTTGGGTTGGCTGACGGTTGCACTGATTGCTACATCCGTCATTTGGGCATACAATAGGAAGACTCGCGGCAATCTAAATATGTCTCCTGCTGAACGTGCTCAGTTCGTAGGCGGCAACTATGAGAATTTCGAGTAAAAAGCATGGTAAGGATGGCATTGCATATTGCGCGGGGATTGTTGTTCGAAGATGATAGGACTGTGAGGAATTGAACGTTGAATGAAACGACGTCGGATTTGAATAATTTTGTGATGTTGAGCGTACCTTGGTCGCAAAATGGTATTTTTTATTATTATGATATGTATATGTATGTTATTGCCGATGTTGATTACGAACGAACAGAAGATTACAGATCTGCATGTATTTTATGCTATGTATTTTATAGATCAATTTTTATTATGTATGTATGTAAACTAAAGTGTAATTTACGAGTTTTTATGATTTTTGTAGCCCAAGAGCAAAGTTTGAAATGATTCACCTAACTATATAAATATATATATGTAACATTTAAATAAAATTGCAACTATTGTCTCGAAATGTTTAAGCGTACAATTACTACTCCGGACAGCGCTGCGGGCATAAGTAAATCGAAACGCTGGTACGAGCCACATAGGGAATTGATTTGACATATGTGGGTCCATTCAAAGTTAATTACAGAAAAAAGTTTCTAATATTTCAAAAAATAAAACATTGCACAGCAGAAAAGATTTTAAATGCGTCAGCCAATGCATTTAACGATAAATATGCAGATCGTAAAAGTGCATTGATGCGATTAATGGCATAAATATACAAATAATAATCTGGCACAACATTCATTTACATTTCCCAAGCATAACAAAGCTTGTGGTCGCTGATTGTGACTCATAATCTCATTCGAATATCAACAGCCAAGACCAATCTACTTTAAGTTTAAACATATTGATTGAATGAAGTAATATATATTTAATTTATTTGCTCACAATATTCACCGATTCAAGTGAACTAATTCAAGAATTTAAGAGGACCGTGCAATAAAAGAAAATACTTTGAAGAGTTGCACACATAAAAATTTTATTTTCCTTATGTAAGTTTTATGTAAGTATGATACCACGTAGAAAAGCTGTTAACTTAGCTTAAGTTGCATTAAATCATAATGTTATGAGTGTATTTAGTATCGGCACGCCTTTCCAGCACCTCGATGCATGTGCCCGGAGCTAGGCACAACAGGCCCAACTCCTTCAATGGACGCTGTTTCTCAGCCAGCGGTTGATTACTTTTCAGAGTCTCGTGCAACAGCATGGCAGTGCCGCGTGCTGCATTCAGCAACTTAGTAGCGTCGTGTATTCTACAAAAAAAAAAAAACAACATTTAGTATTCCAAGTGCTGAGCTATGAGCTTAGGCACATGGAGTTACTCACTTTTTAAAGAGGAACTCTGCACGCCGGGTGTACTGTCCGAACAGTGCAAAGAGATTGCGGGTCATATCATAGTTAAACTGCGCTGCGCCGGCTGGCGAGAACTTCGTATTCATGACCATGCTGTCTAATATGAAGTCATCAATCTGCCGTGCCATCAGACGGAGCGCTTGTGTAAAGAGATTAACGGACAGTTCACGTTCCAGATTGTGTAGTTGCGTGACGAGCACTTGGAACATTTCACCAGCGCTGGGCGACAAGATGAAAGGTTCTTTGCTATTCTGTTCAGACATAGTTGCCCAAGCGTCACGTCGATAGCTCATAGACTTCGCTTTGACTTCGTTGCTTGCCTTTGTGGCTAAATTGTCCAATAGTTGCTTTGACCAATGCTCGAGTTCAATGACCGAATGTTCGAAAACTGAATTTATTTCGTGAGCATTTGGACCAACCAGCGCCGCATGGAGATGCAAATAGTGTACATTCTCACCCCACTCGCGCAGCACCATTGTGATGTAGTTGATGGCATTAAGAATGCGTATGCTCTTCACTGCGCCACTACTGTGCAGCTGGACGAGACGACGTCGAAAACTATCGATTAAACCCAATTGCAATGAGAGGAATTGCAGCTGGTGGCCGGGTTGTATTAGCGAGTAATAGCGATCCTTAATGGCATCTAGCAAACGCATAAACTGATCTGCACACTTGGGAATCTTAAGGTCATCGTCGAATATGTTTGGATCAATAAGCTGCCAAGGGTCCTCTGCCTGCAAGATATCGTCCATTTTCTCAGCGCAAACTGAGAAATTATCATATCATTTAATTTTCTATGGCTTTCAGTTTTAGAGTTCACTTACAGCGTTCCTCCAGTGCTATCCACTTAAGCAGGTAAACTGGTTGAGTAATGACTGAAATTGCGCTGGGAAAACTGGCCGGATAGCCAAAGGTGTCTCTCAATTCAGCCTCAAAAGCTAAGGTTTCGTCAAGTAGGTGTGCAAACAAATTTTCATCAGCACTGATTTGCTCGATATCAGCGGCTAGTTTTTCAATTGTTAATTGCACCAGGCCGCGCATGAATTCCAGCTACGTGCGAGTGTTGAGTTAAGATTAAATGGCAATACATAGTCGAATAAACTCACTCTTAAGTTAAAATCTAATTTTCCCGCCTTCATTGCGGCTGCTTGAAATGTCTTGCCTACAAAGAGATGCGATTCCTTGCCCCAGTTAAGTATTTGCGTGTAGAACCATTCTGGTTTATCGAGACGATTCGTCTGCTTTGTGCCCGTAAAGTGATACATAAAACGCTGTCGGTAGGGTGCCAGCAAAAGCTTAGACACTTGGCTTACCGGCTGGCAAAGTATGCTTGGCGTTATGCTTAGTAAAGAGTCCTCTTCCTCGGCTGGTGATTTAATTAGAAACAAATACTCCGCTAGCAGTTGCGCTTTGCAAGTGTCGCGTGTGGGCGAGTAATTCAGTGCCGGTTGTTCCTTTTGCGCCCAGCGCATGTTTTTCAGTGCAGCCTCAAATTCAGTGGAAAATCTTTGCATAAGCAACGTATGCCAATACGTGGCACTGCGTATGGCAAACGATTTCAACGCATTTGCTTCGACCGCTTGCAGGCGACCAACAACGCTATGTTCATTATCGTTTTGCTCGTAGAGAGTCAAGTAAATATTGACAATTCTTGCCTCGTCCTTGCCTTTGATAGCCTGCTTTAAAGTTGCACTAATCTCCTGTATGTCCTGCAGAATACGTAAGTAATGTGCGGTGCATTGCAGGCGTCGCACTTTTTGCAGATCAACACTAACACTGTTAATTGCTTTTGTCGATTCTTCGATTTTTGTTTTTAATTTGCGGCTGAACTGAGCCAGTTTTTCCATTTCGAAATCAAAGCTCTCGACAGCCTGTTGTTGATATTGGAATGCTGACTTAAAGCCAGAGACATTTTGCTCGTCCTCATAGTTAAGCTTTGTTAAATGACAGAGTTTAATTATACTGTTTTATCTAATCCATTCACGGTTTACCTTGTTTGCAATGTCATTCAATCGTTTTTTGTAGTCGTCGACCAAAACGGCGGCGCGTTTTACCTTCTTGATGTCGCCGCCAATTTCGTTGTTGATGCGTGCGATGACACGTTCCTCGACGCTCCCGCTGATATGTGAATTGTTCATTATGTTGGAATCATTTAAAATAATTCTTCGATTGAATAAAACAATAATTTAAACATATCTTTAGTCTGTCCACGTCTTAAACATGACTGCAACAGATGTTATTGTTGATGTCATTACATATCATAGAGTTGTCATAGTGAACCAATCATTGTCGGGAGGCATTTTATATTATTTCACCGACGGTCGGCTGTACATCAAATATATCAAGAGATACAACGATCTTATGTTTTCACTAAAAAGGGGCGTGACCCCGCCCACTTATTTATCACTACATTCAAAGTTTCATCGCAATTAGTTGGAGGTAAAAGTCCATGAGACATCAAAGACATCATAATGTTTTTTCAACGAAAATGTATATGTTCATAAGTGTATGATCGCTCAAACGAGTTTATTGTAAAAATTTACCGGAAAAAAGCGAAATTTACTATAATAACTACCATTAAAAGTATTTTTACTTCACAATATGAATTCAATTATGAATTCTTATCATTATTTAAACGTGACCACTTTTCGCTAACCAACCATAACCATTTAGCCATTTCAGCGTCCTTAGCTGCTGGCGCTACTTCCTTAAAATCACAATCACTAAAATATTTTCCAGTTACATTCTCCAAGTCTTTGTCAAGAGCCGCGAATAAGGTCGTTTGTGCCCCATTTTTAGGAGTTTTAGTAAACGGCCAAAAAAGCGGTCTAAAAATAAGGTTGGCAAAAAAATTATTAAAAAAACTCATATGCCTGAACAGCTCCGTATCGACGACGCCAGGATGGAGAGCATTGACGGTAACGCTGGTATCTAAAATGTTTTATCAAAGTTACAAAAATGATCGAGTTCTATAAAATCGATAATGTTAATACCTTTCAGCCGACTGGCTAACTCTCGTGTAAACAAAACGTTTGCCAATTTGCTCTGATTATATGCAAAGCCTTCATCGTATGACTTTTCGCTATTTAAATCGCTGACATTAATTTCGCCCCGCATATGTGCCAAGCTGGACACATTGATAATACGACTAGGTGCAGATTTCTAGAAGATTTTTTGGCAAAATAAAATACATAAAGCGCAAAATAAAAACAGCGTACTTTTAGCAAATCCAAAAGAAGATTCGTCAGTAAAAAATGGCCCAAATGATTCACTCCGAATTGCATCTCAAAGCCATCTTTTGTCAACATGCGGGGGCAACGCATTACTCCAGCATTGTTTATCAGAATGTGCAATGCATTTTGTTCGGTTTTAAATCTGAAAATTATTGCATTCCATTAATCAGTGCGTGTCCATCTGTTTCACTTTTATTTTGCAGTCTGATTTATTAGTTTCACAACTTACCCCTTGACAAATTTACGAATTGATTCCATAGAGGCTAAGTCACATTCTCGACAATAGACGTGCTTGTTGCGAGTCTCTAATACAATTTCTTCTCTTGCCTTTAAGATAATTTTCGCGTTATTGTCATACTCAATTCGAATGTTTTAGTTTCTCAAAATAACCTTTTCACATTTTTTCATATCGCGGCATGCCATGTAAACTGTTGCTCCGCGTTTAGCCAGTTCGAGCGTTGTCTCCCTACCAATGCCAGTATTTGACCCCGTGACAATAACAATTCTGCCAGTCTCATCGGATTGTTTGACGTATTTGCCACCTTGCATTAAATCCCTAGTAAATTTAAGGATGAGTAAGTATTTTTCACTAATAAATATTGTGCATTTTATAAAATAAAAAGCATACAACCAACTTCACAAAGCAAGCTATGCCGACAGTTGTGCCAGCTGCCGAAAGCCAAAAAATTGGACGGCTTTTTAAAAATGAAGCAATACCAGTCATAATAGTATGTATGTAAATGTCGTTTTACTAAAACTATTAGGCTTTCCAAATAACGTTATCTTAAATGTTAAAATTATATAAAAAGCATTAAAATGCACAAAAAAAGATAACTGGAACAGCTGATTTTAACTTTAAAATTAACACGGTGAGTGTTGTCATATGGTTCTATTTATTTTTTTGAGTGTTTCATAAACACAACATTATAATGATTATAAATTTGCTAACCATATTACTTATTAGGGAGACAATAATTTAAAGTAATTTGATACGATCTGTGCAACTCACGTAGTGCCACCATGCTGCAATACAATGTTATTGTGCAGAGCTGTACATTTTGTGCAGCACTGATATCCGCATACTGCATGGATATTTTACTGCACTGGCAACGTGCGCGGCGAAATGTTTGAAATAAACTGACGACGGCAGGTGTTTGATTCCTTTGACGCTGCTTTTTTTCCCCCTTTAAAAGGATGCTAGATTAGAATGTGTATGTGGTGACAGTTTCTATTGCTTAATAATAACGCAAAAAAAAAACTTAAATTCAAACTGGAAATGTACACGCCAAAAGGTAATCTGGCTAAGCGTAAGCCAAACGAAAGCGATTCACCGCGTACGCCCTTAAGCTTCAGCCGAGAATTACGCCAGGTGCTGCAGGAACGCAATTTGCTCACGGCTAAAACGCGCAGTAAAGGTGAGTTAAATAAGAACACATAAATTATGTCTACAATTACATTATGCCTTCAACGTAGTATGTTCCATGCTTGATGGTAGCTTTCAATCCAGTCCACTTGCCGGCAACAGTCCCAATCCGGACGCAGGAAAACGCCAAAATTTTCGCCTGCAGGCTATACAGGAAATTATCAGCTCAGAGCAGTCATATCTAGCGCAATTAGAATTGTTAATGAATTACTTTGTGCGTCCGCTGAAGGAACAAGCGATACTCGATGATGCAACCCACACTTCGCTTTTTGGCCAGATTGAGATGATACACAACCTTAATGGCGAATTCTTGCGAGAATTGGAGTCAAATGTAGAGCACGTAGCGCCTGCGTTTTTGAAGATGGCTCCATTCTTCAAACTGTACTCGGTTTACGCCTTCGACTATCGCGGGGCACTGTTCCTGCTGCAGGAATTGACCAGTAAGAATCCTGTATTTCGTAAATTTCTCGAGCGCACTGAGAGTCGTCCGGAGGTGCAACGAAAATTGAATTCATTAATGATTGCTCCCATCCAGCGTGTGCCCCGGTACAAGTTGTTGCTAGAACAGGTCTTGCTCTATACAAGCCCTGCTGAGGAGGATTTTAAACCGCTGAAAGAATCGGTGAAGCAAATCGAAGCGACTGCATCGCATATAAACTCCTGCGTTGAAGATCAGGAGATTACTCAGCATTTGCTATACTTGCAGAACTCTTTAGTGAATCGCATGCCGAACATCGTAAAGCCATCGCGCCGCGTCATCAAAGAAGGAGTGCTGTGCAAGATCACACGCACGGGTAGCGAAATTAAACGCTATTGCGTGCTGATGTCGGACATCTTTATGTATTGCAAAATAGTGAAGGATCGTACAGTGCATACAGTTGTGGAGAATTCCTTAGAATGTTGCTGCATTTTTCCGCTTAAAAAGTGCAAAGTGTATGAGTTGTTTCCTGGCAACTTTAAGCTGACCTGTCAGGGCGATGGCATAATTTTAGGAACGTCTGATTTGCAGTTGGGTCGAGCCTGGGTAGGTTTCATACGCGACGCTATTGATTTGCATATACAATGCAGAAAGACCCTACGCAAAGATTCAAGTAAGCGAAAACCGGTTCGAAAGAAAGACATTAAGACATTCGACGAGGATTACGTGCTTAGTCCTGCAAAAAGGAAATGCGTATGTTTAGAGAATATAGTTATTAACTTATATACTAACTAAAAACATTTTAGGATTATGAAACCATTTTTCGTAATAACAATCGCAACACTGACTCGGAGGATGAGGGTCATGACGATGAGCAAATCGCTTTTGGTTGCTTTCCGCGCAAGCGTAAATTGCCTGAGGTAAAAAATTGCAATTCGGGAAAGAATAAGGCAAATTTACAACAGCAGGCAAAGCCGGTAAAACGCCCAAAGGCCCCGCCTCCGCCACCACCATTAATACTGCCACCAGTTGCGGCGACTGCAACGCCAGCAACATCATTAGCAAGTGACGCCATTTATGCAGAAAATATTTGTGAACCCATCATTGAGTTGCGGAATGCAACAGAGCTAAGTGAACCTGCCAGCAAGGAGAATCGCTTTTCAAAGCTATACAAACGGATTACTACCGAGAAGGTGGCCAATGTGCGAGGGATACTCAAACGAACGACTCCATCCAATTCGAATACTTTGGATAGCGCTAATAGTGAACACGATCCCACTTATGGCTTCGCTAGTCGTTACTCCGACTCGAAGTCCTACTTTCGCACGCACAATGTAGACAATACAATACCAACAGCTGTCAGGAGAGAAGATCTGTTTGAGGATCTCGGCGATGGCAACTTTCGCGACGTGCTCTACCCGTTGCGCCTGAGTGGTGGCAGTCAAAAGAGCGGCTCTGAGGGTTGGTCAGTGCCGTCAAGCTACACTGCGCCTGAATGTGGTACACTGCCGCCGCAAAAGAAACGCGTCAAGTTCGATGAAACACTGGATGTACAGCCACCACCGCAACCATATGCATTTACCAATCCAGCGGCCATGACGACTGCCGCACAGAACTCAAAGACTTCATTGCGAGAACGCATCTACGATTTTTTTGCTAATTTATTTTGAGCATCACATTTAACTTATATCAAGACAATCAAGAATAAAAACTTTTTTGCACAAATAAAGTCCAAAACCTATCAAAACTAACACTGCTGCTCTCGCAGTTCACACGTGCGTTCCATGAAACGGCCAACTGCCACCTCCGAGATATCCTTATCCCAGCTGCCGTTCTTTTTGAAATGCGACCCGATAATGACTGCATCGGCGTCTTTAAAGTATTCGCGTATATTATTCGTGGTAACGCCCGAACCAATTAGCAACGGCGCTTTAACTTTGCCCGCTAGCGCCTTTAGGTCTTGTGGATTCGTTGCGTTGCCCGTTGCGGTCCCTGTAAGCACAATGCCGTCCGTACGGAAGAATTCTGCTGCCTTCGCGGTATCTAAGAGATCCACATCCGCAGTTATGGCATGTGCACTATGTTTCTTCTTGAGATCTGTAAATATAAGCACTTTCTCGGCATCGATTTGCCGACGGTAGCGCAGTAAACCTCCCGCGCAGGCGTCCGTGTAGCCCTCGTCTGCCACATGTCCAAAAACAAAACCTTCGGCGCGTATGAACTGCAGATCACAGGCCTTTGCCACAGCCAAGGATTGTTTATTTCCGCACGCGAGTATTTGTATGCCGCATGGAGTGCTTTTCGGTATTTGCGCGCGCACAGCATGCGCCAAACGTGCCATGCATGCAATTGTCTCTGGCCCGAGCTCACGCTCCTGCACATAAGGTATATCGTGCATGTTCTCAATTAGCACGGCATCCAGTTGGTACTTCTTATAGATCTGCGCTTCATACATGGCTTTTTCGATCGTCTCTTTCCAGTTTCCGGCATAGCGTGGTGTGCCTGTCTTGAAATTAGTCTTGTTAGTGTGGACTCAGACTTCTTGGATTGGAGTTGCTACTCACCTGGCAGTGCATTGACATGTATCATGCCAATGATTTTGCATTTACGTGGACCAAATGTTTTTAAAAACCGACACATTTCCGAAATGTTCTTTCTTAAATATTTTTCTTTTTTTTTTGAATTTTGTAGTTTTATACAAAGTTTTGTACAGCTGTCTTCTGTTTACATACGGTACTGCCATCTAGCGATAGATAACAATTTGAATTAAATATGAGTACAGTACCGCCTGCAGTAATATACTACTATGTGACACATAAGTATGTGAATTAGTCATGAATTTTAGATTTTTATTTTTGACGAGTCCTGCGCTACGTATAGTTCCCATAACACTTGGCTTGCAATGCATCTTCTTCTTCTTTGAGTGGAAAACTGAAACCCATAGCTAAGGTCTTTTGTTATAATCTATTTTATTGACAACAGGTTTCTTATAAGGATTATACTTAATGCCTAAAAAAAATAAAATATGAAAAAAATTTTTTTTTTATCAATCTGCAAAAATGACTTCCCTTCTTAATATGTGTATTTTATAGCTGATAGGCAGCTGATTTTATAATTAATAACATTGCATTTATTTCGACGAATCTCAAATCAAATGCACTTAGATCAAAATCTTTGCAATTATAAAATTATAAGCGAACAGCACATTTTTATGAGAGAGGAAAGTAGTCTTACATATTTATCTAAGCAACACAAAGCATACCAAAACAACAATATCAATAAAATAAACATATCCTTGAGGACTTCCCTTTCATGTCTTCCTTTTTACGCAACATCAGAAAGTTAAGCGACAGTAATTGGCGCCGTTTCGTCTAAATGTGCACAATAAACATAAAACAAAGCAAAAAAAGGCCCCTCGAAGACAATAAAGTAATAAACAGGCAGCCAGGCTGGCTTGCGTAGGCAAAGCTAAAAGGCTAAAGCAAGCTGCTACGAATAAGAAAATCAAATTTCGGTTTAAGACACAGTTCGGCATAAATTTATGGAATTTTTACGTAAAGACAAACAATGTTAGTCAGAACAACAGCAAGCAACGAAAGAGATAACGTTAATAAAAACACAAAGAGAGCGCGAAAGCTTTAAGGAAAGCTACTCGTATTTGCTGTATGCAATGGCAATAAACCAGGATAGAAGAGTCCTTGAACTTTTGACCTTGTTTTTAGTGCTTAATGTAATCGGATTACATAACTCCAGTTACCTTGCTGCGCTGCATAGCTTGCATAATGCTAAAAAATCACAAATAACAGTCGCAGCCGTTACACATTCGCCCTGTTGGACGCGAATTCGCTTATCTCTAAGCAAATACAAAGTGAGCAATTCTTGGCCCAAAGTCTGCTAAGCATATTTGTATTGGCTTTAAAATATTTCAAACTAATTAAAATGTACGTTTTTTCTCCTCTGTCTTTTATTTACATTTTATGTCATGTGCGATAGTTGAACACAGCTTATCGTCACAGCGGCGACTGTCGTCAGCAGTGTGCAGTCACTTTTCTTTATGGTTTTATTGCTTAGCGGCATTTTTATCTTGCTCTTTCAACGATCTCTGGACGTGAGCTGTTCGAAAACGTGTATCCGTTCAAAATAGTTGAACTCAATGAAACTACAGGTAGATGATCCTTCAGTTTTAAAGAGAGTAAAACGAAATAAAAAAATTGTGAGGTACAGGCTATACTTTTATTTTGACTTCATTAGATGGTTGAAACCTTTCCGCTGTGTGTGGCATATATCATAGAAGCATGTATGAAGAGCAGCCGCAAAGCTTGTATTACGTTGTATAAGCCGACAAAGTGATCACATAATGTATGTAATTAGCATATTAGTAACGTTTACTTAAAAAACAAATCGCTAATAGAAAAATGCGAGAAAATAGTTAATATCATTCATAAATGCACACAAATAATTGTTGCCTACATGTTTGCGGCATAACGTAACCGCACACACTTCGTATGAGTAATAACAACAATCGCGGAATTATACAATTTCTTTTTAGCGGCGTTACTCAGTACATCGAGACGTACTCACTTGTTCTCTCTGCAACACATACGCGCTCTCTCACACAGTCATGCCGCCCAATGCCCCCCAAAAGCTCGTGCAAAAGCAATGCCAGTAGTTTTGTTATTTGCGTGCGGCGACGCGGAGAGCGAGAAAATGCCGAAGAGTACGTTACGTGAGAGCGAGCGCAAGGAAACGCACAGATGATGTTAAAATTTTATGCAGTCAGATTGGCAGTCAGTTGGTCAGTCTGTCAGTTTTTGCTTAGCGTAAGAACGAACAATTTTTGTATTGTAAAGCGAAAAAGAAACGTTTGATATTTGAAGTGGCAAAAGTGTTACGCAGCGCTCAGTGTGTTTATTTAAATTAAAACAAACTTAATAAAATAATAAATAGAAGCCCAAAGAAATAAGAAATAGATATTGCTTCAAATTTGTGCTAATTCTATATAAAAAAAAAATTGTAACAATCTGAGCAAATAAATATTAGTTTTTATTTATATGACAAATTTGCATTTAAAGACCCAACAATAGAATACACCATAAATTTTTATTGCTGTAAAAGGCCTTTTATATTAAATATTTTATACTTAAACTCAACAAAACTAACTAACTAAAAAAGTTAACTAAGGTGAGTTCGTATTCGCTTGCAACAATTGTGTGTTTGTTTTTTGTTACAATCTTGTCTTTGGCGATGTTGTTCATGATTTTCTTGTTGTTGCTGCTGCTATGCTGCTGCTTGATGATTCAAAATATGCCTGCAAACACTTATGACGTAACAATTTACTCACGCCTGCGCTGCCGTATCCCGTACGGTTTGCATGTCTTGCCTGGTATTTTTATTGCTCATGCAGCACGTAATGGTCGGTGTTTTTTTTCTTCAATTTCTCGGCACAACAACAGCAAGAACAACAAAGATAAACAGTCACACAGTGAATTGATTCTATAGAAAAAAAAACCAATGCTGCTAAGAAATGTCTCTGCATAATATTTGCACAGGCATCAAAAGTCTCTAAGAAAAAAGTGTTTTTATTTATTTTATCTAGAAACTTCTTGTCTGTAGCTGTGCTTCCCAATACTTTCGGCGCAATTTTTCATTTCTGCTATTTTTACAATAATGTGCCAAACTTCGAAAATCGGTAGTCGCCAGCAGACGTCGTTGTAGTTTGGCATTTATATTTATTTTATTTTATATTCCCCTTCCCCCACTGCTATTTGCTCAAAAACTGCAATTCATTGAATTCGCTTGAGCAAATGTTTATAAATAAACCTTGAAAAGTTACCGGCAAAGCGCTCTCTCGCTTGCACTAGCGTAGCCTGCTTTAGACGCGTTCCATTCATTCTCTACTTTTTTGGTTGTGCTTTTGTTTATGTATTTATTCCTGTTTTGCATAGTCTCATCTTTAATTGGGACGCTTTTTGTTTTCGTTTTTTTATTTCATATTATTGATTCTGAAAATGTGTGCACAGCACAATTGAAACGAAACGAAATGAAAATTGCACCATTCATTAAATAGATAAAACGAATCCACTTGCATTGAATTTTTCACTTGCTGTCGCTTGTTGTTGTTAATGTTTTGATTTTTGTTGCATCAGCTGTGTGTGTGATTATTGGAGAATGTTAGACTAAATAATTTGTTTTTCGTTTTTTAGCAAAATGTTTGCCTTGTGGTATTTATCCTTCGCCGTTGACGAAATAAGGTAAGTGTTATTGTAAATTACATACTTTAAACAGATATTTTAAGCATTGCGAAACGAGTCTAATGCAATCGATTGTGGGAAGTTCGCCTTGATGATTTTATATATTATATTGCGTGCTTATAATACGTTACACAACACAGGAAAGTGTGCTTTTAGGCAACAAAACAGCCATGTTTCGAAATCAATAGCATACTTTTTGGCTTATCGTTGGAAGCACTAAATGCCAAAAACGTAGCCTATTTTGCTGCGCAAGCCATCAACTTTCTATGTTAGTTTTTTCTTTTTTTACTTTTATTGCACTACAAAATGAAGCGATTGTCTATTAATGGAATCTCGCGTGCATCCATAGAACCCAATAAAAAATCACCCAGCCTTTTCCGTACTTTTCGGCATTTATTATCGCACACGAGTACAAACAGAAATAATGATAAATATTAATGAGAATTATGTTTGATTTGATAAATAATATTATATTTGTTTTAATAAGAAATTCTAAGTAAAAACTTGGCTATTTAAGAGATGGCACACTTGATATTCTGCATACAAGTGAAAGAAAGGTTCTCTGGTATAATGGCAAAACTTTTCACATCTCTGGCTGTCTTCTGGTGTTCATTGCATTGCGCAATCGGCGCTTCGCAGGACGCAAGCATCGCCATTTCAAGGGCACCCGCTGCAAATAAAGCCAACCTACAACTGCAATTGCAACTGAACTGGCCGCAAGCACAAAATGAGAGCAACAGCTATGAAGTCGAGATAAAAAGTTTCCTGGCGGCAAGTTACCATGACAATTGGCATGACTTTTCTATTGCTTTGCGACGACTAGCTGAGGAGTTGACCAACGCAACCCACGTCAATTGGATCTACGAAGTACTCTGGCAGCAGTTTCAGAAGGACAAAATGCATTACAACCCATATGAAGCACGAAACTTCTATGGGGAAATTACGCAGCAGGAGCACAAGCTCATGCTACGGAATTGGACGGCCAACGCGGCCCTCAGCGCCGAGGTGCGTACAGCATTGGTAACACGATTTGCGGATATCTTTGAGGGTAGATTATTTTGTGGTGCGAATGCCACAACTGAGTCGGACATCCTGAAACTAATGTACACCGTTAAAGATGCCGCGGTGGAAGATGAACTGATTGAACAAGTGCTCGATCGCAGATTGGCAGCTAGTGGTGGCAGTTACGCGGCAGCGCAAGAATTGGCAACTTTGACAAACGAAGCCACCAACTTTTTCGTCAAAATCAATTTAGCACTTTGGAAACGCGTTGGCGGGCCATCTGGAGAAAGTGAAATTGACACGCAAACCTTGATTGCCAATAACCTCAGCGAACGCAAGGCATTTGCAACATTGTCGCCAGCTTGGCAGGATGCGGTGCGTGCCTTAATATCGAAATCGAAGTTTGTTCTAAAAAATTCGGAAAGTGTTTGCTTGAGGAATACTAGTGCACCGACCAATGCCTCGACTATTTACGAATGCGCCAAATCCTTCTCGGTCTGTAGTCGCGAGTTGGATGTTAAAAAGGCAGCTTTTCAGATCCGTCGCCAAAGTCAGTGGAATGATAAGCTAAGCTTTTACAGTCCATACTGGAATCGGTTTTTGGTTACCAGTTCGTTGCCAAAGGTAAATGGCTCAAATGTTGCAAAAACTGTTGCCAGCAAGGAGGGGACTGAATACTTTTGGCAAGTCATTTACTATGGCGACAAGGTGGCTCTCATGGACACAAGCGGCACATACTATTTATGCGGCGGCAACAGAGCGCAGTGGTCGACCGAATCAATTGTGTACATGGCCAATGAAAATTACTACATGAGCGGCGGACATGACGAGTGCCAGTGGACAGCCGAGGCTTGTTAAACGCGACAGCTAAGCTTAATCATTAAAAGTATTTATAAAAACTTAAGCAAATGGAAATTTATATACACACATATACAAATTTAATCAAGCAAATCCAACCAGCTGCCTTTTCATATAAAAGTATACATACGCATAAAATTTGATCTAAAAAACTAGACTATGTTAACCATAAAATTATCAAAAATGATTACCTTGAAGCAAACTCCGATGAACGAATTATGGTCACTCGTAGACTCAGCCGTCTCAACGCGTGCAGCAGCTACTGACCATTTCAGTTGCAGTGAACAGTCAAAGCCAAAAATGCAGCGAATTGCATGACTGCGAGTAAATATTCCACAACAGGGCTAGCATGTATTGACTGTTAAATCGTTTGTCGAATGTTATTTATCGAAAATTCTAAAATAAAGTAGGCAAAAACAAAAATCAAGGTTAATGCAGCTGTTATCAATAATTGGCAACACAAAACAAAAATCATTATCAAATTATCAAATACTATCAGACACATTAATCAAATAATTGAATAAAAATGAACAATGAGACTGGTTCGCTTGTCTACAAATTGCAAACGTATCTAATCAGCTTGCAATGAATAAATCAAACCAAAGCCACTCCTGCGCACTTAAACTCTTATTGGCACGCGTTGTACCCAACTCCCAGGTCAGCGGTGCGCTGAAACAAAAACAAAACTTGTCAACAAACTTATTTTTTTGTGCTCTTACTTAACCGCGCATAAGTGCTAAGTGAAATTAAAGCCGACGTGTATTTGGAATCGCTACATGCCCTAACGACAACGGCATAGAAACTTTCATTGTTATCACATGATTTTCGCAAATGTATTAGACGTTTGTTTATGGCCAATGCACGTTCTAACACACAAATCGACTCTTTTTCGCTAATGATAACTGCAATCAGCTACAAACGGAAATAAACAAACAACAACAAACACATTTCAATTATTCTCTCTCACTGTTTCTCGTTTTCTTCATATCAATTTGCCAAAAATTTTGCCATTTGGATTTGTCTACGCAACACCAAGCCAATTAGCGAAATGGATGCGATAATTGAAGTTTGTTAGTTTTTTTTTTTTCTTTTTTGGCAAAGATAGAAAAATAAGCAAAACAAAACGAAAAGCAATAATAATACTAAAGTAGTTTGTTTGAATTTGTAGTAGAATATGCGGATACCTACGTGACAGTGAACAACAGGTTGTTGGAAAATGCCGGTAAGCATCAATTAGTAAATGTGTGCATAGTAATCCGACTCGCAAATGACTTCGCCAGTAAAATATGAAATATGCAGAAGAAATGCTGATTTGATCCCTTTCTTGTTAGAATGCATTATTATAATGAATTTTGCATACATACTTGGAGTTTTTTCAGCAGCTGTCAAAGAAATCAATAAAATCATCACCCTACGCTACACTCAAACCAACCTCACAGGTTATTTTTCTTCCATTTAACAACAATCCAATGGCAATTTGAATCTGACATTTATGTGTAATTTGTTTTTGTAGACAATATTTTTGACACTTGGGTTGTATTCCTGAACAGACCAGAATGTGTACGTGATTTAAATGCGTTAAAAATAGGCAGAATAAATAATACGAAGTACCGCTAAATGTACAATTTATTATCTGGTAATTGAGTCACATTATTGTGGGCGCATATATGGTATATTTTATCAACAGTTCTATTTGTATCAGGCATATATATACATACTTATGTACATAGTTATGTGTGCATGTGAAAACCACATATTATTCAAACTTAACTTAAAACGTAGTTAATTAACAGGCCGTGTGTATTATGCCCTGTTGTTATAAGGATGTTAAATATTTATAAATAGTTTATTAAATACTATAAAATGGGTTATTATTCTATTATTTTCGTTTGATTGTTGCTATTTCTGTTGTGATGTAGGTTTCGATTAGAAATCGATGTTTCCCCAGATTTTCGATAAATATACAAGTACTACTTAGTCTGTCTGGCAACTTCGGAAAGTAACTGTAATTTTCTTTATGAAAGTAAAATAATTCTGCTGCTTTCCTGCTTTCTTAAACATGTAAGTTCTTCATTAAAGTTTTTAAATACGTTGTAGTTTATTGCGTTTCGCGTATGCATACGAACTAGTAAAACTATAGGAACAGTTTTAACTGAAGTAAAATTGAAGTAAGCGCCGGTGCGTGACACAGAATAATTATTATTTTAAAACCATTAAGATGCGGCAACAAGAAAATTACATATTTCGCTTGTGTGCAAAATAAAACACGTCTGTCATTGAATTGGGCCCGTGCAAGTGTAGCTTTTTCAACGTTCGTATTAAAAATCGCCATTGGAACGCTTGAATTTATGTAATTGGTTCTTTCAAGGCTCCGCAGTTTTTGTGTTTTTTTTAACGTATTGTTTGATTGATTTGATTCATTTTCAATTTTGGTAAATTCTTATTATTTCTTTATTTGTTTTACGTTGTAGAAAACGCTTTGGTTGGAATTTGTTTGGTTTATTTAAAACAAATAAGACTGCTAACAACGCCTTAGATAATCGGTCGTCGACATCAACGTCGACTCCAACTACAAACGTACCAGAAGCAGCCACTGCACAAACAAAAACTGAGCCTGCAATCACAAAACCATCACGACCTGCACCTGTAGCGCCACCTGCAGTTGCTCCAGTTACACCGAAACCCTCACAACCTGCACCAGCAGCACCGACAGTTGCTCCGATCACACCGAAACCTACACAACCTGCACCAGCAGCGCCAACAGCCACTCCGGTCTCGCCAAAACCAGAGCCTGTTGTCCCGAAGCCAATAGAGAAACCTACAGTTGCTCCTGTTTCGAAACCTGTAACGCCGCCAGCATCTGCATCACCAAAACCCAGCTCGCCGAAACCAGAAGCCAAGATGCCTGCATCCACGTCGGCTGATAATCCCTTGAATGTCCTTAAGCCTAAAGCTGATGTCTTAGGCAGCAATAACAATAATATCGCAACCAATGGCAATGGCCTCGATGTCTTGGATAAGAAATTGAGTGAGACTCCGAAGCCGCAGCGCGACACCAAAGGCTTGAAGGAGAACCTCAAGTATGCAACGTCAACCTTCTTGGATGGCGAGAGCGGTGCTTTCGTGCAGTCAATTAAGGAAGCACAGCTCGCGGGCGAGCGGTAAGCTATTATTTTTTTCTTTCATTTTTTGCTTTTTGTATCTTGCGACAACTTTAAGTTATTTATTTTCGACAACGAAGTGTTCTGCTGCATGTCATGCGAGTTCGTTGGACTTTCGACACAACTCAGAAATAGTTTTCCACCGTTGTTGCTTTTGTTGGCGGCAGCAGCAAGCGACAGTTTCTGCAGCACAGTCCTCCATACCATAATGCACATGCCTGATAGGCCGTGTTTTATAAATAAAATCTTTTTCAATTTGTGGCGGCGTCAGCGCTCCTGTACGTGTGTGTCTATGCTTAGAAGGCGGACAGCAGCCGCCATGTCTTTAGCGCTTTAATCGTCAACGCTGCTGTTGGCATGTTGCAACTGCCATACGTTTATCTTTGGAACGCATTTGTGTTGCGCTTAAAGTGAAATAATCCGGGGTGTCGTTATTTATTTTATTTGAATTCGTTTTAAAAATACACCCTGAAGCATATTGAGCTGAATGCGGCCACTGCAGTCATCCACGTGTTCGTCTGAATGACAAAAGAGTCAAACAACGTTTTTTTCAATATCTATATTTTTTTTAATTTTTAAACATATTCTTTTTCAATAAGTTTCATCGCCTTAATCAACTTTGTTCTTGTTTTAATTATTTGACGCTGTCGCTTATTAGGTTTTCTAACTAAAGTAACTTTCATTGGTGCAGTGTATAAATACACAATGACGTCCTTGGGGAAAAAATCAACTTTGCCTCTTTCATTATTTATTTGAAGCAGGTGGTGCGCGAGTCAATTTTGCTACCAATTTTAGTTATTTTTTATTCATGTGGCTACACACATATTTCTTGTTAATATCGAACAAAGCAAACTTGGTCAAGTTTTTTAGGTGGCTGGACTTATACTTATCCCAGCTTTGCCCCCATTATTTTTTCTAAGGCACTGCCAGAGACAGAGAGACAGCCAACCAAATCGTTGATACTTGAATTTATTTTCATATTGTATTTTATACAGGAACAGTTCCTACAAATCGGACAATTAATTTGCCAAATGTTTTGGCAATTTGCCCATGCTGCAGCATGGAGAATTTTGCATTTTCTGTAATGCATTTGCAGGCGACGCGCGTGTCAAGAAATAAAGCGTTGTTTTCTTTTGCTTTCATTGGCAAAATGGAAATTTTCTTTTTTAGCATACATTAAAGTTAACGCATCGAGATGAGTTGACAACTACTACAGCAGCAGCGTCGGTCGGCCGCGAGAACAGCAAGAACACAACAGGGCGACAGGCGTGCAGTTACTTGATCTCGCCTCCATGCAGAGTTTATATTTAGCATCAGTCCGTCTGAACTTTTGGCAGACAGCAGTCATTTCTTTGCATGCTTCGTGTGGTTTCTGCTCTTTCTGGCTGTTTCTTTTATGCTGCTCTCAGATTTTGTTTTATTGTTAAGCCACCAAATTGTTTGAGAAATGTTTAATGTCATTTCTATGTTCACGCCAACTCCTGCTGCGGCGTCTAAATGAAGTAGGCGGCGGCGTATAATTTCTTTGTTTTTATTTTTGACAACTGAACTAATCTTTTTGAGTAATTTATACTCTTTAAGTTTTGGCTTTGTTCGAAGCAACTCAAAGCAAATACGCGCAATTAAATGTAAAATAAATCAAAAACCATTTTCTTTTTTCTCTGAAAATGTTTTTTTTTTTTTTTTAAATTTTGTCGCATATTTTTGTTTCATTTCATATTGCGAAATTCTGTTCTATTCGTGTTGGTTGTCATTTTTTCAATGCATACCGACTGCCGAGTTTTCATTTTTTGGCATATGTTCGAAAGGTGGTTCATTAGTTTGATTACTTTATGCCGTGCCCAGCTCAGTTGTCTGTTGCGAAAAGGGTTTTGATCTGTTCCGTTCTCACTCTGCAGTTTCTTTACGCTGTTAGTTGCTTAATTTTATTTTATTATAATATTTTTTTTTTTGTTCTATGTTTTAATGTTTGTTTTTTTCATGCGATTTTTCTCTAAACAAAAATTGATTTTGGCAAGCGTTGCTTTTGATGTTGTGCCAAAATATTGTTTAGCAAACAAGTGGCGAATTTTGGCAACAGGCTGCAAATGCGATGAAAAATCAACAGACCAACTCTTGCCAGTTCATACAAACTAATTTTTATATTTTACCTAGTACATCCGTAGGCTATACATATATGTTAAAACAATTTTCCGTAACATTAACCGCTTTGTAGATCTTTGATTGTGTAGTATGCGATTTACATATGTCGCTTCTGTGAATGCAATATTCATCACTAAAACTTTTTTTTCAAATTTTAAGAAGTAATTTACTCAAACGTTCCTCGAGCTGCTTCATTTAGGAAATGCTCTGCATCATCATGCTGTAATAGAAGTTTCCTCGTCCAATGTCAGCAACTTGAAATTAACCTCTATAAGTAACGAAAATAAGTAGATATTTTTTGGAGCTTGGATATTTGTAACGAAATGTTATAATTCGGAGTTGAAACAGTTCTAAATCAACTTCACTAAGATTTAATCTCGTATTTTTAATCCCTTTACTGGCTAACACATGACTTTTTCTCTTCTTTTTTTAATGTTGTAGCTTATTTGTATTTTTTTTATAAATATTAGCTTTTAGATTTTTAATTGAGCGTATTACCGATTAATAATTAAGACATTGTTCTACTTTCCCTCGCAACGTGTATGCGTTGGCCTTGGCTTTGAAACTACTAACTGAGTCACGACTTAAATAATTAACTAGTTTAGATTTTGTTGCACATGTTTCGCTTTTTGGCGTTTCACCTAATTTATAACACGAGTGTGTACACATAAAATTGTGTATTTATTTATATTGACTTAAATGAAGAATGATAATTTTTTTATATAATTGTCATGAAGCAAAATAAAGAAAAAACGGAACATGTGACTAATGCTCGAATTTAATGACTCGCAATCAAATGTAGAAAAAAATGAGTTGCTTTATAAGTGACAAATTATTAGCTTACTATTGTTGAATATACATTTAGATACAAATATAAAAGAGAGTCTAAGCGAGTATGACAGAGCGCGAGATGTTAGACAAACGTAAGCCAAACGGAACACTGCTGAGCTCATGAGCGTACTATGCGCTGATGAGTGTAGCTTAGCAATGGATTTGCAATTACACATACCCACTGGCCCCTCACATGCACAATTGACTATTAGGTAAGGCATTTTCATTCAATGGTCTGTCACTGTCACTGCTAGGATACTTCGCCTGGAATCGCTCAGAGCGGTTTGGCATCTGCCCACAAGTTTATTTAGTTTAGCTTTGCCAAACCCATAGAGATGCCATGAAACCGCTGTGCTGTGCTTTTGTTATGCGAATTTATTGTTGCCAATTGGAAGGAGTGTGGCTGGCAAGTCTTTTGATGTCCTACTCTAAATGAGCTGACAAAAACCAATCCTTTGCAGGCTTGTTATGAATTGTAAACAGTACCCGACTGAAAGCAATGTCAAGTCGGCGAATGCGTAAGCACAAGCAAACCATTGCTGATACATACATACAAACACATGTACATGTGCACATACATACATATATACAAAAGTATCTCAGTGTGTGGCCCCCGCGTAGAACGAGCGTGTATCTGTGAATCTTTCGATTGCTTGCTGCTAAAGTAAAAGATTTTCAAGGTCAATTTCTATTCAAGGCTTATGTTATGCGCTGCTGCCTCTTCTTCATGTTTTTGTCGTTGCTTCATTTTCACTTTTGTTCTGTTGGTTGTTCTATCATTTTCGCATTTGTTCGCTATTAGAAAAGTTTCGCACAATGCTAGAATAATGGCGGCGCCTTTGCCTAATACGCAAAACAAATCCACGTAACACATGCTATGCCAGCTATGCCCACAACTGGCAGCTTGCCTGTGGCTTAACCCGTTGTTGCCATGTTATGGCTGTACGCGCCCCGGGCAACAGCAGCTGATTTAAAGCCCTGCGCGCTCACTGCTCCCTCTCTCTCTCTCCTCGTTGTTTGTTGTTGAAAGCGGTTGTGGTGGGTATTTACGTAATCATAGCAAATGAAAATGAAAACTCTTGACGGTGCACAAAACAATGGAAATCATTACAAATACGCGTACGACAACAACAAGTACAGCAAAAAAAAAAAAAAAAAGATAGCACATGACTTGTGAAAGCTACGTCAATTTTAATGAGAACTACAAATGATGTATGCTGAGTGAGCGGAGGGTTGGGGTAAGTTAGGCAAAAGCACTCAGCCAGGATGTTATGTAATGAAACTTTTTCTATTTATTTTTTGTATTTTACTTTTTAAGTTTTCTTGTTCTCCGTTGTTGCTGCTGACACTCGCACAACGTCAACACGTAATTTGTGATAAATGTTCTTTTCTTCTTCTTTTTTCGAACTTTCTAGTTTTTTTTTTTTTTTTTTTTTTTGGGATTTGGTTTATTTTACAACAAATATAAATATTTTTTTTTGTGGAAAATTTGAGTAGACGCACGCTTCGCATTCACATAAAATAAGTGTCATCAGATCAGTTGCTTTGAAAATGGTCTATAGAAAAATAAGAAATTGTGTTTTTATGTGCATATGTATACTAATGATGCATATACATACTATAATACATACTTATATTAATTTCTTTGGCAGTTGTTCAAATATTTAATATTTTTATTTTTTCATTTTCCTTGGTTTCTTTTAGTTAAATAACAAATTCAATATATGTTTGCTTAGGTACAATCATAAATTATTCGCATATAAAAAAAATATATTTGGTGGTTGACGATTTCAAATTCAAGTTCAAGAATTTTTGCCAGAGGCTACGATTATTATACAATTTATAAGTATATAGTGTGAAAAGTTTTTCTAAGTGGGTTTAATGGGCGTTGGTCTATTGATCGACTGCCGAATACCCTTGGCAGCCATGGCCTGTTTTTTTGCCATTGAATCTATTGCTTTACACTAAGAACCAGATCCGCGTCAGACACTTCGGCTGCGCTACATAAAAAATTCGTATACACTGCTGTATAAAATAAATTCACACGACGACACTAACACAGATGTGGCCTCGACTGTTGTTGAGCTGGTGTGCTGACTATAATCCAGGACCACACAATAATAACGAACATATCTAAGTACATCCGCCATTAAACCAGAACACAATATACCAGTTTCCTTTTGTTTTGTTGCTTACTTCAGCAAAGCAAAAAGTGTTGCTTACGTAAATCCCGACAGAAATATAGACATTCGCACAGAAAGTAACGAAATTCCAACAAATGGAAATTCGTCTCAACAAATAAACATAAAACACAGACGGACAGGCAGACAGACAGACACTTAGTAAGACGAAAAGACAGACAGATATTGTTCAGCTCAGCATTGTTCCGTTTTGTTCTGCTCTTTTCTGTTCTGTTTGGTTTAATTACGCGCAAACTATAAATCTTCATTCGGCTTCATTACGCAGACTAAACACTCATCAGATTGCAATGTCCGTAACTGTCACTGCCACCGCCAGCTTAGCTGAGCGGAAGAGTGTTCTGCTATGCTCAAAGAATCTCATCCTGCCGCAGTTGCTAACGAAACTGCACGTGAACCTATGAAGACCGTAGATAGGCAGCCAGTCACGGCGGCTCTCGTCGCGTTCGACGTGAGTGTGGTATGACAGATGAAAATCCATTGGGAATTATTTCAATAACCAAGCATCCATCCAACCATCCATGTCTAAATACTCGCTTATTTATTTACATACTTCATTTCTTTTGCTGCCTGTATTTGTTCATGTTTGCACTTTAATTGAATCGCACAGGAAAAAAAAAAAGAAAATATTAAAAAACCTAACGAACCTACGCAAATGGGCAACGAGAAAGACTCCAGCGTGAATAGCAATACACACCCACTTTGCTCACTAATACTATGCAAAAGCGTGCGTGCCTGTGTGAGTGCAACTATTGCAGTCACCAATACCCAGACATGTGCTGCGGCCTGGAGTTGTGTGGGTGAGCATGTCCGTGTGCATTGCAGCCACGGGTTGGTTTTAAGTGCACTTTATAGCTGTTTGTGCCTGAGCTCAACACTTTCCTTTTCATATTGGTGGCGGATAGTACACTGTCCTACAAAAGTTGCTATAGTTTCGGCTAAGTTTATTGCAGAGGCAGCTTTTGAGCGACTTTGGAGCAGAAGGCTTGCATAATACTTAGCTTTAAACAAAAACAACATCGTTCCATCGCATCAGTACCAGAGTTGTCCACTTTGTATCTAAAATATTTTCAGATAGGACTGGACCACAGGTTGACATAGAAACTAAGTTACCAAAGTTGAATATCGTTACGAAATTCTACAATTTCCTCAAACACATCTATGTATTTTTTAAAAAAGTTGAGTGCTCTGGCTCACCGCGCAGATATTAAAAGTCTTGTCGCATAGTGTAAACTTTATGGCAGCTTTTCGCGCAGCAGCCGTCGCCACAATAACAGCGAACGCAACTAACAACAACAATGAGAATGTATGAATAAGAAAAAAAGCTTTTTCTGGCGTCCTACGTCAATGGGGAAACTAAACGCATACAGAGGCAAGCAGCAGCAAAGCGCAACGACACAACTACATAGTCATACAACTAAGCGGGAGTCCGCTGGCACATACACACACACACACACGCACACTCACACATAGTACTACAGTCATATATATACAACAACAATAATAAATTAATAATCAAATGTATATGCACATGAACTAAGCTAAAGCACACAAACACACACATGACAGCACTCAGTTGGCTACAGTAAGCAGACAGTGAGCTGAGCAGCAGCAAAGGCAGACGGGCCTTCGTATTGGTGCATAAAACTTTTGCTGGCTGCGTCAAGTGGGCAGCATATGTTCGTGTAAGTGTGGCGTGTGTGTGTGTGCAAGGTTGTGTGCGTGTTTGCGTGCAGTTTGAAAGTGAATTTCAGCAAAAAACATGTACGTTGTACAACAAAAAAAGAAAGGAAAAAAAAGCGGCAGCGCGCCGTCGTGCCAAGCAAAGCCAAAGGGTGCCGCGCGCGCTGTGCAGCTAAACCGAAGAACATTCTCTGATCATTGTAACGTTGGACGTTGAATTCTACGGTTGCAAAGGTGAGCGTCCAAGAAAAAAATTCAGATAAAATTTTTAAATTAAAAAATTAGAAAACTTATACATAAAATACTACAATCTTGCTATGTGCATTAAAATAAAAAATATCATTTTTCTGCTGAGATTTTTGAAGTGCGCCTAAAAGTCTGACGACATGTTGGGTTTGAATTAATTTTCGCAATAATAAAATGAATAAATGAATGATTTGTTAAATATTGTGTCTACGTGACAACTGACTGTGCGTGATTTAACTGCTTGTGTGCGCTTCTTAGTACGTTATGAGTTAACTTATATACATATAATGTTAATGTTTTATCAATAAAACAAAAATAAATTTAAAAAGAAAAAAAGCGAGGAAAAAACTTTTTCAGTAATTATTATTAGTCAGCGGCAAATAGCAAACCGGTTACCGGCAAAGTTTGCAAAAAAGAATAATAATAAAAAAAAACCATTCTGCTGTTTGCAAATTTTTTTTTGCAAGTTTTGGTTTGCGTACGTGTGTGAATGTTGCCGCAGCAGACAGTGAAAAACCTGATTTGCTGTTGCTGTGGGCAAAGGCAAGCTGGCAGGCAAGGCAGGCAGAAAGCCAGACTGACAGCCAGCCAGTTAGCCAGACAGCAAGCCACAGGGGCATGCAGCGAGTGAGCGTCAGCGCTGTGTGCTCGCCTGTCGACCAAAAGCACTTCAACGCGCGCTAAGTTTGGTTGTGTAACTCATTTTGAATGCCTTGACTTTGCCCGCTTGAGACGGCTTTGTGTCAGTACACTTGGCCAAAAAACCAGACTTAAAAAAAAATGTATGGAGTTTGCTTTAGTCACAATTACTGGCTTGGCAACAGCAAAAGTGTACCTATTCACTTGTACAGTACTGTTGTCTTAATGCAAACAGTTATCTGACGCTTGTGCAAAAAAGAAAAAAAAAAACCGTGTCGCCAGTAACAAAGTAAACTTATTGGGCTTCTATTAGTGCAAAAAGATATTTCACACTTAAGTAACAAACAAAATCATTTCTGAGGGCAGGTGGGCAAGTGGACAGGAGCAGAGATAGCCAATTCTTTGCTTCGTATTTATTTATCGACAAACAAAAGATACGCAAGTAATTGCTTATGTAAATAATTTTGCCAAGCGTTTATCTATTATTGTTCTTTAGACCAAGACTTGCACCATGCGATAATGGCATATACCGTCTATTGTTTTTTTTTATTTTGTTTAATGAACTTGCGAAAAGCGATTGGACATATTAGCGTGAGCAATTGATAATTGTAAAAAAAAAAATAATTACGTAATAACACAAGTCAAGCAAAGTCTGACGACAGAGCGACAAATGAGATAGGCAATCATATGATATGGGCAAGCAGGCAAAAGTATCTGAAGACTACGGGAGTCTAAGAGCTGAGCAAACCTCGACCGCCTTCCGGGGGTAAACTGCGGCTATAATTAGCAGCTGAAACGCTTAGCAAACAGCAGCAGCGGCGAGTAAATGAGCCGAAGAGTGAAAGGCGCAGATAGAAAGCAGAAAATTTTAATAATGCCGGTTTGCTAAAAATAAAGGCCATGGCATCTGTTTCTGTTTCAAACAAAATGATGAAAGCACAAACTCACGTAGGCCATGTACAACTTTTTCTATGCATATGTGTGCGTATATTATGTTATACAATATATAAAATGCTTTTCACCTGGAGATCATGACAAGACGATGTATGCCCTCTTGATGCAGCGTTTTACTTAGGGGCTGCTGTGCTGTTAGTGCTTCTGCTTACGCTTTTGTTTTTTCTGGTGGTGGATGTCTTCAAGATACAGTCCTCAGCTGTGCAAATCAAGTTCAAGTGAGTTTTTTAGCACTGACCAACACTTACGTAGCTCTGCTGACGATTCATGCGATGCAATTCATTTAAGCAAGCCAAGCAGCAGGCAGACGTTAATTATTCAATTGAAATCTATTAAAGCAACAACGAACGAACGAAACGAGCTTGCGAATAAATTGAAGGAATGTGCATGAGCATCCAACTATCTGCGAGTTGATAGCTAAATGTCTATAGAGACAGCCAGCCACAGCAGATGAGCAAATCGTGACGCGCGTTAGATCCGACCGGCGCACGATGTGCACAGACAATAGTTGACACTCCCCTGGACACGACTTAGTAATCGAGCAATCGTCCGCCCGCATGCCCGCATGGCTTTAGATAAATCATGCTTACCGAAGCATTGGTGGCAGTAGCTGCCTCAATGGGCTTCAATAGATAGATAGATTGGCCAAGCCAACAGTAGCACAGCAACAAAAAAAAAAAAAAAAATAAAAGAAAAATATAATGAAAAGTTTAGAGCACAATAATTATAGGCGAGCGAGTAACAAATTAACAAGCGATCCCCAATAAAGTAAACAAACGAACCCAAAAAAAAAATACAATTGATTGTTATTTTTTGCTAAAGTGCAGTAAAAAAAGACAAAACAAGAAAGAAAACAACACAATGCAAGCATTTAAATCGTGAAAATCGCATTTCAAAAGCGACAACAAAAAAAATGTGACAGCAAAACAACAACAATAACAACAAAGCGATTTTCATTTTGTTGTTTAGTACAATGCACTTTTTCACAATTTATTTATCTTCGCTGTCTTGTTTTTCTTTTTCGCATTTAATTTGCAAATTGTTTTGCTGCTGTTGCTTTTTTATTAGTCAGTGGCTCGGCTAGAATTTTCACACACAACACCGTTGAAAAGTGTTGCATAACCATAAAGCAGCAGCATCGAAGGCAGGCAGCGGGCGGGGCAAGCGAGAAAAATAACCACATAGTATATGTGTATGTGAATATGTAAATATAAATAAAGCAAAATAAATAAAAGCTCTCACCCCCAAGCAAGCGAAGTTTAAAATTAATTTACAGGCAGGCGTCAATAGCGGCGACATCGTCGTGTATATATTGTATTTAATTACTCAGAAATACAGCAGGCACATAATATTTCACAAATCTAAAAACTATTTTCTTTTCCTCATACCTCCTCAAACCAAAAAGAAAAAAAAAACAATAATTGTTTATTTGAAATGTTTATAGTATGGCATATAATTTTTTTTATGACTGCAGCCTTTTAATCAAAACAAAATGTCAGTTGCTGGCATAATATTTTGGCAGCGACTGTCAATAATAAGCGCTTTTGTCTCGGCCACGGTCTCGACGACGAGAAAGACAAAATTGTGGCAAATTGTGATTCACTCCACCGGAGAAAACACAAAGAGAAAGGAAATCGGCTCTCTTAAGAAGTGGCAACTACTTCTGGAGAGAACGAGCTTCTGGAAGCTTTTTAGCAGCGACTGTTACTAACAGAGAATCCGTCTTGACTGCCAACATTAAGCTTTCCACTGCTGTTAGTGTCTAACATTTTCACATGCAATGGTAGTTTAACACATGGGATTACAAACTTGAAGTTGCACAAGTTCTCCCCGTCGTGACGTCAATAAGAATGTATTTGTTGTTGCGAAAAAAAAAAATGCATTTGTGAACTCCGCGTCATATTTACGCGGGCATATACGAGAATTACACTGATGCATATAAATATATTTATGTATATTAAGCGTAACTGATTGTCTGCCCAGACATATGCTAAATCAACGACATCCGGTGGTCCGTTGCTCATTAAATGAAACGCGTCTACTTTCCTTTGCCCAAATTTCTTGGCAAAATGTCACCGCGCGCGCTACATTGAAGCACATTGTACCGCAGAGTAGTGTAACTGATGTACGCTGGCGTATTTAAAATTAATTGCGCGAAATATGCTTTGGCATATGCCAAGCGAATTTCATCTGAAATTAGCTGCCAGCAATGATGAACTTTTGCCAAACTGAAACTCAAAACTGCACCGCCGCATTGCCATAATACTTTCGACAAAACCTAGCAAAATCTATTATGAAATATTCACTTCGCCGGAAATTGCGCGGACACGCCTCGAATCTGTTCACAAACCAATATTGTATATCTTGCTTGGGCCACAATGGCGCCGCTGCGGCAGCCGCTGCTTCTCTTGCTTCTATTACATCTTTAAGCAATTTTTGTATAGCAATTCAATGTGCAATTATTGTAATTGAAAATTTAAAACTTTTCCAAAAACGCAAATGACGGCCGCCGCACTACCAAAAACACCGGAAAAAAACCATAGACGCCAAGATATCATATGCGCAGTGCAGCCATCAACGCCGTCTCATGCGTCTTTGTTTATGAAACCATTATCAAACATGCTCGCCATGCAATATTTTATGCAATTAAACATTTTGTAGAAAGCCAGCCACAGTCGCCACAGCCAGAGTCAATGCACTCAGCAGGCTCAGGCAGGCTGACAGACTGGGAGACTGGGAGGCACGTAGACAGGTGGGCAGGTAGGCAGCCTCAGTCGGTGTGCTACGTTTGTGCCATAGGCGCCCCGAATTGACTTTGCCGCCTATTGGCAGCAAACTTAAAATTGCAAGCACACAATCTCGATGCCGTCTCTCTGTCTGTCCGTCGGTCTGCCTATGTCTCTGGCTACTGACGTGTACTGGCGACAGCAGGCAAATGGCCAAGTGCACACGACGACGTCGTCGTTTTAGGCCAACTTTCGTTTTTCCTTCTTTTTTTTCGCCATTGCACTTGTTGCTGCAATATCCAATGCAATTTTGTTTATGCGTTCAAGCTGCCGCTTATTTACGTTTGGAAAACCCACAGCCATATTTCATGCTTGGCCCCTAAAGTCTGGTTTAGCTAAGATTTCTACTTGCACTGCTGTCACCTGTTTAGGCAGCAGGATGATTTGCATAATGTGACTATGTGCGATCGACAGCTGACAGCTGAGAGTTTGCAATAGATCGGCATAAATGAGAAAAAATTCCATGTGTTTCTTTTGAAACCGATAAAGTTGGCTACCGGCCATTGCCATTGTGGCAAACAATGCAAATGTGAATTCTTAAGCTGCTGCTGAGTCGAATCGAAGCCATGTCGAGTATTTGCGTAAGTTTTCTCAGCTGTTTTTGTGCAACAACGTCAGCAGCGATTATTTCAAATATTTCAGGTTTTTATTGCTTCTATTTTATTATTTTTTTAATTCAAATAATTTCGCACGTCTCGCCGTTTCCTGTCTACTCACATTTGTTGCCATTTCTAGATTTATCTTTGCTTTATCGCATTACATATTTGTTTAATAGTCAGTCACAGTCAGCAGAAGCAATAAAAAGAAATTAAAACAAATTCGCAAAGCGACAAATTGCCGGAGAGTAACAGCAATCGAACAAGTGAAAGAGAGAGAGACATAGAGAGAGAAGAAATTGGCAAAAAACGAAGAAAAAGTAATAAACAATATTGTTGCGAATTGGTTGCTGTGTGCTTCTTATCAAATGCCATCAACAGCAGAAAGCCACAACAACAACAACAACAATAACTGTTGCTGTGCTATAATGCTACGTTTGCGGGCATGAACAGCAACAACAGCGGCTAAGACAGAAAGAGAGGATAAGCGAGATAGAGAGAGCGAGACAGCAGAAGCACAACTACCGCTACAGCCGCATTAGCAACAAATAAACGAAACAATTCCATAAGCAGCCAGCAAAAGCAGCGTAAAAAGTGGCTAACAGACAGACAGCAGCGTCAGATTTTTTATTTCTGTCTTTGCCTTACTCCAAGCCAACATGCGAATGCCGACTCACTCCATTCGAAGATCAGAGTTAAACGTTAACGGTTGCGCGTGCAAATACAAACAAAGAAAAAACAACGAATTGCGAATTGCGAGTATTTTCATTTCTTTTCACGCGACGACGCGCAAAGTTAAAATCCACGACTAAGAACAAATACACATAACAAAAAAATAAAGCTTAAATTTAAATTAACGCAAGAAACAGAAAAAATATAATACTGTGTGACTTTAGATCTAAACAATGCACGTTGCTTTGGTTTTGCCACACGCCTGACTTAGCCTTGGCCATGGCCGTGTGCTAATTAGATTTTTAGTTTTTTAATTCGAATCCTCGTTTTGCTGCGTCGCCAGTTATGCAACTTGCTGCGCAGTCATAAGCTGACGGAGGCTGCCATTAAGCTGTTGCTGTTGCTCCTGTTGTTGTAGTTTGCTGTTGCTCCTGTTGTTGTAGTTTGCTGTTGCTCCTGTTGTTGTTGTTGATCGTTTGCGCTGAAGTAAGCGAGAGACAGTGTAAGAGAAGAAGGGTCATGAAAGCAGCTTTAACATTTTATTTGTGTGGCATTAAACGCCTGAGAGGATTAAGCAAAGTGTATTGTTTTTTTTTTATATGAATGAAATTTTAAATAAATGCTGCACACAACTGTCGACTCGATAGGGATTAACGCGATGCGGGCAAGGTTGTTGCCATTGCCGCTTGTCTGACTGCTGCCTCTCTTTGTCAAAGTCAGGCAGGATACGGGCTTAGAGCTGGCCAGGCCTATTGCTATTGGGGTGGTTTCGCGCATTATCCTTATTATTGAGTGTGCTCTGCTGCCAGTTGCATGGCATGACACTGCGAAATAATAATTTATTTAAGTGCACAGTGCTATTTAATATCATGTCCCCCCCACCTCACCTCGCTTGGCTTGTCGCTTGTGGGTGTGTGTGTGTGTGTGTGTGTGTGTGTGTGTGTGTGTGAGTGTGTGTTTGGTTTCTTCCTCTGATAAATGTATGTAGGTCGCAATAGGCAAGAGGCATAGACTGTGTTCACACACTTGTACCCAAAAGTACTCTACAAACATTTCGATAAGCAACCAAGTGCACTCTCAGTGGAGCCGACTGTTGTTTGTGCCAATTGCTAATGCGCCCACTTGAGCAGTCGTCTACGCTCCCCACGCCCGTTTATGGCAGTCAAGTGACAATCGATGCGATTAGAGACGACAACGCCGTGCCTCGCCTGAGAAACTGCCAAGCAGAAATCGCTAAATGAAATATTAGCAAACCTTTACCATTGGCTTTGTTTTTATGGTACTTCGCTGCGCGCATGTGATAAGCAAATGACGGCAACGACGTCGTCGACGTTTGCCATAAACAAAATTGCAATCATAAAAAGAAAAATAGAGCAAAATAACTCAACTGCCTGTTAAGCAGCAGCAGCAACAGCCGCCGTGGCTTGCATGTGCAGATTCTGGCAGCGCCAGAACCAGAGCCAGAGCCACGATGTTTGCTTGTCCTAGACAGGCTGGTGCATGTGTTTGTTGTTGGCCTTTATCTCTAACTTATCAGGGTAATCATGCATATCAATCATGATACACTTAAAAATGCAAATCTACTGCCGTCGTCATCTTCTTCTTTATTGTTGAGCGATATCATCTTCATAAAGATGCTGCAGTCCTACTATGCGTTGAGTTAGGTGAGGTTAGGTTAGGTTGAACTGCCACAAATAGTAAAAGAATACGGAGGAAGTGTACACTTGAAGTTAGCTCCACTTAACTTTTGTATACATAATATAAATTAAGTAAATATTTTCAAACTGTTTTTTGTAATTGAAAACGATTATTTGTTATTATTCACTTGAAAGCAGCAAAGCAGTGCATTGGCAAAAGAAATCATTGAAAACTGAATAAAATATATTGCAAAAAAAAAAAATATTTATAAAAAACAAAACGCAAAAACGCAAAAGTGGAGAAAAAACTGAATTAAGTGCGAACGAAATTGAAATAAATAATTACACGCAAACATGCGATTGGCAACAACAATGAAATTAAAAAAAAAAACAACTAATGCAAGAAAACAAAAGGCAAAGAAAACAAAAAGCAGATTCAAAATATAAAATAAAATACATTACAATGCAATCGGCTACGCTTGCCAGTTCGGATGAAAGTTATAGCAGAAGTGTGCATTTGCTCACAGCTTGGCGTGGTCAGTTTTCCACAAGTCAGCGCGGTTTGGTCCCCAGCCTACGACCAACAAGCCACTGACCTCCGCCTCCCACCCACAGCCACTGGCCGCACTGGCCTGGCAGAACAAGCCAATGTCGTCACTTATCGGCAGAGTTCGCTGCTCTTACACTTGACTTTCAGGCCGTGGGTCTGCTCCTGACTTGCGCTTGGCTGGGTAATCTGATTGCACGAATTCGGTCTTTTGTGGCCAAGCATGAGAACGTTGTGCCGGTGCTTGATTTTCTGGCCTCTTGGCTGCGTCCTTGTGCCTACCTCCGCACACGCCGACCACTGCCGCCTCAAGTGTGCGCATTGTTCTAATTTGGACGTCACGCTCAAGTGTTGACACGAAGTGGCACATGGCCTGACATGGCGATGTGTGGCGGGGTGTGCCGTAGGTAAGCGCATAACCGCATAATGGCATAATTTTTCACACTCTCGCTGCTTGTGCGCCGCCACTTGAGTTGGGACGAATTGAGCGGCTGATTTAGGTTTTGGTAGAGTTTTTATTTTTTGTGCAGCATGCTTGTGGAAATAGGCTTCGCACAGCCAACTGGGCAACAATGTGTTTTCATTTTTGTACTCTTTCCGCCAACAATGGCATAGAAAGGGTGTGTGTGTGTGTGTGTTTGTGTATGTTGTGTATGACGACGACAAAGCGTGCCTTCATTTTTTATTGATTTTTAAACGGTCTTTCTTAAGGGTGGAGTGTCGTTAGAGGCACGTAATCGACCGCATGTTGCTTCGTCACCATTATAGTGTGTGCAACGCACTCACACACTCTCACACACACACATGCACACTACTGAGAGCGTGCGCAGGCCAAGTAATGCAAACGCACACGCCTTGGACACCCTTGCAAGGCACAAACGCCCAGCAGCAGACAGGCAGACAAGCAGCCTGGCCAGGCAGGCAGCCAGCCACATGCCGATTTCGCACAGTGTGCACAAGACGCACGCAACTCGTAAAATAAATATATCCTTCCGCTTGGCTTTGCCTAGTCTGTCTATTTGTCGATGTCTGTGCGTGCTTTTGTTTTTATTATGTTGCTTAGTTGTTGCATGGCGAACCGGCAATTATGCCGCAAAACACGTTTAACTTCCAATTTCAGCCCACCCGAGTGTGTATGTGTGTGGGTACAAGAGAGAGAGAGAGAGAGAGAGAGAAAGAGAGAAAGAGAGTTCAACAATTTGGTCATTTATTTTGTTGCGTTTGCGCAAACCCAGACCAAATCAAATGAAGTCTCATCCTGAGTGCTTTCATTTTTCGCAAAAGTCGAGAAAAATCGAACATGTGTTCAAGGCAAACCAGCTCAGGAGAAACCAAACCAAACCAAACTAAGCCAAGCCAGCCAATCCAAGCCAATGGATAATTGCTGCTTTTTATTACATTAATTATTTGTGTTATATGCCTTCACTCACTCATTGGTCGTCCGCATGCAAATTTCTGCCGCAATATTCCTCTTCAGTCACATTCTGTTGAGAATTTACGCAGCCGGCCCTCGGATTTCTTGACAGCATTTAATCGATTTACATTAATTCAACTACAACGCGCACATTTCCACTTTTAATTTTTATTTTTCAATTGATTTGTTTTTTTTTATTTTTTTTTTATGGCATATGCTTGGCTTGCCACCCCATTTGGTGTTTGGCGTGTGCGTGTCGCGGCTTAGCTGCCAAATGCAGGCAACTTAAGATTTACGTTTATTGAGTGTCGCACGCGCGTCGCCTGTAAGTAGGCAGTAAAATATTTTATCGCAAGCCATCTTCTTACTTTCTCACTCTCACTTATTCGCACTTTGGCAGCGCATAGTTGCCGTCAGTTCATCAGCGGATTTACGGTTTAAGCACGCACCGCGCTAATCAGGGCTACATTGGCAGTCATGTTGTCGAAAATTGTGACTAAGCGAAAATATAAAAAAAAAAAACTAAATAACAGAAAAATTGTTGAAAGTTTTAAATCCACTATGGAACACACCACCCCTTGCTTGGCAGCCCGCATGTGGCTCACTGCAACTAATTGTGCACAAATCCCGCCACAACGTGCTGCGCGCTCAGCCAGGCCCGGCTGCCTGTTGTGCGAGTGTCAGCGCGTGCCCGCCAACCCTCGAAGCTGTAATTGTCCTGTATGTAGTCCTGCCGCTCTTTGTGTAAAATATATTCAGCACGTTCAATCTCTCTCTCTCTCTGCTCATATATGTGGTTCTAACTCTCTCCGTTGTGTTTTTTGCGCGTTTGCCGGCTGTGTATCCTGGCCAGACCGGCAGCCGCTTTCAGTTCCTTATAAATTTCCGATTGTGTTGGGTCGATCGCGCGAGCAGGCACGCGTTTACAAAAATAATAAGCAGCAGCAGCCGCAGTAGTAGTTGTAGTAGTAGTAAAACAAGCAGCAGCAGCAGCAACAACATTAACAACAACAACATAAGCAATAGAACACAATCGCAGCAACAGCAGCCCAGCCATAAGAACATTGAAATTTCGAATATATTCGGTTAAGTTTGCTTGCGTGCGTGTACGTCGCCTCTTTCGCTTGTGTGTGTGCGCTGCGTGTTTGCTTGCGTGTGTGTGTGTGTGTGTGAGTGACTGTGTCCTATGAGTCGGTTTTTGTGTGTGCACGCCGCGTAGTGTTTTTAGTGTAGTATACTTTTGGGCGCGGCAAGCAAAAGCACATTTGCCAATACACGACGCGCAACCAAAGCAACACTCAACGCCAAATCGAAAATAGATAAAAGAAAAAGAAATTAAAATTAATTAAACACGCAACAGCAGCAATCGCTTAGCATTTAGTTTTCCTATATAATTAAATATTATATAGTAGAATATATATAACAATTACAACAAACAAACAGCAACCAGAAATTGTGAATCAAAACGCATAAAATCAAATTTAATAAAAAAACGAAACCAAATTGTTGTGTCTATAATAGCAAATATATGCAAAATTACTAAAAATTATACTACACAAAAAAAAAAACTAACAAACTTTCGTCCTTATTGCAACCAACGAATCAAAGTTTAATAAATCGAAAAAGCAAACCCAAGCGGTCAGCAGTGCCGCCTTTATATTTGATAAAACAGAAAAACCAATTAAAACACAAGCATTACTTTGTTTTAGCAAACATTTTTTGCTAAGCATAAGAGCCAAGCCCACCACGAAAATGCTAAAAGAAAACTAAAAAAAAAAAAATCTGAAGAAAGATAAAACTCAAAAGCAATATTAACTACACTCACCACAAAAAACTAACAAAATCGAAACGAAAATTTGCACAAATTTTGTCGCTTAGCGTTTTAGTGTCGTCGAAAAGTAAAGAAGAAGAAGAAGCTAGTTGAATACTTAGCATATATACACACGTAGCATTTAAGGCAGTTACATATATATATATTTAGTATATATATACATGAATATAAGCAGCGGAGCTTGCACTGCTACTTGACCACAAAATAAAAAACAAGAAGAACAAAAAGCAAATTCTACTCACATTGAGTCACTTATGTTGTGTGAAAAACACTAACGAGAAACGCGTCTGTGCGAAAGAGACAGCTACTTGTGATTTCATTTTACCTGTAACTGTAAACTGTATTTAAATCAACAACCAAACTTTTATATATTAACAAAAAACAAAAAAAAAAAAAAAAACTTGCACAATTTTATAAAACAAAAATCCTTACAAAGACAAAAACCCAAACGTATTTTTACGAAACTTGCAATTTTTGTGACAAACAAGAAAAATTTAAGAAAAATTCGCCAAATTTTTAAAATCATTTTTAAATTTTACACAACAACCAATAAAAAACTAACGAACTAACTACTAATAACAACAACCATAAAAATGGGTGGTTGCGCTTCAAAGGATAAAAAGGATAAAGTCATTGAGGGCGACGATGCGGCCGGCACTGAGCCAAATGGCACAGCCACAACCGATGGAGGGTGTGTATGCGTATAAATTTCGCAACGAAACGACACGACGCGAACATTTTCCCGGCACTCCGAATTTCGGTCGGTTGGTCGGTCTGTCTTATCTGCCTGCATGTCTGTCATCGTAGCACACAAGCAGACAGGCAAGCAGGACTCATGACAGTCAGTCAGTTTTGTGTTGTGCGTTTGTCAAAAGCGAACGACGCTAGCCTGGCCTAGCCTAGCCTAGCCTAGGTTATTATTCCTTCAACTAAAACACGGCATTGTCGGCGACACGTTGACGGCAATGATGACGACTACGACGACGTCGACTGCGCTTGACTGTTGTTGTGTATCTATTAGCAGCGTTTAGTGTTTCCGCCTGCCAGCGCGTTGTGTTGCGTTGCGCCGTAGCTGACGTCATGCGAGGATACGCGTGCTGAACTTTGGCGGCAAAATGAAGCAGTTGCCTTAAGTGACGCGTCGCTTAGTTAGCCGACAGCCACACTGGCTGGCAGGGCGGAAGGCGGTCAGACAACATTAGACTTTAAGAGAGCCAAGAGCACACGGTCAAGACGGCCGCGAGTCGAGTCAACGCACAATTGAGATACTTTTTAGGCAGTTGGGCAAGCAACAGTCGACCGGACGAAATACTGAACTTAGCAGGGCCAGGGCCAAGTAGAAGCAGACCAACACCACACCCAATGCACACCGCTGGAACAGCGCCTGGCAGCTATATTCGCGCATGTCCTTGAGAGCGGAGAGCATGCTTTGAATTCAGCAAAAGCCGCCACCGGCTGCACACACCACCAACGCTCGTCCGCCGCATGCCGGCTTGGCTCCGGTACCTTGCGGTAGATGACGCGTGCCGCAAATTCTGCATGACATGCCGAGTGGTCGACTATGTGCAGAACACAGACCTCTTGCACAGACGGAGACCATCAAAGACACGATCGCGTTACGCACTTTTTTTTTTTATTTATTTTTCCTTATTTCTATTTGTGTTTATTTTTTCACATAAGTGTCACTCGGCTGTGTCTCGTTGGTGTCTCATTTTGATTTATACGCGTGGTGTGCCCATGTTGCCCATCCATTGCATGATAAATGTACGTGGCGTCGGCTGAGGCGACGACAACGATAGACTGTAGACACGACTGTAATTTGAATAATTGCTGTAATTTTCCTGCTGCATTGGCATAATGACGATGTGCAGACTGTCGCATGACTTGGCAAACTAGATGACAGGGCCACTGAACTGCTGCCTGGTATGCATGCGTGTATGCATGCGCGGCATAGGCAGGGTGGAAAACGGCATACAGCAGCAGAGTATGCATCGCATCCCCTGTTGAAAACGGGAAACAATGCCTGACCTGTGGGTTGACTTTTAGGCGCAAACACTTTCGTCAATTGTCATTCTAACTGTATTTAGTTGTCTGAGCTTATCTCAGATAAGTAGCATTGATTTTATCTTGCAACTGAGCTAACCTTTGACCTTTCTCAATTTTGTTTTATGCTTGCAGAAAACAAGACACCATGGTTGACGCTGCTGTTCTCGCTAAATTGGAAGAAGGCTTTGCCAAGCTGGCCGCCTCCGACTCGAAGTCGCTGTTGAAGAAGTACTTGACCAAGGAGGTCTTCGACAACTTGAAGAACAAGGTTACACCCACCTTCAAGTCGACATTGTTGGATGTCATCCAGTCCGGTTTGGAGAACCACGATTCCGGCGTGGGCATCTACGCCCCCGATGCTGAGGCCTATACAGTCTTCGCTGATCTGTTCGACCCCATCATTGAGGATTACCATGGTGGCTTCAAGAAGACCGACAAGCATCCAGCACGTGACTTCGGTGATGTCTCCACCTTCGGCAATGTCGATCCCACTAACGAGTACGTCATCTCGACCCGTGTGCGTTGCGGTCGCTCGCTCCAGGGCTATCCATTCAACCCCTGCTTGACTGAGGCTCAGTACAAGGAGATGGAACAGAAGGTCTCGACCACTCTGTCCGGCTTGGAGGGTGAGCTGAAGGGCAAATTCTACCCATTGACTGGCATGGAGAAGGCTGTGCAGCAGCAGCTCATCGACGATCACTTCTTGTTCAAGGAGGGCGATCGTTTCTTGCAGGCTGCCAACGCCTGCCGCTACTGGCCCAGCGGTCGTGGTATCTACCACAACGACAACAAGACCTTCTTGGTCTGGTGCAATGAGGAAGATCATTTGCGCATCATCTCCATGCAGCAGGGTGGTGATTTGGGCCAGATCTACAAGCGTCTGGTGACCGCCGTCAACGACATCGAGAAACGTATTCCATTCAGCCATGACGACCGTTTGGGCTTCTTGACCTTCTGCCCCACCAACTTGGGCACCACCATTCGTGCTTCCGTGCACATTAAGGTACCCAAACTGGCCGCGAACAAGGCCAAGTTGGAGGAAGTCGCCGGCAAGTACAACTTGCAGGTGCGCGGCACCCGTGGCGAGCACACCGAGGCTGAGGGTGGTGTCTATGACATTTCCAACAAGCGTCGCATGGGTCTGACCGAATACCAGGCCGTCAAGGAGATGTACGATGGCATCACTGAATTGATCAAGCTCGAGAAGAGCTTGTAAATGCATAACACCATCACTATCAACAACAATAACAACACGCAATCCAACACCATCAACAGCCAGCAGTGAGATCATCGCAATAAGATCTCAACACAGATGACACATGTAACTGTTGATGTTGATGTCTAATCAATCATGTCGTCGTGTCGGTCTGAAAACACCAAAAGCAACCAAGGACTGGCATTCTTCATTGATTAAAATTAGTTTTAGTAGTGCAACAAGAAACAAACAAACAAACACAAAGTAGAAGACCGCAAAGAAGAAATAGCCAGCAGCAACAGCAACAAAATAGTTAAGTAAATAAGTATTCAGCCACGCGTCAACGTTGTGGAGTATTCAGCTGCATCGGACCGCCGCCGCTGGTACTCGGCATTTGCAACCAGCTCTGCACTATCGTAATACTCTATGGAGTGTCCTATGGCGGCGACGCGAAGACGTGGTCGAGCTGTAGCAGAGCGACGCTGTGTTCCGAGCTGCCTTGCTGCTGAAGAAAAAACCGATACAAGAACAACTACAAAAACCACAAACATCATCTTAAATAAAATACCGCCAACAACAAAAACAAGTTGAACTTATTAAAAAAATAAATGGTAATTGAATAAAACAAGAACAACAAAAAGGAAAAAAAAAAACCAAAAACAATGTAAAACATTTTGTCATTTAAAATATTTTTATTTTAAGTCTTAAGTTTATAAAAGAATTAATTATTAAAAATAAAAACTTAAAAACTAAAACAAAAATTTCAGCTTCGTAGTGCTTCGGTATTTATTGGACTAACCCTTTTGGTTGTGGCTGTTGACCTTCCTATCGTCGTGCTCTCTAATCAATGCCACGTATTCATGGATGCGCGATTTTTCTCTAGCCACAAATGAAGTGCTCTGCAATGGTCATCCAACCTCAGTGTATTTAAGCAATTGAGCTTACTTATATTCTTCACTTCGCTTTTTGTTCCGCTTTGATCAGCTCATATATGCCTTCCTGCATGGTCTTGACTGCCTCATACTCGGTCACGCCCAAACGCCTTTTATTGGAAATATCATAGACGCCGCCCTCAGCGTCGGTGTGTTCACCACGCGTACCGCGTACCTGCAGATGATACTTTGCCGCCAATGCCTCAAGCTTTTGCTTGTCTGCCGCCAATTTGGGCAACTTGATGTGAACTGAGGCGCGTATCGTCGTGCCCAGATTAGTGGGACAAAACGTGAGGAAGCCATAGTCCTCGTTGCGAATAAAAGGCAAATAAGTATCAAGCATTTGAACACCCTCAGCCATGCGCCTATACACCTTGCCCAGGTCGCCACCTTTGTCCATGGCGATAATGCGTAAATGATCCTCCTCATTGCACCACACAATAAAATTGCGTTCTTTATTCATGTGTATGCCACGTCCAACAGGCCAGAAGCGGGTAGCCTTTGCCGCTTCCAGAAAACGATCATCAGACTTAAAGAGCAGATTATCGCAAATTAGTTGCTGTTGCGTTTCCATACTCATGTCACAGAGCGGCAAGTACTCTCCAGCATGTTCACATTCCAAACAGAGCAACGCCTGCTTTACGTAATCCTCCAAGTCGATGTAGTTTTGTTGCGTCATGCAAGGGTTAAAAGGGTAACCAATGATTGAGCGTGCGCAGCGTATACGCGTCGATACGACATATAAGTTTTTGGGATCGAGATCGCAGAATTCTCCAAGATCGCCAAAATCCATCTCCGGCTGTTTATCGGTTGCCTTGAAGCCGCAGTGGTAGTCCTCAATGATGGGAATGAACAATTCCTTGAAGGTTTCGTAGGCATCCGGATCGGCCGCATAGACGCCAACGCCTGAGTCATGGTTAACCATGCCAGATCCTATGCAATCGAGCAGCCTTGCGCGGTACTTCGGTGTGGTACGAGTCTTTAATTCATCAAAGATGGGCCTGGTGAGGTGTTTCTTGAGCAGGGACTTTGATGTTGATTCAGCAAGGCATTCATAGCCTTTTTCCATAATATACAGCGCTTCATCACTAACCTTTGACGATCTGGGAATGATTGAATATTATTAAAGGGTTCCCGATTGTATTCATGCGCTCTTTTTACTGTCTGTCCGTTAATGCACGTTTGAATGCCGAGAAGCCAACGGACATCCGAAAGCCATGTGTACTGCGGGCAAAATTTGAAATTTTGAACATAATAAAACTAAAATGAAATGAGTCAAACCAAAAAAATGTTTTACAAAGCCTTAAAATTCTAAAAATGTTTCTAAGATTTTTATATATCTCAAAGGCTGTCGTCAATATAGTGTATCAAACTGCTTAGACACAATTTGTTTATTTCACACTAATTACAATCACAACATTTGAGTGGACGCCTCCGAAATTATAATAACGGAAAAGTCAATGTAAATATATTCGACTTAGCATGTTAATAACATTACATTTACTAAACAATACTAATTTACACATTTTGTGTTGCTTTATCTTTTGCAGTCTTTAAACAGACCAACGCAAGCAAACCGACTAACGATAACCAAACCGATAACTTGACAGTACTTAACACATATGCTGAAAGCATGGTCACCTAATTATTACACCATGAGCTGAAAGTAGACAACTTGATCGGTCCGGCCTTGTTAAATCGTCAATTTTGCGTCTGACATCGCACTATCGATGAGAGTGTCATTATGAACCTAAAGAAAATCGAATTTTAACGGTCATTGCACAGTAATATATGATCAACTTATGTTCACACATAAACATTTGGTTTACATCTTACACATCGAGTATATTTAAATTTTGTCAGAATTTTAAATTTAAATTTATTAAAGTTAAAAAGGAAAGAAGTAAGCAATTTGAATTTTTTATCATTTAGTCGACAAAATTTAGTTTATGATGCTTATAGGAATTAAAAATTATTGTGTATCAGGTATATGTGAATATATGACATAAGCTCCATTTGTACATATTAATTTTGATATCATAATTTGCGATTTAAGATTTTTAAGCAGATTTAATCTAGGTTATAAGGTTCCAATAGTATGATATGTGTATAAATAAATGTCAATTTCAGACTACATATGTCATTTATGAGTCAACCGCTCAACGATTATGGCATTCCTCACGCCTTTAATTCGTTGTTACGTTGCGAATAAACAAAAATGAAATACCTTTAGCCTAGCAATTAATTATCCACACATACATACGTCTTTCGCTTACCATAACGGCATACACATTGTATAAACAAAAAGGGTGTGCTGAATTATTGTATTCTGCGCATTCAATATTTCTTAATTATTATTTCTTTCCGTTGTTATACGAAATTGTGTGCCAGTCTGAGCTAAACTGATTCATAGTTTACTTTCACTTTTGACTTTTTTCTCCACTTAAATTACAAAAAAATATTTAATAAAATGCAATAGTTTAGTGCAGCTTAGGCCCGGTAAGACGACTTTGCACAAATCATAATCCGTTATATTGCACTGCCCTCTGCCCAAATCACAATTCATGCATGATGCATGGAATTTGCTTAGATGATTTGCATTTGATCGGCAACATGGATTCAAATTGCAATTAGCGAAAGTGCTTTGAATACAGAATCGCTAACAAGATTTAGTTTTTGGTTTAAGATTTCGAATATTGTTATTTGCACGAATTATTAACGTTATGCGTGCGCTTATCTGTTGCTCATACATATGCATGTATCTGCCTATGGTGAGTATGTTTCTATACTGTGTGTGTGTGTGTGTTTTTGTTTTATTTTTTGGTTTTTTGCAGTTCATGTGATTCCGTACAATTTCACTTTCGTTTCAGCGCCTGTGCTATATGCAAATTAGTGCCCAATAACTGCCGCCGCGCTGCTAGAAGAAGTATGAGAAGAGAGTGCCATATAATACTCAGCAGCAGTTTAACACTTTTTATTGTCTTGTATGTTTGGCAAACGAAAGAGAAATTGCCCGCCTCTGCAACAACACTAAGTTCCTTAGACTTTGGTGTCTTAATGCTAATTGACTTAAAATGGCAAAACCAAATGCTTAAGAGGTAAACAGACGGATTGAATTTTATTTTTTTTTTTATAAAGTAAAATGATGTTAGCTAAACGGAAATCTAAAACAGCTACCTTTTGAACTCAAAGCAGCTTTCTAAATAAGCTTCGACTGTATTTTGCAAGTGTTGTTGTTTTTTTGTTCGCTTATAAGTTGCGCAATAATCTGCAAAGAAAAACAACAACAGCAGCACTTGCGCGTAGCAGGTATGCGAATGACTGTGGATGCTTTCATTTAATAATTGGCTGAAACGTTATGTTAATCGTTTGTTGTGGTCACATAGCAGAGCACAAATGCCATTGGACATTACGAAATCGCGGCGACTTGGCTGCAGTTTTTGCTCGCCGTTAGCGCATGATTGTAATGTAAATGGATAAGGAAAAATTTCACATTTTTTTTTTCTTTTGGTTTTAATTAATTTTCTGCGTTTCATTAGACAAAATATTAATATGCATAATAATTCTGGCCTGAAGCAATGGCAACGTTACCAAAATATAAATATAACAATTATTAAATTTTACTTCTGCTAACTATTTTTGAGTTTATGTTTAAGTTTCATCACGATTACTCACATGAAAAAATTATTTAACATATTTAATTGCAAAAGTACATATAAAAATCCCTAATAATCGTAAAAAAATGAATAAAGTTATCAAAGTGCAATCTTTTCTAGTTTGCTTGCTAATTTAATATATTTTTAACAACTCTTTACTATGTACATAAGTACATCTTCAACGAGTAAAAGCGTATTTAATGAGTTGACTGATGGCTTTCGAGTTAAATTGCATTTTAATGCTGATTTAAAAAATATATAAAATAATACACAATATAATATGAGATACGCAAGCAGCAACCACAAACGTCATTAGTCAAACGTAAAAGGTTACTTAATGACCCTAAACAAACTGTAAAAAAAAGACCAAAGAGAAAGCATATACATATGCACATGCATGCATATACCGACTCATGTATGTACTTCGACAATACAATACTCTGCGAAGTAACAACAATATAACAGTTAAATAACGAAATCAAGCCCACAGCAACAATTCGCCAAGTCAAGCCCACAAAATCACAATAGAATTGAACAGTTGCATCGAACAACGGTCAAGACATTCGTTGTAGCGTCAAAGGCCTAAGAGATCATGAAATATGGCTCCTATAGCACGCTTTTTAATTTTATCAATTAAAAACATCGTAAAACTGATTTTCATATTTCCAGCTCGGTGCATATGCAAATTTATCTTTGGTGATTTCATTTTCACATATGTAACCTTCGCCGAGGTGTGAAACACTTAAACTGTCGCTCGGCCAAAAGGTTCATTGTCGTCTAACACGCACGACAAACTTTTCTCAAGCAGAAAAAACTAAATAAAATAACAAAAAGAGCACAACAGAAAGAAAACGAAAGTGAGATCTTTGCGCTTTATTTCTTTTGTTGAATCCGTTGCATGTCGCTCCAACGCCACCGTCACCGTCACCGTCACCAGCTTCAGCCATTGACCAGGGAAAAAGACCCAGCTTGCATAATTATTGACATCATTTGGGCGTCTTAACTTTTTTTGTATATTTCTGCAGTATTTTTATTTATTTTTTTATTTGTTATTTGAAAACTTTTTTGTTGTCGCTATTGTTTTGATTACCGTGAAGTTGTTACAAGAAATAACAAAAATTGGTTGAATACTATATCATTTACATTTAAAATGTACCGTTGAAAATGCAATGTAATATTTTTAAGGTTGTGCAAAACTTAGTTATGTGAACACTTATTTTCTTTTATTTGTTAAAGATAATTTGGTTCACAAATTTGTACACGTAAGTCAACAAAGCTTTGCATGCAGTTAATTTGCTTTATCAATTGTTATAATTGTCTGATAAGCATAACTGCAGTCTAAATTTATGTCAAAGCAGTGAGAAACTGCTTAACAGTTAATTGAAACGTTTTTGTTAGTTACATAATGTTTTTGTCATAAGCAATTTAAACGAATTTTTACTTGCCTACAATTTAAATTGAAAAGCAAAAAACCCCAGCTTAAATCAATTACCCGCACAAGCTTTAATCTAATAAGAAAATTAGCACATACGGCAGCGTGTCCCTGACCCAAATAAACAAATTTCACCGACTGGCGTCAACGATGAGCGGCGTTAACGTTTTTGCGCTTAGCAAGTCAGCACAGTTTTTGGCAACAACAAGCAGCCAAAAGAGTCAAAGCAGTCAAAAGCCAAAAGAAGAACGAACCACGCGGCGTGACTCACACCGGATCCATCCCGCATGTTAAAGGCATCGAAACGAAAACGAAAACGAAACCGTTGGCTGACGATGCCAGAGCTGCTCGCCTAAGTGTGCATCGCAGCCTTGGGTTGGAGCTTAGGGCTTGTGCGCACGCAGTCAAGCGACCAACCGCATAGACGGAACTTTCGATTTCTTCGGGTGTGTATGTATGTGCACACGTCTTTCTCTCCTTGTGTCTTTCCATTCTTCGTCAACCTCAACGTGATCATCATCATCATCATCAGCATCATCATCATCAACGTCAACGTCATCGTCGTCAGCCAATTGTGTTTTTTGCGAATTAATCTTTGTGCGTTGTATAGTAAATACTCACATGTCCAAATGTTGGTAAGTACGCGGACAGTGGCAGGGTAAGTGGGAAAGTGGGAAAGTTTATTTCGATTTTTTGGTGTTTTGTTCAAATTCCGAAACCGCCAACAACATGCAATCGAAAGTCATACGCTTCTTGTTTGTGTAGCCTCGCGCTTGTAGCAGATTTACACAACATTCACAAAAATAGCAGAAAAGCCATTATGACGATTGTTATTTGGCTGCCTCTCCCGCTTCCGCTGCCATGCGCTGGCGTGCCATTCCATCTGCTACACTCTTCACTCTACTCTTTTCTCCTTCTCTTCACTGTATTGTTGTGCTGCGGTTTTTTACAACATTTTTACATAAATATTTTTGGCATGTGTTCATTATGGAGTCCATATGTGTGAGTTTAAAAAGGATGGTGATTGATTTGTGTATGAACAGATTTTTTGTTATTGGCTTTCTTTTTTCGAATAGTTACGGTGAGTGAGTGAGCCAGTTCGTCAAGATTTTTTGCTTAAATCATTTGAGTAAAAAGTCAATCGATATTGATCTTACAAGATCAGAACCATACGCAATAACAGAATATTAACATACTCGTATTATGTTGTGCTTATCATTATTGGTTAACAGGTTGATGAGACTTTCGTTTGATATTTATGAACAAAAAGACATAAAAAAATATACGGGTACTTTTTGAATGTTCGCATAAGTATTACGTATACGTAATTAAATTAAAATTTTAATTATATCATTATTTTGGTTTTCCATAAGAAAGTCCAAAAGAACAGTTAACTTGGCCGCTCAACAAAAGTCAAAAATTAAAAACTACAAACAACATATATTCTCTTTTGACTTTAATATGGAAAGACAATAAGAAACTTAAGTTGTCATAACAATACAAATGTTGAAATAATACAATATGTAACCGTAAAATATTTAATACACTGTTTGGCGTCAAAATAATGCCAATTTGCTGCTATTATTCACTGAATCCGTTAAGCACAAATATTTATTTTTACATTATGTCATTTCAATTGCATAACTTACAAATAAAAAATAACATTAATTTAATTTTCCAATGCAATGCACAGAATAATAACAAGCGACATTAGGTGATTCAGCTAAGTCCCTTTGTAACAACAAATAACAACAACAAAACATAAATAAATTAGGCAATCGCGGCATGCGCCATACTCAACATGCTGACTAAGATGGTAGGCAGGTAGTCTTGGTGGCAAGTTAGGCTGAAGCACGTACACGGATTGGGTTGAAAAGAAAAGACGTCACAAGTTACCTTGACACATCAAGTAACAAATCAACAACAAAAACAACAGCCAACATCAAGCGGCAATAACGGGGCCTAAGTTGATTGCAGTTGCCAAAAATAAAGTCAAAAAAGAAAAAAAAAAGAAAGACCGCTTAAAAAAACAATAAACTTACGATCACAGACAAAAAGCAACCCAAAGGCAGCAACAACAGCAACAAAAATACCAGCGAAATGAAAAGTTCAAAGCAAGCGAACAAGTTGTGAGAGACAACATGAATGAATGAGCGAGCGAGCCAGTGACAAAAAAAAAACAACAAACCGAAAACGGCATATTTTGCATTTAACATTTTTATGAGATGGCGATCTCAGTTAGTTAGTTACAATAATAACAGCAACAACAACAACAACAGCAGCAGTAGTAATAACGACAACGAAACTATAAATTCACTCTCGAAAATTGCACGAAACGCGTTTGGTTCGTCTCCAAGAGACGCCGTCGCTCTCTCACTTGCCTCACGTACCTACGAGTATAACTCGCAGTTTACGTTACATTTCGCTGTGCTCTCTTGCACAGGCGCAATACAAGCTGGTAAGCGTGAGCGGGAAAGCGCATGCGTCGCATTGTGTAGCTCAGCAAGAAAGGGGTCAAAAACTTTCACGCGATATAAAATCATGATACCGATACGACTGTGCCGCATTTTCATTTTACCATTATAGCCGACGAGTCGAGTGAGCTGTGCTCTGTTGTGACTGCTCTGAGTTGTGTTTGCTCGAGCTTAGTTCAATAATTGACGTGTGTTGTTGTTGTGTCAGCAACGTCCTTCAGCTGCTGCTTGTGCCGTTGCTGCTTAACGGAACTAAGTGCACCAATTTCGAAACCATTTCGAACACGCGTAAAAATATTTGCAAAAACGAAATTGTGAAAACATATGCAAAGAAATTAACGACTGTGCTGACTTAATAATTCAAAACAAAAGAAAAAGCAAACCTATTAAAATATAATTTGTGCATCTTATAAGAAAAAATTGCTTGAACACAATTTGAATTCGAAAACTTAAAGTGAACAACAGCAAGTGTGCCATTTGTACAGCGAATTTTTTTATATGCAAGGATTACGTATGAAAAAAAACTAACTGGATTAAAACGCAAGGTGAGCATGCAAAACTGTTCGGATTAAGTTAGACCAACAAAAGGATAAATAAATAAAAAAAAAACTGAAAATACCATATATTCGAACTGGCAAAATTATCACCGTTAGATGAAATGTTCGAATTTCGAATTTACAACTTTAAACTTTATAGTTTACATTTTCGAACTGCTGCCGCAAATTTTTTACTGCAGTTCATATATATAAAATATGATTTAAAATTGTGTATTCGAACATTGGACCACAAATGCTCCGCCAATTTGGAATACTGGGTCCAAGTCAAAGTGACGGACAGCCACAGTTAGCAGGCACTCACCCACTGCAGCCAGAGCAGCAGCAATTGCTGCTGATCAGATCAGTTGGCACCTGTTCGAATTTGCAACAAGAATTCAGAATAACATGAAAAGCGAATTTTGCGTTTAGAAAGCAACTTTCAATTGGGGTTTATTAGTCGGTATCAAAGCTGTCGAATGCTGTATGATATTTCAGCGAGTTTATAGAAAATAAAACAAAAAAAGACAGTAGAAGGAAAAATGTATAAAAATTCATTGCTGCCGAAGCATGAAGCGTGCAATATATCTGCTGCTTCTTCTGCCGACAATGCTGTTTGCCGCTGCCTCTGCTGCTGCTGTTGCTGCTGCTATTGTTGTTGCTGTTGCTGTTGCTGTTGGTGTTGCTGTAACGGCTGCAGACACAAACACGAGTACTCGCACTCATATGTTGAAAGTGCCGCGCTTTTTGTTCATTAGTTTAATTTACATAAACTTCCAAATTACAATGCCACACTCCGCCACAGATCAGACGGTCAGACGATCAGACGATCAGACTTGCCTGCCGGACCGCCTTGCTGTGTCCGCTGCTGGTGCAATTTCTGCTGTTGCTGCTGCTGTTCCTCCAGCTTCTCCAACTGCGAACGCTTCTGTGCAAGCGATACTCGTTTGCTTTGGCTTCAGCTACAGTTTTGACGGCGGCGGATTGTTGCTGTTGTCGCGGTGAAATTTCAGCGCGTTTCGCGCGAATGAAAGTCTGAAATTACCTTGTGCTGCTTCCCATTTCTTCGTTACTGTTGCCACAATAACTACAGCAACAACAAATACGACAAGCATAACAACAACAACAACAACAACAGCAACACGGGCAACTACTCAGATGTGGTTTATGCCAGTTACATTTGCAGCACAAAGTGTATTTTTTTACGCTTTTTGTTTTTTCACTCGCTTAGTCGCTCGTCCGCTGCTCGATACGCTGTCTGTGATTAATCTTGCGAATTGCTTTGTTCAAAAACTGCTCCACTTTGTTGCTTGCAATAGCATGAAAACAATTTCGCTGCACACATTCAAACACACACACACACACATGGACCAATAGAAAACAAAAACCAACAACAACAATAATAATAACACCAAAGTCATCGAAAAAGAAGACGTATGAGCAACACCGACGACAACGACACGACGTTGCATGCAGCTGCGTGCTGCATTTTGTTGCTGCACAGGCCACGGCTGTAGCTAATGTTGTTAGTTTTGCTGTTGCTGCTGCTGTTGATGCTGCTGATAACTTGCTCTTGTCTCATACGCGCGACATAGCGCGCCGGCATGTCATCCTCGCTTTGGCAAAAGATGCGCCATCGAAGTGGGTTGCTCATACGCAGTGTTGGCGACGCGACGCGATGCGACGACCGACCGGCCAAGGCAACGTGACCGTCATCGTCATAGTCACCGGGCCAGCACATTGTTGTTGCTCGCTGACGTTTGCCGTTTGCCCATATGCAGCAACTGTCGGCAATCGGCAGTCAGCAGTCAGCAGTCGTCCGCCAACACCCGCCAGCAGCCGCCAGCACCAACTGCAACGGTAGCAAAAAGCAATACGTTTAATTGATTCCAGCAGTACGCCGCGTCACTCACTCGCTCGCTCGCTTGCTGCCACACTGGCTTACTCATTCACACAGTCAGTCAGTCTGCCAGCCAGCCAGCCAGTTCGTCAGTTCGTCAGTCATTCGGTGAAGTCTGTCTTCAATTGGTGAAAGAAAGCAAATGCTGTGCGCCACTTGCAGCGCAATAATTATAGTCTTTTTGTTGCTGCTGCTGTTTCTGGGGATTTCTGTTTTTTTTTTTTATTTTTATTTATTTATTTTTTTCTGTTCAGTAGCAGTAAATTCAATTTGCTAATAAGCAAAAGCCTCGTGCTCAAGCAACAATCAACAAACAAAAACAAATAACTTACAACTTTCATTCGCTGTCTAATTGGAGGAGGAGGGTGGCTCGCGAGTGGTTCTGCGAGTTAAGCAGCAGCACAAGAATAGGGTGGCATGCCATGTCAACGTCATTGTCATCGCATATGTTATGTTGCATTTTCATTGTTTTGTAGAACGGAAACTGGAAGAGCTGGCAAGCGCCTGCATGTTTCGTTGTATTCATTGGCATCGAATGTATCTTAGACGCAATAAAATATTCTTGCCTTTCCATTGCTGACTATAGTATGGCAAAAATATATTTTACTCCTCTATTTAAATACATTTCTGTCATTAATTGATTTCTCTAAAATCAGCATTTATGATGAGTTAAGCAATTGAAACCAACCAACATATGCAAGTCTTCAAAAATAAAAAAAGAAGAAGGCCAAAGCTACACTTCAATCTTATATTAAGATTTGACATATGAGATCGATAATGAGCGTCGTGGAGCAAAGTGACTCTCATATTGAACCCACCTCCGCCACCGTATGGCGACGCACCCATAATCTGATTGGCAGCTGTTAAGCATTAAGCTAATTTGGCAATCAGCTGAATCGGTGTACCTTAACCTTTCACCAATTAAGATTAAGTCGACTTCAATGTTTTTCTGCCCAATTTGAGTTTGTAAATTTTCGTACAACTAACCGCAACAATTGTAACAACATCATCAACAACTTGCACTGAAATCAATTTCAAGTAAATTTTGTAATGAAACCACATTAAATCAATAAAAGTCAACTTGTGCATAAAAATACAAAAGCGAGAAAGACACAAAATCGAGTATGCATCAAAAATCTAAAATCATTGTAGTAAATTCAATTCACACACAGCGCGCACCCTACATACACCGAACACACCAAATACACCACACACACACAATTGATGTAAAAGAAAAATAAAATAAGAAGAAGAAGAAGAAGAAAAAATTAAACCACTTTCTTTGCATGCATGCAACTGCAATAAGCAAACGATTGACGACCAGGCAGCCTGCCTACTTGCAGCCTACCCCCCATTGTCCGTTTCCCTGCTTGCCTGCCTGCCTGCCTGCCTGCCTGGTGCTGCTGCCAAGCTTGAGCGAGCAAATGCGGAGCATACTACAATAAAAGTAAATTGCATGCGTTGTTTCGGTTATCGTATTGATGCAACGACGCTGCAAGGGGACAGCGGGCGGCAAGCGCCACACTGTAACGCAAACGGAACACGCTACGACAACAAAAAAAACAACAACATCAAGCACCCAACTAGACTTCCTCTGCGCAAGCAATTGCTGTTGCAAAAACTAAGGTAAAAAAACAGCAACAGCAACAACAACAACAACAACAAAATGCAACTGCTAGACAAACGATACGAAACGAAACGAAACAAAGCCAAGCAACAACGAAGAAACGAGATGCGAGGAACGTCGGAAATTGGGTCACTAATTATTTCAGAGCACTCTGCGCGAGTGCGACGCTTAGTCGGCTTCGCATGCAGCAGTCAGTGTGCGGTGCATTTAGTTTGCTTTTTGTTTGCTGTTGTTGTTGCATTTCATATTGTTTTTTTTTTGCTTTTTTATTTTTTGCTCAAATCGTGTTCAGTGTTGCGTTGCATTTGCTTGTGCGCAGGCGTCTCACTTTGTATAGAGGAGGATAACGACGACGACGACGACGACGAGTATTGTTGTTGTTGTTGTTGTCTTCTGGCATTGCTTGGCTTTCTTTTCATGACATTGTCATGTCTGTCGCTTTGGCTTTATGTACATACGAATGTTTTCCTGTCTTGAAGCTTGCTGGCTGCCTGCCATTCATTCGTTTTGTTCTTTCGCTACCCGACACTCTTGTCTTTCACTGAAAGTGCACGGAAAGTGCAAGCCCTTGAGTTTTTACTTTCATTTGTTCACTTGGTACCGTTGCCAGCTAAACCGGTTTGCGGTCTTTTGTGCTCTGCTGCGCTGCGCTGCGCTGTGCTGTGCTGAGCTGAGCTGAGCTAATGTGGTGTTGTTGTTGGCTCGCTTGCAGAAATTTCGCTATGAGTACAAGGCAACTCGACAGGCATGCGCATGTACATATATATAGTTCAAAAGAAATGGAAAGTAATATTGGAGGGAAGTTATATATTTGCTTAATTGTATTTTCTTCTTGCTGTTTTTGCTCATTTCTTTGTAGAAGTTGTTTTTACACTTCAGCTGTCCTTGCACCTTTCTTTTAGCTTTTGTGAAATTTTTCCTGTTTTTTTTTTATTTTTTATTTTATTTTTTGCTTTTGTGTATTACGTGCAGAGTTGCGACTTTTTATTGCAATTAACTGTACTTCAAAATGAAGTTGCTTAGTTTAAAAATAAGCAACACGTTTTAGCGCGATGAACGAATTCGGTTGGTGTTAGTGACTTTATTATTATTTTAATTTCCTATAGAAGTAAAAGTACAGTTACAAATGGAAACGCCTTACGACGGGCATAATTAAGTGACATACAAGGGACATAGACTTATTTTATACTTAGAGTATCGTATTCTGGATCACCACTGTGTTCCTTAGAGAGGATCTAGAATACTTTGACATTTCAAAGCAATAATCCTATCCTATATGTGCTATATAGCTACACAGTTAAGGACCAAACAAAACCAAAGGCGAGTTGAGCAATTACTTACTTTATCGACTTGACTTATGAATCTAAAGTACCATGAAGGACCATTCAGCACATGCCATATGTGTTAGCAGACAATTCTGGCAAAAGTCCAAACGGATCTGAAACATTAATGTACGACCAACTTAAGATGCATAAAACTTCAATGAAAACCATTAAGCTAAAAAAAAGAAAATAAGTAAATAAATAAAAGTGACAGTAAAAATTATTGAAGCGTCACTTGCCGTTATCGCCCGAATTGATGAATGTAGACAATATCTTCTAGCATTGGCGCTTATGATTTTTTGCTTGGCGTTGCCATCGCCATCGCCATCGCTTATGGTGGTTGCTGTTGTTGTTGTTGTTGTTAGTGGTGGCTTAGTGGTTGCGTTCGAATGATTTTATATGCGTATGCAGATCATTTTCACTTTCCCTATTTATGATAAATGCGTTATCATTTCTTTCTTTTCGGTTTTGCTGCTTAAGCCACATGCTGCAGCACAAAGGTGCGTTTGCTGTTGCTCTTATTGTTGTTGCTGTTGTTGTTGTTGTGTGAAAATTGCATGGAAAGAAAGTCGAAATGCAGCCATTGCGCTGATAGCGAAACAAGTGAATGGAATGCGTTTAGTTGGCTTAACTGGCGCCGCTTGTCGCTGCTGTTGTTACAATTTACTTTCGTTATCGTCAGCAAAAACACAAAAAATCGACAGAGAGAAAAAAAAAGCTCAAAACTGCAGGTAGCCGATAACAACTGCGGGCCATGTGCAGTTGCTGCTTTGTCTGGCTGCCTGCTGGCGTATTTCAACGTTTTATCGCCTTTTAATTGTCGCCGGCGACGTGCGAAAACTAGAGCAAAGAAAATTAATTGTTTCAACTGTTTTACATAACGTTTGCGACAACAACAACAACAACAGCAGCCAATGGCAAACATAGCCATGTAAGCTAGGGGCTAAACTAATTTTTGCCTATGTGCTGTTTTTGGTTTCACTTGCGATAAAGTTGGCTTTTCAATTACTTATTTCGATAACTTTTATTTATTTCTTAAATGTGCCACTTAAAAAGGCAAGGAAAATGAAACAATTAAACGAAAACTTACAACGCAAAACATTTATCGCTTTTTTAAATACAACTGAAAAAAATTACTTAACAATATCATAAATCAAAAATGCGAACCGCTAGTAAAAATACAAAAAAAAAAAACAAGAAAAAATTCCAAATGAAATGAAACGTTTAATTCGCCCCTTCACAAAAGCGCACAAGTATTTTTTTTTTTTTTTTTTTAACTGAAATAATTTCACTTTCACATATCACGTCGCAGCATCAAAACAAGAAATAAAGCCAACGACTTAAAATAAAAAAAAATAAAAAACAACAACAACAATTTAACATTGGAAAAAACGCAGATACAGTTAATTGCGCGCGCGCGCTCGCATTTGCTTTCCATATGCCACAGCAATGTGAACCAACATCGACACAGCAACAATATTGATCATTTAACAATGACAACAACGATAACAACGCCAACGATAACGACAATGACAACAGCCACAGCAACAGCAACAACAACAACAACAACTAAACATAAGCAATTTCGACTGCACTTGCCTTGGCCGCTTGCTACACATTTTCTTGTCTTCAGCCACGCAAAAATGTCGCAGGCAAGAGAAAAAAATACCCAAAAAAAAAAACAGAAAAAAAGACAGAAAAGAAAAACAAAGTATAAGTAAAACAAAATATGCGATAGCGTATGTGTTTTTTACCGTTACAATTTTTGCCGTACATCAAAGCTAGATCGATATCGAAAAATAATTCAAGTGGCAGCAGAAGCGAGCAAAGACTAAACGCCAACTGCATTGCTGCGAAGACAACATGTGTAAATATGAATACTCGTACGAGCCAACATCGCACGAAGCAGGCAGCCACTTGGCAAGAGAGAAACTTTTTCTAATAGAAACTGCAACAACAGCAGCAGCAACAGCAACAACAACAACAGCAGCAACGCCAATAATAGCAACACAGACGAACGTCAGCGGCTTCACGGCGTATAACAGCAATGACAACAACAACAACAACAATACGCAGCATCATGACTTAGCTGAGCAAACAACAAAAACATTCCAGCGCACAACAAACAACAAACAGCAAACAGCAAATAGCAAATAAAAAATAAGTCGCTTTGTTTACAAAAGTGCGTCAGCGTAGCCAGACTGACTGACTGACTGACCGACTGACAGACCGACTGACTGCCTCACTGACTGACAGCACTGGACAGCAGCACAAAAGTCGCAAAACGGTCACTCATCTGGACCAGCAACACACGCAAGCATTAATCGCAGCATTCGAAGAGAAGTGTGTCATACGCAAAATTTGTCACTCACATCTCAAGTCAGAAACTTTTGACAGACAGTTGCCGTCTCAAGGTAGAAATTAAGTCTATTACCCGTGGTCAGACGACGGCCCCAAGGCAATCCAGTAAACATTTGTAATCCGAAGCTTAAGGTACTTAACCCGCTACAGCGCTGGCCTCCTTGCGTGGCTCACATGCAGCGTCGCCTACAATTAACGAAAGTACACGCGGCCAATACAAATGAGTTGCTGGCTGCTTTGTTTGTTGGTTTATTAGTTTTTATTTTTGTTTTTGTTTTTCTTTTCTTTTTCTTTTACAAGCTAACCAAAACGCGTCAAAGTCAGTTTCAGTTGTTTCTGATGTTTCTGTTGTTGTTGTTGTTGTTGTTGTGGTTGCTTTGAGCGCGTCTTCGGCATCTTCAGCTATTTAGCTGCTTGCCTATACTGTAAAGTGCTTTGGCTCATTTGGCTTGTGAAAGCGTTCAATTAAATTAATTGAGCAGCCAAGTCAGACATTTTCTTGTTCGCTTGCTTTCGTTAGTTGTGCGAAACAGAATTAAAAATACAGTAGAAATAAAAATAAAAAAAAATACTTTTTTTTCAAATTACTGCAGAAATTTGAAATAATTATTTCGTTTTAAATGTTAACGCTTCGTTGTTATTGTTTTTGGCATTTTTCTTCAAAATTGTTGTAAAAAAAAAAAGAAACAAAAATTATTATTAATGCAAGCGCCTAGTTTAGGCAAGTTTGTTGCTTAAGTCTTTCGTTTATTGCCATAAGTATAAGTATGGGAAAATATCGCAGATGAAAAAGAAAAGCACAATCAATAATACATGAATGCAACGTGTTCGTTTTATGCATTTCACCAGTCTTGCTAAACACAACAACATTAGACAGCAAGTTTGTTTCCACAGTCTTTTGTTTCGTTTCGTGTTTCGCTTAATGCTCATTGCAATGCACATGAAAACGGTCTGCTGTCAAAGTCTGCTGTGTCTGTTTAGCAACTCTGAAATAATACAAATCAAAAATCATCATTGAAAAAAGGTAAAAGCATTCAACACCCTCTGGCCCCTTAATGAGCAATAATTATGATATACATATACATAAGTGTAAGTAAGCAAAGAGCAAGTATTCGCCATAGGAGCAAGATGCTGTAAAGCGCGTTAATCGGCATCAATTGCAGTGAATTAGAACATTTTCGTAGTTATGCGACTAACGTCAATTACCGGTTCACCTAGTTAACGCATATGAACGCGAAGCGCACGTACACACACATGCCCGCCAGCCAGCCGCCTTTTATTGTCTTTCAATTAATGCCGCTTAGCATCGCCCGGTCAGTCTGCCCGTCTGCCAGTCCGCCATTGAGTCATTCAGTCAGACTGTTAGTTGATTAGTCAGCTACCGGCAAACTTATTAAGCTAGATCAACTTTTCAATGCTTTGTGCAGCTGTCCACACTTAGCCACGCTGCCTCGGCGTACATTTCTTCCATTTGTAACTTCATGTTTGTTTTCTGTCGATTTGTAATTTATAATCGTTTTCCGAAATAAGGCGTTAAATTATGCTTTAATCTCGTGAACAAAAACCACAACAGCAACAGCTAAGTGGACATATGCATAACACAAGGTACGCAAGTTACACCCAACGCTGCATAAAGCGCCACGCCCACTCAAACGGCAGGCGACAGCAGCGCAAGAGCCACAGCACAGCACAGCAAAGTAATTAAGTGGAAATTGTATATGTAGCATGAGTATCAGTTGATGCTGCTGCTGATGCTGCCGCTGATGCTGCTGCGCCTCGTGCACAAGCCAACACATTTGTTGTCGACACATTGTTGCTGCTGCTAATGTTGTTGTTCTTTTTTTTCACTTTAGTTTTACTTGCTGTCGCTGTCTATAAAACAACATTGCATTTTGTTTTTTTTTCCTTTTTTTTTTCTTTTGGGATTGTTGTGGTTATCGTACGTGTTGCTTCTGTTTTGTAGTGATGGCAGTGTGGCAGCACATAAAACACAAGCTGAAACAAAAACAACCTGTTGGAAATTGATTTTACTTGGCTTAACTTAAAAATATTTCAAGATTAGTTGCATTCAAAAGGAAAGCTCAGGGCCAACACACCCAATCCACCTACACAAGCCAACTTTTGAAAGCCAACAACAACAAAAACTCTACGCCTTTGCGGCAAAAAATGAAATTCAAAACTTCACTGTGCCTAAAAAAATCTTTTGAGCAAATAAAATATATATGTATACGATATTTTGTACGTAGCAACGTCATATGTACCAAGTTCGCACCTTAAGTCTTTTGTTTGCAGTTATGCTGAAGATAGACTATTGTATTTTTTTTTTAAGTCAGTTTGCAATGAAATATTTTGAAAAGTAAAAACGAATTGTAGGCAACTAAAATAAAAAAAAAATATTTTGTTTTGTTGCAGCGTTGTCAGCAGATAATTTAATTGTGTTAATTAAAAAGAAAACAAAACTAAAAAGCGCAAAATTTCCTTAAAAGCTGCCAGCATATGTACGAGTATATGTAATAGAAAAAGAAAAAACCATACACACGCCAGCACACGCAGCGCCATATTGTGTTATTGCTGCTGCTGCTGTTGCTGCTGTTACTGCTGTGGCTGCTGTTACTGCTGTGGCTGCTGCTGCTGCGCTTGCTCGTGGCTGTTGTATTGAAACTTTCACTTACGCCTTACTGAACAGAAAAAAAAAATGAAAATAAAAAAAAAAAAAAAAAATTCAAAACAAATAAAACAAACAACGAGTCAAAAAAAAAAAAAATTCACATAAAAACATAAAAAAAAAATATTTTAAAATATATGCATATATGTACATACATATGAATGCGCATATATACATATGTACCTGTGTACCTATGCATCATCATAAAGCTGAAGTCATATGTGAGTAAAACTATAAGCAACGAAGCAGCACCAAAATCGCGTCTCACATGCGTCGCAGTTGGAAGCGGTAAAAGATATTGCTGAGCAGCTGTGTGCAGTAAATTATCAAGGGTTATTTTTTTTTTTATTTTTTTATTTCTTTAATTAAGTACTGCGTAGAGATCTGAGAGTTTACTTAGGCATGAATGAAGAGTGGCTTGTAAGTGGCTTGTTAGATCCGACTGAATGACTGGCGACAAGAGTGATGCTGATAAAACCTAATTGGCGTAAACTTGTGTACTCACATGTGTGGAAAAGAAACAATAACAAAAATAAACCAAGTCTAAACAATCGGCTTCGGCCAGAGCGATTGCCCTTAAAAGCGTAATATAACAAAGTAGATTCAGCCAGGCAGCCGGCTAAGTTCTGAAAAGTTGCGCAACACTTTCAAAGTTGTAGGGTCAAAAGTGGCAGCAACAAAAAAAAAAAAAAAAAACACGAACTACGCTGACAACAAAAGGCAACCGCATGCGTGCACAGTTAGCGGCGTCTCGACGTGGTCACAGTCGCAGTCGCAGTCGCTCGCTTAGCTGTTAAAGTCTCAGTGGGTTAATGGTACACTTGCTCAATGTACGACCGTGACTTAAACGCACAAAGCTTGTCTTGTTTCGCAGTAAAGCAATAGCAGCAGCAGCAGTGGCCGCAGCAAAAGGCACTGCAATCCGGTTCCTCTGGCAAGAGCCACTTAATAGCCAAACAAATACGTATACGAGAACGACGGCGACGACTGCAGCAGCGAGAGTTGCCTATAAAAGCACAGCAGCAGCGGGCAGCCCGTGCCTTGTTTGGCTTGTTTAATGCGCGATGCTTGTTAAATGCTCGTACACACGACTGACTCGCACAGAAAAGCAACACCACAACAACAACAGCTCCGACTTTTCATAATTCACAGGCAAACACTGAAGCATGCACAGCGCAAACGTAAAAGTAAAAAGTCAACATTCACTCATAAAAAATACAAAAGCCAAAAAAAACAAAAGACAAGCAAAAACCTAACCAAAATAAACGCAAAATCTGCGTTGGCCAAAATGCAATCCAAAACTTGCGCCTGCGGAGCAATGCGACTGTGCAGCGGCTGTTGTTGTCGTTGTTGTTGCTGTTGCTGCTGCAGCTGCTGCCATGCTGTTGGCGCTGCAGACAAGTGAAATGCGTTCGCTTACTTTTCCAAAAGCAGCGCGGCAACTCGGCGGCGCAGCACAGCTCGCACGAGAAAGCCGAACTCAGTCGCATTTCGAACGCAGACGCGCGCCGACAACAAGCTGCCAGCGAGCTGTGCGCTGCGTATTGCCGAGTTTTGCTATTTGCTGTTTGCCATTTGCCATTTGCTACTTTACACAAAGCACACACACTACGTTCGCTGCCTTAACGGTCTGCAAAGCAAACAAAACGTATGAAAATCTGAAATAATTACCAAGCAATGAAAAATTGCATTTTAATTCATTTGTGCCGAAACCTGTGAGCAAATGTTGCCGTGGAGAATCTATTTGGAAACAATGCAAGTGCAGCAGCCTGCCATGACTTGGCTTGGCTTGGCTTGCCTCAGCGCGGCTTGGGTCGGCATGGCTCGACTTGACTTGGCGCAGTTGATTTTTAAATAAGTATTGCGCTGCATATGCGTCGGTGTTGAAAAGTCAATTGGAAAATGTTGCCGCTTGCTCGTTTGTGTAAAACATGTTGTTGCTGTATGTCATCGATGTCGTTGTCGCGCAGCGCTTGTCATGCCATGTACTGTTATAGTGAAAATAGAAAGTGGTTCCTGCTAGCTTTGTTGTGTTTTTTATTGTCGTGTCTTGGCACATCACGTGTGTGTCTGTGCCTGTGTGTGTGTGTGTGTGTGTTTGTGCCTGTGTGCCTGTGACTCGATAGCTCTATTGCCAATTTCCTGAGCCACTGCTAAATAAATCAATAAAAAATAAACTCACTTAAAGGCAGCAGCACCATTGCGAATAAAACAAACAAACTTTATGAGACCCATTGCTTGTGTGTCTTGCCAATCAAACGCAAACTGGCTAAGAAAACTAATTGAAAAACCGTTCTGTGCATTTATTGTGACGCCCAATTCAAGTGGCAATTTTGAATCGGCCACTGTATCAATTTTTATAGATTTTTAACTATATTTTAGAAAAAGTGCTTAACAATTAGATGATAAAAAACTAAAATATACGTCTATACTTTTGCCTGTCCTTTTTACTAAACTAAGACTTTTCGCTTCTGTTTACTTTCAGACATAAAATTGTTACTTCCGAAACTAAAATAAAAAACAAAAAACTGTACTTAAACGCATATAAAAAATATATCTGAGCGACGTTTGGTGGTTTATGCGTAAAAGCCAACGTTTGGCAAAATAAATCACGCAAACGGCGGCTGTACTGAATAACGCAGTCATCCAAATAATCCAATTTGAAAATAACAACAACAACAGACAACATGGGCCCACATACGCGAACTACGAGCCTGGTCGCGATTTTACTATGTTTGGTATTCAGCACAAAGGTAAGTATTAGCAATAAATATGCGTAAAGCCCTGCTTCATATTCTAAATAAGCAAGATTTCGATTTGTCAAATACAACAATGAACCAAAAAAAAAAAGGCAAATATAAAAAAATAAGTGAATACAGTTAGTTGTGTCCCATTTCCAGTCGTCTTTTATAAAGAAGAAATAACAAATAACATTTGCATACGCAAACATACACACACACACACATACATATGTATGTGCATATGAATGATAAAGCGCGTCTATGCCATACTCACTCACTTTCGACTCCATTGATCAGCAAAGCTGCTGCTTTGTATGGTACACAAGATTATTTGTGGGCTTAGCTGTTGTTGTTATTGCTGTGCTCCGCTGCTGCTGTCTTATGCTGATCAATACATTAATTCAAATTCAAATTCAAATTCAAATTAGACGCATGAAATGATTGCTGACGGACTGTCTTGGCTTTGCATACGCTTCCATACGCTTCCATACACTTCCATACGCAGACAACGCAAATGCAGAAGTCCAAAAACAACAAAGACAGATTAGCTACACATGAACGTACCAGAAATGGCTGCGGACAAAACGGTGCATTGCAAATAAGCAGAGTTTGTTGAAGACGTTGTGTGATCAAGTTGAGGTGCCAGTTTGCGTTCGTTGCGTGCCCACATATGCCATATGCAACATTGCCAAAACTCAAAACTTAGAAACTCTGCTCTGCAAATTAGCATAATGCGACTTTAATAAATGACAAGCAACAGCAAGCTCAACAAATTAATGCCTCTTCTTGCATGCGCACTGCCGCCATTAATACGGACACTAAGTTTGCCAGCGAACATGAACAATAACCAACTGAGCCAACCAACAACAGCCCCAGAGCGGCAGCGGCAGCAGCAGCAGCAGCAGCAACACAAATGCTGTGCTACGACACTATCAGCAACAACAATGCAAAGCTGTACAAATGTACGTATGCATGTGTATGTGTATGCATGTATGTATACGTACACACTTGACATGCACATGTGTGCGGATGTGTATAAATAACTTGTTGCAACAAAACGGCAGCGAAACTGCAGTTATGCTCTGATTTGTACCAGTTTTGACTTTCTTATTTCTCATTGCTTATTTATCTGCAAACAAAACGCATTTCTTTCGCTGTGGCTTTGTCTTCTTCTATTCAATTCTATTCAATAGTTGGTCACATTTCATATTGTAGTCGCTGATATGTGTCAAAGCAAGAATAATATTTAAGATTTCATATTAACTTACTTATCTATATGGTATATGCTCGTACAATGTATCTGCTCGGCTAATAAGACAAATAAAATGTTCAAATTGTCGCATAGGAATTTCACTTTCAAAATTAACGCGCTGCTAAAGAAAAAATACAAAAAAAAAACAAAAGCTTAAATCTTATTTGCTTATGCATTTTGTTGACAACTTTCGATTTCGACCAAAAAAAAGAAACAAAAGAAAAAAAAAACGCAAATCGTGAGGTTTTCAGTTCATGCGTCAAAGAATTACAAGATACATCCGCTAACCAATGAGCGCATATAATTTTATACAGATCGTGAACAGCCAAAGACGCAGACAGCAACAAGAAAAGCAGAGCTGCCTGCTCACCACGCAGCTGGGCTGGGCCGAGCTTGCTGGGACGCGGCAAGAGGCGCAGTAAAACCCGAAAGCAAAACAAAAGCGGCAAACGAAAAAGAAAGCTACGCTCGAAAACCCTTTGCGTGGTTATGCAATCGTCCAAAAAGCACTTAAAGCAGCAGCGTGCTTAATTTCGAAAATATGACGCAGCAACTCATTTTCAACGCTCGGCAGCGGCCGCCGCCATTTCACAATGCGTGCAACTTCTGCGCAGCATGTTGCATAAGCCCCGAACGAACGAACGCACGAACGAACGAACAGACATTATTAAAAGCTTGCGACAGTTACGCGTCGAAGTATTATTGTATTTCCGCAATTCAAAGCAACGAAGCGTTGTATTGTTGTAGTTAACTAATTATGTGCCATCATCTCTTTGTAGAATGTCCACGGTGACGGCCCACACATTGACTCCGCCGCGCTGCCGCTGGAACATCGAGCCGGCGGCGGTGGTCCCGGCGTCTATGGCCCGCCCGCGCCCTCGCCGATATACGGGGCGCCGCAAGGTCCACTCAGCACGGGCGCCACCAATGAACTGGCCGAGGAAGCCTGGCCACTGGCCACCACCAACGACAGCCCGCAGATCAAACATCTGCAGGTGCAGTGCGAGAAGACGCACATGCGCGTTAACATTGAATTCGATCGGCCGTTCTATGGCATGATCTTCTCGAAGGGTTTCTACAGCGATCCACACTGTGTGCATCTCAAGCCTGGCACCGGCCATTTAAGTGCCACCTTTGAGATTTTCCTAAACAGCTGCGGCATGACGAGTTCCGCTAATCACAATGCTGCCGGCTATGGCGCGCCTACGCCATCGGGCAGCTATGTGGAGAACACGATCATTATACAGTACGATCCTTATGTGCAGGAAGTGTGGGATCAGGCGCGCAAATTGCGTTGCACTTGGTACGATTTCTATGAGAAGGCAGTGACGTTCCGTCCCTTCCAAGTGGATATGCTGCATGCGGTCACCGCAAACTTCCTGGGCGATAATCTGCAGTGCTGGATGCAAATTCAAGTCGGTAAGGGTCCTTGGGCTTCCGAAGTGTCGGGCATTGTGAAGATTGGGCAGACAATGACCATGGTCTTGGCTATTAAGGATGATGAGAACAAGTTCGATATGCTGGTACGCAACTGTGTCGCACATGATGGCAAACGTGCGCCCATACAATTAGTCGATCAAAATGGCTGCGTAGTGCGGCCCAAGATCATGAGTAAATTCCAGAAGATCAAGAACTTCGGTCCCTCAGCATCGGTGGTGAGCTTTGCGTACTTCCAGGCGTTTAAATTCCCCGACTCGATGAATGTGCACTTCCAATGTGTGATACAAGTTTGCCGTTACAACTGCCCAGAGCCGAAGTGCGGACCCGGCGGCTTGCCAGGCGGCGAATACGGTCTGCCACAACTGGGCGGCAACGCGCTCTCGGCCGAGTATGGCCCGCCCGAGGCATACGAACGCGGTGATTTCGGTATAGGTGGCCTACCGCCAGCAGCTTATCCCGACCCCAGACATCCTGCCTCAGATGCCACGGGCGCCTACTCCGAGAATCAACCAGACGTTGTGCCCTCTCCACAGGCACAAACGTCCGCTGTAACCACTCCCGAATCGGGTCCAGCCAGCTCACAGTCGACGCCACAAGTGCAGTCGAATGATTTGCATTTGCCACCGCCACCACTGCCGGGCCAAGCGGCTCAGTACAGCACCGTGAAACGTAAAGACGACATGGAAGGCGGCAATCTCGTCTCGCTCGGAGGCCGGCCACGCTCGGTTGAGGGTCTGGATGACCTGCGCGGCGTACGCAGACGCCGTGACACTATCGACATTGTGGTCAAGCCCCGCATCTACAAACGTGATGCGCAAGAAATGACCGACGTGAACACCAGCAGAACCATCCAGGTGGTCGCACCGGGTGACGTGAACTTTGCGCTCAACAGCAACGCGAGCAACGAGACTGTAGTCATACAATCAGCGCGTTCCGCTGATCCCGAAACGATCTGCATGTCCGTGCCAAGCTTTGTTGGCGGTTTGGTCATGCTGCTTTTAGTCTTGGCTGTGGCTTCGCTTGTGGCGGCCTTCCTGTTCGTGCGTGTGCGACACTTCGATCGGAAAGGCGCTGGCATGGCTTACGTGAATTAGATGAATGAAAGCCGAAACAAAATTGAATCTAAACAAAAAAAGAATGTTGTGTTGTTTTTATTAATTGGGAAATGAACAAAGACGCTTACACGGAATCACGTTAAACCATGCACTGCCCACTGCAGTGGAAAACCAAATCAGATTTATGAGCATTGCTCATCTATATGCATACATACGGCCTGCTGTCCACAATCTCATTGCAAAATCCATCTTATGCTACCTAAGCATCTATCTTCACCATCCCTGCCTACGTGGCTACTAACTGCCGACTTCATACCTAAACTATTTATTGTCTGTTTTTATTAATTTATTATGTTTTCGCTATTTACGAATGAAAATAAAATGTTAAGTACATGAAAACAAAACGAAGGAAGAAACAATGTTAAAATATTTAAAGTCGCGTTTCATCATTTCTTTATGTTAAGTTTATATGTGAAGTGATCTTCCAGTAGAGCTTTGCACGCACTGTTTTAAAAAGCGGAAATAAATCCAGATTAAAGGAAAAGAAATTCAAAAATCGGTTATGCGCGATACTTCATTGTATTAAGAGTTAAAAAATAAAAATAAAATGTTTTAAAATAAGTTAATATAGCAAATGTATATATTAAATTATTTATTTATTACTTTATCAGATAGCTCCAAATAAATTCTAACTTTGAATGACTTTTTGTCGTTTTATTATTCAACAAAACCAAAGAGTAAGGGATACATTTAACTAAAGCATAAGATTAAAAGTTATTGATTTGGAAATTTAAGATTTCAATGGAAAGATCTACAGAAAAATAGTGTTGATTGGGAAGATGCCTTTTCTAAGTTTTTACATTTCATAAAAAAGTCATCTAAACAGGGTTTACTGTACAAGTAAACTATAATAATAATAATTAAAAAAAACAACAATAATTGATAACATACTTGAAATGGTTGATAACGTGCTCTTCAAATTGATAGTGTCCTAATCATATTTTTATTTGATTATATCTATAATATTTAACGAAGGCAATGTAATTTTGTCATTGTAAGGTTAAAATCAGTTAGGGGAAGATGAAACAGATAAGAATATGGGATCATCAACTATAGTCAAATTAGAATCAGAAAACAAGAGAATAGATCAGAATTTAAAATTGAATCGAAGATTATTACTAAGTACTAACTAATCTTTCTAATTCTAGAGGTGTTATCAAATATTTTATCTAAATTTATTATTGACTAAATTAAAATTCTAAATATTTTACTTATATATGTATATATAATTCATTTTTAAACGAATTGGAACTAACAAGAGTTAAAAAGCAAAAATGTTTCTTTTTTTACATAAACCGTTTTGATTTAAAACGATTTGTATATAATATTATAGGTTGTTTTAGTTTTTTTTTTTTTTATAACAAAGAATTTCGGATATTATTTTGGCTTTTTCAAATCATAATTAATTTTCTATAATATATTTAATGAATTAAATTGTTTTAGCACCATTTACAGATACAATAATCACAAAACACAATTTTAAATTGTATCAAAATATACTATAAATTGTTTATTCGTGAAAATACTTTTACACTTAGTTGCGTACAATTTATTTATTCAACAATTTTCGTAACTGTACTCTGCGAGCAAAAAACAAAAAAGAATTTGTAAATGTGTATATTAGAGAAAAAAATAACAACTGCCAGGTTTTGCCTCAGGGCGGCACTTAACATGTATCGGATATTTAAACTACAACATTTTACGCATAAATCTAAGAATTCAGCGCGAATCTGAATAAGAGACTGGCAAAGGAGAGGAAAGCTAGAAAAACACATCATTGAATGTATTATGAGCACCGTACGTTGTCGTTTGTGCGTTAAAACTGTTTGTTATACACTTCGCGCATCATTAATGGTCGCCGGGACGTGCACCTCCAAGCCGTCCATATCTTTCGAAAGCGTTATTTGGCAGCCCAGACGCGACGTATCCGTCAGTTCGTAGGCAAGATCAAGCATGTCCAGCTCTTCGTCGCCTGGCTTGTCAGGTAATTTTTCATAGTCCGCCGTTTTGAATATCAAATGACATGTGGAGCAGGTAAGTGTGCCTTCACAGGCGCCAAATCCATCAAGGTCAATATTATTGTTCACAACTACATCGAGCAACGAATCGCCAACTTTGCCTTTAGTCGCAATACGATCGCCGTTTGCTTTAACAAAGGTTAAATTTACCCTGAAATTGAATTGAGTTGAATTGGTTAATTGCTTTTACATGCTTGAGCTGACGTAGTTTTTATTGGCACTCACTCAGGCGGTTGTTGTTGTTTAAGCGCCAACCCAACGGAGAAAGCACGCGTTAAATTTGGTGTTGTCTGATGCAATTTGTTTAATGTGTTGTTTAGCGTAGCAAAGCGCAACGCTAATTTTGTGCTAACTCGCATTGTGGTGATGACTAGCATTTTCACTGTTTTGAAATAATTTCTCGGTTTAGGCGTTATCTAATATATACACTTATAAAACGACGTCCGCGATTACGACGTTGGCGTCCTAGACTGAACAACTTCGACGTCGCAATGCTCCAAAAAAAGCAACGAACGACGTACGCGTGCGACTCTATAAGAATCGTAATGAAACTAAACATCTGATGTGAGCAAGTGCGCGAAGAGCTGCTAACGCGTGCAATTTACAAATTGGTAGTTAAGTTGGTGTATGCACCGAACAAAAACAAGTGGACAAGTCGCAAGTTAGTTTTGATTGTAAATATTACATGTTGTTTACTTTTTTTTAGACCGGATTGTCTCCTCTATGATGGAGGAGTTTTGGAATGAATTTGAGATAAAGAAACCACCGTTGGTTAATTTACCGGTGAAAAATGCAGAATTCGGTATGTCTAAATATATAAAACGCAAAAGAATATTTCCGTATTGATTACCATTATATACACAACAGCCAAAGAAATAAACGTTGCTATCGGCACATACCTGCAGCAAATGCAGAAACCTGATGCCAATGAATTTGCACAATCAGCCGCATTACTTGGACGTTTGATGGCAAGACGCAGCAGTTCCTTTCGTGGCATGAGTGGATTTCACAGCGTTTGTAAATTAAATTCAGCGCTTTGTCGGCTCTTGCGCGTAGATTTGATTCGCGAATTGGAACACTTTCGGGGTGCTCTGCCGGACATTTACGTAGAGGAAGTTAAAGTCAATATACCAACACGTCACAACTTTGAATATGTAATAATACGTTTGATTAGCGTACACCACTTACACAAACGTATACGAGCCTGTTGTACGGAAGCGGCTGATTACTTTGCCAGAATGCTACGCAGTGGATTCTTTATAGAGTACAATACACTGATAATTGCAAATATGGCTAAAATAAATCATCTAAGTGCGGCTATGAGTGGGCACCTTGCAATGCTATACCAACGACTATTGCCTCATCGGGCACACTTCCCTTATGTGGAAAAACATAATTTCCTTCCCAACGATGTGGAGTTTCCGCAACAACTGCTTAAAAGCGATGAAATTGCTAAATTTTCCACAAAACCGTGCAACGAAGAGTTGGCTTTATCCGATCTAACCAAAACTCCAAATGCGCCCAAAAGATCACATAAAACGGACGTCGGCAATGTCATCAAACGAAAGAAGCTTAACAATTCAATAACCTTCAATGTGGCACAACTGACGAGTGTTGAGGATATCAAGAGATTTATCATTAATGAGAACAAGGCCCGTCAACAAATGCCTACGCAGTGCACAACTAAAAGCATTCTCAAACATGAATGGTTGGCGGCGCAGAAGCTTTTTGAACGCAAATGCCAGACGAGTGAACAAAAAAAAGCGATGAACATCTTTTGTAAATTTCTAAGTAGTAAAATCTAAAGGGAGAGTTAAACATTATTAAAATTTCAAAAAAACAAACTGTACTTTTCATACATATAAAAATAACACGTGTATATATTATAATGTCACGACAATACTTTTTTTGTAGGATTAGATTGTGTTGATCACTTTTTGCGGAGTAGTATATTTTGTACGTTGCTATAAATAATAATATTAAATACTTGAAAATAATGCTATGTTAAACAAAAACTCACCTTGACAAACTTTTTAAAATTTTTCAATCCAGACCTCACATCATTTATATCGTTACTGGCACTATCGGTTTCATCACGAACCGACCTTTCGATCACCAAATTGCTCATGCGCACAACAAAGCCATGTTGCAATGTGCCATCACCACACGAAGAATCGTTTGCAGAATCAGGATCCTCTTTATTCTGCATAATAAAATCATCCACTTTTTGCAAACCATCTTCAGTTTTTATTTCTTGCTTCAAACATGAAAGCCAACCGACTAAGCTCACGGTTCGTGGCAATTGCTTAGGCTTTGGGATCACATACCCTGACTTCCGTGCAACGTTTTTGGGATCAGCCATTGGCTCAGTTTCAACCAAATCTTCATCATCCTCGGCAGTACCAACAGCTTTCGCAACATCGGAAGTATTGTCCTTACGACTATTGAATCTAAACAATTCTTCTTCAGATTCATCTCCGCTGTCTGCGCTCCGACGTGATTTCTTTTGTGTTGGCACCGCATCACCAAAATTAAAAAGGTCTTCGTCGTCGTCACCGTCACTATCTCTTAACACTGAAATAATGGCGCGTTTGCGCGTTGAATGTGCTTCTTGCGTAGATGATGTGCCTTCCGAGCTTTTTTCATTATCATCTTGCGTTTCAGCTGCTTGGGATTTTTCCAGGAATCCTTTGAGGCTTACACGTTTTACGTTCACAACTGGCAATGGCTGTAAACGGGATTTGTTGGCTTTTGGCGTTACCTTTTTGGTTGACTTTGTTTCGTTTAGTGACTGATTTTTACGCGTCTTCGCCTGCTCCACTGTAGCAGTTTTCTGTGCGCGTAGTGACCGTTTTGAGCTTGTGGGTTGTTCTGGTTGAACATCTTCTTCCTGAAGATCCTCATCCTCATCGCCAGAGTCAAAAATAGCGTGTCTTTTAGCACTTGAACGTTTATATTTTAGTAGAGTCTCTTCGTCTGTACTGTTTTTATTATTTTCGCCATCGCTGCTGTCAACATCTATAGGTTCCTTAGCCAATATTGGCTTAGATTTTGCTTTATTCGAAGCACGTGTAACATTCTTTGCAGACGAAATTTCTTTTTGCTGTTGATTTTTTACCTTAGCATTTTTATTTGTAACTGATGCTTGCTCTGCTGTAGCAGTTTTCTGTGCTCGTGGAGAACGCCTTTTGCTTGCAGGCAGATCTGATTCAACATCTTCCTCGAGGTGTGGTTTTTTTTTAATTTGGAATAATTTCGCTGAGCGACCATCTGTGTCATTGTCTTCGTCGGAATCAAAAACCGCAGGTCTTTTAGCGCTCGAACGATTACGTCTTACAGGGCTTTCCTGTTCTCCTCTGCTATTGCTTTCAGTTACAGACATGCTTGGTACTGTACTTTTTGTTTCATCGTCGCTGCTGTCAATTTCTATAAACTTTGTAGGCAATTTTGGCTTATTCGCACGCTCAGTCTCAGGCACGAAAACTTCAGAAACCGCATAACTCGAAGTTCCATTTTCAACGGGATCTGAATTTTCAACAAACATTGTGCCTGTTGGTTCATCAAAAGCGTTAGTAGCCGGCTGTGACGGTATTATATCATTTATTATCTTGTATTTGGGATTACAATATCTTGCAATTGAACAGTTGATAATCGCCAAACTTATCTCTGTTTCAGGTACTAACCGCAATGCATTAGCCTCCAACATTTCTAAATTAAAACGATGAAACTTTATATATTATTTCGAAAACTAGATTTATGCTTACCTGATATATTATTGATCGTCTCCGTAGCCTGCGATTGCGTTGATGGCACAAACTGTACTACAATGACATCGGATCTCGTTAGAAACGTTTTCATGACGCCGTTGTTTAGATTCTTGCACGTGCCACCTGCCTTCTTAACAATGGGTCCGTACATTTCAAAATGTTTACGGTTCATAAACACGAAAGTCTTGCCCTTAAAAAGAGTTTTACGCTCCGGCCTTGCGCTCAGGTCTATACCGTCCAAACGTGCTGGTGGATAATTTACTGGCTGAGGTAAAGCTTCACCAGGAAAAACGCCACACTTAGCAAACTTAAGAAACTGCTTCCAAAAGTTACAATTTACTACGGGAATTTGTTCCAGCAATGCGTAAAGCAACTTAATCGTGACCGACACTTCATTCATCGTTAGATGCGTGCAAGTACTATCCCAGGCGTCTAGAATTTCACCGCCTAAACATTTGATGACCTTTGTAAGTTCTTCATTCTGTGCGCGTGTCAGTGCTGATGACAGTATAGAAACTTTACAATGCGTCACCTGCCAGATGTTTTTCAGAAGGCCAAAACGCACTCGATCCCCATCTACAAGTGGCGTTTGCTCATTTTTCGCGATTTGTTTATTAAGTGCGATGCCTTTATTGCTGAAAGTGCCATATTTCGAACCAACATCCTCTATACTTAATGAAGCAGTTGAGTCATTCGACAAGTGGATTATCGCGTGGTTACGACTAATGCAAAGATCATCCTTGAGCTCTATATCAGCGCCAACGCGCCCTACAGTGTACTGTGCCTTTGTCGGGAGCAAAAGTATTTTTTCGCCTAAAAAGAATCAAGCAATAATGATTTCAATTATTTAAATGTCGTTAAGAATTTCGCAAATTTTCCATCACCTGTTTCGCATTTTGATAAAATCCACATCCTAGCAATTACAAATCTTCTTATTATTTACAATTATTATTCTAGATTAAGAAGATCCAGCCAGTTTGACCCGTTCATTTAGTTTTTAATATCCGCAATAAACTACCTACTACTATTACTACAGATGCACACAAAAAAGTTTCAAAATGTGAAATTTTAATTTATTTGCAATTTCAGTGCTCTCATTAGTTTTTAGTGTTCGTGTTCATAGATATAAATAAAAATTTGATTTAAATATTTTAGAACAATGTTTCTATTTACGTTGTATCCCGCGATTTCACAATCCACAACAACAAACTTATGCAGTGATGGCAAATATAAAACTATTTACAGCAGTGTTGTCCAGCACTACTTTAACTCAACAGCTGTTCACAGGGTGGTGTCGCACACCGGAATTTATTTTTACTTTGAAAAGAAAATTATAAACAAAAACGCAAGAACAGTAAAACTCGGAATATAAAAAAACTTTAGTATCGCTGAATGAACAGGAGAAATGGCCAGTACCTCAGGACCTCGTACGAGCATTTTAAATGAGACGTTTCTTAACGAAAACGAGCAGGATGCCAATTCTGTGTTGATGGAGCTGGATAAGGGACTACGATCCACGAAAATTGGCATACAATGCGAAGCCATCGTGCGCTTTCCACGCCTATTTGAGAAATATCCATTTCCGATACTTATTAACTCGTCGTTTTTGAAACTTGGTGAATTCTTCTTTAACGGCTCAAACTTGTTAAGATTCTGGGTGCTACGCGTATGCCAACAAAGCGAGAATCATTTGGATAAAATCCTGAGCATAGATGCCTTCTTGAAACGCATTTTCATGGTCACACATTCCAATGATCCTGTAGCGCGTGCTCTTATTTTACGCACGCTAGGAGCATTATCGCGAGTGATACCGGAGAAACAACAGGTGCATCATGGCATACGTCGTGCTTTGGACAGTCACGACACTGTCGAGGTCGAAGCGGCGATTTACGCTAGCAGTCAATTTGCCGCACAGTCGCGTTCCTTTGCTATTAGCATGTGCTCAAAAATTTCGGATATGATTGAATCCCTGCAGATACCAGTTCCTATGAAGTTACTGCTAATACCAGTGCTGAAACATATGCATCACGACACCAACACGGCAGCAATGGTAAGCAAATTGTGTTTGAATCTTCTGCCACAATACCCAGCGGAAAGTTTCGTCGTTGCTATACTCGATACATTGACACAACTGTCAGCGCGCACGCTCACGGGTGTTCCGGACCAACTGAAGCTACTGCTGGACTTTCTTCAAGATTTTCGGCGAGTAGTGCGTGTTACAGCCCTGAAATCATTTAATCAGCTAGCGGAAAGGCAGTGCGTGCACGCATGGCCCAAATCAATAATCGGAGAACTAATCGATCAGTCGAAAAATTGTAAGGATTCTAGAGAGCAGTTCCTTTTCCTATCAATTATACTGAAACTGAGTGATTGCCCACTTACATGTCATCACCTGTTGGTGGCGCACAATGAAGCAATTATAAAATTATGTACCGCGTGCATTTGCATGGACGATTATGCTACGGCATGCCAAGCCATGGCCGTACTTGCTGCGCTTGTGCATTTTGGCGCGGCGAAGCATAAGGTACAAGTTGAAAAGCTAATGGTACTAGTCAATCTGCACATGGAAGGATTGCTTATATTTACGGTGCGTGATGTAGGACGTTTGCGAGACTTACGCCGACTACTGTCTAGTGGCATACGTATTGCGAGTGTTAATGTGAAATTTGGTGCTGATTTCGCAACCATGATAACAAATCTGTTGAGTGATCAAGTTACTTATCCGGCATCGAATGCTGAAAAAATGTGCCAGGCGCTGGTCGCGCTCTGCTCGCATTTCCAAATGCTCAAATATGCACTGCCAAAAAGAGACATCAATGTTGATATAAATGCCATGGAGACTGATGAAGAAATTGTGCCGATAATTAGGGTAAATCATTCGTTCACACACATCTGCCTGTTTTATTGACTTTCTCTATTATTGCTTTGTATTACCCAGGTGAATCCCATGCTGGACTGTCTACCACTGATTATACATGAGCTAAACTCGCTTATGGACACAACACCGTTGACTGATCATCTGCATTCTATCGAAATACTAGCGGCCGTGGTTCTTCAAACTATGATGGGCTGTTTTCTGCCCAGCAAAGTAGTGGAGTGCTTTGAAAAATGTTTTGCAAATACCAACTGCTGGACCCTCTACCGCATTGCACGCACGGCCAGTCGCTATGGTCATCATTTTGTCGCAGCACATATCTACTCGAAGATAGTGCCAAATGCTATAATCGATAAAATGCACTTCTATCTTTTGGCTATGGCGCAACTTTCTCGCGGGGAATGCATTCTCAACTATGGCGTGGAATATGAATTCATGCGCGACAACTACGATTTATGTTTACCGAATAACGAAATTTCTGCGTCAACAACTGTGATGCCATTGATGAAACGGTTGGAGACGGCGACTACTTTATACTGGAAGGCGCTCGCTAGTCTACGAGCAAGCTCATCACCATCGCATCCATTTACTTTTCAATTGGAATATCTTAAACTACGGGCACAATTCCTACAAACCCTTCACATGGCCGTTACGGTTAAGAATGCCCAGGTTATCGTGCCACCACCTGCTATCGCAGGTAGTTTGGCCCAAAATTCACGTGATTATCTGCAGAAATTCGGGCATGTGACTGTGCAGCTGCGCAAACTGGTGAAGGCTTTAAAAGTTTGCGAGGAGTCCTTTGCGCGTCTTTATAAATCGGCTTTTGATGCTGATAATGTAACACTTGAATTTCTGGAAGTGTCCGAATTTCAGTGCGCACTTTTCGCACATATCGTGGAGTCCATTTGCTATGCAACACCACCAGAGCCGCCCGCTTTCCTTACTACAGGTCAATATCCTGAGACACGCTATTTCGCTTCATGTTGTCGACGAATGGAACTTATGCAACAAAATCTGCCTCAAGAATTGCCAAACACGAAATCAATTAGCAATCGTCATTTGGATGTTATTATTGCTGAAATTGAAATAATTACGAAAACACCATTGGTGCTTCCGCGTTATTTCTTTCAAATTTTACAATCCACACAAATTAAGTTATCTGTTAGTCCACAGCCACGCAGTCCTACTGAGCCGGTTAACGTGCAATCAGGCAGTAATCTGGTTATCAAGGTGGAAGGTGTTATTCAGCATTATGGAAAACAGCAATCACGCTTCCGACGTGTTGAATCCGTGCAACTCAGTCTAACATCGCAACTAATGACGCCTAGACCATCCGCGGAGGCGTTGAAGCAGCCATTAAACGATACTGTTACTCTCAATCAAATCGTTAAGCCACAACGTGACTTTCTTTCTGGCAGTTTTCTACTGCCTATTTCCAGCGGAGGACAATGGCAAGTGACACTAGAGACGTTTGTCATCGACGAGAATGGCATCACTTGGTGCACGGGACCAAAAAGCTCGATGCTGGTACGCGTGGTAGATGAAACCACGACAAAAACTACAGTTACCACAGCTCCCACGCAGACAGTTGGACAAACACGACGATTTTAACTTGAAGAAACCCTTTTTATTCTTAAAGTCTAATTTTAGACAAAGTTACCTATTAATAAAACTATTTGGTACTGACTGTATATGTTTGTAGGATAAATCTTAACTTTTTTTTATTTTTGTATCGTCGTTTGAATATAGGTAGTAAATCCAAAACAGTTTAAAACTCGTCTTAGACTCGCATCTGAGATCAGACATTTTTAATTTATCCCACTAATAGTAACTGCCACTCGATGAGTGAAAATAACCTCCACCAGGGAGTGAAATACTTTGATCAGTTACGGAGTAGTGGTGCACCGAAACTCGCATATTTATGACTTGGCCATAAATGCAAATTGCATTGAAACAATGTCACTACGCGAAGCACTTTAATTACTTATAATAATAATTCCTATTTATTTATTGGCGGATTGCAACTTTATTGCCAAAGTTCTGAATGCAATGTGAACGACAGCTGGTAAGTACTGCGTAGTGAATGGCAGTTTTTACCACGAAGCAGAGTATGTAATATGAACAATACGAGTAGTCAATATATTATAAATAAACTTTATTATACTGCACAAAGCAATAAAATAAAAATGCGATTTTGTACGTGTTAACAATTCTTAGTATTCGATTGCTATTAAATGCAGCAGCCAATCACTCTCACCCGCTGACAAACGAATCAAATGGGCTGGGCACAATTGACAGAAATTTGCAGCCCAACTGGTCTACATTAAATTAAAATAAATTAAACCAATTCAAGACGCTAACGAACAAACTGAGCTAACGTAGGAAAAGTACAGTGAGAAAGTGGCAAACAGCTGACAAAAATCCCGCATCCAAGCGTGGTTCACTGCAAAAACAAAAAAAGGTCACTGAAAGTTGGGGTCAACGAATAAATTTCTCATGGCCATTAATGTCGAAGGATTACTGACATGGCACAATTCACACTGTAAGTGCTATTAAATTGCATAGTCAGCACATTGTACAAAGTCCGATGATTCAACAAAAAAAAAAGGAAGAACGCGCATAGAAATCTAGATAATTATTTTTGTAGAATTGAGAAATTGCTTTTGCCTTCAATCGGCAATACAAAGTTTTAATAATCTAAAAACGTGTTAATTTCAGTCTTGGACTGTAGCTTATTAAGTAAGACTTTTTCTCAAAATTATGGTTAACCGAACCTCCCTAGGTATAACAAAAACAACCCACCGGTACCTAACGACATCAACCGTGCCAACTGTGAACATGTGCCACTGTGCTCCATCAACGACGTGCAGTTACGTTTCTTAGTACCCGACGATCTAACGGAGGTAGGTAGGTAGGCTAAAATCTAATGATCAGCAAACACTAATCAAAAAATTATATTATTAAAAACAAACAAAAAATAAACAGGTGCGTACACTCTGCCAAGAATGGTTCCCGATTGATTATCCAATGTCGTGGTACGAGGATATAACGTCAAGTACAAGATTTTTCTCGCTGGCTGCTGTCTATAATCTAGCGATAATTGGTTTAATTGTCGCCGAAATAAAACCGTACAGAATTGTAAATAAGGAAGACAAAGGCATTTTGCCAGATTCAATGGGTCGTAGTGCCGAAATTTGTTATATACTCGCGGTGGGTGTGCATCGAGGTCATCGCTGTAATGGCATTGGTTCGCTGCTGTTGGACGCGTTAGTGAATCATTTGACCACAGTTGAACGACATGCAGTGAAGGCAATATTTTTACATGTACTGTCCACAAATCAAGCTGCCATTCGTTTCTACGAAAAGCGAGGGTGAGTGCGTAGCATCTAAACGTTGCGTGTTTAAAGCGCATAATAATGGGCTTACATTGGCTTTTCGTATATCGCAGATTTACTCTACACTCATTCCTGCCCTATTACTACAATATACGTGGACAAGGCAAAGATGGTTTTACCTACGTGACTTATATAAATGGTGGACATCCGCCTTGGACATTACTAGGTAGATTAGGCTATATTGATATATTTTGGTTTATGCATTTTTCGATATTTGTACAGATCACATCAAGCACTACGCCACGCAACTGCGCTACTCGGGCGCAGTTTGTACCTGGATATCGACACGCATCCGGCAAGTTTTACGTTGGGTTTGTCATAAAACGGCGTCACGATTCAACCTGGCACATTAATTATGTGGTGGAGCATTATGCTCACAATATAAAGTAAATCAGTGTAGATAAAAACCATTTTAGCGCAATATCATCGTTGATTTTTTTTACCAACTGACATTACATAACCATAACACATTTGTTGACTGTAACTGTAAAAAATGTTAAGTGCATACTCTAAGAAATTGTACATCAAATCAAAATTGTATTATTTAAAGATAATCCATTTGTCTTGAACCTTTTCCAAAACCATTTTTTTTCTATCCGTAAGATTTTGTGTCGCGTAATAAGTTAAAAGATTATCTGTGTATATATTAATAAGACTTTTTGCTGTAACTACTGCGCAAAGTGATCGTTTATGCTTCGTAAATCATGTTATTTATTTTTATTATTGCACAAGTCAAAGACAACAAATATAAATCCGACTTTTTCCACGACCTAATATAATCCAGTAATTTAATGTAATTTTTGTAAATTACTATGTTCAGTTTTTTCAATAGTATTTGAGAAGTATTTTAAAAATTTAATTTAGCCACTGGATTTTTATACATTAGCAACAATTTAGCCAATTTTAAATCTTAATAAAGAAATTATTTATATAAAACTTAAACGCTTTCACTTTATACACCACTGATGAGAAATTTATGCAAAAGTTTGAAGTCAAATAACCGCGCTCCTAATGAAGGTCGAAAGAAAAAAAAATTTTTTAAATTTAGCTAGAAAGCAATAGTATCGACCAAAAGTTTTTTCGATCATTCAATCTCCGGGGGTAGCATTTTATTTAAAGTAATCGCAAATATGCAATTGCCTGTGTTCATACACAATTTTGTTTTTTAAGTTCTATTAAATTAACAAAACTAGAAATATTGTTAAGCAATCCTCTAATTTACTTAACGCGCAAAGCCAAAGCACTCAGATCGGCAATGCATTTGTTAAGGGTTTCCTTCTCTTGCTGTGGTGTGATAGCCCCAAGTACATTGTTAACGATCCAGTTGACCATATGTTTTTGACTAAGACGACGCTCAACGTGGCGGCATTCCACTTGATAGTCCAAACGGCGTTTAACCTTTAAACATACGAAGTTTCATTAAATAAATGAGATTCATTCACATTTTTTCCAAATCACCTCTGAATAGACATTCATGGCGCGTTCACGAAAAGCAGCTTCTAATTGCAACGCAACGTTCTCCTTCTTGGCATCCATAAGCAACAAAGCGCCATCAGCACGCCATTGTTCCTTCTTTTCTGCTTCAATGGCATCGGCTAACGCTTGAAGTTCATTCTCACGGCCGGACTTCCACTCGCCTTCGATTTTCTACCATGAAAGAAAAGCATATTGCATATAAAGCGAATACTTTTCTACATTAAAAGTTTTGCGTACTTACATCGATTTCACCATCGGCCCACTTGGATATCAATGGTCCTAATTTCTTAACGGCAATCACAGCCATGATGCCCAAAGAGAGACCGCTGTAGTATTCGTGCTCCATAACATAAATTTCTTTAGAGCACAAATAGGTGATCAGACCCACGCCGAATGTATAGGGACCAGTTACACCAGTCTTGTTATAGAAGAACTGGAACCATTCTTCTGGCAGGAAACCCAAACGAACCTTACCAGGATGTTCGGGCCGAGTACGACGTTCAATTCCGCCAGACTGGCTGGCAGCAGCTGACGCCGCCGAACGAGCAACCAATGCACTAACGGGGCGTTGCACTAAATCGATAAAAGTAGGTGTTTTAATTATTACTAAAGTTTGCAAAAAAAAAATAAGAATGAAATACACAGGGTGCCGACTGCGATTACATAAACCACGATGATAGCTTATGTTGTCGCGTAACAATTTTCGCAAATAGTAATAACCTTGAGATCCCACAATTGCAATGCTTATTAGTGTAAATTAATCCTCTGATATTGCCTTAATATTCATCACATATTTACCTGCTAATATAGCGGCTTTGGACATCATTTTGATATAATTTCTGTGAATTTCTGCTACTCCGAGTCGAGGGAACCGTCTGATAGCAACAGAGTTGCCTTGCTTTACCACTTTGCTTTCACTGAAAATTCACAATAGTATTCTTCATGCAAGAACGAGACGAGAGGAAAAAAGAGAAGACACTTAATAATAATGCTTAAATATGTTTTTCAAATACCCACTCTTATATATAATACGTAACGACATAAGCAGTTGCATTGATCACCAAACGAAATCTTAAATTCCTGCGGTAGCAACAAGTAGAATATTCGGTAGTTTTGCAAGATATAATACGTACTCTAAATCACTTTTTATTCTATTTTTAGTGCAGCGAACTTCAAGTAGATGAAAATACTGTTACAATATGTTCTGAAATCGGATTTCAAATCGAAGAACTAAAAATACCTCGAACAGAGAAAGTAAGCTGAATTGAGAACTAAAGCTATGAGAAAATGATAAAAATTAAATTGGAATTTAAAAAATTCAGGCGCACATAAAATCACTTTTTAACCTGCCTGAGAGGCCGTTTAAATCCGTTTAAAGTTGTTTCGCTTATACGCGAGTACCAATATAGCAAAATGACAAACAAATATTGCATTCTAGTGCGATAATAACAATTTTAGTTTTAATTTTGATAACTGATTTTCCGCGTATTTTACTGTCAACTTGCTTTATGTTTTTGAATAGTAGCCTTTCGCTGTGCATGTTGAAAGGCAAGAAGAAGAAGGCACACCAATGAATTCGTTATGAATGGCAATATGACGTGTCGTGTTGACTTTGTAAGAAACGAAGCATTTTCGTCGTCGTCCGTATTCATTTCGTTTCCGTAATCTAGCAGGTAATACACGGCTCCAGAAATGTGTTTAGCGAAAGTTATCAAATCTAATTTTTATTAAAAACTACGAGTTTGTATATAATGGAATAAGTGCACATGGGTGGAAAAAAGGGTGATAAATAGAAAATGAGGTTCTTGTTTCGCATAGTGCTATTAAATATTGAGAAAAACTAAACAGTTGCAATTGCATCTGCATCAAGGAGAGTTGAAGTTGGTTTTAATTGTGTATTATTTTGATTTTTACAGTAACTACAGACAATTGAAATAATAAAAATGGCACCACCACAAAGAATGCGCGTCGCCAACGAAAAGGCTAGCAAATATGTGACAATGCGTGGAAATGTACCTAAATCATCCGTAAGTAGATTTATTCGTCATATTAGATACCGCATTTAAATAACTCGGAGAGTTAAAGACGTTGGTAGTAGTTAGCGATTGTTGTAGTCTCAACAGCAACAACAACAGTACTAATGTTAGAAACAACAATTCGAGATCAATCGCTTTCGAAGCAATGCAAAAAAAAGTGCCACGCCGTCATTGATTTTTATTTCCCCCCGTTGTTGTTGCTGCCATCTCGCTTAATTTATTGTTATTGCTTTGACATGTACGATGACCCAACGCTTATCACTTATATGTTTTCCTCCATCTCTTTATTTGCAGAAAACGAAAGAAGGCCAGTATCCTGTTGGTCCCTGGCTGCTTGCACTTTTCATCTTCGTCGTTTGTGGTTCTGCGATCTTCCAAATTATCCAATCAATACGTGCTGCGTAATTTAAAAGTACCTACAACATCTACCTAAACTACAACAATAATACAAAATGCCTAGCAGCAGCAGCTTTATCCGCATTTCTAAAAATTGCACAATGTTTCCATCAAACGACTTCCAAATTTTTCAACATACACGCAACAAAAACAATATAAACAACGATATTAAACAATAAAAAAAAACGTAAAATAAATTATATTGGCTCAATTACGTTTGAAGAGAAACTCAACAATGAAACAACAGCATATTGTCAGGAAATATGCTATCCTTGCTGAATAAGAGTTAAAGGATTAAAAAAACACACATTTGATCTTTGATTGCTTTCACAAATCGTATAAATGCTAAAAAACAATGTTGCAATATTTATACATATATATACATAATGATTAACGATTTTTAAAGTCCATACGCTGTTTATTATATAAGTCATATTTCTGATGAAAGCATTCCTATATAACTTTCTATAAATAATGTTCTTTTTTTTACACAAAAAAAAATAAAGTTTGCCTTTTTTGAAATGATGTTTACTGTATACATACATATTAAACAAAGTGTTTCCGTGCTTGCTTTGAAAGTGAGTCTTTTCCGCTTACTGCGTATATTTTGTTTTGGATTTATTTCTTAATCAAATAATTATTTTATATAAATAAAATACATTATAATAAATATATATATTAATTTTTTACCTTAGCAGTCTGTGTTTTTAATTAAAATCATTAAATTTCTGTTTAAAATATAATATCTTTCAGTTTTACATTTGTTTGTAGCAAAGCTGGTCGATGGTTTTATGAAGCCATGTTCCTAAAAAACCACTTCCAGTCTCGAGTCCAATGAGGAGGGGAGTAGAAGATCTATCACCAGACCAAGGTGCTCTCTGGTCCGTTTTTGACCCATAAAATAAATGCCGGTTAGATTAGGATTTTGCTGCACGATTCATTTAGAATTCAAAAAAGAATTGTAACGTTATTTGTTCTGTTACTAACAGAGATTTTAACAGTCTGTAAGATTGAATACAATCACAGACAACGTATTAATGATTAACAGTTTCTGTGATAGAATATTACCTGGTTATTTTTGATTTGTGGAGTACCTCATGTATTTGGATTTCGACAACATGGTGGCTAAATTCGTGAATTCAAGAATTCACCAACAAATAAACATTTTACATATTGGATTAATTTTTGGGAACATATGTGAGAGAGGGCGATAGATAGATGAGAGAGAGAGAGCTGTAGCAGCTCACAGCTGTTAATTAACAGCATCTCCGGTGTTTCTTTTATTGACAAACTAAAAATTATAAATAATAATTTTGTAAAGGAGAAACACTACAAAGTTACATTAGGACGCAGAAAAACCGCTTGGGCCGGACGGACAAAGTGGAAGGTCTACGCATTAGCTGGGCGTTCTCCGGCTTCTTCTTCCGCCCACTCTAGTATAGAGTACTGGACTAAATTAATGTCTTTCCTCAACTCAGTGAGTCTTAGTTATTGGTTTCTCGAAATCAAATTTGGTCACATATGTCACAGCAAATATTATCTTTGGTTTCGCAGATTCGACAACAAATTATTTGATAATGTGTTAACTAAATGCGACGCCTACTATTTACAACTTCTAGACAAATGTCGAAACACAAAACTAAAAAACCAATCGTAGAAGCGCTTAAACCCGCGAAGCCAGCGGACGATACACCAGTGAATCTGGATAAAAATGGCAACATACAAATCAAAATACTCGCCAAACCAGGCGCTAAACAAAACGGCATTACCAATATCGGCAGTGAGGGAGTTGGTGTGCAGATTGCCGCACCACCCAGCGAAGGTATAGTATATTTAAAGGGATTAATAGCTCATTATTATTATTATATGTATATATTATTATATAGGTGAAGCGAACGCCGAATTAGTGAAATTCTTATCCAAACTGTTGGGCCTACGCAAGAGTGACGTCTCACTCGACAAAGGCTCACGTTCGCGACAGAAGGTGGTGTTGGTAAGCAAAGGCATTACCACAGTAGAAGCCATCACCCAGTTACTACGTAAAGAATGCGAAACGTGAAGCAAACGCTGTTGATTGCATTTTTAGATTATATATATCGGAAATAAATTATTCTTTTTTATATCATTTAATTACATTGGCATTTGTTTTACTAGAAATCTATAATTTACTTAAGCCACCCATTTGCTGAGCTGGACCGTTCTCCCCAACCCTTTACATCATATTGTTTCTACTGCAAGCACGATAGCCTTCCAGACATCGCAGTTTACCAACATTAAAAGAAAGAAGTAGAAAAAAGTTAGCTTTACAACATTCATGTTCGTTTATTTTCGAATGTTTTTGTATTTAAATGTAGTAAATTTATATGCTTAACGTTCTTACATGTATAAATTACTTGGATTACTAAATTAAAGTCTTAAAATCGACAACTGCTCTTAGAATGTTTAGATGTAGGTTGTACATGATATTTGTTTGTAGTTGGAGATAATGATGCTGGTGGTAGTATGTAAGGTTATTATATAGTTTGTCCTATTTTCTCATTACTAGCCTAAAATAAGTTTTGTCGCTTACAACGTGACAAACGAGAAACTAAATACAAATATTAAAATACATGTATGACTTATGGCAAAGGACTCGCAGAATAAGAACAAACTCTCTTAAAAACCATATTAATACTCCCACATCCAGAGTCAGAATGGTTCAAAATGCGAACATTTGAGATACTTTCCCAAACGTTGCAAGTTGAATGTGTGTGTATAGTGTATGTGAGTGTGCCAACAATGGACGCTTGGATTGGGAGTGTTTGGTGTGGGAAACTTATATGTAATTAAATTAAGGTTATGCCAGCGATTTGTTTAATCTACTTCCTCCATGTGTGAAGCGTCCTCGGTGTCATCGACTAATGGTGGTGCATCACCGGCGCTCTGCGTATCTTCTGTGGTCATTGGCTCGTCTTCATCGATGCCCAAACCCAGCTTGATCATACGGTAGATGCGCGAAGCATGTACCTGTGGGCTGTCAAGCGAGAAGCCAGAGGACAGCAAAGATGTCTCGAACAATAAGATAACTAAGTCTTTGACAGCCTTATCGTTTTTGTCGGCATCGGCCTTCTGACGCAGTGTCTCGATAATTGGATGATCGGGGTTGACTTCCAAATGTTTCTTTCCAGCCATGTAGCCCATGGTCGAGGTGTCACGTAGCGCCTGAGCTTTCATGATACGCTCCATGTTGGCCGACCAGCCGAACTGAGATGTGACAATGCAACACGGTGAATCGACCAAACGGTTTGAAACTACGACCTTCTCGACTTTGTTATCCAAAATCGACTTCATCAACTTGCACAAACCCTCGAATTTAGCCTTATCTTCTTCACGTTTCTTCTTTTCGGCCTCATCCTCGGGCAGCTCCAAACCTTCCTTTGTCACGGAAACCAGCTGCTTGCCTTTGTACTCCTTAAGATGCTGAATGACATACTCATCAATAGGTTCGGTCATGTAGACAACCTCGAAGCCACGTGCCTTCACACGCTCGACGAACGCAGAGTTGCTAACCTGATCCTTCGATTCACCAGTGATGAAGTAGATGTGTTTCTGGTTCTCCTTCATGCGAGACACGTAATCGGACAGGGAGCAGAAATCATCACCGGATGCAGAGGTATGGAAACGCAAGAAATCTGCCAATTTAGCGCGATTGTTGCTGTCCTCATGCACACCCAATTTCAAGTTCTTGCTGAACTGATCGTAGAACTTCTTGTATTGCTCCTTGTCTTCAGTCAACTCTTCAATGAGTTCCATGGTCTTCTTTACCAGATTTTTGCGGATGACCTTCAGGACCTTGTTCTGCTGCAACATCTCACGCGAAATGTTTAATGGCAGATCTTCTGAGTCGACCACACCCTTGATGAAGTTCAAGTACTCGGGTATGAGATCCTCGCAATTGTCCATGATGAAGACACGACGCACATAAAGCTTAATGTTATTGCGCTTCTTCTGGTTCTCAAAGAGATCAAAAGGTGTGCGACGGGGAATGAAGAGCAAAGCACGGAATTCCAATTGACCTTCAACTGAGAAGTGCTTGACAGCCAAATGATCTTCCCAATCGTTGGTCAACGATTTGTAGAACTCTCCGTATTCTTCCTGTGAGATATCATCGGGATTGCGCGTCCAGATAGGCTTAGTCTTGTTCAACTCTTCATCTTCGGTATACTTGACCTTGACGGTCTTCTTCTTCTTGCCATCATCTTTTTCCTTTTTGTCGGCATCCTCATCCTCACCAACATCTTCAATTTTGGGTTCATCAGTTTCAGGCTCCTTCTTTGGCTCTTTCTTCTCATCTTCAGCCTCATCATCGCTGACCTCCTGATCGCGCTCCTTCTCAACTAACAGCTTAATTGGATAACCAATGAACTGTGAATGCTTGTTCACGATCTCTTTGATCTTAGACTCCTCCAAGTAATCAGTCTGATCTTCCTTGATGTACAAAACAATCTTGGTACCACGACCCAAAGGTTCGGTGTTATCAGCACGGACGGTGAACGAGCCACCAGCAGACGACTCCCAGATGTACTGTTCGTCATCATTGTTCTTCGAAGTGACGGTTACTTTATCGGCAACCAAGTAGGCTGAGTAGAAACCAACACCAAACTGACCAATCATGCTGATATCAGCGCCGGCCTGCAGTGCCTCCATGAAAGCCTTGGTGCCAGACTTGGCAATGGTACCCAAGTTGTTAACCAAATCAGACTTAGTCATGCCGATGCCAGTGTCAATGATGGTCAATGTGCCAGCGGTCTTGTTAGGGATCAACTTAATGTACAACTCCTTGCCAGAGTCCAATTTCGTGGGATCAGTGAGCGACTCATAGCGGATCTTATCGAGTGCATCGGATGCATTGGAGATCAACTCACGCAGAAAGATTTCTTTATTGGAGTAGAATGTGTTGATAATCAGCGACATAAGCTGAGCAATCTCAGCTTGGAAGGCAAAGGTTTCAGCTTCTTCCGGCATCTATTTGTTTAAACAAAAGAAGAAAAAAAAATAAATACATGCTTATATGCACATGGTATCGCAGAACAAAGAAGCATGCGTTGGCCGAAGCGCAAAAACCAACGAGAAATTACTGTTACTAAGTGCAAGGGGGTGGAAAACGCGTTCTGGAAGTTTCTCGAAGTTCAAATCGCAATGATGAACTTTAACACAAATTGCGAAAAAAAAAAAAATGGAATTATATTACTTTAAGCAAACAATTAAAATACTTTATACAATTCTATGAGAAGCTTTACCAATTGGAAAAATGCATGCTCAGAGAATTAAAGAAAAATTTTGAAGTTTTCTGAATGAAAATATGAATGAACTCGCAAAATTTACATCTACGGTAATGTTATGTACTTCTTAAATAAAGAAAAATGGTTATTCAACAAAATTTTCATTTATAGAAAATTCGCGAAACAGAACTCAATTTTTTGGGTCAAGTACATGCGGCGTTCCACCCTCCTATTGAATTTTTCTTTTTTATTATACGTTAAAACTGCATTTAACTTTAATTTTTTCTTCCACAGTTAAGAAATTTATTGTATTACACACCTTTATAAATTTATCGTCTTGACAAATGTAGAAAATATATTAAAACGTTTAATTTCCAAGTATATTCCACTTGAATAAATGCGAAATTAATATCTCTTTCGTTGTCTTACTGAACAGCACTTCGGCTTCTAACCGCACGAAATAAGTTTTACTACTGACGCCGGCAAGCCTCGCCGCCTTATTTATATGTGAGAGAAAGCAAGCCTCAAAAATCGAGAAACTGCCAGAATATTCTCGAATAAACTACGTACTTCCGGTAACCATTTTGAAAAGGCGAAGCATAGGATCGTGTGTGAGTGAGAGGCAACAGCAATTTCCAAAACTGTGCTGTGCAATAACACTGCACTCTGTGCAGCAGTCCTGAACAACGTAAAACTGACCTGGAGTTTGCTGACGTCCGCATGCTGACGAACAAAAAGACCCCGAATCTTCTTCAGCAAAAACATTCGGGCGCCCTGACAACCATAGCGCAATGTTTGTTTACTTTTTGTTGGTATGTGCGTGCAAGTCAGAAGAGAGGAGAGCTAGTGTTGCGAATGGTGCCCTAGTTTAGTCAAGAGCTGCCAATTGGTGCATTTCATTTATATGTGAAAGAAAGCAAGCCTCAAAAACCGAGAACCTGCCAGAATATTCTCGAATAAACTACGTAAACTTCCGGTAAGATGCCGGTTACCATATGTGAATCGATTTTTAATCGGACCGGTCAACTGATTTTATCGCTTCCAGCACAACAAAAAATATTTCAAAAATGTTTGAAAAACATATCATAAAGCTATACGACCTTCTTTTAATTATGTTTATTTTATTATTATGATTATTGTTAATTTCACAAATTTATCACGGGCATGAGTCGCCATAAAATTTAATTGTCCATATACAAAGAAATATCTAGAACGATGCAAAATCAGATAAGTTCCTTGACATGTTTCAAGTAATTTGGCGCAGTTTAGTATGAGCTTAATTCGCTAATAAGCAACAATTTTCAGGCAAAAGTCATAAATAAGCCAAAATTAGTCATAATTGCACCGGATTCTATGTTCTCGAACAAAATAACTATAACTAAAAACCAAAAGCAATACTAAGAAGACCAGTATTATAAATAGATGTGGCAGAGAATATGTATATATATTCTCTGGTTGTGGTGTGGTGGTGGCATTATGACAAATTAAAGTGTGCTTTTGCTGGGTTTGCCAGAAACATCTAGAAAAACCTGTGTCACCTTTTCTCACAATGAACATGGTTTTCTGCCCATCTGGCCACTTTATTGCGGAACTGGAAATACTGGAACACTTCCAATAATTGGGTTGCCAGACCTATTTTCATATTGTTTTGCTTGATTTACATTCTTCTTCTTCTTGGTGTAGATTTAGTAACAAATTAACGTTTTTAAAAATGTTATAATCCTCCCACAGACTAGATATAATAATAAAGAATGGTTCGTTTAGTTATTCATGTATATAATTAAAAAATGCACATAGTCAATGGAAACGCATAAAAAACAATTACACTGTTATATTAGCATTTATATAAATAACAAAAAAGAACTGTCGTTCAAGTTAAAGCCGTTGTAATAAATTCTCTCAGTTAAAGGCACCGTTATTGACCAGCAATCTGTAAGATGTCATTAGATGAGAAAACAGCATTATTGAGCATTATTTTAAACTTACAATTACAAGATGGCCACTTTTATCACGTATGACTCCCGGTTCGCTGCCGGTCTGTATATCAATGACACCCGCTTTGCCTTTAACAACATTGTGCTCCAATCTGAAGGTAAACCCAGGATGAGGAACTACACCATTATTGGTTAAAGATTTGCAAAACTTACGAGTGCCGATCCACAATGGTGACAATGTTCGCGGTGCCCACAGTATCGATGATGTACGTGCTGAACTCAATTATGTGTGGTATAATCAAAATAAGATCGCCCTTATCCTTTTTTAGTTCAAGGGGTATACGTATGACCATTAGATCGTCGTGGTTATTCGTCACCGTAAAGTCGATCTTGTCCAGTGGCAGACGATGCTTCTGTTTGTACGTTTTTCCGTCGAGCACGTACACAGCCTTGTTGCTTAGCAATATGAAACGGTCTCGCGATTTGTAACCGTGGCGATCGAATTTTGTGCACGAGGACTGGTACTTAAGCGACTCACTGCCAAAGTTGCTGGCTACAAAGTCATTAACACGCAGGATGTGCTCCTGTGGTATTCGATCCTCTCTGAAAGGAGCAGCCACGCTTGCCGGGTAGTTATGCTTCTTGTCTTTGAACATTTTCTCGGCCAGCACCTTTAGTTCGAACTGTCGCTTCTGCTGCAGTGTCAGACGCTGGCGATAGATGCGCGCCAAATGCAGACGGTGATAACGATGCAAATATGACGATGCCTCTTGGCAATGGGATGGAGCCGGTGGCCAACTTTTATCCAGCACTTTGGTGGGCAATTCTTTTGAAAGGCGCATTAACCACATGCGTTTAGAGTTGGCAATGAATGCCTCATTGTAGCCATTTGGAGGATCGTTGCGCGTAATGAAACCCTTAATGAAGGCACGAATTTGGTCAGCAGCTTCGCGACGCTTCTTCGCCGCTTGTAGTGCCAAATGGCGTCGGCAGTACGATTGCAGTTGGATGACCTGCGCACGCAGCTTCAGGTATTTTTGACGTTGCACGCGACCCTTCCAGTGCGCTTGTAAAATGGCAGCAATATCATGTTTCTTCGCCTGGTAAGCATCTTCAGTGTCAAAGAGTGTCTTTGGAAAACGTATGAATAACTTTGTCTCGCCAATGCGGTAATCCTCAGCACCATAGTTAAGATCCTTGACGAGCAACTGCACGCCCGCCTTGGCACCACCTGGGCCTTTATAATTAGGCCAAGTTGCTTTGCTCAGGCTCTTGTAGCGTTGTAGGAACATTTCATAGGTACTGCGTACGATAGGGAAGTAGTTAATGTAATTTCGATTGTATAATTAAAATCTTACCGCCTGTACGCGAAACCAGCTCTGCGCACACGTAGATTCTCCATTAAACCCAGATATTTAACTTGATGCAGCACCAACTCATCGTTGAACACACCAGATGTCTGCAGATCATTCGGCTTGATGCAGCGTATATACGACGGCTCCTTGCACATCAATATGTCCATCAGATCATTTAGAGAGTTCTTGAACTGCGTTATGGCCGTCTCTGGGCGCTTCTTGTTCTTGTATTCCTTCTCCGGGAAGCAATCACGCACTATACTACTCTCCGCTTTGCTCATTGTCTCCTTCAGATCTCTGAACAATAAATCGTTGTTCTTATCGAGAAAACCCTTAACGCTATAGGTCACATCGCCCGCATAATGCACCAGGCGGAACTCATCACGTCCCATAACTTTCTGCACTTGTATAGGAGCGTTCTCGTGGCCCACATAATGCGCATGCGTGGCCAACTTATCCGTGAGTTTGGCCAAAAACGTAGCATCGGTGGGCTCGCCCGGCCTAAGGCACTCTTCATCCAATATCGATATAATTCCCTTGTGCTTCTCCTCAATCAAGTTGCAAATTACTTTATTGTCAAAATACTCTACGGGTATCCACTCGATACCCTCGCGTCGATACTCATCCTGCTCCGACTTCAGCGTCAATTCAATGAACAATTGCTGCAACTTCTCATTGCAAAAGTTTATACAAAATTGCTCGAAATTATTCTTCTTAAAGATCTCAAAGCCGTAAATATCGAGAATTCCCATAACATTATTCCGTGCGCCGCGCGTATCCTTGGCCTGCAGTGAAATGTTCAAACGACGCACCAGCCAAGAAAATAGTCGGTCGTAGACTGCTTTTGCCAGTGCATCACGTGCATAGATGGCAAGCTCCACATTCAACGGCGAGGTGACCACATCGCCCTGCGCATCAATTGTGCGATTTGTCAAGGCATCATTCAGTTCGCTTGTACTAACGCGAAGCAACTTTGCAACGGTAGCAACTAGTTCGGAATTTTCCACTTTGGAAAGGCCTTCAACCTCTCGGAAACGCACATTACCCAAATGCAAAATACTGGCAATTATATTGAAGATCTCACGTTGCTCCGTCGGCGAAAAGTCAATAACCGTCAAAGCCTGCTGGACAACTTTGAAGTCTTCGACATCGTCGATACTCGACACAAATCCATTGGCCTGCAAATGTGTAATCAGTAGAATACATTTTTCAATCTGTGCAACAATTAATAACTTACGCCTCCGCTCAGGTAACTGTAGCTATCTAGATTGCGTTCCAAGTGCAACTCGTGCAGTAGATCATCACTAGCACCCGCTATTAGCTGGTAGAAAATATGAAAGTTTCGCTCGCCAGCATTTTGACCTACAACTCGCGACTTCTCCAGCAAATAGTCCAAAATATTGCCACCAATGGGCACGCCCTTGAAGTTGAACTGTATATCCATGTACTTTCCGAAACGTGATGAATTATCGTTACGGTTCGTTTTGGCATTGCCGAAAGCCTCCAACACTGGATTACTCTTCAGCAACTTATCCTTGACACCCTCAACGGTGGCTTGATGGTCAGAACAGGCGGCAATATATTGTAGCACTTTTTTGGAGGCTTCCGTTTTTCCGGACCCACTCTCGCCCGAAATGAGCACGCATTGACCCTTGTTTTCCTCGATCAGCGAACGAAAGGCATTGTCCGTTATGGCAAAACTACAAGGATACGCAAATGATTCGTACTTATACTTAATGGGCTAACTCGCAAACTGATTTACATGTGTGGCGGAATTTCGAAGAAATGTTTGTTCCTGTACTCTTTAATGTGATCATCCGAGTAGATGGGCAGCTGTTTGTAGGGATTCACCGATATCAACACCTGGCCAATGTATGTCTGTAATGGAATGGCAGTACAGGTTCATGTGCTTACTGAGTACTTCGGTTGATGTCATAGTTTTTAAAGGCTTTAGGACTTACATAGATAATATTCTCTTGAAAACGTTTCTTAAGATTATCGATGAAAGCTTGCTCGCTTTCATAGTTCTCGAGCAGAACGAAGTCCTGCACACCCACGCGATCGCGCTCATGCAAACCGGTTTCCATATTTAGTCTATTAGTTGTTCTTTAATAATAGAAAAGTTATTTAATTAATAATTCATTAATAAATTAAATTAAAAAGTATAATAAGCTACCGACAGAGTGTGACTCAAATGTTATTTACGTTATTTCTGTGACTAAATGAGTTCATAGATTTAGTGATTTCAAACTATTGGATTCATAGCTACATATAACATACTTCTTGTTTCTGGAGTGCTTCAGTCTAGATTTTTGCTGTGAAACACTACAGCCTAGCACCTTAAGGACCATGTACATGTGTTTTAGGTAAAATGTATTTGTTTTTTTTTTTATTTTTATTTTAATTAAACAAATATCTTAAATTCGAACATATTTGCTCCGTATAAAACAATTTTGAAGATCTTTGTGCGTTGGCAATTAAACTAACGACTACTACTTTTTGTAATTGGAACAGCATTATCTCAACCTTTCAAGTTGATCGATAAGGTGATTAAATGAATTTATGTTTATGTTTTATGGCCAATAAACAAGCAATAATCGAAAAATTTATTTTATTAATAATTTCATTAAGGTTTTTTGGAAAGTAAGTCACTTTAAAGATAAGCCAATTGGAAGACTATGTCCCAAGTAAGGTCAGGTGAACTCAGAAAAAACAATCTAATAAGTTCTCTTCGAAGACTAAGCTGAAATTCAGATTAATTGAAATATTCAAACTGCCGGAGTTAAAGCCAAAAGGTTGATACATAATATCTAATTTTAGTTTTGATAAGTTAAGATACATATTTCTTTCATACATATAATAATAATAATAGCAGTAAGTTAATTAAAAACTGTTTCTGGCATTTATGTGGCCAAACTTGTTAGCTGGCTGCACACATTAAACGCTTATCTGTGAGTTCCTTTCATTTCTTTTTTTTTCGAGTAGATTAAACACACGTACGGCTATTCAACGATAATGGAATGGTAAATCCATATTGCATGATTGCGTAAGAAATCTCGGGGTTAAGGCGTGACGAAAGGAACTTTGTACATTTTAAATTAAATTACGAAGTAAAATATTTACAAGTACGAAAACAGAAAAATGTAATAAAATCAAAATAGAAGTCAAATGTATATATTTGTACAATCGTAAAGTGTATGCCAAATAGAACACTTCTCATGGACAAGCAAGCACAAACTCGGCACGGAAGTACAGATTAGCAAGTGACGGGCCACACCAGTTGCCCGACAACAGGAATGTCATTGAAACCTGATAAAGACTCTGTAAGTGTTTAATATACCTGGCCATTCTGAAATCAATTAATCCTTCAGACAGGACGACACACTTCAAGTTTTAGTATTCCTTTTTGTTGGTTAATTCTCACTCCAAGAACTTCGTCTACACGTCTTCGTCTTATCACGTTGCGCACTTTTAGTTTTCGCACATATTCGCACGTTACCGTTACGTATCGACTGCGAACTACTTTGATCACTTGACGGTTGGTTAGTTTTTAACCATCGTTCGGTGATTCGTTTACTTCTTTAGCGATCCGTTTGCGATTCTATGCTCTTCTACATTGGCGCAATAATTGACATCGAGATTAGATAATTCACAGAGCTTCGTCGTACACAGACGTCGCACATATGTAAGTCGATTGCTCTTTGAGTGTGCACAACAGCCCGCCGGCCACCGCGTGCCCCCACACCCCAGCTTGCGCTTGTCGTGGCAAATCGATGCCAATATCTAATCACTCAATATGAGCGTACACCGTTGCAAGGCACTTCACTTTAACTTCAAATCAAGCGATTGTGTGTTGTTATTTTATTCGCGTTATCGTACACGGCGACTAAACAAGAGTGTAACAATGTTCGGCCTGCTTAGGCTTTGTACTTGCCCGCACGGTTGCTGATTGGCATATGCACAGAACTGTTTCGCATAATGCGTCTACGAAAAAAGAAAAGGCGGCACGTATACGTAAGCGTCATTTCACTCTGGTGATGCTGAGCTGGTCTTATCAGTGTGTGCTAAATACCCCAATGCATGTTTACTTTGTTCAATGTTTTTCATTTTCGTTTTTGTTTTACATTGCCATTGTTTTCGACGGCTTGCTTGAGCGTTCAGTGTACAAGTCATGTACAAATAATAAATGTACACAACATACGCACTTGTGCCGCCACAATTAACTAAAAGACTAACAGCAGAGTCACCAAAGGCACTCAGTATGACAGTGGAGTGCATATTTCATTTGCATGTTTGATCGAATGGAGTTCCCCGTTTTGCTTCAGCTGATTAACGTTGTGTAAAACGCGGTCATTGCCATGAGTAAGCATATACGATGCAATACAATTGTAACGCATGCTTTGCATTTACGATAATGTAGGCGAATATGTAAATGCTCATGCCTGAACAACATTTAACGCAAAGCCGAGGCACTATCCACGTTTTAAATCCATCGAAAAATATTCTAAAATAATTATATTACATATATTGCACTGTTTTACTTTCTCTAGTTGCGTTAAATAAAAATATTGTTGCATACTTCTGTCGTTTACATTGTTTGCATACAACATGCACAGCCAAAAAATAGGCAATGAGTTCTGCAGAAAAATATTAACAGTTGCGCCTAAATTTCAACAACAAATCGTGAAAGGTTTGTCTTGAAGTGTAATCTTATATTTAATAGAGAGAGAGAATGGAAGCCAAGTAGCCAACAACGACTATCGTTCACGATATAACTAACGACTATCATGAGCGATATTAATACCGACTATCGCATATTTTACAGAACACAATATAATAACTTAATTTTGTCAAACAATTTTACACTTTTAACATGGCGCATTTTCCTAGCAATTATTTTCAGATTCTTTGCAAACACTTGCCCAAATCCATGGGAAGTTTAACTAAATCAAGGGGTTTTATTTGACAAATTTTTTTTCTATGAGATAATCATTATTGCTGAATCTGTGAATTATCTAATGGAGCACTACCATAATCTACCATAATAATGAATTAAAGTGAGACTTGTCATTCGATTTGAAATCAGCATATGGCAAAATTTGAACGTATTAAGCATAAATGCGTTTTAAAGAATAAATCATTACGTCACTAATTTTCTACTTTCTTAGAACGCTGTGACACACCTCGCAACTATTTGATAAATACTTTATTATATGTGCCGTTAAAAGTCACAGAGCACAACACATTCGGTCATAAGAACCGCGTCACTATCAATTTTAAACAACTTTGGCCAACACATTGTGTGTTTGTTTGCGAAGCGTTGCAGTTCTCATGACGGTGTTTACACAGACACAAAGCACACAAACAATATAAAATTCTAACTGGCTTATGCAAATGAGCTAAGCTTTGCTTCTCGAAAATGTCAAGAAGTAAGCCACTTAAGAACGCGATGCTGTTGAGGGCATCTTTGAATACCTAAAAGCCAAGCTAAGAAATCAAATTAATATGCAAATGTATTTAGAGCGAAGCGTCGATAAAAGCTGGAGTATGCATACATATGACACAAATTTAAAGTAAGAAGAAACAACAAAAATGAAAAAGAAAAATATGAGTTGGATGACGTTGGCTACAAAGGCAATAAACCGCTCACCAGTGGCCAGTGGGATGCTATGAAAATCGGGAATAAAATCTACAAATATTGTAATGTGAAAACCATAAACGTCAAATCAAGATAAGCCCAACTGAGAAAATTATGTGCAGCGCATCTCCAAAGAACAATTTTCCGAATGTCTACGCTGGGCTTGTAGATCGGACGATGCTATAAAAGCTTTGCTGCGCATGCACACATTTTCATTCTGTTAACGAAGATGCAGTGCCGCGCTGTCGACGGTGTGGCCTTAGTGCTAGGTGAGTTACGTCTGAAGCCAAGAAAAGGATTCGAAATAATAAATACAACATCTGTCTACTCTACAAAATGTTATGTACAAAAGTACTTGCAACGCTCTGCAGCGCCTATCCCTATCAGGACAAGTCCTCGCAAGCAACGACTAACACGGGACTTTCACAACAAAACAACCAACAACAACAGCAACAACAACATGTTAACATACGTACACAATCGGCTGAGCAATTGGCAGCCGCCAAAGCTGCGCTAGATACAAAAATTGCTGCCAGTTTAGAGCCTGCATCTATTGGGCGAAACATCGACGAGGGACTCTTCAAAACGATCGGTAAGGGCAACAAGCTATTTGTTAACCCGGAGCCAACGGTTCGCCCACCAATGCAGCAAACCGTTTACTATCCATATCCCATACACGAAGACCGACGTTATGTATACCCGCCCGTGTATCCATATCCGCCATATCCGTATCCGCAATTCCCACCACGTCCACCATTCTTTCCCGGTCCTGGCTTTGGAGGGCCACCGTTCTTTGGTGGATTACCACCGTTTGGCGGCTTCAATGGCTTTCCACCGACTCCACCATTTGGAGGCGGTTTCGGCAATTTCGGCGGTTTCAACGGCTTCAATGGTTTCGGCGATCCGAACTTCAATAACAATCCAGGTTTCGCCGATGTTCAACCTTTTGTACGTTCAACTATTGCTAACGATGCAATAACACTGAATCCTGCGGACCAAATGCTGCCGCCGGAGTATTACGCAACCGATGCGACAGCACAGCAACTGAAGGCACTTGGCTATCAGGGACGCTATTTAACGGGCAACACGGGGGCTGAGAGCAAAGCACACGCAGTGCCTGCGTCTAGCGGCGTACCCTACTATCATTTTCTACAGTTGGGCAGATCTGGATGATCTGTTACGGCATAAATTTAGTTAAGACGTGAACTTTTTTCAATAATGCTTGCAAATTAAGTGTAGAAATATATGCGAAACCTTAGAACGAAAAGTACTTAAGGCTTTTTTGTAACTTTCGTGATTTCTTGTTGGCAAAGTTCTGCGCGACAATTCATCATTCGCAGCTTTTATCGCAAATCATAAGTGTGCAAAAAAGAACAGCCAATGCTCGACAAGCCGCACTCAACACTTTGGTTCCGTTTCGTTTTGTTATTCGTTATATTATTTTGTTATCGAGATATGCTTTGGAATTCTTTTAACTTTCAAACAGCCACAGCGGAAAACCGAATCAGTATGTGTGTGTGCAATCAGAAAAAATATTAAGCAAATAACACATAACAAACAAAATTAAAAAAATAAAATAAAATGAAAAGAATAGAATTATTATTTAAAAACACTAAGGAACGCACACACGAGTATAATACATATATATATAAACATATACATACATATAAGTATGGTTAAAAGTTGCCAACTGTGTTGTGAGTCATAAACTCGAAAGACTACTGAACTGACGCATATTTCTTTTTCTCCACTTTTTTATTTACGGGCTGCAGTACTCGTCAGATTTTTATTTGATTTTACAATTATTTCATTTCATTTACATTATTTTGCAAACAACTGATTACTCATGTTGGTGTCTGGCCGTCGATTGTTGCTTTGTTTCTAAGCATCTTGTTAAAAACGTAATCAAAATTAGTTACCAAGTGCTGCTGCCAAAGTCATTGCAAGCAGCAGGAAACTATTTCAAGAAAGCAGCAAAACACAAAATATAACAAAACAAACCTAAATAGAAATAAATCAAAATAAAAAAACACAAAAAAAAAAAAAAACGAGAAAAAAACATTTGACATGCAATTACCTTTATCAGCGAAATTTGTGAATTGTCGAACTCAAACACTCGCTTAGTTAACAGAATTCAGCTTAGGTAATCCACCGGCTACCAAACACCGAACACCAATCACTGACCAACCACTCCTCGTCCGATGTGGAGCACTTTCGTTTATTTCGGTTTAACAATGGACTCGGGTAAATTCAATTTTACTTGTAGACAGCGAATAATGTTTGGCGTGCGTGCTTCTCACTTGGGTATCCGTAATGTTTTGACCCATACGAGCAAAAACAAAAAAAAAAATGAAATGTAAAATTGCAAGCGAATGTGTATTTCAGTTTAGCTTGCAAAAACCAAAACCAAACCAAACCAAAAAAAAAAAAAAAAAAGAAACAATAAAATAAGAGTTATGATTTTCTTTTATTGTTGGAACTATGTTGGTTATCTTATCGTACAATTCTTTGAAATTTTGTCGCTTCGGCGTTCGTTTGTATAAATGTGCATATAGCCATATAACAACGCCCATGTATAATATAAAACGCCCAACTGAGTTTTGTGTATAGGAAATGCTTTTATTGTAACCTGTATGCAGGTTGTTTGACGTATGACATTTCGCAAAATTGCTATAGGGTGTTTGCTTAAGTGATGCTTCTTAATGTAAAAAGCCGGTGTCATCACTAAAGCACTGATATAAATTACACATTGAGTAATATATAACTACGAACTCAAATCGAACTGCTAGGCTAATGTTATCAAAAAGTAGCTGAGCAATAAAACATGTGACGGTGCTACTCTAACACTGAAGTACTTTCAAAAACCGATGATCCACGAATTTTGATTATTTTAGCTGCACTTAAACACCGTTGAGGTATGGTCAAAAGAAGAAATGACATGACATATCGCTATATCTTTTTATAGTTTGACATCATTTAAGCGAAGGTCAGCCATAAAATTGTTCACGCAAAAGAATCTATAGAAGTCTAATATGACACTAATGCTACCTTTGAAATTGAGGATACAGCAAAGCACCCTGTAAAGCCTCCAGATATTCAACCTATAAATCTATGATAAACAAATTGATAACAGGCAACTTTCGCACCTATATAAATTGGAAACATGCCCCAGCACTGCAAAGGTACAACATTAACAATAAACTAATAGCCAACACAGTCCGAAGCGTACTGATAACGGAAAAATTTAACAAACAACAACAATAACAACAAACACACCCAACAAGTCAAATGGAAATGGAAATGTAACACAATTCGAATTTCTTTTGTGCCAATTTTTCTGACTTTAGTTTTGGGGATTTTTTATTTTTTTTTTTTCTACTTCTTTACTAATGCACGAAGATCACGTCTGCAAAAGATTTGGAGCTCATGACAACGCAAAGAAAGCGCATAAAAATCTTGAGGGAAGTGTTTGGAGTCATGTAGTGGCACAACGCGTAGTTGAACGTATGTGGGCACGTGGTTTTTTATTACTTTTCTATTTTTACTTAACAACATGACTTTTTTTCTTAGAAGCAAACGTTAAGTAAAATGAAGAACAGAAAACAAAAGAAAGCCAAACAATAAAACTGTTTTCTTTTTACATCTTTCTGTTAGCGAGTTTAAATTATTATGACTTTAGGTTTGTGGTATATATTTTTTTATTGCAGATAGACAAACAGACAGACAGGCCAGACCAGACCGTCTTCTTAATGATGACATTGAGTAACTCTTTAGAGACTGAGTGGCTGAGTGGCTCTATTGTGTGTGAGTGACGCGGTTTGTTGTTTATTGTTATTGCCATTACGCTTCGATACTTGGTGTATGCTTTTCTTTATATCTTACTTTTTTATTTTTTTTTTTGTATTTTTTTAGCAATGCTGCCGTCACATTGTGTTTGCACAGTTGAATGAAAATAGGCGTTGCTTGACTTTGAAGCGTGCTCATAAAGCGATCAAGGACACAACATGACTTTGTTATATGACATTTCGTTGCATTTTGGTTATTAGACAAACATGCATGCAATCGCCTGTTAATAGGTCAATTGTAAGCAAATACGTGAGTAAAAAAAAAAACACGCGTAAATGATAGACAAAGCGCTCTTCAATAATGCTTCCGCCAAACGCTTCCAAACTTGGCAAACTTGTCCAAAAACGGAATTTTATTTGTTGGTTTTTAATAACCTGCAGGAAAAGAGCGAATGTATGTTTGGGTACTCTGTGCTGTCTGCTCTGTTAATTTTGTTGTTATACGTATTGGCGTGCGTGTCTGTCAAATCGATGATGGACGGCCGGACGGGCGGACAAGCGGACGTACATATTTGTTCCTGTTGTAAAAGTTGGCAAACAGAAATTCATTTACAGCAATAAACACATGACAGGTAACCATGCATCATGGTAAACGGCTGCCAGTTCGACGCATGAATGCTCTGCAAACCATACTTGCAAAAATAGAGAAAAAAATGAAGAAAAATATTGAATGCAAATAAGCCACGCATACTCTGCTTGCTATCTTAATCGAAGTGTCTGACACATCATCCGTAAACAACAGTTAAAGGATAACAAAGGCAAATTGCAGCATTATGCCGCTGCCTAATAAGCCAAGCATGCAGCCGACTTCGATAGCAACACTAACAACATTCTCCAACTAAAGTACATATGTATGTTGGCGTGTCAGACTGATGTCACCGTTGGGACCAATGGACATTAAATTAACTATGGGCATATATCATATCAATGTACATACGCATATACGCCTTTCTCATGCCTCATGCCAAGTGCGTAGGCAATCATTTGTGTGAAGTAGCCGTGGGCAGTGGTGAGCACAAGTCACTGAGGTGCAACTAACTAACAAGCGTATAGCATGCAAGTGTAGCAAGTAGGACATGCGTAGTTCATTACTTTTATTAAGTGTTTTATACGAACGGAAGAGTCCAAGTATAACCAGTATACATATATATAAAAACATAAATGCTTGCCGCTGTTGCTGTTGGCTTGTTTGCATCTTTGACATCGCCTGTCTGGCGCAAAAGCGAAGAAGGCGACACACAGGCAACACACGTCAAACGCACACACCAAACTATCGAATAAATAAACCAGATTTGCGCTTAAGCAAACAATAATAAAGCCAACAGCAACAACAACATGTACAGCAAAGCGAACAATATTAACAACAACAACAACAACAGAAATTACAACAACTTCGGTGTCCAAGTTCAAATTTAGCTACAAAGGAAAGAAAGCGTACGAGTGAACGCAAAGCAAACCGGCGAAACAACTTTTTTCGGGGTTTATGCGCACAACAGGCGCTTCTTCTTCGATTTTTTTTCTCCTTTTGCTGCTTCTTTTTTGTCATCTTATTGTACAACATTATGTTGTAAAAAAGCACTAAGATCACGCGAGTAGCTTTTTATCGTTTAAAATTACTTTTCCCTGTCAGGACTACGATGTTCGATGAGCAGTAGCAAGCGTGTATCATTTTTTATTTTTCTAAATATTGGCGACCATAGCCACACATGTCAAACCGATAAAAATATACAAGAGTTGTACATAAAATGAGTAATTTCGTATATGATACTAATTGAATGTTTAATTGATGATATGCGGACGGTAAAGCAACTAATACACTCATTGATCATTTTCAGCCAGTAACAAAAGTAGCAACAACATGTTCAACGGCGAAAATGATATTGCTATTAAAATAGAATTTGTAGGAAACAAAAGCAAAAACGCACAAATATAATTTCACTCTATCGATTGTATCAACGAATGTGCCAACAATTACTTACCTGTTTAATTTCTACTTTTTTCGTGAATACCGTTAGCTTGACCCGGCCCGGTGCCAGCACAGTCGATACTCGATGCGAGCAGTTGATGTTGTCAGTGCGTGGGATCGTGCCAAGACGTCGCGGTGGTAAATGTGCAGTTGGTGGCAAAGCCTTTGGCTTTCAGAAAGGTGTTTGTGCTTGATGTTGTTGTTCGTTTTTGTTGTGTTATATTTAAGTTCTTATGTTTTCAGTAACACCACGCATTAGATATTTGTGACAACACAGTGTACGTTTGCGTGTTGCGAGCGGGTGGCGCACAATGCAAAATAGTTGTGGCGAGGTACACTTATTCAATATTACGGTACGCGGTTGAGCTTAATTTTATATGCTTCTTAAAACGTGCTTCAAATTCAAATTGAGTGTGCGCTGAAAGGTCTTATAGGTTTTAAAGCTTTTGTCTGCCGAAATAAATTGGTAACAACTAATTTTTAAGCGAAACGCAAGCGCAACCACACTTTGCGAAACTCAAAAAACAACTGAATTTCCGAACGAATATCGCGAACATGTGAATTTGTGTATTCGGAATACGCATGCATAAGTACAGTAGACGTCCACGTTAAAGAATATTTCGTTTTCAGCTCCTTCGCTAAATTGAAATATTCATCAAGTCGAATGAATACTTTTAACTAATAAATACAGCTCATGATAGTTTAGTTTTCTTTTTTGAAAAAAATAAATTCGTTCGTATTTTGATGATCTCTATTTTTAAAATCGTTAAATTGGACGTCTACTGTAATAGCCAATCAAAACAAAAGCGCTGCCAACGCGTTGTAATTAGCGCCGCTGCCAATGCGGTTATAATTGAAAATTAAGCGTTTTCTTTGATTTTATAACTTTATCGACGCGAGACACAAATAAATACGTTTGTTTTTTTACGAAACAATCTTTATTAGCTTAAAGAGACATATGCAACTTGCATGTTTCAATAACTCTGAGTTTTCTTCTTCATTTATAACGAGTATACATATGTTGAAAATTATTATGAACTTATTATTTAATGTTAACAGGTGCAACATGTATTATAATCTCAGTTCTTGTGGAAAAAAAGTTAAATAAGTATTAAACAACAATTTAGTAATTTCAGCATGATGACTATAAAAATATTTCATTTAAAATGCAATCTCGTACCAAAAAACAGTGTCATTTTCATTTTTTTATTTATTAAATTCTACTTTTATCGCGTAAATCATTGTATAACTTAAAAATATTAAACAAGACTAAACCCCTGAGTTTGCTGTATTGCCTGCTGCAACTTGTACTTGAGGCGTTCCTTTGTCTTATATCGTGGCAGATCTAACAAATTAAAGCAGGTGTGTGCAACGGGCAGAAAACGATCATCAGTTGTCGGTTGTATTAGTATCTGAAAAGCAACAAAAACAAGTTAATACCTTGATGCCAACTTGAGAGTATTTAACGGCGGATACTAACCTTGATGGCTTTCATTCCCTGGATAGGTATTCGATCACTGCCCGTTAAATACATTAAAAACTTTTTCTTTTCACTTTCAGGCAGCTCGTGAAAAACTTCCCAAAACCATTTAACCTTTTTTTGGAATAAAAAATTATTAAAACTATTAGCTTACTTTAAACATCATTTTTCATTTACCGTTTCATCACCCGACGTATATCCGTTCTTGTACTCGCAGTTTTCTTCAAGTGCTTGCCAATCGTACTCTTCATTACCCACGACTACAGCCATCAGTTCCTCCGGTCTGAAGATTGTCAAAACACGTCCGGAACAAACTTTCAAAAAACCCGTGTGATAGGCCTGATACTGCTCCTCCACTGCTTTATTGAATATAAAATCCACGTAAAGATCTACAAATTCCTGTCGATTCTCAAGAGTCACAGCAATTTTATCACCATTAGGCTTAAGGCACTCAGACTTGGATTCTCCAAATATATCGCGTGATATCTCAAATGTCAGATCAAAAACATTAACAAAGTCATCACCTTCGTAATCCAAAATCGATTGCATAGATTTCGCAAGCGAAGGCGAGAGGTCACGTAAATCCCCCAAATCCACCGGTTCATCCAATAACTTCTTATATAAAGCCAAAGGAAACGGTATATTAATAATGGTAAAATTATAAATGGCCAAGCCACACAGCACACCGATTAGGAAGTACATATTGGTTGTTTCGAAAGTAACATCGGCAAACCAGACGGCACGTGAATCTTCGAATTCCTTGAACATACCGTATTTCGGATCAATGAGATCTTTCAGTAACAACATAAAGAACTCTTTGCGCACACCACCGGCGTCTTCTGCCTCCTCTCCGTGAAACTTTATTTTAAGCGGTTTCTTTAAATCATTCTGATTGAATTTTTGAATCTCACGCAGCGTATCCTGTACAATGTTCTCACGTGTTACATTCAACACAATAAATTGTGAAGCAGGCATACCGAAGTTCAACATGTTATAAAATGCCTAAAATATTTTTTATAAAGCGCATATTCAGACTTATTGAAATCACACGTACATTTGTTGCAGCATTCTGCATGGCGGAGTGCATCTGAAGTGCTTGATCCGTCTGCAATAATGTAGTCTTCGCCGTCGCATTAAATAGGAATGGATAATTACATATATTGAAGTGAGAAGTCTGTAAAAAAAGAGTTTATTAAAAATAAACTTTATTTGACTGCTTGCGAACTTCGTACAAACCTTATCGAGTATCCAGCGAATGTATTCTTGTTGTATATCAACATAATCTACCAGTTCATTCCAACGGAAAAGTTCATAGTTTAAACGCTCCTCACGTGCAGTGCAATTTATACGGTGAAGTAGATCAAGCATTCGCAATATGGCATGCAAGTCTGGATTGTAATGCATTAACTGTTGGCAATGAAGCAAATTTTGATTAGGTATCTCAAGCTAACAAAGAAATCTTATACGTACGCTAAACTCCCGACCATTATGGGCTCTTGAAAGCGATGGCGGCTGCTTGGCCATTTTGAAGCTAATTATGTGCACAATGACATGCATAAAATTAGAAACCAAGTGCTCAAACATGTCCAGTGGAGTGGTTGACCACCATTTCATCAGTATACGTTTTGGATTCTCAGTTAGATGGAAAATGGCGTTCGTAAACGGCACGTGCAGCTCTTTGAAATGCTTGGAATTCACGAATTCGTGATACAGTGGCAGTAGTAGATAGATACGCATAACCTCAACATCGGCCGGCGAGGAAACCAATGACCCAATCAATTCATTGGTAATTTTGTCCCAAATCTATAAAGATTTATAACTATACAACTGGCTTAGTATTCGAATGCAAACCAGTATTTACAATCTGTTTAATGCTTTCATTTTCTACTTTGCGCAGATTATCAAATGCCTTTTGTGCCTGATTTATGTCAATGCCGTGATGCTTAGAAGTGCAACAGAAATGTTTGTCGTTCTCCTGCAGAAAAGAACCATTTAGACACGACTGACTCTTAAATATCAACTCTAATATGTTTAGAAAATCCAAGTCCACAGCGTCATCTTTTGCCAATTCTGCACAGCGTTGTGTCGATTCATCTGTCAATTCTAGTATCTGCGTTCTTTCTCTGAAGAGGTATTGTCGTTTAGTTTCACAAGTTTCTTAATCCGTTCTTTAAAAACTACATACTCGTAATCACGACAGTCTACAGCGGATATTTTCTGGCCAAAACGGGTGGCTGTCACGAGAGATTGATCTCCACCGGAAAATATCTGCTTAATGACAAAGGATACACTTGTTGAATGTGCCTCCTTAACATCATCGGTTTGCAGTAAAGTTGTACCGCTAGGCGAAACCTTAAGTAGGTCAGAATTATTTTTATGCACAAACATTTTAAATGCTTCACCATACATACCCAAGGACCGACCACTACTTGAGGTAGTGAAAGACTATTTGTTGATCGAGTTCCTAACTGACCAGAACTGCCCAGACCAAATCCGTATACACGGCCACGCGAAGGAACCAAAGCCAAAGTATGCCGCATGCCGCACGCCACCTGTATGATCGTGCTGCCCATCAGTTCCACAACCATGCGTGGCAGCATTTCATTTGAGTTGTAACCATGGCCAAGTTGTCCATAGGTACCAGCACCACATGTAAAAACACCACCCTCATTTGTAAGGAAGACTGAGAACTCATCTCCACATGCTACATAGCGAACTCCCAAAGTTCGCAATGTTTTGAGTTGCGTGGGATATGCACGGTCTGTTTCGTCATTTAAACCCAATTGGCCGCAATTATTGCGACCCCAGCCAAACACGGCAGCAGATTTCGAAATCAGGAACGAATGATTGCCGCCGCAAGTGATATAAGAAATTGGTATCCCCAGCACTGTTGTCATACGCATGGGATAATTAATATGAGATAGTTCACTTGCTGGCTTAACGCCCAATTGACCGTACAGATTAGAACCCCAAGAATATAGCTCGCCACCTGTAAAAACGCAAATCATAATAATTGAAACATAAAAAAGAAATGCTTTAAACTCACAACTTGTCAATGCCAAACTGTGATTGTTTCCGCAAGCAATTTGTACAACGGTTTTCGACACCAGATACTTGATTATTTTCGGCGTCGTGAAGACGTCTTGAGTGCTTGCCTGCCCCAACTGACCGCAGTCATTGTCACCCCAGCTAAACACTTGACCCCAATCGGTTAGTGAAAGAGAGTGCCTGGCACCGCAACTGATTTGCGTCACAATATAATTTTCCAGCTCTTTTATCAACTCTGGAATGTAAGTACAACTTTTTTATCAACACCGAAGTGGAAGCAACCGCACACTTCAATAATACAACACAATGGATGAATGCCAATTTTGAAACAAAACTACAGAATTCCAGAAATGCTAAAATGATTACAGCTTATGAATTACACTTAGTACATACGAAATGGCGACATACGTGGCCTTTTCGTTGGCAATTCGTGGCCCAACTGATGATGATCATTGCTGCCACATGAGTATATCTTGCCGTCGGCAGTTAAGAAGAGCGTATGTCGGTGGCCACATGAAATCTGAGTGACAGTATCTGGCGGCTGCCAATCCATTTTGCGTGGCGTCAATATCTACATGGTGGGATTTAAAGCTGTTTAACATTCGTTTGAATTTGATCTGGCTACCAACCTGTTCGTCTTCAATGCCACCAAGGCCAAGTTGGCCATGAGATGTATTACCCCAACAGAATAAATCCATGACTTTTAAATTCAATTTTTTTTCGGTCTTTTATTTTTTTATGTAAATATTTGATTTGTTAACAAATAAAAAATAATAGTAATTTGAGCGTTAAAAGCTAATTTTATCTGCAGTTACTTTTAATTTTGATTGTTCTAGAAGGCATCTTCAATCTGCCCACCTGATTGCTACCTTCGCTGCGATGCAATTAGTTGGTTGACCGCCGCGTTTTGGCGAACCAACAACAAAACAATGTACGACACCGCGACACAACGCAAATATTACAATTTCAGCACCTCGATTTGGATATGGCTTTTGTGTTTATTTTCAGTGAGTTATCGAGAATACAAACAAAAATATTATTGATATTGATTTGCTATCTAAAACAACATAACGCCTTCCTTCAAAAAACTTTTTCTTTTGTTAACTCATTTATTCATTAAATTCCAATAATACAACAACTTAAATTATAATGTTATGTGACCTGCCAACTTGTGTCGCCAATCACACGGCACTGCGCCACTGTTGTGAATTGCATTACGCAAAAGCGGTACTGATGGTGAAAAGCCGTGGAGTATGTGTAAAGCTCATATCTGTTGTCTGACAACCATTTTTCAGCGTAAATTTTTTCAGTGTACTCTTTTGGATGATATTGACGGTTTCACTTTGACCTCAAAGCTGTAGCTGTAACGTTTTGCGATTTAAAGCGATTAAGCGAAAAAGTCATTAACGACCGAGTGATGTAAATACAAAAATTAACAAAATAAACAAAAAAAACTTTTATGAAATCTAGTTTGTAACACCCGCAATATTTCAGCTACAGCACAACGCGACAACACAAGTTGGAAAAGTACACGTCGTAGTTTGAAGTGTCCAAGAAAGAAAAATATGAAAGAAGCGTATGTTAATATAAACAACATTCCTACGCACATAATCACTTGGGGTCGGTGGATTGAGGAGTCACTAAGTGATGTCAATGAGTTGGCGATTTGCATAACCGGCAATCCGGGTCTGCCAGGCTTTTACACGGAATTTGGGGAAGCCTTGGATCAACATTTAAATGGCAAAATGCCAGTTTGGGTAATTGGTGAGAAAAAGAAAAAACTATTAAGTAACTGGCACTTATTAATCTAATTCTTTGATATATGTCCTTATAGGACACGCTGGACATGATGATCCGCCGACAACGAGTCTTCGTCTAGTGCCACAATTGAAAGGCAATGAAGCCCTGTTTAATCTCGATGGTCAAATTAAGCACAAAATCGATTTTATCGAGCGATATGTGCCTAGCCATGTAAAAATACATTTAATCGGCCATTCCATTGGTGCCTGGATGATTTTACAATTGTTGCAGGAATCTCAAATTCGCAGCCGTATCAAAAAGTGCTACATGCTTTTTCCGACAGTGGAAAAAATGTTAGAATCGCCAAATGGATGGGTTTTCACGAAGATTGCAATGCCTATTTATTCTGTATTTGGATTTCTTATAATCATATTCAATATGTTACCGGAATTTGTGCGTCTTCTTTTTATTCAAATTTACTTCCTGCTCTTCTCAATACCGAAGCATTTTTTAAATGTTGGTCTAAAATACTCGAAGACGTCGGTCGTGGAAAAAGTCGTATACTTAGCGGATGATGAAATGGCTCGCGTTCGAGGACTACAACAGGACGTTGTAAAGGAAAATTTGCATTTATTAAAATTTTACTATGGTACAACAGACGGTTGGGTACCAGTTAGTTACTACGAGCAGTTGAAGCGTTTGTTTCCCAATGTGGATGCACAACTCGATACGAAGCGTATCGACCATGCCTTCGTCTTGCGTTTCTCAAAGCCAGTGGCGGCCATTGTCGGAGAAATGATTGAACAAAACTCAATTTAGTTAATGCTGTACTATTGCCAATTGCTTGCCTTAGCATTTTTTTCCATTATTTATTTATACTGTATAGTTATCAAAGCATCTGTCACACAAAAAGTAGTTTGTATTTTAATGAAATGTTTTATTATGGTGTAGCTAAATACAGAATATTTCCATGAAAAGTAATATATTTTCATGTAATCAAAGATCGATTAGTTACTAGACCGTGAGCCCGAGCGACTGCGTGAACGTGAGCGTGAACCTGCCTTTGAACGCGGCGAACCTGATGGTGAGCGCGATGGTGACTTGGAACCAGGTGAACCTGACCGTGATCGCGTTCGTGACCGTGAACGCGAGACGGACTTTGAACCTGTTGAACGAGAATGGCTTCGCGAACGTGAACGGGAACGGGAACCGGATCTTGAACGGGAACCTGAATGCGACCTTGAACGTGAACGCGAACGCGAACCCGATTTTGAACGAGCGGAGCCGGAAGCCGATCTTGAGCGTGATCGTGAACCTGATTTGGAACGTACTGACCTGTTAGATTTATCAGATTCGTTACCAGATTCAATGCGATTCTTTGAACGTTTCTTGCTCTTAACATCATTATTGCTGCCGCTATCGCTGCCACTGCGACTAGCACTACGGCTGAGACTCCGTTTTCGATTAGGATGGCTCTCACTTCCAGTACGACTGCCACTTTGACTACCGCTGCCACTACGACTGCCACTAGCACTGCGACTGCCGCTTCGACTCCGGCTACGGCTTTTTCGGCCGTCGGCATCGCTGCCACTTCCACTTCCGCTGCGTTTTCCTTCGCTTTCGGATTCGCTTGTTGAAATCGTTTCCTTTGATACGATCTTAAGGCGCTGTTTCGCTGTCAATTTCTCCTTTATCTCTTTGCCTTTCTGTTTTTTTTGTCGCTTATCCTTCTTCCGATCGCCATCATCGCTACCACTTTCATAATTATCAGCCTTACGCTTGCGGCCACTGCCTTTCTTACGTTCGCCTTTCGGCTTCTTTTGCTTTTTAACACCCGTTTCTCTGCCACCCTCCCGTGGACCAACGTCACTATCTGTATCAGAGATGTAATCATCCTTACGTGGTCGACCACTACCCCTTTTTCGTTCCTTTTCCATTGGCGGTTCGCTAATTATCAGTATATTCTTCGTTTTCTCCACATATTCCTGGCGTTTAGCCAACATCTGATCGCGCGATGTTTTCTGTTCTTCTTCGCGTTTTTTGCGATCTTCCTCCTGTTTAAGTCTGAACGCCATACGTTCCTCTTCTTGTTTGCGTCGTAGCGACTTGTCTTCTTCGTCAATGCGACGAGCGCGTCCAACATGATATTGTGCTTGAGATAACAAATCTTGACATTGGTTGGCTTCAACTCCAGCCACTTCGATATTAAAGCGCGTCTTATCACCATGCACCGATAGGTACTGAAAGTATCTGTGACACATGCGAATTAGCACTAAAAAAATGTTGCTGCTTGTAATACTCACTTGTGTGCCAACTCCAACTCATGTACGGCCTGTAACACAACTTCTAATGTTGATTTCTCGTCTTTGAGTATGGTAATAGCTAATCTCGACAGCACAACGGCAATGTTGAAGAGTAACACCTAAAAGCGACAAATAAAAACTGTACTCTTCTCTTTATGCTGTTTACCCACCGTATCCTGTGGTGCCACACGGCGCGCTTTAAGTAATACCGCCTTTGCCTCCTGCAGCTTATTTGCACGTAGATAAGCGCGAGAAAGATATTGCATGACCTCCACGTTGTGATGCTTATAGAACTTTTTCATGCAGTTCTCATACATCTGTATGGCACTTATGTATTGCTTCTGTTCCACATATATGTGCGCGATATTTAGCCAAACATCACAAAAATCAGCGGTAGCTTCCCGCACCTGAGCGAAAATATCACGCGCTTCAATGACGCATCCCTTGTGTGCGAGTACTGCGCCAATACCGTTGGTGGCCCAAATATTACGCGGATCGTTGCGCAGCACCTGTTTGTAGATGGCCAATGCCTTCTCCTGATGCTTACGTTCTTTGTCCTTATCACGTGACGGCTGATGCAAAGTTTGTAATGAGAAGTTTCCCAGTGCAATTAATGAATACGCATCCGCAGAAGTCGCCGGATTTTTAAGTATGGTTTCGAAATTCTTCTGTCCTAGAGCGAACTGCATTTTGGCCAAATGCAAATTACCGAGAAGCGATCTCGCATCCGGATTGTCATTGTTTATATTGAGAGCATCTTTAAAGAAATCCGATGCAACAAAAATCAGGCCTTTATCACGTGCCATGCAGCCTAGACGTAAATAGCAATCAATATAATTCGGATGCTCTTTTAATATGTCTTTGTAGAGTTTGTCAGCGATATCAAAACAACTCATCGCCTCGTTCAGCCGAGCCAGATTATACTTCATGGTCACCGATATAGAATCGTAGTACTTTGTGTCAGTAGGCGCTTCAGATTTGGCCCGTTCCAAGGCCTCTTCAAGCTTGTCTTTTGCGATTTTAAGATTGCCCAAACGATAATGCAATGCAGCTACATTGCTTAAGATTTCCGCTGGTATGGCAACTTTAACCTTTTCGCTAAGTATGCCTGAAGCAGTTGCATAAGCGTTCAGTGATGCCTGCAAATCGTTTTGCTCCAAAATCTGTGCGAGTTCAATCCAGGCCTCAACGTCATCCGGAAACTGCTCAGTAACTTTTTTCAAATGTGTTTTGGCCATGTCTCGTTTGGTTTGTGAGTTCGAGTTAGCGTAAAGTGAACCCAGTATTTTCATGGTTTCATAGTTGCCTGGTTGTATCTTAAGTACTTTTTCAAAGCATTGAGCAGCCTATGTGGTGTTAAATTAATACAGCATGATTAAAAATAACTATAAATATCACTAGACTTACATTTTCGGTATCGCCACGGTGTATGTACATCTGTCCTAAGCCATAATGCGGCAGAACAAAGTTGGCTGGTGCTATCTGCGTGGACTGGTAGTAGTACTGGAAGGCTTGATCGTAATCACATTGCGCATGGAAACTGCGTGCCAACTGGTAACAGCTTTCAGCGCGCATTGCTTCGTTTTCGGTATTATGAAAGGCATGCAAGGCTAAATGGTGTACCTTCTGGTAATCTTTCTTGAAGAAGAAGTGGTTGGCTAAATGATTTAATACCATTGGGTTGGCGTTATCGATAGTATAAGCTTTTGAAAGCATTTGAACGCCAATCTTGTTTGATTCTGGCTCATGCAGATTCAGCTTTAGAATAGCCAAACCAATGAGTGCTCCTACGCATTGCGGATCTAACTGCAATGCACGCTCGAAGGCCAATTTCGCTTTTTCAGGATTGTTCATTTTGAGAAAACAGTGCGCCATGCCCAGGCGTACATTAGCTGGTCCATTTGGGTTGGTGCGTAAAGCCTTTTTGTAAAATGCTAGAGCTCCACGATAGTCCTTCTTATTGAAGGAAATACATGCTTTGCCCAAGAGGGAGGGAATATTTGCGGGTGATTGATTTAGAACAAAATTAAACTGCGCATCTGCCTGTTCCATCTTGTCACCTTCTAGTAGGCAAAAGTAAGCACGACCCAGCAAATGATTTTGGTCGTACATGATGATCTTATCGGCGTTAGTGTACAAATTTGTGGCCTTCATGAAGAGTTCACGCTTCTTGTCCTTCGATTTTTCTCGATTCGCCTCCTGCACATAGTGCGCAGCAAGCATATCAAAAGCGCGCATTCGGTCTTTGTCATAGTCCCGATACTCTTTATTACCTTTTTCCCGTCCTGTCTCAAGCAACAGAATGAATTCATTTGTCTTCTTCTGTTTATAGTAAGCAAGCTACAAAAAAAAATGAGTACAAGAAGCATTGGTGTATTTGGACAACCTTCATAATTGGCACCACTTACAGCCACATTAACCCAAGTATACAATTGCGACCGTTCCTGCTCCAAAATACTCAGCACTTCAGAACATTCCGGCAGCTGCTCAGGATCTACTTCGATAACCTGTTGGCGAAAATGCGGATGATATATTAATAGTCTTGTAGAACAAACATTCATCCTTACCTCATCGGTATCGCGCAGCGGTATTTCGATGCTGGCCGACATTCTGGATGGCCTCTTGGAACTAAATCTGGCCAAAAAACGCAATAACAGAAAATTACGTCAAAATTATTTCTAACTCTTCTCCGAAAACCAACGATATAATAAAAATATTATTTGTTCGAGCAAGCCGGTCAACTTCTTACTGAAAGTTGTCAGTCACTGGCCCAGGGGTGTCACCTCACCATACTGTCGAGTCTCCGGCGAGTAGCTTTTCTAAGGTTGTCACCCCACCCGACTGAATACACGTACTCAACAAAAGCAACGCTGTGAAGCGGACTAGAAACCGTTCTTTTTCACTCACTCACAGCGGTTGTTATGCTTCTCTCTTCTGACAAGGTTATCATCATAAAACAATAACAATCGCAAACGTCGCACGACGTTTGTCAACAGTTTGTTGATTTAGTTTAGGTTTAAGGAACTAAATTAGATTAAATATACTTCCAAAATGTCTGTGTCTGCTGTTTAAATTGTGGTGTTTTATATATTATAAATCAAAATGCGAGGCATCATGCCACTGCTGCTTATTTCTCAACGGACTTTTGTCTTGTCGACATCAAGACTTTGTCAAAAGTTTACTAAACAAATTAGAAAATTCAATTGTGATGCTTTGAGATTACATAAAAACACAACAACAAAATTGATGCTAAGAAGGACGTTGGCAGGGGCGTCGTGCTTGACTACATCGATTACAAGGGAAAGTGAAAGTCGTAGAAGTAAACAAAACTATTCGAGCTTTTCCACTGATAGTAACGCAACTATGAACTCGGGGAAGAGCTTGGTTAATAAGAAACTCTGCTTAGAGAATTATGATATCATTGGCTTCGATCTGGACTGCACGTTGTTGCGATATAACCTCAATGAAGTCAATCAAATGGAATACGACGTTCTGCAGCGTTATTTAGTCGAGGTAAAGAAGTATCCATGCAAGTTTTTGGAAAACAAATTGAACGTCGACTTTGTGCAAAAAGGTCTTATTGTGGATGCTGATCGTGGCAATTTAATCAAAATCAGCAATGAGGGCGTCATACTACGCGCTTCACATGGTACACGGCCATTGAGCGAGAAAGAAATCGTAGCGTCTTACGGACCGGAAAAAAAATGGGATGTTTCAACGCAATTTCATGAAGATCCCATTTCCACATGGAATGGACCGGCAGCATTGCAACTGCGTGCACTATTAGATTACTTTGATAGCCCTGCAGCGATGACTTTTGCACATGCTGTTGACTATGTTGATGCTGAAGCGAAAGGTGTAACACCAGAAAAGTATACAGTTTGGGCTGATGTCCATGAAGCTCTGTTTTCTATGTATTCACGTGATAACTATACCAATGGTAAGAGTGAATATTTTAATGCCATTCGTGCAGACCCCAGTCGGTACATTTTGCGCACAAGTGATAAAGTTATACATTGGCTATGTTCTTTACGGGCGGCAGGAAAAAAGCTCTTCCTGCTAACGGGGTCGAATGTCGATTTTGCCCAAGAAACCGCGAACTATGCATTTGGTGCCGAGTGGCAAAAGCTTTTCGACTGCGTTGTGTTTTATGCCAAGAAACCAGCTTACTTCATGGAACAGCGTCCCTATTTACAAGTAGACATGGAGAAAGTCATTGAGTTGCCGGAATGTAAAGTCAGCGTCGACGAAGACTTGCCATTGGCTACCGGTCAGGTGTACTCACAGGGAAACTGGCAACAATTACACGAGGCGTTGAGCAAATCCCTTAATAAGGATAAAACAGAGGCGCGAGCTTTGTATTTCGGTGATAACCTAATACAGGACATATATTCACCGGTTAAGCACGGCGATTTCGATGCTGTAGCAGTGGTAGAGGAATTACTGGCAGTTTATGCCAAAGATTGTGAATACGAGTACGCACCCGTAGTACGCTCAAAGTATTGGGGATCGTACTTTTCGGTAAATGGAGTACCTACAAATTGGTCTGGTATCATAGGCAAATATGCGCAACTTTGCGTGCCGAGAATTGAGGACATTATAGAGGGACCGTTTTGCATGAGCATAAAGTCCAGTAATCCAAATGGATTCTATCCAAAGCAGCCAAAGGAACTCGATAAGTTTGACCTGACGATAAAGAAGGAGGAGGAAGAACCCAAAAGCAGCGTTACATCTAAGCAGCCTCCTACATCCAAAAAGACTGTTAGTTGATTGTAAAAAAAATGGCAGTCGTATGTCACAAACATCTGAGGGCGAAGTCCACAGCAGATTTATCTCATGAAAGAACAGTTCTATTCAATTAGCACACGCGATAAGCCGAAGCCAAATTGTATACATATGCAAATAAGTACCTTTTCGCTTTAAGCACAATACTGACAATAAAATATTTAGGTATCTTCTGTTTACAAATTTTGCATTGCATTTACATAGATAAATTTTATATATAATAATTATAGAATTTGTGACGAAGTGCAACCACCACCAAGCAATAACAAAACTGTATAAATAAATAACATAAAAACTGAAACTATTTGCATTTGTAATACTCGATATTAAGTCGTTCGCTCAATTGCTAAAGCGATGCCCATGCCCCCTCCAATACATAGAGATGCGATACCACGTCGGCCTCCGGTGCGTTCGAGAGCATAAAGCAACGTGACTAGTACACGTGCGCCGGAAGCGCCAATTGGATGCCCAAGCGCAATTGCGCCGCCATTTATATTAACTTTGCTAGCGTCAAGTTGCAGGCACTCTAGCACAGCAAGCGATTGCGCTGCAAAGGCCTCATTTAATTCGTAAAGATCTACGTCATCTTTAGTCCAACCGCATTTACTAAGCTGCAAAGTAATTTTCTAAGATGTTTTTTTTTTTCCAATCTATAACATTATATACCATACCAGTGCTTCAACCGCGCTGACTGGCCCTAGTCCCATGACGTTTGGTTCGATGCCAGTTTGTGTCCATGCGACAATTTTCGCCATTGGCTGCAGGCCACGCTTCAACATCTCCTCACTGGACATTAACAATACTGCTGCTGCTGCATCATTTAAACCGGATGCATTTCCTGGTGTTACAGTTCCGATTTCTTTAAATGTAGGTCTTAATTTTCCAAGCGCACTTATTGTGCTGCCCGGCCTGATGTATTCATCCTTGTCAAAGTTAATTGTGGCCTTACGTTCCTTGATTTCCACAGGCACGATCTCTTTGTCAAAGTAGCCCGATTTCTGCGCGTTTTCTGCTAAGTTTTGTGAACGCACAGCATATGCATCTTGCGCCTCTCTGCTGATGCTATATTTCTCGGCGAGATTCTCTGCCGTAATACCCATATGTATAAGCTCCATAGCATCGGTAAGGCCGTCATGCACCATGGAATCGATTAGAGTACCTGGGCCTAGCTTAACACCCTCACGTAGTTGTATGACATGGGGCGCTAATGACATGGATTCCTGTCCACCTGCAATGACGGTGTGTGCATCGCCACAGCGTATCGCTTGATAACCCAGCGCAACAGTTCTATTTGAAAGATTACCATATTAATCGATGACGGGAATTATTAAAGACGGGACCTACTTTAGACCGGAGCCGCAAAGCATGTTTATGCCGTAGGCAGGCACTTCAATGGATAATCCCGCTTTAAGTGACGCCTGTCGCGCTGGATTCTGACCCTGACCAGCAGTGAGCGTCTAGAATAATTATATAATAATGGTTTAACCATTATTTCATTTAGACTTACGCAAGCGTGCAATAAGAGATAGCTGAACTTACTTGACCCATGATGACTTCATTAACCTGAATATTATCAACCTTTGCGCGCTTCAGCACCTCTTTAATAACCACACTGCCCAAATCGGACGCCTTAAGTTTAGAAAGCGTCCCATTGAAGCTACCTAAATGCAAAAGAAATAAAAGAGAAAGCTGGATATAATTTGGGCGGTATCTATTTTGGCTGCAATTCGGGCAATTACATACCGATCGGCGTGCGAGCTGCGGATACTATATACACTTCAGACATTTTAATTTACTTTAATTAGAACTTTGATTAGATACAAACACCTGTGTGTGACATCCACGTTGCACCATTGAGATTCAGTTTAAGTCTGATCCCTCGCGAACTTATACTAACGATTTCATACTTGAGCAAAAGCTGCGTACGAAGATGACACGAATTGAATATGCGAATCGTGCGACAATCTGCCTATAGCACCTAAGTTGCAGCTACTTTCACAACGTTTGTAGGTCCAATTTGCATCCAATTTATTCTACTAGTTTGAATACATAATTAACATTATTAAATTTATTTCCAATAATAAAACTACGTCTCCGAAAGGTGATATATCAATGATATTCCTCAAGCTATATTGCAGCCCTATAATACACTATAAGAAAACGGTCAGGTTGGGGCATAGCATAATATTTTTATTAATATCATAATATTTTGCTATAATTATAAAGTGTAATAAATGCATCCTGGTTACAAATTTTGCTACCACTTTCAAATGAAAGTCACAAATGAAGTTAGACGTGCAACAACAACAAAAACGAGTTGTCAGTGCTGTATCAGTGTTGTTGAAGACGAGCAGAGTTTGCAGAGCACGAAACCGTTGTTTCTGACTCTCACTAACTCTAGCTGCTCTCTTCACACACTCAGCCAATATAGCATAAAAAAAATTTTGTGTCAAATTGTTCGAAGTCGACATACAAAAAGGCACATTGGTAAAGAATTTGAGGAAAATTAAGTATTTTCCGTGGAAAAAAGCATTTTAAACGCACAAATTAGAACGGCGCACAGGCGGCACTATTTACATGCCAAATGTGAAAAACGCGACGCCGCATAATATTACGTATTCCATACGCAGTTGAAAAGCAAAACGCATTCGCTTAAGCAACACCCTTAAAAGCAACAACAACAACGATTAACGAAAAATTGAGCAAGTGTTGTGGCTGCTGACTGAATATATATCTATATATCTGCATATACACATATTATATACGTATATATATAATTAAACAACTCTATTAGCAGCAGCAAGTGCAAAAAAACAAAAAAAAAAAAAAAAAAACAAACAAACGTCGTCGTCGTCTCGTCATGCAAGCAATTAAGTGCGTTGTTGTAGGCGATGGTGCCGTGGGTAAGACATGCTTGCTCATCAGCTACACAACAAATGCCTTTCCCGGCGAATATATACCAACCGTATTCGACAACTACTCGGCCAATGTTATGGTCGATGCGAAACCCATTAATCTAGGCTTATGGGATACAGCTGGCCAGGAGGATTACGATCGTCTACGTCCTTTGTCCTATCCACAAACAGATGTTTTTCTGATCTGTTTTTCGTTAGTTAATCCGGCATCGTTCGAAAATGTGCGTGCAAAATGGTATCCCGAGGTGCGTCATCACTGCCCTAGCACACCGATTATCTTAGTCGGCACAAAGTTGGATTTGCGCGATGATAAGAACACGATTGAAAAGCTACGCGATAAGAAACTTGCGCCTATCACATATCCACAGGGTTTGGCCATGGCCAAAGAAATTGGCGCTGTCAAGTATTTGGAGTGTTCAGCGCTTACACAAAAGGGACTGAAGACGGTCTTCGATGAGGCTATACGTTCAGTACTGTGTCCCGTGTTGCAACCCAAGTCGAAGCGCAAGTGCTCGTTGCTATAATTCTAAAAGCATCAGGCAGCTGTCAGCACCAAAACCACCAACATTATCAACACGTCTAATCTGGCGTTGGCACAATGGCAACGTAAACTTATAGACTTGCCAAATATGTATCTTGCTGCGATATGCTGAACGAAAGACAAAAAGTCATACTAAGCTCTAGAATCGGAAAACAATTAAAACTTCAAATCAAAAGTTAGGAAAAAAGAAAATCACTTTAAAATAGAAAAACAAACGCCAATTATAAACGTTGTAAGCATCGCATATGTATGCGAAAACTGTGCAGCTGTGTTCTTACGTGTTTGTACTTTATTCAACGTTCTTTTTGTTATTTTCCAGCGCTTTTCATAAGCGTTAAGTACTTTAAAATTCTCTTTAGCTCTCTTCGTGCGTTTTCATGTGCATTAACTCAAACTAAAAGTTTATTTTCAAATCGATTACATTGTTTACTTACTAATTATTGAATAATTGAATACTGTTCACAGCGTCTTAACAATATTTTCTGTATTTTGTATTTAAATGTTGTAAAGTTGCGGTTCAAAAGCCAAACAATAAAATTTTATTTTATTTTAAGCAGTAAAGTAAGAACAGCATAAATAGATTTCTAGCGGTATCAACGGTACGTTCCAAAAGTTCTGAGAAAAAAGAGGAAATGGCAAACAACATGATGTATTAAAATTAATTAATAAGGTCAATGTCCTTCGTATACTAAATGTACTGAAACAACAACTTTGCATACTTCTTATTAAAAAAAAAGAAAAACAAATATATATTAAAATATAAATGTGTCTCTCTCAATGGATATGTAATAAAGAAAGCAAAAAAAAAAAAAAACAAACTAAAACGAATCTTTTCGAATGCGTTTTATTCAAGTTTTTCTGGCACTTGTCGCGCTCACTACTTGCATAAATTCTTATCGCGACGCTAGCTCTGCCTGGTTTTGATGGTTTTGTTTCAGTATAATGTTGATTGTTTTTTTCTGACCGTCTAGAAATGCTTATATCAGCAGAACAAACGAAATCAGTGTCAACATATTTTCCAGCAAAAACTATGAGCAGCGTAGCGGACGGGAGAGGAGCTATTAAAAAGATGGGCACTGGCAGCGTTTTATAATTTCACATGTGTTCATGTTCTCGTAACATGCAAACAAAACTACACACTATGTGTGTATATAGAATTTTGTGTATGCAGATATGACGTGTCAAAAGTCTCTACCGCACGGTCCACGACTCTAGCGAAACACTGACGTGGCGCGCAAATCAATTAAGCCCATTAAACAAAACATTTTACACATTGGAAATATGTTACAGAGGCACATTAAAATTTATTCATTATAGATATAAAACTTACTTATTTTATTAAATATTATTTATAGAATGTAGAAAAATGCATGCACAACATACGATTGTGTATCTCGTCAATCGAAAATAAGCTGTGGGCGTACATTAGCAGCATAGGAAATAGTTGATTAATGTAAAAAAACACACTTTTATTTGTTAAAAAAGAACTACAAACATCAAACTAACCGCTAACTTGTTTTGTTCTTTAAGTATTAGTAGTATTTGGCATCTTTGAGAGAGGGCAAGTGAGTATGTTAAGTCTGAAAGTTGTACTACTACTTTTGTTCGTGTAGCTTAGAGAGTTCCATAGTGTGAGATTCTAATTGCGTCCATTTAGAATTCATCATGCCGGGCCAGAGCCTCTCCAAAATCGGTTACTTGTGAACCCACGAAGACATCGTATTTGTCAACTATTTCTGATTTCGATAGTTTTTCATCGCCGTCCACATCTGCTTCGAATATAAGATGTTTCGCCTCGCTTTCTGCATGATCGAAATCTTTAGGCACAATCCACTGTCGAACCTCTTCGGTGTTCAAGTATCCATCACCATCAAGATCGCGATGTTTGGCGAAAGATTCACGTTCACTAATCACCCATTCAGGCTCTTCTTCGCCCTCCTCGGAAGCCCGATACATGTCGCCAATATATTCATCTACAGAGATTTTGCCATCCTTATCTTTGTCCAAGTCTTCAGTGGTTTCTGTGAGCACGACATCGCGCATTGTAGGATGATCTTCAGGATGCAAAAACGCCGTAAACTCCTCGCGAGTCAGTTTATCGTCTAAGTCTTGATCGGCAACACCCCACCGACGACGATCGCGTTTTAGCATGCCGGCATATGAGATACCTATGTGAATAAAATTCATATAAGATTTTTTTCTACGTTGGTATTCATCTTTTTGGTTGAAAGAAAGAAATTAAAATTCTCCTTCCTTCTTTCTTTTCTTACAAACTTAGGTTTAAAAGCTATGCTTTACATTCTGTACACACCATTTTCCTCCTGATCTAATTCATCCTTGTCCAAGTTATCCATAAAGCCGTAAACGCTTTTGCGATAAGCTTCCCAACTGATGGTTGTTTCATTATTAGGATTGTGTTGTTTCCACAGGCGGTTCACATCCTCATCGATGTAGCGGCGTTGCGTGAACTGTATCCAGTTCTTTAATTCGGAAAGTGTCACAAAACCATCCTTATCTTCATCAATTCGATCCACTATCACTCCAAGACGTCTCTTGCTCTCTTCCGGTTTTAGTTCATCAAAGGTCTTTGCCATATCTTCGCCGAGGAAGGCTTCGTGATCGTATTGTGCGTTGTGCACACCGCCGTCAAAATGCTTGGCATGCAACGAATCATGTTCCAGAGGATTGTGTTGCAACTCATCTGGTTTAGGCACGCCAGCAACATATGTTGTTGTTGCAGCAACAAGTACAAAAAATGCAAACGCGTGTGTATTCATTGCGCTCTACAAGCTATAATAATAATATGTAAATAATCACGAAGTAAACCGCTTCGCAGCCGTCCGATATGCAACTAGAAAGCAACTGACTAATTCCGTTTTCAAAAGATTGAAAATAACTACATAAAAAGAAGCAGAACTACAGTTTAGAGTTGTCAACGCCTGAATTACAACATCGGTATGATATCGCTGAAATATTTTTGTATTAATTTTTCTTGTCTATTTTTAAAGAAGAACTTTTTATTTTGAAATAAGAAAACTCATTAATAAAAATTTTAAATTTGATCATAAATTAGAAAATGTGACCGTTTTGCAGCTCTGAAAAATTTAAGAAAGCATTCAAATGGGTCCCAGGTTAATACTTTATTTAAACAAATAATTTAAATAGATGGGATTTAGGTTAGTTTAGGACCACTAATACATCACAATGTGTCCGGTAGCCGAGGGCTCCTCCAGGAAGAATCGTATGGGAACATGTACTAAAAACAAAAAGTTTCACGTTGTTCACCATTGTTTCACCCGAACAGAGTTTGCAGAGCACGAAAGTGTTCTTTCTCACTCTCACGCATAGTGCTTCTCTCTTCTGACAACAACATTGTGCCCGGTTCCTCTACTATTAGAAAAGTATAGCAAACACAACGACTTTGTCCTTCGGAAGCATTGTGATTCTTTGTTTGTTTTCTGTTTTTTCGGGTTCATATTAAAAAAAAAATGATAAAAGTACCTAGCAACGTAACAATGGATATGTCGCGCCTGCCACTGCCGGACATACGCGACGATATGATTAAGTACACCCATAAACAGGTAAACCGCATTTGTTCATGTGCAACGGAACGCAGTATCAGGTTAATGTCAATTCCTTTTTAATTTACAGTCGAGTCGACGTGAGGACCAATTGAGTAATCGATTTCGTCCGCCAAAATATAAACCTCGCTACGACAGCAATTTTAATCGTAGTCACCACACTTCGACTGCAAACGCTTCAAACATCGCACAGGCAATATCATTTCGCAGCGAGTGCAACGAATTATCTCAGGCTGACACGTTGCCGTTGGCCACAAGTGCATATAATAGCTCCAGTAATGAATCTTACTTTGAGCAAGGCTTCACGCGATTAGGAAAAATCGGTGAAGGATCATTTGGTGAAGTGTTTAAAGTGCGTTCGAAGGAGGATGGACATCTGTACGCAGTAAAGATGTCAAAGCAATTGTTTCGCGGTGAACAGTATCGAGCAGAGCGTTTGGAGGAGGTGCGACGTTATGAACAGTTTTCTGGACATGAAAATTGTATCCGTTTCTATCAAGCATGGGAGCAAGATGATCGGTTGTACATGCAAATGGAATTATGCAGGGAAAGCCTTGAAACTTATTTGTTTCGGAGAAAGCAAATACCGGAGGCTCGAATATGGTCCATTTTTCTTGATCTACTGCTGGCGTTGAAAAGTTTGCATGATAGGAATCTGTTGCATTTGGATATCAAATTAGATAATGTACTAATTGATGACGATGACACATGCAAGTTGGCAGATTTCGGGTTGGTAATAGATGTGGATAAGGCTAATAGACACCAAGCGACGGAAGGCGATTCGCGTTATATAGCTCCAGAAATTATGCAGGGACATTTCTCGAAAGCAGCAGACATTTTTAGTCTCGGAATAGCAATGCTTGAGTTGTCCTGTTATCTAGAGCTTCCAGCGAATGGGTTACTCTGGCAGCAGTTGCGACGTAGTGTGTTGCCGGAAGAGTTTCTAAGAAGTATGTAGCAAGTTTTAATACAATTTTCACAAAAATAATAGTAATAACAATATTTCGTATATAGATATTTCGGCCGAACTGCAAAACATAATTAAAGGCATGATGGCACCAGATCCTAGAAGCAGGCCGACAGTTGATCAATTGTTGGCACATAAGCATTTTACTTCGCTTCTTCATCAAAGGCATCAATGGCAGCCGATTAGGCGACTAGTGAGTCAGCAAGCATAGTAACTAAATAAGTTTTCTAAACTAACTTTAATCACTACAGCATCGCACATTACGTCGGTCACATCGCTTTTTCTGCTCCAAATTGTGCAATATGAAATCCGTGGCCTTTCGTTTTGTTACTTATATGCTGGAAGCGTTACACCTGCGAAGTGCTATAACCAGTAACCCGCCGACGAAAATTCCTTGTGCAGAAGGGACAACCAATATCAATGTACCGAATGTGTCCAAAATACGCTTCCAAATTATTGGCTCAACACCAATTGCCAATAAAGGAAATAAATGTCATGGTTCCGATTTTCTAAGCGACGACACTGGCTTTGAAATTTCACAACAGAATTTTTCAACGGAGACCATGTTTAACTCGACGCCACTCAACAGATCGGAAAATTCTTTCCTTGAGTAAGATAAGCGCTAACAACAAGTAAAACCATTTTTTAATTTTATCATTTCTCATTAAATGGTCCCAACAGCAAATTTTTGAGCTTTAATGAGTTGGAAACCTCAACAAATGAAAATTCCATTATACGCAGACCACAGGACTGTTCTTCCTTACGTCGTAAGCTGTTTTCACAAGCCAGCGAATAGTATGTTTACATACTACCGTGTGTAGACTCGTTTTTATATTAGAATTGTAAAATTTGTTATGTTATAGTTAACCAATAATCGTTGGTAATTATTGCATTTTCCTACATAGTTTAATTCTAGTTTTCTTGTGAAGAAACAAACTAAAGCAACGCAGAAAAAATATGTTATTATTGAAAATTATATTCAAGTGCATGTGATATGTTGATAAAATTGTTGAAAAATAAAACTTAATCGTAACCTAAATACACGTTTCATTCATTCATATGCAGAGCCGCATATTCTGCTATCGATTTGTAATGGTACAGTAATAATAATATATATTACAAGGTGCATTATTTTACGTTATAATTTATTAAAGCATACCACCCCCATCTATTTATTTTGTTTAGATTTTGTATTATTCCCTAAAATTTTGCAATTCTTGCCAGGTTCAAATCAGCCATCTAAATTGCTAAGCCAGTGAACAGACTGATAAACCATCAAAGCAATAAGCTTAATTAAAAGGAATTCATATTGTGTGGCACCGCGGTCCCCTATCTAAAAACTAACCGCGCCGACGTTGCTTAATTTTGGTTTTTTGAAATCAAATTTGAAATTAAGTATTTGATCATGGTTACAGCTGTTACTGTCTCTGTTAGGCAACCATGTGATTTGCTCTGCTTTCGTTGTGAATGGCGTTGCGGCGCACATTCTAGGCGCACGTTTCATAAAAAAAATAAGAATAAGAAATAATAAAGAATTAGTTATTGTTTTCAACGGAAGAAAAAGAAAATAAATGACGCGTAAAAAGGCACCAAAAAAAAAGAAGGTTGAAATTGTTTTTGACCCACAAAAGCGAAAGTAAGCAATGCCAGTAAAATTATAACCAAATTATTTATAAACTGCTCGATTACTTTCTACTCTTTGAAAGGGAATTCCTGACGGGGTTCCGTAAACGCAAAAATGAACGACGTACACGCGCGAAGACCGAACTTGAACATAATCTGAAGGAGGAGCGCAAGCGTATACGCCAAGAATTGAAAGATGGTTTTAAACACCTAAAGAAGTCCTTTGAACCGCTTCGCGAACTCACAGAGGAGGATAAAAAGACTAAAGAGGAGAAGTACGAAGATGACGAGGTGCAAGTGAACATCGTCGAATTGAGTACAAACGATTTAGCAGCGAGCCGCAATATGCTAGGTCAGAACACGGGAGTTGAAAGCGATGACAACGACGAAAATGTCCAAAGTTCCAACGAAGATGAAGTAGCACAAGCCAATTGCATACCCGGCATGGATTTCGACGTTAACTTTAAAAAAAAAAGTCGACTGCTCTGGTTGAGGCGAAGACAACTGAGAACACGGCAAAACGCAATGCGGCAGCTCTTGGTATCGATGCAAGTGAGCTGCATAGCAAAAAGGATATCGACCGGCTAATGAAAACAAAGACTTTGAAGAAACTCAAAAAGAGCAAAGTATTTAAAATGAAAGAACGCTTCGACAAGAAAGCAAATCAGAAAAAAGTAACGCGAGATCGAAATAACTCTTTAAAAAGCGTGCCAAAGCATCAGCGGAAGAAGCTGAAGTCCGAAAAGTCGAATACTCGTTACCGCAAAGGTCGTATGGTGAATAAAAAGGATATACGCCGCAAACGGCGCAGCGGTGATGATTAATTTAGATAAGTTAAAGCTCTTAATAATGTGTAATAAAAGAATAAAAAAAATTGAAAGCACGGCCTTACTTTATGTCTTATTTAGGTATCTTGAGGTTTACGGCTTTCGCGCAAACATTTAAGTTTGGAGACCTAAAGTGTGGCATCTTTAAACTTCCTGTTGAAAATTTTTTTTCCAGATTTCATCCGTAATCGAGGGATCCGACGAAATTTTGCAGATTTCATATTACGCTTCGCTATTTAACAACTATAAAGTGCGTGCAGATTTAATTACATAAATTTGTTTTATTAAATAGTCAGTGTCAAATCAACAATTGACATTAGTCAGCGTTTATTTTCGAGATTTTACTAAAAAAAAAGACGCTGTTTTGTGGTTGTATTCGTATTTATATATTACATTATATAAGACGATTTCATAATATTTAAATTATTTCCGGTTTATATAACATTTTTCTTTTTTTTTATTCTAGACACATACATTCTCAATCAACCATCCAACCAACAATAGACGCCAAATAAATACGCGTCTCGTCTTGTAAAAATGCACAACTTACGCAGCTTAAATTGTTGTAATTATAATAGTCAATATATAATTATATAAGAGTTGGGCAGCTAATAAATTACATAAGTTTTAAAGCATATACACGCATTGCTACATATGTTGCTTGTTTTTATAAAAATTCAAGTTTTACGCAATTGCAATATAAAATCGAATCGTGGCCGTCATTAAGACATCTAAATACTTCAAAGTTCGTATTTTGTATTTTTTCAAAATTTTCGCTAAGAATTATGTTACTTTCGAATTTTTTGTTAATAAAATGTTATAATTTTTAACTTTTCAAAAAACATATTTTATCGTTAATATATATTACTATGATCTTAAATTGTTCAACTTAAGTTTAAGTAGATTGTTTTACTATTTACAAGCCTTAAATGCTAAAATTGTATTTTAAGTTATGAAAAAACTCATTTGCAATTTTAAGAAATTGTTTAATGCAAAACTATATTATTATTTTTAATTATAAATATTTTTCATTTTCGAAATGTACAAGTCTATGAATTTGTTTAACTTTTTGTGTTATTGTTTTCTTTTTCTTTTTAAAGGATTGATATTTTAAAACTTGCATCCAAGAGTAAAAATATCCAGTTAACAAAAAAATGTACATTTATGTTAAAATATTTAACTTAGTGCAGAAAAGTGCTTAAAACACACAAAAGGATTGAAATCGAATAAAAAAATAAAAATTCTTAAATAAGTGAAACAACCCGGCCTTGCTTAAAGTTTGCAACACTTTGTCCTGTATATAACGCGACAATATCGTAGCTATGTAACGGTAAACGGCATGCTACATACTATTAGCGCGCACATAAAACATGTTTGCATTCAATTAGTTTCACAATCATATATTCATTATTCATTTCTCTCCCCCTCTTTTTCAGAATTCTTACACCCCCACTTCATGAAAGCTAAACCATTTTTCTTTAGCCAGGTCATTAGAATTGGCTGCAACATCCATCTGACAGCATAAGTTGCCGCTGACACTGCCAACAAGCCGAATGCGGCAAAGCAATTTCGCTGCCAGCTTCGTTATCGGTTAATCAACCTGTTAGGTGTCCTGTCGTCTATTCAAGCCATTTACATTAGCAACATGCCGCTGTAGTGCACGTTGCTGTTGGAATTTGCTGCCACCGGAGCGATTAAATTTGAATTTACTACGCTGATGGAAATTATGTCGAAAGTGACTGCCCGTATGATGGAAACGTTGATAGAAACTGCCAGCGCCACCTTTATGCCAACGTTTGTGATTCTCATGCTCTTGGAATGGATTATAGCCGGGCACGCGATTTTGTAGCGTAGTCGCTTCCTTGTTGGTCTTGACCTTACGCTGCCGGCCTTGATCCTGCTCGTTATCTTCGTCATGCTCCCAATCGCGCTGACGTTGCTCACGTGCCTCAGCGATAATCTAAAAAAATAACGAAGAAAATACGCATTTTTTGATGAATTATGTTTATAATTTTTCATTGTAATTAATAGAAAATGAAGCTTATGCGCATGAATAACGAGTATATTGGTGAATTTAATGTAAAAAACAACACAAAAAACAAGAAATGCATGTTAAACAGACAGAATCAAACAATTTATTTTTCATTACGGGTTAAAAATTATGACCTACTTTAAATAATATTCTTTTTCTTTACTCATAAGCTTCATTTTGAAAGCAAATGCGTTTACCTAAAAAAAATTAAACCTGAAAGCTTCCTAGTGCCGCTTTACGTCATTACGTAACCATTTACGTTAGCCGCGCATTTGTAAAAATGTTGTTGGTGTTTTTTTAGTGTTCTATTTTTAGTGTTCGCCGATAAAAAATATTTCTGCATACATCATATATATACAAAAAAAAAAAAAAAAAAAAATTTATAAAAAGCCTGCTTCTGTTTTTGATTTTTTTGTTTTCCTAAAAACTATTTTGTAAATCGTCGCTAGTAACTTCGTTAGCTGCTACGCTTTGCGTTCGCGTATGCGATATGGATTCAACCTGTGCTGATGATTGCGCCTGATCTTGAACATTTGCTTTGCCAGTTATAATTAGAACGAAATCACCAGCGTTGACGTCGGAAGCTCCGTCTTCTATCCGTTTTGCATTTACCAAATTCATATGCTATATGAGGAAGAATGGGGATGTAAGTAAAATCAGGCGTAACAAATAAAATAAAATAATGTTAATGCGACAAACGATAATTTGCAATTTTTTTAAATTTAATTATTATATATGGGTTAGTTAGGTTTATGCGGGTGTGAAATGCTAAATTGGTTTTGCGCAACTTTGATAGAAGACGATTTGATAGCGTGCAGATATAGTAGGATAGCCCAAATCCATGTGTTCAAAATTTTATAAAAAATAAACAGAAAAAAATGATAATAATTTCAAAAATTCTTATTGTAATTACAGTCAAAATGTCTTTTAAAGTGACCTTCTTCGCGTATCATTAGCAGAAGAAGAAAAATAGTTTTGATAATTAAATGAAAATTAACACTATTCTTCAACAACTAAATGTGATTAACTTGCTATGTTAAGAAAAGACAATTAGTGAATTAGCAAAAAAAAAAAAACTAAAAAAATGTTGGTATGCTTTCACACAAAAACACCGTTATACAGTTTATCATGAACGACCTAAATTGGAGTTGTTAAAGACTTTTACACTTACCTCCTTCTCAATATCTGTTTGTGTGCCATTCCATGTAAGAACCGGCGCTCCATAACCACGATGCGATTGCTTAAGCAGTTCACTGACAGCTCCATCGCTGGCCATGTCATGTTGATAGCCATTGCCGACACGTTTTTCTTGTTGTTTACCGTTAGCTAGCTTGGCACGTTTCATTGTCGTTGCGGATTCGGAAACTTTGCTGGCAAATGGATTTTTCAAATTTTTTGACGAGTTACTCGCTGTAAATTTGGTATCCGTGGTCTCCGCATCATTTTGTGTTACCTGCCAGAGGCCAACTTTGCTTTTAATGACAGGCGGTGAAGGTGGCGTGGACTTCGCGCGTTTATAAGGACCAAGGCAAGTGGTATCGAGTGAATTGGCTCCGCCCTTTGCAGAGGTTTCGTTGTCGCTGCAATCCGAGTCTGTTTCTAAGGCGATGGTTGTTTTGGAAATTGCTTGCGGTTGACTGGATTTTTGTTTTTTTGTAGACAAATTATTATTATTGTTGTTATTGATTATACCATTGCGTTTGTTGTTACTGTTGTGTGCTTTGAATATCTCGTCAATTGCATCAGTCTTTTGTTTGTTGCTATTGGTGTTATTGTTGCTGTTAATCACCCTCGAAGGTGTTGATGCCAGTGTGGGTGAGGATGCATTATAAAAGCGAAAAGTGCTATTGCCCGATTTCCTAGCAACTTTGTTGTTTTCTATATTGTTAGTTGATTGACGTTTTTGCGCTGACCCCCCTTGCTTATCAATTTCTTCATAATCGCTTGAGGCCGGGCTGGAGGAACTGCTGCTTTGACGCTTAAGCGGATTATCAGATCGTTTGGCTTGTGTTTCGGTGGTAGGGTTGTGAATAGTGTTTGATGTTGTGCCGTCCTCGTCATCTGAAGCCGATTCGTACGGCACTAGACTTCGGAGTTGTTGTTGATGTTTCACCCCATTATTGCTGTTGCCATTTCCGTTCAAAGTGATTTTACCATTCGACGTGCAGCTGATATCAAACAGTTTTGGCATGCTTGGCAGTGTGGACATAGAGTTCGTAGTAGATGAGGATGACGCGGCTGTTGTAGCTGCCGCATTCATAAATTTACGTTGTGTGCTTTGTGTTGTAGAGATGATATTTTTGTCGCCAATATCATCGTCGTCGACGTCCTCGTCTTCAGAAGATGATGTTACGGCGGCGTAGGCATTGTTAGAGGAACTTTTGTTACCATTTGCAATTGCAACAGTTTGTCCTTTATTTGATGCGCCAGCCAGAGTACACTTCGCGTGCGAAGATTCTTGAAATTTACAGGTCCCCGTAAGGAGACCGTTTTGCTGTTTATTGTTACTATTGTTGTTCTGTGTAATCGATGCACCGACAACCGTACTCGGAGTCAACGAGCCACTATTCTTCACTAGACTGGCGTGTCCATTCTTAAAATGTATGGTGATTTTGTTATTGCCATTAGGTGTTACTTGCATATTCGTTTGTTTCTGTATATGTTGCTTTGGAGTTTGCCCCGGACTTGGGCTCTTGTTGTTGATCTGCCTATTAGGCAATCCGCCCGGTGGCAATTGTGGCCCAATTATGCGTGGTGAATTCACTAAATGCCCATTTGTAACGCGCAATCCATTTATAATCTTAGGACTAATCGTAGGCGCAGCAGCGATGTTTACGCCACTCACTTGCGTGCTGGTCGCCGGAGAAGGTGTGCGGTAGCTGTTCATATTGTCCATTTCATAGAAAATAATGTAAGCACTCGTATTGCATACGCTCTGCACTGATATTGGACGAACATAACTGTCATCATAGTTGTAGTATGTTCCCGATTCGGTCAGACCGATAGCAGTGTAGTGGCCGCAATGTTGAGAAACTCCTAAATGTGTTACCATTGCCACAAGTTTGTATGTTAGATGTTCGCCTGGTGTTTTGCGCGACGTGAACTTAGTCAGATCAAGTCGTGGCTTAAGGGTCATCTGTTTATTAAGCTTAGTGCCAACAATTGAGAACCGCTTCAGCTGTATGCAGAGTACGATTGGTGCACGTTCCAAAGAAAATTGCTTAGTCGCGGAAACCTACAATACAAATACATTAAATTATTGGAATGAGCAATTAGAGATATAAGTTTATCAAATACCTTTTTCTTGCAAGCTTCACACTTATAGCCCGTATCTTCTAAACGTTCACGTGAGAAGTACCCTTCGAGAGCCTCATCGATCGTATCGGCCTTACGTATGTCCAATAGAAGATCTTGAAAATGTTGAAATGTCACGGACACGTGGCCGCACGAAAGGCAACGAACTGCAGATTTTAAATAACCGCCCAATATTTGGTTAAGAGGCGTGGTTTCTTTGCTATACTGATCTAGTTCTTTGAAATTGCGGAAACGTGCTAGATATGATTTCTCCATAGACTCAACCAGAAATCGCAGAAATTCATGTGCATCCTCCTGACGACCCATGACCATATGCTTGCAAATGGCCTTCAGTTTTGAGTACACCATGTACGGTCTAATTGCAGATTGATTTGTTTGTGACGATTGTAGAGTTTTTGCCATGGCGCAGATGATGCAACCAGCATCGGCTGCATCGCAGCGCTCCATGTGCGCGCTGTCCGAAAGCAACCAATTGGCCAATGCAGGCACATGAAACAATGCTTGAAGCGTTGAATTGAGGTAACATGTGTTGCCAACGTTCATCATCCCAACGCCAACATTCCATTTGCGACCATTAAAGCCGTGTTTCCAGCCGATGCGAACATTTTCGCGTGCGAAGAGCACACGTTTCGGAGCAGGCAGTTCATTAGGATTCGATTGCGTTTGTTGTGTTTGCTGTTTTGCATGAATTTGCTGCTTGGAGTTCGGTGCAGGGCTTTTTGAGCTACTTCTGCTACCTGCACCATTGACATTGTTATCTGAAGACGGTAGAATGTATTTGTGACCATTTTTAATGACTAATTTGATTAGATAGAGTATCGGTGTTATTAGAAGACTGTTAAGTAGACATAAAACAAAAATATCAACTGGAACCACAGGCATTGCTCTCAAATAGCATTTCGAAAATGGTCACACAAAGACTTTCGCAGCAAAGCTAATAATTCTTTAGCTTGTTCTATTTTTCTTTTTGTTCGTGCTTGTCTCTAAAAATAATAATTAATATCACGCTGGGCAAAAATCGAACGAATCTACGTGAAACAACGAAACTTAGCAATAAAGCAAAATATGTAAAGTCAGCTGCGACAGGTGTATGTTGTTGTGCTGGCGATGTTTTTTTTTTCGTCTCCTTTAACTCTATAATAAAGCGTGATAACGATATTCAAATGGACAAAAAAAATTTACGCTAGAGCTATCTCATTCACGCATTTACGTGAGAACAGAGTTGCCAAGTCAACAAAGGCAGAATTAGATTTTAAATACCAATTGACGTATATGTTTGGTTAGAGTTTCGCTTTAAACTTCTATTTGTATGTATATGTAGACACAATATCACATCATGTTTATGGTTCGCGCATATTTTTAACAAACATCAACAGAAAAAACAAAAACTTTTCAGGCTGGTGGATTTGCATCAATGTGTTTCTTTGTTGGGCACATTGACTTTCTACCATTTCACTTCCTGTTTGTTGTTTTTTTTTTTAATGAGAGCGAAACGAAAAGAGGCAACGTAAATTTATGAATCACGATTTAATAAAACTTTTAAGACCTACATTCGGATATATATCCAGTCCATATATATATATATATGAATAAATTTTAAATTATTAAAGTTATAGTCGGCGTGTAAAATTGATAACAAAATACTATCAAAATAAAAAAAAACACCGCGCCATTCACATTTCAAGAATGTTTGAAAAGCGCGGAAAAAAGTCAAACGCCGCCGACAGATACTGACTTGTAATGCATTCGAAGCGCGAGAAAGTCAGAATGGAAGAAATTGCAAAACTATTGGGATTTTTGTTTATGCACGTCACCATTCCATTTACACCACCCTAGTTACACATACACGTGTACAGTAGGACAGTGGTCTCGTGTCGTGCTTTTGCGCCCAATCGATACATTTTTATTTAAAAGGTTAAGTTTATGCAGTTATTATTAAATTATAGTAATGCTTATTAATGTAATATTTTTCTCAATTAACTACATTTTGTGATATCATATCAAATTTGTTGAATTAAGTTGAAAAGCTAGGCGTCATTGACAGTTTAAAAATAGGGTAAACAAAAATAGCAAAACAATAGTACACGTGATTTTAATTACCGCTTTTCAACTTTTACATTTGTAAAAAAAAAAAATTTAAAAGAGACGCGATTATTGCGACATAAAGCTAGCAACACACACAAACACACACACAAGCACCCACGCGCACTCATACTCACACATACTAACACACGGCAACGTAAGCAAGGCAAGCTACTGTACTCTTACCGGTTGGGCTGCAATCGTGTCCATTTACATTGTTGTTTCTGTTGCTAATGCTGCAGGTGGAACTATGCTGATTATTGTGATACGACGTTGGCTCATCCGGCTTTATGACAATACATTTTGATTTAATTTTTTCCAGCATAGAATCAGTGTAGTTGTCAACTTCTTCATATTCGATTTTTGTGAGCAAAATGCGTTTAGCATTTGCGACTAAGTTGTTATGAATGCTGTTATCATCGTGATCGTCGCCGTTTAATAATACAGATGAAGCAGCTGCCGCTGCTTTGCCAACGCCGCCATTGCCTCCGGTAGTGGCGCCCAGCGAATCACGCAATGCCGCATTTACTGCATTCGCGGTGGATTCGCACACCGCGACCGAAACGGGCATTGTGCTTACAGACGAAGGCGTTTGTGGTGGAATTTTGAGGCAATAAACGTTGAATAATTATTATTTTTGCATGAATTCTGCCGATCTTCTGCGATCAGCGCCTAGTCAAAAGAGAGACTAACTATTCGTCAAACCCTTTTACGATTTCTTATTGTTCCTTATTGTTTCCAATCCAATCCTGCCTGTCTTTGGCGGTAGCACCAGCCTGTTTGCTGCGGTTATTGGCCGTCTTGACTGCCTTTTATTTTTTCTCGCTTTGTCGACGTTTTTTCACGTTTTTGTGCTTTTCACTTTGGTTTTGCAATTCGTCGTCGTCGTTTTCATGTGGTTTTCTTTTTCACGGCCTCTGCCTTTTTCGTACATTAAACAAGATTTTCTATTTTTGGCGGTACAATTAAAAACGCGTTTACTCCCCCTGACGACGTGTCGGTGATGTTTACATATTTTTTACACTTTAAATTTGTTAACAAATTAATTACAAATCTCTTTCGCGTTCTTATATCTTCTTCCTCGTGTTTTTTGGAACGACTTGAAAATTTAGTAGTGCTGCAAGTGGAGCGCAGAGCGAAAACCAGTGCTGTATAACGTGTGATTGGTAGCCCACTGAAATTGAGTACCCGAAGGGTTGCTACGCTACACTGGCAGTTACTAGCATGCGTTACAGCTCCTGGAATTGTTTAAATTGTATTTACGAAAGTTTCTGGTGGTAACAATAGGTAATCTAACATTTTAGGAAATCTAGTGGTAATAAAAAAAGTTTTATTTTGAATTTGCCGTTATTATTGATAATTCGATTGCGAACCATCAACTTACAGAGTTTGCTAGTTGTATAGTATACGCAGTGTGTACAGTTTTGACTAGATAAATATCGATTTTCCCACATCTCTTGTGGGTTGTTTGTTGAGTGGGGGTGGCTATGCTTGCCTACATTTTATTATGAGCTGCGAAGCTACACAGAAGCCGACTGTTTTATTAAATATGATAAAACCAATCTTATTAGCACATACGCACACCGTGGGTAATAAGTGACTGGGTTCATTAAAATGCATATTTATATAAATAAATTTAATCTAACTCGTTCGACAGTCGATTTTTGTCAATCTATGGTAGAAATTTTGTCTCTGGTTACACCTTCACTTTCAGTGACATCTTTGTCCAGTGAAGAAGCACAATTTATCAAAATGATGTACATTTTTAGTAAAAAATGTAAACAATTTAATATTTACCGTTTCTCACGCGTCTCAACCACTGGTTCGTCAATAATCCGATTGGGAATTAATAGCTGACGGTCTGACATTTAACAAGATATTAACGCCTCACAGACAAATTTTACTGTAGTTAAATATACATATTTTTAAAATAAAATTACATGTTATATTTATTTCAATGCTTTTATGAAACACATTTGCTCGAAACTACACAATCATTTCCAGGTCGCGCGCGTAGCTCAGCACTTGTTCAGCTAATTCCACGGATGGCAGCAGTTCCTTTGGTTTGACACCTTTATCAATAAAGCTGTAAATACCATCACCAACCAGCGTCCAATTGCGTTTTTCTCCGAAAAGCTTGATTTCATCTGGTACTCGGAGATTAAGACGTTTCGCGGCTTCTTTCGCAGAAATTTTCTCATATGACTTCTCAATGCAAGCGCCTATTTCGTCACGCACAGTCTCCACCAGTAAATCCATAAAATAGTTATAGATTTCAGCCGGCATGGAGGATTTTGCTTGGAAGATTTTATTGTAGCGGCCCTCCATGATGTACTGTTCCAGTGCTAAAATGGGCCGGACGTATTTGTCGTGTTGTATGACATCGACAGATAGCAGTTCCAATTCGGTATGAAAATCAGAAACGCGATTACCGGACAGCAGATATAGTAGATTCAGGCCAAGCAATTTGTACTTGTTTTCAGATTCACCGATTATCTTGGCGTAGTCGTAATAGTAACACTTCAGCTGTGCGATATACCGCTCAAATGCAAGCAGATCCTTTGCGAGCACACTGTGCTGCACGGCAATTTCAAGGACATTTCGCGCTAGCACAAGTTGTGCGGCGGAGTTTTGTGCATCGGTGCTGTCGGTGGGCAGAAAAGACTGCTTGACCAGCGTAGCCTTCAACTCGTCGAGTACCAAGCCGCATTTCTTTATGTTTATTGGTTTCTTCGCCCACTCCAAAGCCAGTTCTTTATAAAGTGCGTCTAAGCTCGCCATTTTCTGCTTAAATTCGTAAATTTAACTAAATTTTTCTTCAAAATGCTTTTTGATTTTACACTAGTGATGAATTGGCAATTTGATTGGCTTTGTTTTTTGCTCTTCTTCTTTTACGCTAGCAGTCAAAAGCAGTGATACCAACAGTCAGCGAGCAAAAGTGTCTGGCGGGGCAAAAAAGGGGCTAAAAAAACCAAATGCAAGTGAAAAATCGCCAGCAAAATTGCTCTTAGATGGGAAGCGTTGAGGTTTTGATGAAAACTAATTTGAAAACAAATCTCTATTTGACGATTGATACATAATTTTTTGCAGTCACACTAATTGTTAAATTGATCACTGGCCCACAGCACTTTCGGTTTAAGTTGGCAGTGCTGTCTTGTGGGCAGCTAGAAAGAGTAGTTGTTGTTGTCGTAGCAGTTGGTGCATTTTTCAGAATAGTCAATATTTTTTTTTCGCATCAAAGATGTCCATAAATGCAGAAGATGAGGATAACTCATTTGCATGGGATGATACAGTCTTGGTGAAGGCCTATGACAATTCGTTAAATTTGGCGCGGGAAGAGCTGGCACGCCGCATTGCTTCTAGTACAAACAACCGCATGCAAGATTCGAAGCTTCAGCAGCAAAAACAAGAGGAACAGCAGAAGAAATGGGATGGCAAAGGCAATGGTAAAGGCAAAGGCCAAGGCGACGAATCGCCGGGAAGTAGTAACACTGATGAAATCAAAGCCGAAGAAACTCCGAAAAACTACAAAGTAGGCGACTACGTACGCGCAACTTACATTGATGGCATCGACTACGAGGCTACGATTATTTCAATTACACCAGCTACACAAACATGTGTGCTACGTTACATTGGCTACGACAACGAACAGGAGGTGAGTTTGGCAGATCTAATACCTTCTTGGGGCAAGAAGTGGCGTCGACTGCAGTCAGTCAAGGCTAAGGACCAAAACGATGTTTCCGAGAACAACGCAGAAGCCCTAAAGCAACAACAAGAGGAAGAGGTGCGCAAAAAACCAAAAGGAGCACGTAAATTTAAAAATGCGGATGTAAATAATTTCGGTATGTTGGGCATGATGCCACCGCCACCACCCATACCGCCAATGTTTTCCACTGGTAATCATATCACAGAAGAGTCGGAACATTTGTCTGCCATGTTGATGTCCTGGTACATGAGTGGCTACTACACAGGCTTATTCCAAGGCATGCAAAGAGCCAAAAAATCATCTAACAAATCCAAGAAGTGAAAAAGGAATCTTAAAGAAATCAAATTGAAAGACTTTTTTATAGAATAGCGTTAACATTATAATCTTTATATTTAGTCTACGAGTTTAACTTCAATAAAAACGAAAACGGCTTTAATTGGTATTAACAATAATTTTATAGATGCAAGTCACCTAAGGTGACAGTCAGTTCAATAACCACTTGAATGACATTTCAAAGCAGTCTCGTGCGTAAGTTTTCACATTGACAGTTGTGTGATATAGTACTAGTGGAATGTCTTAAGTTCGATTGATAAAAAGAGACGTTACCATGATATGATCTCAAGAGTAGTTTGGCATTAACATCAAGAAGAATAACTTTTAGACACATGTCAGACAGTCGACGCTTAATCTTACCGGATACAGGGTACTTCAACTATACTGGGCAAATGTAGTTTTTTTTTGCGTTTTTTGTCAATCATTTAAATAAATTGTAGTTGATAAACGCAGAACAATGAAAATTAAGGATGCATGAAGTCTGTTGATTGACATTGATTATTTTTAGCAGCTTATCAACGCAATGCATTGCTTAATAACACATATATGTATATACAAACATTATTACATGTTAGTATATATCATGCTATTAGAGGCCATGTGTTCAATAAATAATATTCTTTATTTTTTACATATTCATTCGCAACTTGACTTTACTTTTGTGACTTAATGCAGATCCTCTTTTAGGGAAGAAATTTGAAACGCTTGGTTATTAAATTCGCAAGATGATAGAAACATATTTAAAATAGGAGATAAACCCTTACTGCAGACAAGAATAAATGAAAAGTTAATCAACAAAAATAGATTCTGTTGTTAAATTTACTGTTTTTGTTTTTTTGTTTTTATTTTGATAACATTGAGGTGACTGCCTCAAAATAAATATCGATATTAGATATTTCGATATGACTGGCAAAGATGCACTTACTCTCTGATTATGCCGAGTATTTGTTTATCGATATTACTGTTAACAGGTGTAAATACTTTTTGTTTTTGTAATGCAGCTCTCATTGTTGCACAATATTCAAGCAACACATTGTTTACGCGCTCTTTTGTCTTAGATATATGCTTTGTTCGACCCTGTTGGAATTTTGCTGCATTATCATTACATTTTTAGTATTTACAATGCATTTATTCCAAACTTATTATGAAAGTAGGGCTGATGGCACATAGAAAAGTACTACTGGGTAGTTTTTCTGAGAGCTGCCATTTGAATTATAAACGCGCGCGTATTTCACCAGCTCTGGCAGTTTTATTTTGACTGCGGGCATTTGCGGACGTGTTTTTTATGAATATAAATTGTGCGCGCCGTTCAGAAACTATTTTCGAAAATATTTTTACTTTAACACTTTCGACTACGCGTTAATTAATTAACATAAAAGTTGAAAAAAAAGAATAAAAGACTAAATTTACTAGGTTGGTTCTGTTTATAATTAAAACACGGTTTTGCATAGTAAATGCAACAAAGCAAAAAAAAGTCATAAAAGATGCATTTGAAATAAATGAAAATATTCGAGAATAAAATGATTGCATATACCATTTAAATGTGGTTGTTAAAAGTTATCGTTACGGTTTAAACAATTATTCGCATATTATTTGACAGTTGCAAATTCGAAATACACATTTAATTTGTTTAATAATTACTTTGTTTATACAATAATATTCACATGCAAATATGTGTTTATTTTCTATTTTCTAGTTTCTGTTTCGTTTTCCCCTTATATTTTTGCATTTAATTGAATTTAATTGCACTTTTTTTTCAACGTCAAAGGGAACATGCTCAGAAATGTATATTGTATATTTATAATTTATTAATCATTCGTTGTGGTTGCTTATTGTTTTAATAAAAATTTAAAACCTAAAGGCAGCAGACGAGGCGTCCATTTTGGCATTAGCTGAGCTCAGCTGAAATTGTTTTAATTTCTTGATTAATTTCGAAACCTGTTCTCACTCGTCTCAAGTAATAATCAGCTATTTCTATTCATTTTCTAATATTTTGTTATATAACGTTTATTTGTTTTTTGTTTTTTTTTTTGCCTTTGTATTGGTTTTTTATGTGTGTGTTTGTCGTTTATTCAGTTTGTTTGTCAGCAGCAGTCAGCACACAACTCGCATTCAGTTTTTATGCTTTGCTCAACAAAATTTGTTTTGGCTGTTTCATTTTTTCTTTCATAAAAATTTTGTTTTGAGTTTAAGGTGTGTATATACGTGCAACTAATTTTGCATAATAAAGGAAAAAAGAAACCTAGTAATGTTGAAAACAAAAACAAGTTGGGGTAGTCGCCATTAATCAGCGCCAGAAGCTTTGCTTTGTTATCTTTGGAGCTGACCATGAAAAATGTATGCGCAGCTGGATAGAAATTATAGTTTTTTTCCCACCAAATTTTTGCCAGTTGAGCAGTATATGACTTAGACGCGCGGCTCAGTTCACTGACTTTTTTTTCTGGTTGGCTTAATTTCAAAGCAAATAGCGTTGCTGATTTATTTTTAACTGACATTATAATTATTACTCGTAGCAATTTGTTCTTGCTGTTCCGGCGTTGTTGTTGTTAAGGTGTCACACTGTTGGCTAATTGGGCGGCACTGGTGGGTTTGTTTTATTTGGTTTGTTTTGATATCATTTGAGGCAGTTATTAGGCAACAGCACCAGAGAAGATACAATTACGCGGTGTGCGCTTTGATTGCCAAGTGTTAAGTGGCAATTTTCGTATCTGGGAATATTCTTATGTATGTATGTACCTACAAATATGTCAGCACCCTTTTTAGCCATTTAGACATTACCTAACATTAAAATTGGCAGAGCAAGCGTTTCACAGGTGTGTTTGACCATTTACGTGAGCAGCTGCGCCAACCGCAAATTAATTAGCCAAAAAACAATGAATAGAAAACAAATAAACAAATCAAAAAAACAGATTTCATGTGCGTGTAAATTATTTACAAAATTGCAACAAAAAAGCCAAAACAGCGCTAAAAACATTATAAAATAAAATAAAACAATAAAAAGTGTATACGTTGTTAAGCTCGCAGGCAAATCACTACTTGGCAGATAAGATTTAAAAAACAAGCAAAGGCATCAAAAAGAATGACAAGAACTATATGAGTATTTGCATTATTGTGGGTGTCGAGTAGCAGCGTGAAAGATTTATGGCTTTGCGAGTAGCACGCGACAAAAGAGGCACTAAAAAATAAATAAATTAAACATTAAGTAATTAGCTGCATTAATAATGCGTGCAGAAACGTCAACTCTACCTTTTTTTTTTGAGGTGTTAAAAACAAACTGAAAAGAAGAAAAAACTCATTTAGGCCAAATTTGCTTGTAAGCTGGCCTGGCTTATGCCGCTCGACAGAGTCACTCTGACTGCGGTTGTTTAGCTGTTTGTTTTTCCAACAGCAATGCAGTATGGTATGCATGCCTTGACATGAGTTTGTTGCCACTTACTCGGCTGGCGTACATTGACTTAGATGTCGTCTACGGCTGCGCACTTGGTTGTGCAGCAAAGAAACCGGTTTTGCATTGTGCGTTTGAATGCCTATGTAGGGAGTTTGTGTACCTCACGCAAATAGTTAACCCAAATGCCACAATGGAAAATGCTTTTGCCGATGTGGGCGTTTGTTGAGAAATTTATGTGTTTTCGTGTTTTTCTCATTTCCATAATGTTTAGTTTTTAGTTTTTCTTACCTAAAGCTATAAAAAATGCTCGAAAATTAATTTATGAGAATATATGTTTATTTTTCACAAAAATATATAAGAAAATTAATTGAAAAAATTTGTCAAAAACACTAAAGACGTGTTGAGGCGTGAGGCGCAAGGCGTGGCCCGAGCACGAGTGCCAAAATGTTTCACTCGCGTATTTTGGCAGTGGTTTCGTGTCTATTAATTGTGCACTTAACCTTAGTCCGCTCAGCTGAAATGGCTCGATATATGTCTCGAAAATCAAAAGAAATTAAGGAAATGAACAACAAAACAAAACCAAAACGTTAACAAAAAGGAAAGCAATGCAAAAGTCATTTAATTTTTACTTTTAGCGAAAGTTCTTTTCATCTTGTCCGAAAAAGAAACTAAAATAAAAAGAAAACTAAATAAAATAAAATTCGGTTTTGGATTTTTTGAAAATCGTAATGAAAATTTTCGTGATTTTCTTGATTTTGTGTGCAACCCAAAATTAATTCAGTTATTTAGCTAAACTCAAAGATCAGTGAACTTTTTTATGGGCGGCCGTAGCGCAGTCATGGGTATCATGCGGTTTCCATTTGGTTAAAAATACATATTTATGCTGACATTTGGCTTTGTGGCGTGAAATTTAGAGAAATTGTTTAAATTTTGAATGTCAACTATATATTGAGATGATTCAAGAGAGAAGGCACTGACGATAGCTGTGCTTATTGTATCGGGGCAAAAAACAGTATTTGTTAGATGACAGTGCTTTGACAGGGTTTTTCCAATAATGATGACAACCAAAATGATCTCAATGATTAGCCAATCTCTTAACTTATTGTGTTGTTTCAGTTAAACCCTTTGTTAAAAATGTTAAATGGAAAATTTTGAATTCACATCGTTAAATCAGTAATTACTTCATTACTGGCACAAATGAATGTTTATTGGCTTTTTAATTGTCTCTATATATGGTGCATTATGCTTATATATGTTTTATAGTCAGGACACCACTTTTTTTTGGTTTGAAGATAACTTTTTTTATACAAGTATGGCTCCGCAATTTTTTATATATGTTAACATTTTTTACATATCGGGTGTCTTCCATATATTCAAGAGTTTTTATTTAAGCGCTGCAGTACCTAAAAAGGGTTCAATATTGACAAACAAGCTGTGACACGTCTTGTATCCGTTCCATAGCCTTCCTACATAGAATAATTATGCCATAATCGTATTGGATAAATTGCTTATGTTGTAAAAACAGACACAACAGACAAGCATAAAAATAATGCGTGAATCGACGTCATCAATGAATTTCGATCAGAAATTACGCATGCCAAATATTTAGACAGCTCAAGCGTATATCTTTGGATAGAAAAAAATTAAAAAAAAAACGAAAAAAAAAAAAACGCAAAACCGAAAGAGTCAAAATCTAAATTGAAAATATTTACGAAATTTTACACAACACCAAAAAACCACAAAAAAATTAAAAGAAATAAAAAAGAAGAAAATTGTGCGTATGTGTGTTTTTATCGCTTATCTGATGATGCTCATCTGGAATTTAGGTTGGCTGCTGCTGCTGCTGCCATTGCTGTTGCTGATATTTACTATATTTGAAAGACTTTGAGGTCAAACTAGCGGCTCAATTTATAATTATTACAATATTGCTGCTGCTGCTGCTGCTTCTTCCGCTTTATGTATTCTTGTATTTTATAGTTGTCTGCTCTTGCAAAGAGCAAAGTGTGTCTTGGGTGTTGACTTATGTAAGTGATAAATTAAGCATCTAATAGGTCTCTCCTGTTATTGTCACTTTTTAGTTGTTTTAAAAATTCAAAACATCTTTTTGCCTGTATGCTAATTAACAATGCCAGAGACAACTTTAAATAAAATATGAGTATTATGCTGTGACTCTATTCCCAAAGCAACAATTGGGCACGTCGCGCGCATATTAACTAAGCCGCCGCCGCTATCGTCTAGCACAGCCCTGGGCATACACATTCTTATAAATCCATGTTGTTTCATTAGCTGTGCATCCCATTTACACTTGCATGGTTTATGCTATGATGAATATGCCAATAATTGTATTCCAGTTGTCCACAGCAAAAACGTTGTACTTTGAATTGAGACAAAAACTTTGCTTTACATTTACATACATTTTTATTGTTTCATGCATTTGTCCAATAATTTATTTATTGGTTTTACAATTAACTTTGTAGTTTTTTTTATTTCGTATTCTTTCCGTTGACGTGACACACATATGTAGTATGTACGTGCGAGCAGTTACAAACCATACTTACAACTTGAAAGCAAAGCGACGATTGCGCATGTAATCGATAATCGTGTGTGAACTTTTAACTTAAGCAATAACATTAGCTGCCCACTTTCTCTTGCTCTCTTTCTTTCATGCATTGCCAGATACCCAGTTAGGATTGCCTTAAGCAAAGTGAACTAAACAAATAAATGAATGATCATCAATTGTGAATGACCAACGTTCTGGCCGTAATGCTCATAGCTCAGTGCGATAATTATTTCTCTAGTTGCTGCTAATTGGAATTTATTGCCTAAGTGTAAACTAATTTCAATGGCGTTTCTAAGTCACCCCGTGACATAATGACGCATTGTGCGTTATTACGTACTTGAAGCGCAGTAAGCGGACTTATGTACTTTGTGCCGATTCAAAGCATATTTGAGCTTTTTTGCATGCGTCTTTTAAAAACTTTGCTTGAAGCGCATCTGTGTAAGCATACGCATCATCACAACATGTCTTTAGTCTGACACTGAGTCGTCGCTGTAAGCTTTTGGTACTCGATTCATCACAAAATGAAAATAAGAATCATAAAATCAACTGTTGCATAACCGTTACATTTTGATTTATGCGCATAGTTCACTGACTTGCTCGATTGTCTCTTTGCCTGGCAGTCCGTGTGTCCGCCATTCTGTTTGCTTTTATTTATTAGTGGAAATTTATAAAAGTTGTTCAAACAAGAAAATATTTACATATCAATTAATGTGCCTGGCTAGCTTCTATTTAAGTGGTAATTATTTTCTTTTCTAGACGATTTATGGCAGCAACTTGCGGCAGATGTTCATGACATTGTGGGCATGTCTGTAGGTAACGTCAAGGGCCAGCTGTCGTGAAAATCATTAGCTTGCTATTTACTGCTGAACAGCAGTCGATAATTAGCGCAATTTGCAAATCTTTATTGTTTACAATGATGTCATTCAAAGGCAGAATGGCATAAACGTGCTGAGGGATTAAATTGTCGTACTTCTTGGGTTGAGCCTGAGTTCAGTGTACTCGTTAAAATCGGGTCGTCTAAAACTGTTTCCATCAATGTAATCTTGTGCAGAATCACAGTATTCTACAATCGAAGCTGTAGTTTGATGGTCTAACAGACGGCACTCTCTATAAATTAGCACCATCAACTTCGTCTGTTTTTGGAAGCTATTCGTATAATAAATATATGATCAATTGGCGGGCACTTTTCGGAGATCGTGATGTGGAAATTAGCAGCTTTTGCAGCTTCCTTTACGTGCCAAGTCGTATGGTTTCATTTTCGTCTGGTATTTTGAAATTGAATTCTTTTTGAAATCGTCTATTTCAAAATTCACAGTCGAGGCATAAATTGCTTGTTGAAATGTGTACAAATTTCTCAAAGCATTTGTACGAATATCGTTCTTGGTTTTTTTTTTTATTTTTTGTAATATTTTTCACGCGCCAAAAGTTTGTGGCTAACGACCTTGAGCTGCGTGCGGAAAACGAGGGAAAATTTGCGAACGTCACATTGGAAATGATTGCATAGAAAATATGTTCGAATCACAATGATTAAACTTGAAGGAAACAGTTTATTTTAAGCATTATTACTTTGATTTTTTCTAAATGACTAAGAGATCAAGAAAGAATATTCAAATACACACATACACGGGCCTGACTGCCATTGGCGTTGCATGCCATCCCGTGCAGCTGCAATTGCGCTGCGTTTCATTAGAAAATACGAGTAAATGACCTAGTCAAGTCAAATAGGCATTTTAATTTCAAATTAGCAAACTAGAAACAGACAATATAAGTTGCAATAACTGTGCATGCCAGTTCTCGCTTCTTCCAGGGCACGCTGCTCAAGTGCCACAAATGCAAGCCACAAGGCGACTCTGCCGCTGACAAAGGCGACGCATTCATCGCAAGGCATGCCACGGCATGGTCTGGCGTGTGCGACGTTGACGTCGACGTCGATGCCGATGTCGCTGTCGATGGTGTGTGAGAATATTTCTAATGCATAGCGGCACGTAATTACGTGTGGCCATCGCCAAGCACATGACAATTAAATGGCCGCTGTCAGAGTCACAGGCGCGCATAGCCACAGCCGGCGACGGCGACGACGTCCAGAAGCATTTAGATACAATTCTCAGATACGCGCACAAACACACGGCGATCAAGTGGACTACAATCGCCATTGGCCATGTGAAGTGTGTGACGCTGCTTTTCAATTAGTTCTTCTGAGCGCTTCACGAGTGATTGCGTGCATGCACTTGAAATGCGTAATTGTGCACGCGTATCTATTTACGTGTACATAACTGTGTATCTGTGCCACTTATTGTTTTTTATTCCGCTTTTGTAACTACGGCAAGTTGCAGCTGCGGTAAAGGCGGCCACTTTGTGGCTTCATGCTGGTTGGCAGTCTGTCTGGAACGCGCAACATGCGGACGGCCTTGAAGTGCGCTTATTACGCAAAAATGCTTTTAGTTTATTTACCCAGCGTAACTTGCCCATAAAGTCAGCAATTGATTGTCAATCGAATGGGTTTGTTCATGCATATGGCATAGGCATGCCTTGATGAGTTGTGGATACTTTTCTGCGCTTGATTTGGCGCATGCAACGCAACCCAAGGCGAGACAAGGCAAGGCGAAGCAGGGCGTGCACGAGTAGCTGGCTTAGCTGTGACTCGATTCCACAGTACATAACTGTGTTGATCTGTTGAACTCATACGGCATTGTGCGGTTGGTTATGCGAACGATGATTTCTAATTGCCATTAGTTGCACAGAACTTAGTGAGATCATTTATTTTCACAAGTGACGTTCGCTGGCTGCTGCTTGCCAAACGTTGTCTATAATGAAAATAGCTGAACAAATAAATAAATTCATGGTAATATATGGCTTTGGGGACGCGTGTGCGGGGAGCGTCGTCGCCTTTCAGCTGCACTAAAAATGCAAGCACCCAGCAGCAGAAGGCGTTGACTGCACGTTGTCCAAGTTGAGTGATTGCCCGCTGCAAGTTTCGTACAGACAACACATGATGTTGCGATCCGACCGATCCGACCGATCTTCGTGCATGTCTTCACATCATACGATTTACAAATATTTTCATTGGCATTCCTATATTCCATTCCGTTCCATTGCATTGCATTGCATTGCATTCGATTTGACTTGATTTGATTTAATTACTTTTCGTTGTTTAGAAGCCAGCGAGCCAAGCGAGGCAGCGTTTATTTTTAATGCTATACGGATATGCTTTTATTTATTGACTTAGATGCCCATTTGGCTACGCCTTGCCGCCCAAAGCAGATAAATGCCACACATGAGCTCCAAGAATTGCTTAGTAATAAAAAATAAAGATTACATTTATTGTTCAATTTCAAAGATCGGAAAGGAAACTGTAAAACTGGATTAACTTCTGAAAATGTTCGACGTCATTCGTCGTCTTTCTTGTATTTATTGCGGTAGACCGGCACCTTGCCGAGTATCAGCTGCCAGTCCGTGTAGTAGCAAACGGCCAAGCCGCCGGCAACACTAAAGAAAAGTGCCGAGCGAAAGCTTCGGGTTTTGTTTACTGTCAGTCAACTGCCAGTTAGGCGACTGCAACTGCAGGTGCAACTTACAAGGATTTGGCAATTGAAGCGTGTGTTTTGCCAAAGGGCAGCTTGTCTTTGTCGAACGGCAGCTTCATTGCGTTTGACTTTGCGGGCCGCGGGTGGAGGTGGATGGAAGCGCTTATGGCCTTTGCTGGACTTGTTGCGTTTGCGATTTAGTTGTTGACTATTTCGAATTTCGTAGGCCGAGATAGGTTAACGTACATTTTAAGTGTTTTATAAGTGACAGTTAAGGTTAGTTGCTTTAGACAAAGCATACTTGAGAATGATCCACTTACTCGCTTGACTCTGCTTCGCTTTGGCTTCGCATTTGCCTGTTCTCTTATCTCTGGGTATTTCTGATTGTAGATAGGCACGTATTTTGTAATTGCCTTCCAATCGGTGAAGTAAATAACCGCTAAACCCGCAGCTGCAGCGAAACTGAGCGCCGACGGGGCGCTACAAGCAGAAAACAAAAAGGACCAGATTCAATTCACAGGATTAATGTCCCGGCAGCTTACTCACAATGATTTCGCAATTTGCTTTTGCGTTTCGCCAAGTCCGAATTTTGATTTTCTATTGTCAGAACGCATCTTACTCAATTTTGGAAGAAGCCAATTAGTAAATGGCCTGGATTTGATTGCTACAAAAGCTGATATATTGTTAGTCATGCTTGAAGTTTTACTGAGTTTATGAAAACTCTAATGACGTATAGAACAAAGTTTACGAGTTTTTCGCAGAAAAGTTGGATCCAGCACATAAAAGCGATAATTGAGTGACAAGATGTCGCGTTAACACATCCAAGTTTTCCAAGGTATATTCCTGTATGAGATAATGGGATCATGTATGCCTGGTTCAAGTGTCGCTGGTGAAAACTTCTGCCGAAACGTGTTCGTGTGTGTTTCACTGCGATTATGTCACGATATGCCCGTTGCATGACTCAGACATGGCCAACACTTTCAATGTGCTCTTGAAAAAAACATTGAATGATATAAATCAAACTGAGCAAAGTAAATTTTTAAAATCAAAGTATGACCTAGCACACTTTCGGCCAACCAAACCAGCCTAGCCGCTTCCCCTTTGCGTTCATTCACGAATATTCATTTTTAAGCATTTAGTTTGTAGTCTAATCAAATGAACAGCGATTGTGTGCGGCGCATCGACCTCACTTAGAACTTGGGAGTAGCATCTATGGCATCATCAGACATGCTTTTGGGGTGCGTCTCTTATTACAAATTTAATGATAAATCAATTTCCCAGCTTGCCTGCAATGAACAACAATAAAAAACAAACAAACAAACAATAGCGACTACAACAACAGCAACAACAACCAAGGCGAGTAATAAAGAAGCATGCGGGCAAACATTTTCCGCAATTACATTGCAATCAAAATGTAGCAACTTTCACTTATTTTGGACTATTCTCCCTTTCATAGCATGACATAAAAATGTTATGCGTACACGAAAACTCGCCAGTTTAGCCAGCGAATTGTCAGGATTTTTCATTAGTGCATGATTAAACGATCAAAACTCCTTCGATGCGTGTCCTTCGCCTTGAAATTTCCGGCTCTTGTAGGCCGACATGCATGCCATGGACATTAGCCTCGTTCAGTCGCTGCTGCTGCGTTGATGAGGTGTCGGCTCGTTGAGGTGGGCCTCACCTGCGCATCCGCATGCCGCTACGCACGCACTAAGTGTGTCACTGACTCATGTCCTCAGCAGTATACGGCGTATGCAAAGGATATGCGCGCGCTAAGACAATCATTTTTATTGCTTCGGGCCAGCAGTTTCTACGCCTTTCAGAGGCAGGCTGACTGGCAGGCAGGGGCTGGTTTGCGGCTGTTAGGTGAAATTGGCGCGTCTACCATAATTTAGGAACACACCCTGTGGGAATATGTATAACAAATGGGCTTCCGCTTCCTGCGCAAGCCAACATGCCGAGCATTCGCCTTTTATCGATAATTTTGCATATTGGTTTTTGTTTTCGTCTTCTTTGTTTTCTGTTTCGGCTTGGCCGGCCCCCAGGCGCAGGCAGTTCAAGGATTGCTGCTTCTAATGCTATTTTATTTCTTGTTGTTGATTTTTTGTTTTTGTTTTCATTTTTTTTTCTCCTTTAGCTTGCTGCCATGAAGATTGTATTGTTGCTCGCTGTTTTGGCGCTTGCCTATGCGCAAGATGATTATTGCTTTGGCAAGGACCCCGAACGCTCGCAGACGCGTCATTTCACATCGAAGACCGCTTATGCGATTATCAGAGGCACAAATATGGATAAGCAGTATCTGGTGCCAGGCTGTGAGCCGAAGAAGATCTGGATATACCACAGGCATGGCACGCGCTTGCCCGACAAGAAAACAATCAAGAAAGCGCCACGCCTGGAGGAGGTGAGTTCTAAGCGTGCAAGTTATGTAGATCCAATGCAATGGAAGTGATTTTTGCAGCTGCGCGATTTAATTGTGAAGAACTATCGTGTACTAAGAACGAAACCGGACACGAATGCGTTGTGTCAAGAAGATTTGCTTATATTGCAAATGTGGAAGTGGAATGCCAGCATAACCACGGATCAAGCGGAATATCTCACCAGCCAGGGATATGTCGATTTGCGGGGTACGGCAAAGGCCTATCAGCATTACTATTCATCGGTTTTGCGAAGGGACTATGACGACTCCTACTATTTGGTAAGTTAATTTTTGACTTCAGCTGCTGTGTGAATCTGCTAATCAATCCTTTGATAATACTTAGTTCCGACACACGGACACGCAACGCACGCAGGAGAGCTTCAAAGCCTTTAGCGAGGCACTCTTTGGCGAAAACAACGGTGCCAGAGCAGAAGATGTGCCCTCTGAGGATAGATTCCTGCGGCCATATGACTTTTGTAGCTCGTACCAGGAGCAAAACTACAAAGGAGCAGGTTCGGAGTATGCCAAGTATAAGTTATCGCATGTCTGGAATGACACCTTGTCTGCCATCTCGTCACGTCTGGGGTAGGTAACGTTGGCAGCCATTAAGATGTAGATTTTATCATTTTTATGCTTACACAGCTTCCAGTACACTTTGGCCACCGAAGACGTTGAGTTGATGTACGATATGTGTCGCTATGAGCAGGCCTGGTTTGTGGAACGGAGCAGTCCCTGGTGCGCTGCCTTCTTGCCCGAACAGGTCAGCGTGTTTGAGTATGGGGAAGATCTGAAGCACTATTACAAATCGGGCTACGGCTTTGAGGATAATCAGCGTCTCAACTGTCGCGTCGTGCAGGATCTGCTTAAACAGCTCGACAGTGCAGATGCTCCGCATGCGATTGCCTATTTCGCGCACTCCCTAGGCCTGCAGACGCTCATCACTGCCCTTGGCATCGATAAGGATGAGAATCCTCTCACTGCCGTGAACTCTGACAGTCAGGCATATCGTCGTTGGCGCACAAGTAGCATTGATCCATTTGCGGCGAACTTTGTGGCGGTGAAGTACGAATGCGCATCCGAACCCGTGGAGAAGGACAAGGTTGTGTTCTTCTTGAATCAGGATGCTGTCCGTTTGGATTGGTGTAATGTCGGTCTGTGCAATTGGTCGGAAGTGCAACGGCGCTTCAAAACGCTGGCTGAAGCGGACTGCGGTTCTTATTACTGTCGAGCAGGCGCTGCCGCGACGTTCAGGGCTGTGACCATGTCGGTATCCATGCTGTTGGCTGCCATTGTCTACTTAATATTTTAATGCAATTTTATGTTAATACGAGTATAGCGTTTGAATAGTTTAACTTAATTTTTAATACATATAAAATGTACAAAGTTCAAACCAAAATGACTATAATATGACTATAGCCAGTTTGAGTCCGACAGCTGTTGATTTAACCAAAATGCTACGATGTGTGGAAATCGCACGAATTCGTTTACTACTAAAAGTGCACAACTTACAAAATTTATAATTTTAACAGGTATGATTGTTTCTCCAGTTAAATGCAAAAGTCAGAAAATAGCTTTAAATCTTTACAATTTAATTAAATATTTAATAAAAGTAAACTAACTAAAAAACACACACACAAACATTCTCGTAAAAATCGTACCTGACTTTATTATTTTTGGCTGTTGGAGGTAAATTTTCGTAATTGTAATGCTAGGATTCCGTGTGCACTTTTACCAATTGCACTCGCAATATTTTTTTATATTTATTTAATAAATTTAAGTTCAATAAAAAATTTGAGTTTTTGGTGTACGAATGACCATTGTAACGCCACGTTTATTCAAGCAGTGCACAGATAGTTTTATATTCTGACAAGCAGTGCACGTAGCGCGTTGTTGTTGCCGACAAGCAGTGCCTTCTAAACTGTTAGATGAAACAGCAGTACAGATGGCGCTGCAAAAAGTCAATATATTTGATGCAAAAATTGTTAAGAAAGCGAATTCAAATGAAACCTGCGCAAAAGTCAAACTGAAGCAGTTTACTATTAATTTTATCGATTCGCTGAAATGTTTTTGCTTTACAAGCGAAAACTTAAGACAAAAAGTCCTGTGCAAATTTTGTTTATGAATGAGAAGCCAGCTGGTGTCAGCGTGCCTGTCATTTGTCGCACATTAACCAGCCAATGTATGTGTATGTGTGTGTGTGTATAGTTTTGGCTTTGAATGTTTTATTATTAGCAACTTTAATTAACTAGAAATTAATGAATTTTGTAAAGCGAAAGCGGAAAAGAGTACATTAGACATCTGTGAAGCGTGTCAGACGTCATCGTTGATGTTTACGCGGCATCAGTTGCCATGCGGCAGTGTGCGCATAAGAATGAGTAATGTATGTCCTCAAGACTCAAGGATGAACATAAGCCCATGTTTTTTCAAAATAAATCACAAAATACTCAGGCAAAAGCGCATAGCCTAGCCTATATATGGCTTCTTAAAGGATCTGCTTTCCAACGCGTAAGTTGTCACGTGTTTCCTGTTAAACACAATAATGATGCGTATTAGCGTTGCTTAAGTGCCACCACGGCAAAGTTCAGTTGAAGCGAAGCTAATGGTGCCTATTGCGGTAACAGTATAACAGTAGCAGCAGCAACACCGAAAGCCAAGTCGTCATCATCAACATCTGATACTCGCTTGTGTCATACTTTCAGGCTAACCTGCGCGTGTGTGTGCCTGGGTGTGTGCGTGTGTGTAAGCATCTTCCGTAAGCTTGTACATCGGTTAATACGTTATCACTTCAGTGTGTGCGCGTATGTCTGACTGTGTGTGTGGTTATGTCATGTGCGCCGTGAGGTTGGCTTGCCCAGAGTCTGTGCCGAGAGTCGACTTCTGACTGTTGCCAGTCGCATGCTGCCCCGTTTGACTTGTGTAAGCGCGACCGTCGGTTGGTCACGCGTCGATTGACATGTGTTGTGTCTTAGATGGCACAGTGGTGTGCACTTGCTCAATTAGTGTTTGAGGCTACTTAACGCGTTTCTGCATTAGCAGCCACATCAGCGCTTTGGATTGCAAAATCTTAAATTTCAAAATCTGCTTTGGCTCGGCTGACGTCACACGCAGTTATCTTTAAGGGGCAAATGCATTAAGAGCCAAATCAATATGAGAATTCTTATACGCTCACGTTAACATAAACATTAATGATACGAAGTTTTGGCCGAACTTTGGCGAGTAACCACTGTCAGGTCGAGCACGATGAGCGAAGAGCGTAAGCTAGGGTATGGAACGTGTCCGTTGTTCCTGGGCGCAGGACCCCAACCCAAGTTACTGCTTAGGCTCACAGTCAGCCACTGACGAACAGTTTTGGCCAAAAGTTATAGCCAACTCATTTGCTGGCAGGCTGCGAACACACGCGCACATGTGTGTATATGCGGCAGGTAAGCTCTGCTAGTCCAGAGACTGTAAATGAAACTTGGCAAATGTGCAAAATGGCTGCGAATAGACGCAGCAGAGTAGAGTAGACGACTGCGCAGCGCCTTCGAGGCGACACATAACACGGCAGACACGGCCACACGCGGGGGCAGAAGCAGCCCAAGCCAAGGCGAAAAAGGTACAACAGGTATGCGGAAAAAGTCTCTCGACTTTGCGTGGTTGGGCGAGGGTGTACGCGGTTTGCTGTAGTTTTTGCTTTGGGTCGTGTGCATTTAACAGGAAATATGATATTTTCAGTAACATGTTTTTGCATAATTTTACCAGCTTAGCTTCTATGAGTTGAAAAGTTTTGCAGGTTTTTCATATTTACTTTTTTTTCACTCGCATATGCAAGCCACCTTTTTTTATGATACTTGTAGCTTCTGTGGCAGTTATGCGCGCTTTGAAGTAATTTGCTAATTACTAAAAAATTCTGCCTGCAAATGGCAAAAAAAAGGACAAAAAAAAAAATAAAACAAAAAGGAAACCGAACGCTAAGTTGTGCATTTGTAAGAATTTGTTTAGTGTTTGTCTGAAATGAATAAAGAACAAAGCGGAATGTGAGCAATTAGCCACAAAAATGTTTTGCAGCATGCGGTCAACGGTTGGCATCAACTGCCAAAGGACATGTGAATAGAAAAAGAAAATATAAAAATAAAAATACATATAAAAATAAATATATTTGCTCGAGTCTGGGTCACTGCTTTTGCCTTATGGCGTTTGAGTTTTACCTTTTCGGTTGTCCGTCTTTGCTGTGTGTTTTATGCTCATATAAGCTTTGCTGTTTATTTAAGGATATGTGTTCATTTTGTTTTAATGTGTGTGTGCTTGTGTGTGTGTCTAAGTGCCTAATTTAGTTTTATTGTGCAATTGCGTACGAGGTTTTACACCTTTACAACTTGTCAAAATGAACATTTCCTTCCGCTTCGACGCATTTGAAATGTAATTAAGACGAAATTCATTACGTATACGCAGTGTGTGGCATTGCTAATTGTACAGACGCCTATGCTGCCTGAGCTGCTTATGCGGCTGCTTATGTGACTGTAGTTGCAGCAAATTAGTCTAAGGCACAATTCGCTGGCGAAATGCAGCCAGGCGCAGATTTATTAAAGCAGACATGCGTTGCACTATGCGACCCCTGTGTGCTTTAACCGCGCTGCCTATGGCAGTGTGCGAGGATTACACTCACTGTCAGACAGTACAAGGCAGCTGAGCAGATTCAGTGCAATTACAGCGCAAATTCACACATGAATAAGTAAACAAGTTGAGCTGCCGACGACAGCTGCGCTTCCTCGAATCGCATAAGTGCCTAGGCGCACACTAATAAATAATCATTACTGCAGCGGGACTACGCTGCTCAATGCCTGCCTATATATGCATTGGAGTATATGTACCATACACACATATGTATTATGTATATACGCGTATACAGTCGTACAAACACATATGTGCGGCAGCCAACTGCTTATCAATCAGCTTACGAAATAAATGTATTAAGTAGAACTCCTTGGCATGGCTGCCGCAAGTTCTACCGCGGTTCGCTGTTAGTCAACGACTGCCGTCAGTCATAAAAGTCAAGTGGAATCCAATTATGACACCCGCATGCAAAACAAAACAAAACAAAACAATAAAAAAAGAAAGGAAAAGCTTATAAAATTAAACCAGCAACGAAGGAATAACATAAAAAATTCGGCTTACTCCCCATAATCTTCCACCCGCCATCCACTACCCACCATCTCCAGCCGCATGTCATTTGCGGCATGTTACTGTGTTTTAATGTTATTTTTAGCGCTTAATTAGCGTACATTGATTGTGTATACGTGTAAGTGTACGTGTACGTTTGCATGTCAGTGTACTTGTGACGGTGACGGGGGCGGTGACTGTTTCGCCAGTTTAGCTGCTGGCAATGCTGGCTGTAATGGGAATGGCAAAGCATTTGCTTAAAGTTATTAAAAATCGTGGCTTTGGTGGCACTTGGCATGTGACGGTGCACTGTGTGGAGTGTGGACTTGGGAGTGTGGTGTGTGGAGTGTGGTGTGCGCTAACCCGATTTGTGTTGCCATTAAATTTTGTGTCTTCGGCTTAACAAGCGTTTAATGCATGCGAAATCACATTACACATACGCCATGTAGGCGCACTTCAGTTACAGCTTTCATTTAACGCCAGACCATGTATTTTGCTTATTTAATTTTTATGCTCGCATACACATATGCATATAGCGCGTATGTGTGTGTACGTGTGTGTATATAAAAAAGTCAAGTAAATATCAGCCGCAAGCATTTTTAATTTAAATTCTCTCTCTTTACAAAACAAAAAAGAATTATATATATATATTTATGTATAAAATACACTTGCATATACAATATATATAATTTTAATGATATTTCGTGTTCCGTATATCACAATGCCTGCCGCACATGCACTCCCACTGACGCTTTGTGCTCTTAATGCTCGCATTATTATTGGCAGTTAGACACTTGCGTCCGCATGCCCGCGCACCCGCACACCCGCGTACCCGTGACCTTGCACTTTTTACAGTTTCGGCTTAAAAAATTGCCAATATTATTAAATTATGCCGCATACAAAAGTACGTGCCAGGACACGAGCGACTCACATGCCCGACTGACTGCACAGCATGTGTGGGCGCATTCGGCTGCTTCTGCTCGCTGGCATACCCTACATATGTGTATTTTTGACAGTGTGCCGCGCCTTGATATGGGTTTTGACAGGCCTGCCGACCGTCAATAGTTGAAAATTGGATAACCTTATGCGATAAGTCAATAATAGAAAGCTGCTAAAGCAGACAATTTGCTTTATTCGCCACTGCTGTGGACTTTGGCTTGCCTATTGCTGCGTCGACTTTTTTGTTGGCGGTGTGAGTGGCTTTCAAGAGTCTATGTATCTTTTAAGCTTGCTTTGCCGGCCTACGGAACAGTGGCATTTTGGCTTCAATGCTGTTTACTAGGAAGAGCAGCCAATGCTAAGCGATGCGAGGCCATACATTTCCATTTCATACTTTGTGGTGTTATGCATTGTGCATTAATGTTTGCCTTAAAGTTAACAGCAACAATTCTCTGGCATCGCCATCGTTGCCAGATCAAGCACAAGTGTCCACAAATGAGTGTGTAGCGCATAATGGCTTTGTCAACAGTCGCCTGAGATGTTAAAACTTTTCTGGTTTTTTTTAAATTTTTATTTTTTTTTATTTAGTGCCTGCGCCTTTGTGAAAAGGCAGTTGATGGCATCATTATGTCCTTCTGGTTACTTACAAATCGTTTCCTTATTAGTTTGCATATTTATGTACGATTTTCCTGGCGTTTGTTGCTCGCTTTTTCATGCGTGCGCTCCTGGCACAGCGCAGAGCCAGGCGAAGGCCGCTTGTGGAATAATTTAATATTCAATAAGTCGGCTGTCACGTGCAGGTTCCCGATTTCCGATTGCCATTTGACATTGCGGTTTTTTTGGTTTTACGTTTGCATGTTGCTGCGCTTTTTTTTTTGCCAAGCAAACATTTCACAGGAATTTTATTAAGCGTAAACTCGCAACTCGGTTTCATTTAAAAACGAAAATATTATGTGCAGATTTAACTGCAGACAGTTTCAGGCGGCAACGCCATGCAACAACAGAGAGAGAGAGAGAGAGAAAGAGTGAGGGTGAGCGAGAGTGAAATGAAAAAGCGAATTAAATATTAATGCCATTAATTACAATCGATAATGCTGACGTAATAATAAAAACACGTGACCGCAGGAGAGGTAAGCGCCTGTGCAGCATGTAAATCAATTTTTAATTCGTTTTACTTTTATTCAGACGATAATAAGGACGAATTTATGCAACTCAAGTGCCGCAGGCGTCGCTTGTTTTTGTTGTTGGCCGACAGCGTTTTGCTGACTTAATGCGAAAATGCATTAATTAAGTTTAAAACGCTGCATGCGGCCATAAGATCAGCATCAGTCAAGCATAGCGTAGCCACAGATAAAAGCAGCAGGCGGCGACTTCTGCTCAGAGGGCTGTCAGGAGTTTTACGCAGCAAAGCAATTAAGCGCGCAACTTGCTTTTGGCGAGAAAAGCGAAGTACCACCAACGGCAATAAAATGCAATGAATGTGAGTTTATGGAATGCGTATTAAATGTTGTTCATCGGTGTAAATGCGACGAGTAAAAAGTGCCGCAAGTACAGTGTGCTGCGGCAATCGGCGCCAGAAAGTATGCAGCAACTATTTACAATATTTGCATTGATCAAAGCATACGAGCCGCGGCGGCGCATGCGAATGTTTATTGGCACTTAGTCGTGTGGCGCAAATAAATTTGCTAAATGAACAACACTGCTGCGGTTGTTGTTGTTGTCGCTGTTGTCGGTGTTGCCTTTGCTGCTGATGTAGCTGGCTTGGCGTGACTCCGGCGTAGAAGTCACAGCAGCCAAGTTTTAGGACGCAATGCTCGTGGCAATAAACTTGCGTGCTAAATTGCGGTCGTAAAGCTAGGAGTTGAGTGTGCGGGAGTGGGACAGTGTGGGGAATGGCCAGGTACGCGTATAACTTGAGTCAAGTTTAGTCCCTGAGTTTAGTCTAGTCGCCCGGCATGCTGCAGGTTAATGAAAAGAGGCCGCCACTCAATAGCGACGGAAGTTTACGCTGTTGGCGCTAATGACAATGCCAGCAGCGCGCGTTTCCGCACTTGTGCGCCATATTTGTGTTGCCTAGCTATTTCCGGTGTGTGTGTTTAAAAATACACGGCCAAGAAGGCTTTGCCAGCTCTCGAGCGCTGAAGAATTTCTATGCCTAAGCCTTGGGCTTTGGGTGAAGGCAGAAAAGTCACGTAGGCTTGTGCACGCGTGTTGCGGCGTCTGTGGCTAAGGATTCGTTGGCAGTCTTTAATGAAGACATTTCGTAGGCATCGACAGTCGACAGTCGTAACACTTGCTGCCAGCCGAGCGAAGACACGTAGGCGCGCACAAGCTACGCAATATTTATAATGACTGCGTGTGTGTGTGTGTGTGTGTGTGTGTAGGTATGCCTGCCTTGCCGATTATTGCAGGAAACATATTTGTATTTGTGTAAAATAATCAAATCAATTTTATTTGAAAGCAAATCAGCAAAGAGAAGTCAACAAATCGGCATAACAAGGCAACTTACGCGATGCGTGAGAAAATCTAAAATCTGTAGCGCTTCACGGCACGATAGTGATAGCCGTCATCGGCCAGCACAGCGCTCTGCTCGTCGGGCGGACCCACAACGACGACAGCCTCACTCAGCGGCGGCAAATACTCGGCTGCCACCGGCAGCAGCGACGGCTGCTCCACGGGCCGTTTGTAATGGTAGCCATCATCGAGCAGCACGGCTGAGTCCTGCTGGGGTTCGGGTTCGAACTCGGCTTCCTCTTCGGCAATCGGCACATCGACAACGCGCACGGCAGGCGGCTCCTGCTCAGCACTGGCTGGCTGCGGTGCCAATGCCTCGGCTGCCTCAGTCGTTGGCGTCTCTGTTTCAGCATCAGCCACGGGCTCAGCCAGCGGAGGCAGATACTCGTTGGCGAGCTTGAGCTGCGGCACAGCGGCCACGACTTCCACGGTGTCGACGTTATCCTCAGCCGGCGCTGCTGTCGGCTGGCTCACGATGGCTGCTGGCGCTGCTGTTGGAGGCAGATACTCGTGGTGCGGCGGCAGATACAAATGCGAGACGTCGCGTCGTTTGCGCTGACGCAGCTTCAAGCGACGCACCGTGCGATATTCATAGCCATTCGCATCGATGACGGCGCTGTCCTGCGTGCTCGGCGCCGCAGTGTTTTCCACGGACACGGCAGCCGTCTTGACCACTGCCGGCGGCAGGTACTCTGGCGCTGGTGGCAGATACTCAGCAGTTGTGGCCGCTACGGCCAATTCGCCGACATCGCGACGCTCCCGGTTGGCACTTGGAATAAGCGCAGCGCCGGCTATGGCCGAATAGGTCAGGATACTCGAGAGCGCAAAGATTTTCTGAAATACAAATCTGATTAGGTCTGCCTTTGCTGCCGCCTCGACTGTCTGTCTGTCCGTCGGAATGTCTGACGCAATGTCTGATGGACTTGTGCAAGTTGGAATCTTTTGTTTCCGTGCCAATACAAACCATTTTTTCACACCGTCTGCTGGTTGCTGCTTGCGGGACTTGTTGCGTGTTGCAATTAAAAGTTGCCTTTGCTGTTTGTTGGCTTACCCAGCGTGCGTCTGCTTTTTTATACCAAGTTGGCTTCTAAGCGAATAACTTTTCTTGTTTGTTTCTTCTGTGGCCAAGTTGTGGCTGTTGCTTTTTGTTTTTGTTTCTGCTGTTGCTGCTGCTGCTGATGCTGCTGCTGCTGCATAACTTCATTAAAATCAAAGCAACTCTTTTTACGCTGTTTTCTCGCTATTTTGTTACCAATTTGCTGTGCGCTTTGTGCTGTTGGCCACTTGAGCCAGCTCTTGTGCATCACTTGAGCCTCGCCTCTTGGCGTGCTGTGCGCTTAACTGTTTCGGATCTGCGCCGTCGTGGTTCAGCATGATTTCGTTTTTGGCTTGGCTTTGTCTTCAGTTGGTGCGGCGCCGCTGCCGCTGTTGTGGCCGCCTTCGTGCCCCGCGTCCGAAGTGCTTTGAACTTGGCTTTGTTGCAATGTCAAGTACGCACTTGTGGCAATGTTAAGTGTCTGCCGCGTTCGTTCATGCGCCGATGCGCACCATTGACCTTTTGCGTTGATTTTCGGTTATTTTTCGTTTGTTTTATTTATTTGTTTTTGTTTCTTTTTGGCTTTTTGTCTTGGGTTTTTGTTTGACTGAAGTTGAGGTTTTAATTTGTTTAATGAGCGGAAATGATTTAATGTATTTATTTATTTCGGATTTTGCCATTGTTTATTTTAACAGTAAAAGAGTTTTAAGTTTATTTTCTTTTTATTTGATTTTTTTCTGATGTTTCTCAAGTCATTTTGTTTGCATCATAGTATTGGATATTGATAGCAGGCAATTTTGAACGTTGCCTAATTGTTTGATGATTATTTGGCTTTCAGCGAGTTGTGGGTGTGTAATTATTATTTATCTTGTGTTGGGAATTCAACTAAGCTGCTTTAGGGAAGGATTGCAAGTCAAGATTGAAAACATATTTTTAATATATTCAGTAAAATGATTTTATTATGGTCTGGCGGAGAATAGTACAAGGATAAGCATATGATAGCATGAAAAATAATCTGTATTGCATACGGAAGAGATAAAAGAAATGTTAAAAGTACTCAAAGAAATCATAATATAAGTTTAAATATGTGCTCGTGGTTTTCGTCGCTAAATATCCAATAACTCTGTAATTTTATCATGCCTCAAAAATTATGTAAAGCCAATAATGATTAACAAATTTTTTACATCGCGGTTTACAAATTGAAACCAAGTAGCTTATGTAGCAGGGATATAATCCGCATGTTTGCATACTGAACTTTGTTTTATAATAAAAAAAAAACCATGATTATTTATTTATTAAGCAATCAACAGATAAATCAACAGCAATGAAATGTCAAACAGAACGTAAATAGGCGTGAATTATTTATAAAGGCATATAATTTGCATTTTATTATTATTATAATTTTGATTGCGATTTGCGCTTACCCTGTCAGTTGGAAAATTGCTGTGGTAATGTGCATTTAATAATCGAGAGCCATTAAAATCGAATAAACATAAAACTGACAGCAACGCAAGCCACAATATGCCAATTTATACATGCCACAAATATGCTAAGCAAATTTATTTGTTTGGATGCATAAATGCATTTATTTATTTACAATATTGCAAAAACAAATTAAAAACGGCGAGTTGTCTAGTCTAATTTAAAACACATAACATATTTGGCTTAATGCACGCCGCTATTAGCCAATAAACACTAAAAGCGGCCAAAGTGACAGCATATTAAATTGGCTTGTGAACTTCGGTGCAGAGTACATAAATAATTTATTAAATAATAAACAAAATGTTCGCAAATATTTTCGCAAGGAAATTGCTCGCAAAACAGGAAAAAACCAAAGATCAAAGCGCAATAATGCACGGTTGGGTTTATGTGCTTTTCATATGCAAATAGCTGCCAGAGAAATACTGACTAACGCGACTCTGCGCTGCTGTTCTAGGCAAAAGAAATAAATCCAAGCGACGACTTAAAGTGGCGCGAGGAATATTTTTTATGCTCCATATATGCGGCGCTTGGCTTAATCTAATAAAAAAATAAATATATATGTATATTATATATAAAATTAAAAAAGAAAAAGAGCAACACGCGTGCAAACAAATAAATCATGGCAAATATGCCTAAAAGCGGCAACACATGCACATTATGCTCAGGACCCCGCAAAGTATGCTCTCGAAAATAAGAAAACAAAACAACATGTACGTGTCAGTGACTTGTTGCTGCCTGCTGGCTGTTGGCTGTTGGCTGCTAACTGTTGGATGTTGCCTGTTGGCTGTCGGTTGTCGGTTGTCGGCTGCTGGCTGACTTTAAATGTAGACAAGCAGAAGAAAATAAAAAAAAACCGAAAAAAAAGATAACCAAAAATGGCAAGAAAAATTTAGTATAAAAACATAATAAGCGTGCGTGAGTGAATGAGTGCGTGAGTGTAAAAGAAGTGAAATTGTAAAAAATGCCAAACGGTGCGTAACGCAAGTGAATTTATGTTTATTTATTTTTGGCACAGAGGCAGCCAAGTGTAATTCATATGGCAGACGCTAAGCGTCGAAATAGAACGCAGCCGAGCTGCGCATTCTGCCAAGAGCCACTCGTCATAATTTATTGCCCTTATAAAAGTCGATGCGATTGCTGATATAAATTTTAGTCGGCATTGATTTTTTCTTTTCTTTTTTCTTGTCTTTCTTCTCCTTCTTCTTTTTCTACTTGTTTTCCTTTTATTTTTTTTGCTGCTGCTGCCATTTTTTGGTTAGATTTGAAATTTTATTTCGTGTTCTGTTCTGTTCTGTTCTGTCTCTGTTAAATGAATAAAACAAAAATAATAGAAAATAAAATACAATCGTGCATGATTGAATCTTTCTGTTTCGTATTTGACGTTACGTTATGCGGAGCCAGCCCCAAAAGCAAAAGCTGAAAAAAACACATATACATATGTGAAAAATTACGTGTGCGCCATTTGCATTTTTGGCATTTTTGCCGCATTGCGTTTGTTGTGGGTTGAATTGCTGGCTTCGTTTTTTTGTTCCTTTTTATTTTTTGATGCTGCCTTTACCAAATCAAATTGTTTGCATAAGCAGGCAGCTCTCAAATAAATATGTTTATGTGCGTAAATAGGCAACAGCACAAAATGAGCTGCTGAAATAACGGCATATATGTGTCAATTGAATGTAAAAATTCCTTAACGAGCTCCTCCTCATCTGCTAAGCTGCTCAGGGTCCTTTTTGCAAACGCAAAACTAATACACTCAATTTTATACATGAATATACGATTCGGGTTTAAACTGCCAATGAATTGCTTATCAGGAACTTAAATCACTTTTGGTTTTTTGAAAACGCCGATGCCAGACCCGCAGTAGTCACATCCGTAATGAATCAAACCCTTTGCTAATTGTGTGAATTAAGGCGCTAATGAGCCTAAGCCGTGAGGCAGCGTGCGGCACATTGGGCTGCAGAGTAGAGGAATGCCTAGTCAAGCAGGTAGAAAATGTCTACACGTGTTGCTCCTTGTTACATGGGATACGTGCTCTAAGCTCGGTTTATCCTGCTCTAAGCCGACAATTGAGTAACCTATGTCCACTTTGCTTTACTGGGCAGTGCCTACCAGCGACTGACCTTTTGCGCCTACCACGACGAAGGACATACACTCGCCATACACAGGACATACGCATGCCGTTAGCCAATAAGGGGCAGTTAGCTCAGCATGCTTGACTTTGCATGGTCGGCTGCACGTGCGGAGGGTCGGACTGCGTGGCGGGCGGTGGGTCGGCCGGTTGCTTGTTCTTAGGGTCATTTTGTATTAGTTTATGTAAATTTCTGTTGGGTTAAATTTTGTTAGCACAGCACTTGTATGCGACGTTTTTACAGCACAAAATTTGTTGGTGAATTTATTAACTTTAAATATTTATTTTCATTTTGCAGCGAGAGGAAGAGCACACGAATGCGCGGGAGGGGTGAACAAATGGGCAAAAAATGCAAAGCACAAATGGAAAACGGCAAGAAAAGGGTTAAAGTCAAAGCTGTTCGCTCGAAAGGCGAGCAAACATATGCGAAGGCCACTTGAAATGTTATTTTCCTGAAGTTTAGCCAGAAATAAATGAATTTCTTGTTAGAGACGACCTTGAGGCGTCAAAGTGTAAGCTGTGAATTTTTTTTTGCCTTAGCAACGAATTGCGCGCATTTTTTATTTCATTTTATTTTATTTTCGTTGCTTTTTCTTCTTTATTGCTATTAGTGATTTGTTGTTGTGGTCTGTCTGTGTTGTTGTATTTCGCTTAGATAAATTGAAACATGAAAATCCTTTTTTCATTAAAACTGACAATGTAAATGTTGACAAGACTCACTCGCCTCAACGTTGCGTATGCGTAATGCATTTTATGAGAATACTCTGTGCATGTCAGTGGAATTCGGTTAGCACCATTGCAGAGTCTATGACAGCGCTTCGGCACATTTCCACATTTCCACATTTGCACATTTGCACTAATAGCTAATTAGTTGATACTGACAGCAGACAGTTTAATTAGCTTTCAAATCAAAATATTCCACAAAAGCCTGCGTCGGCAAGTGTCAGCATGCGTCGGTAGGGGCGGGACTGTGCGATTGTGGGACTGTCAGATTGCCGAATCGTGGGATTGTGGTGGGATCGAGGGAGTGTGTTGTGTTTGTTAAATCACCTAAACAGTTGGCAAGTTATGTAAATTTACGGCATTTAAGTGACTTGCGCAGCAACTTCTTGTAGTTGAGCAACAAATTGAAGTTAATTAAAACAGCTTGCGGCCTATAATTAAATGGCGGCATGTCAACAGCCAGAGCCACAGCCACGCTCACACTCGGATGTTAGGCATCGTCGTCACGCAAGCCTCGGCGGATTTGCTTCGGAGCTCGACGGCGGCGCGCTGGGGACGCTGGTTGCTCCGCATGTGATTAACATTCGCCATAAGTGGTTTTCAAATTGATTTATGTGTGTGTGCTCGGTTTTGAAATCTCGCACATTTTGTGCTTAATTAAAGTGAATCTGTTGCGGTCTGCGCATTAGCACAAATTATAAGTTATATGGTACGTGCATAAGTTAAATGCAAGAAAGGCCAGGCGAGGCCAGGCAAGGAAAGGAAGCGAAGGAAAATCGCACAGCGCCATATGCGATGGAAGTCGGCCAAGAAACGTTCGGCCAAATGCCTATAGACGCAATGAATTGTGTATAAGCCCAGGCTGGCAGACAGGCGAGCCTATGCCAGGGGCAATAAATATACACAGGCTCCCTTGCCTGTTGCCTAATGCGAAAAGGTCCTTCAACCAGACGCATTGTGTTGATGTGTTGCGCGAGCATTTTGCTAGACTTGCTTTGCTTTTAAGACATGGCTTCTGCATTTTTAAAATTCAATTTAAATTTTCCTTGAACATCGGCGCTTGAGGCGCTGCTACAATGCAAAATCGTTTTAGAAACACATGTGTTTGTGTTTGTGTGTGAGAGTGTGTGTGTGTGTGTGATGTGGCTGCTCTCGCTTATGCTTAATGCAAAATGTAAAGGTCGCTTTGGCTGCTGCCAAAAAGGCTAATGGCTTAACGGCTTCGTAAATAATCGGAGGCGCGCAGTCTGCCATGTTGATAAGCAATGCTCGCGTATTTTTTGATTTACTAACAAAAGCAACGAGTTATCGTGTCTACTAAATAAACGAAATTCCCTCAACCCAAGTGAAAATGCTAAAAGAAACCCCAAACAGCTACAAACTCAATTAGGCCAAGTTAGAGGTCGCAAAAAAAAAGAAAGAAGGAAGTTGTGGATGTTGTATGAATATATGCATATGGCGACATGATGCTGCCCATTAGGAGCCGCAAGTGCACAGAGCAGCGTTATGTACAACAATAACAATAAAGAGCATAATCGTCGAGCAAATTAGCTGGAGTGAACACTTTCATTACATTCCGAAACATTTCGTGTGGTTTTGTTTTGTTTCGTTTCTCGTTTTGTTATTTGGTTTCGCTTTTTATTTTTATTATTGTTGCGCTGTTACTTTGCGATTATTTTATTTTCATTAACTTGTTACACATTTCGTATTATTGTTATTAAACGCATTATTATGCTGCTTTATTTAGCAACCGCAAACAACAAGGCGAGCAACAACAACGGCAACAGCAACAGAGGCAACAAAGGCCGCAAATAAACAAGTAAACTGCACACACACACACACATACATCACACACACACACACACAGACACAAAGCAAAGTCATTTACGACGTAAAATAAGAAACTATATAACGAAAACACAACCCAAAACCAAACAAAAACAAGGCAAAAAAGAAGAAAAAAAAAATAAATAAACAAGTTTATGAACTTTCTGTTAGTTTAGCAACAGACGAAGTGTGTGAAAGTGAGCGGAAGTGGGGCGGCAAGGGCGTGCGCTGTAGGCAAGGTGTACAGACGGCGACTGCCACCGGAAGTTGGGAGAAATGGCAACAATGTTTATTGCGCCTAAACGGTAGTCTATAAACACACACACGCACACACACACACACACACACACGCACACACACACATGCAGCAATAGCGGCGGCAGAGCGCAGCACAAGTGGCATACATTGCGTATACGTGTTAATTTCAAGTCATTGCGCCCAAAGCACATTTCATGCCTGCACAGCCGCCCGCATGACTGACTAACTGAGTAACTGCGCAACTGAACAACTGACGGAATGGCTGACACAGCGACTGACTGACTGGGTGACTTTGTCGACCCTTTTAACGCTGTCATTGCCAGTCTAATGTAGAAAAAGTAAATAAACTTGCCGAAAAGGAAAACGCAGAAATACGAGTATAAGCCAGCGCATACCTTACAAAAAAGTTCTACGTGCCTGCGCCACAATTGTGCGGCTAACGGGGTTAAGCATATGTATTCGCCGTATGTCAGTAGGTCGGCATGTCAGCATGCCAGGCACCATAAAAATGATAAAGTGAAAGTTATAATGTGCAAATTAATTTGAAAAATTTTACTTGCTGGCTGGCAGTTGCCAGCTTCCAGTTTCCAGTTGCCAAATGCCAGTTGCATACGCTGGCAGCCAAATCTGAAGCTGGCCGAGTTGTTGCTGGCGGCGTGCAAATTAAGTGTTTAGTCTAGCGAGTTAATAAGGCAACGTTACGTATTACCGAAGTAAAAACAAGCGCAAACATTAAAAAACTCAAAAATAATTATTTAATTGCTCAACAGTGCGTATGCGTATTATTTTATCAAAGCTTATGATGATGCTCCTGCTGCTCTTGGTGCTGTTGAAGCTGCCTAAGCTTTGCCCATTAAGGATGAGGAAATTTCACAGGTACTGCTTAAAATTTCTTATGCAGAAACACGCAGCCTCTCTCTGCCCGTCTGTCTGTCCGCCTGTGTGTGAGTGTGTGTGGATGAGCCGTGCAAGTCTGTGGGAGTATACACCTGAGGCGCAGGTAATTTCCCCTGACACTTAGGCGCGACGCAACTTAAAAAACAAACAGGCAAACACTAATACATCATGGCGCGTCTGCTTTGTGCGCAGCACAAGTTTACGTTGACAAAGTGAAGGCACAGCGAAATAACAAAGGCGCGGGGCGGCAAAGCGAAAACAAATAAAATGAAAACCAAATAAGGCAACGAACGTGGTTCAACAAATGCTAGCTTCGCGACAGTTTAGCCGTCGGTGATTGCTGCCTGCTGCCTGCTACCTGCTACCTGCTGCTTGGTGCCTGGTGGCATAAGGCAGGAGAGTCCTGTGGGTCAGACAAGTCAGCGAACGAACCGAAGACCGAGAAGAAGAAGTAGCAGGAGATGAAGCGCAATGCTAAGCAATTCGTTTGCTATTTAACTTTCATTAATTTCTGCACATTTTACACACTTTCATGGCTATTTTTTATTGCTTATGCGCTGCTTTCCGACTTGGCCGCCGTCCTAAGTCAACATTCGTCTTGGCACAGCAACAAAACAAAATAATAGCAGTAAAAAAGCAAAAGAGAAAGAGAAAAAGAAAAAGTCAAAAATGAAAATAACATATTTCACATTTCATGTTTGTGCTTTGTTTCCTTTGCGCAAAGGTGCAAATAGAAAAGTACATAAAATAAATAATTTATTTTTGTATTTGTGCTTTGTTTGCTTTTCGTGAACGGTCAAAGGGAAAGTTTAAAGTTCGTCAACCGCATTCGGGCGTAACAGCAGCAGAATACAAAAAAAAAAAATGAGAAAATAAAATAAAAACTCAATAAAGCTCAAGAAAGCAAAACGAAACTCACAATTAAGCGCTGGCAAATATGCTTTTGCCATTTTTAACAAGGATTCGATTACATTCGTTGCATGTTGGCAGGATTTAATTAATTTTAATTAGAAGCTCGCAAAAATGTATTCACTCCTTTATACAATTATTTTATGTGCAAAAGCTAACACAATACAACCGCCACAACAACAACAACAACTACAACAGGCAAGAACATGTAAGTTGTATGCTGGGTGTCGCATTGTCGAATTCGTCGACTGCAGCTGCGAATTCACTTCATGCCAGAAGTGCCCTCTTCCCCGCGTGTTCCTTTGTGGTCGGGTGTTTGGCGTTTTGCGTGCCGCTTCTGAATTTCGGAGTTTGCCTGTGGGCTGTGGGTGGTTGGGTGGTTGGGTGTGGCCTGCTGCGTAGCTGGTCGCCTTTGCTGTTGAGGCGTGCCAATTGCTGTGCATATTTCTTCAATTAAAACGGAGTTTAACGCCGCCTGTGCTTTTAATTAGTTTAAATTTAAACATGTGGCATTGTGTTTCACACGTTTGCCAGTCGTGTGTATGTGCCACAGCATACTGCGAGAAATGTCTCAACGAGTGAGCGCAGCCAATTGCACAAAGTTACGCACAAATTGCATAACAAAACTTGAAATAAGCTTGGACTTTTCGCGCAGTGTAAGATTACTGTGCCAAATGTATGAAACGATTGCAGTGATTTCAGCGCAGGAATCGTATGTCGCCGCCACACTGCATACTCCACACTGCACACTCCATAAGCCAGATGCCACACGCACGTTACAAGTATTAATTTGTCCACCAGAGCGCGTATGTCCCTGTGCCCTGTCTGATGTGTATCGTGTGTGTGTGTGTGTGTGTGTGTGTCGGTGGCAGTGCCTGCGTATGTACTTCATTAGGTGGTCGCTGTGCATTGTGTGAATAAAAGATGTTCGCAGCACACGGCATTAAATTGAACTTAATTGGAAATAACAACGCCTGAGTGCGATTGTTTTTACAAATCCATACCTGACAACCGCCGACCGTCAACCGCCACCCGCCACCCGCTGCCCGACACATGACACCTGAGCACCAGGCACAGTCGCGCACTTGCGGTCAGCACGAACACAATGTTGAGTTAATATAATTAAGTTTTGAGTTAAATTACAAACAACAGCAACTGGCGAACAGCTTCCAGCGCACGCAGCGCAGAGCGGACAGCGGGGAGAGGGCGGTGGACAGCTGACAGCCGAGAGCATGCGTAAGCATAGGTAAGCTTATGTAATTAAACAAGTCGCGCACTCTGTGGCCTTTCGTTGCTTGCTTAACCCGACAGGCGGCAGCTGGACGAGGATTTGCGCGGCTTAGGTGTGTCAGGCGCAGGCTTCCGCATATAAATCAACATATTAGTATTAATCAGTTTTAGTTTGGTGTTCACTGAAAATTACACAAAAATAAATCGACTCGATTTTTAATTGCAGCCTTGGCTTGCTGGCGCACACGTCGCCATACACGGCGTGCAATTGACGTCTGTAGCCCGTTGACTGTCGACTGTTGCCTGTTGGCTGATGTCTGTGGGCTGATGACGGTTGGTTGGTTGGTTGGTGGGTTTGTGGGTTGCTTGGGTGTTGTACGGATTGAATTTATGGTTGTTCAATTATGTTGCGGTAAAGTGTTGTCGTTGTTGTTGTTGTTGCTGTCATTATTGTCGGCCGTCGTGGAAGTGTCAATATCACAGCCGCAGGATATTTCCGGTCAATGTTTTGTGCGCGCGTACGCTGCATTTGTTATTTGAGCGACAGTTGCTGACAGTTGTTGCGGCCTGTTGTGGCGTGCGTGTGTGCGTGTGTGCTTACGTTCGTGCGTGCGTGCGTGCGTGAATGCGTGCGAGGAGGCGTATTTGTTTGTGAATTTTAGTCAATGCGGTCGCGTAATCGCGGGCACGTGTGTGCATGTGTGCACTTTTAATTAAAACTTAACCAAGCATAAAGTTATGAAAAGCGTCAACTCTCATGGCGGGGCTGACATGGCGTATGCGTATTTCGCTTTAATTATAAACAGACAGCACACATCGCGTATACGCCGTGTGCGAATAAGTGAAACTTATGAATGCCATCGTTTATGTTTGAATGTTGTCAGCAAAGCCAACCACATGCATAATTTTACAGTAACGACAGTCTAGACAGCTTGACAACAAGACAACAGCAATTGCGTGCAGGTAAGACTTAACTGACAGGCGCAGAAGTTAAGCAGAGTTTAGACATTACACTTAGTAAATCATATTTCTAGTTTGAGCCCTGCTTAGTGTCGTGTTGACCCTTCAACAGACAAGAGTTCAGCAACTTGGATTTTTATTGCTGCGCATAAAGGCCGACGACTGTTTGCGTTGTCTCATTGCAGTTTGTGAGCGTTTGGACAACGTCGTCCATGCGTCAGCAACATGCGACAATTGTGTTAATAAATTTATCTGCACGTTGATCGCTTCATCAGCAGCGGCAGCAGAAATGCCCGAAAGTGCATTCAACTGTGCATAGAAATGAAGGCGAGCGAATGCCTTGGGCCAGAATGGGTTGTGGCACTTTCTGAAGTTTTGTCGACACAATTGCGGTAATATTTTTGTTTTATTTTCGTTTTCGTTATCGTTGTTGACTTTGTTGTTGTTTCTGTTTCTTTTCTTTGTCATTTGCTTTAGGTGTTGAGTTCATTATGCTTGTCGAAGCTGCTTAACAATTTACGACTTTGGCCTGGCCTTGGCCGGCTCCTGTAGCTTTATTAGCGTTGAAAAAGGTGCAAATTGCTCGTCGTCTGTCCGCTGTCGGCTGGGACTAGAAGTGTCGGCCAAATATTCCTGTCGAGTAATTTAAAACGCAGCGGGACAACTGCTGTGGCGGCGGCGGCGGTTCGTTTGCTCCATTTGTCCGTTTCGTTTTTCCACCGTTTTGGGTTTGAACATTTTCAAGCGGTTAACGCATAATTGCGACAATTAAATTCACTTCGCGAAAGCCAAATGAAAAGCGACAGCTGAAACGCGACAAAGCGAAAAAGGGTGCGCAAGCAAAAACAGCAAGTAAAAAAAGAAAGAAAAACGAAAAAACGGAAATGACAATGAACATTTTCAGCTGATAAAGTTGCGGAAAAGGTTCCATGCGGCCATAACCATTGTGCGAGCATGGCTTGTTGCCTTGGGAAGTCCCAAACTTGTCTTAATTAAAAATACATTAGGAAATGTTATCAACGTTGCTTACCGCATGAAAATTGCTTTTTAAAAACTTCATAAAATTCACTTTGTGCATGGCTGATTCGCTTGCTGTCCGTCCCACTGCCTGTCTGTCTGTCTGCCTGTTTGTCTCCCTGTCTGTGTCTGTGCACTTGCTTGCTTGCATGCCAGTGAGGCTGCATGCCCACGTGCGTGCCTGCCTGCATGTTCACTTCAGCCTGGCTTACTTACAGCTTACAGCTCTGAATAACTGAATATGAACATGGCACTTTGTGTGTGCTTGTTGTGTGTGTGTGTGTGTGTGTGTGTGTGTGTCTGTTTACTGTGATTAGTATGCATTGCTCTTGCCGCAGTCACTGCAGTCGCACTCGCAGTCGCAGTTTGCCAGTGCCGAAGTGGCTGCGTGTGTTTGCGGCTTGTCATCTGATGCCGCACAAAAGCCAAGTGTGGCATCAGGCATGCAAACAGCTGCGTCTCGCTTTTGAAACTAATCTCACTCGCCCTGCACTGCATCGCACGCTTGACTTTGGCTTGGGCGCACTTGCTGCCTGCTGCCTGCTCCGCTGCCATGCAGCACATTAACACTTTACACTGTTGCAGCCGGCAGCTGGCAGCACTGACTGAGCAGCCTTTTTGTTATGCATAAAGTGTTGCTCGGCTGTGTTGTGATATGCTGCGAAAGGACATTTGTAACTGGAGCGTAATTGGCTAAACTGACACGAAATGCTTGCCTGTGCTATTTGTTCAATGATTGTTGCCTACATTATGCATAACATCCTCGTAGGCCAGACTGTGGCTGCGCTCGCTTGGCTTTTCCAATTCACATGGAAATTGCCTGCAAATAAGTTCGCTACAGTTTGCCATAATAATTTACTCGCCATTAGCTTGGGCAGCTTGTGTGCACTTCGCCAGTAATTGACGTGGTTGACATTTACATTCTCATCTAAGTACATGCGCAGGTACAGTAACGTGCAGAAGAAGTGATGGATTTATGGCAATGCGGGTTGGAAGCATTCTGTGTTGCATATTAAATAAATACGTTTACTTGGCTAAGCGTTGACGCATGCCAATGCCAGGAACTGTAACACTTAGCTTTGCTGAAAACTTCTCGCGCAGCGACTAAATAAATAAATAACTGACTTGTATATTTCGCAAACTGCGGGAGTAAGCGAATTATGACGTAACACCTGCCGGCTTGGCCTTTGACAATTGATAACCTTTTTACAATTATTAATTTCCAAGTAAGCCGATTTAAATGATGAAATTTGACATTTTTTGTGCCCTCGTCGCTTGCACGTTGCACATTTTTTATTAAAGTGTTGCCAACAACATTGTCATGTCAGAGAGTACAAAACTGAAACCTTAAACGCATGAAAGCAACAACAAATGGAAGAGCAGAGCACGCGAAAGAGAGAAACTAAACACAAACGGAAACGTAACGAAATTTCAATCAAATGCAATAAAGCAAGTTAAGCTGGCTAAATCCGTTTTGCCAATAAAAATATTAGTGTTCGCTGCGCACTCAGCGTGCTCTGGGTGTGAGAGAGAGCGTGAGTCCGAGTGCGAGTGCGCGAGTGTGAGTGAGCGAGGGATTGAGTTCAGCCCTGCCTTGGCGGGTGGGTGGCTGTGGATGCGCTACGCGTTGCTGCGATTTGGTTACCTATGCACGCTGAATTTTAACGCAAACAATCAGCGAGGCTGCATGCTGCTCGTCCCTATATGCCCGTTATTTCTATCAATAGGATTTCTTTGGCAATACTTTTTTTGTTTTCTGTTTATTTTTCGCAATTTTTTTTTTTTTTTGATTATTTTACGCAAAGGTGGATTAGTACAAATTGAAAAAGTTTTGTGAATTGCTGGCTGCGGTATCGGTTCTGCTGGCTGGCAGCAAGAATGAAAAGGCAGCAACAACAATATCCTTTGGCGGCAGCATCATCCGTTTGCCTAATAGAAAAGTAAAATATTTAGTTTTCAATTTTTATTTTTAAACTTGAATGCTTCAGCAGTCGTCAGTTAATCGTCAGTTATAGTTCTGTTCGCGTTTCGCTTTCGCTTTCGCATTTTGCCATCACAATGCTGTGAAATGAGCTCTGCAGCAGTTATACGTACATTTGTGTTATTCTCATTTTACTCATTTTTCTTAGTTTCTTTTTTGTTGACGGAAATTGTCAAATCTGTTGGCAAGCCACAGAGGAAATAAAGTTTGGAAAAAACGAATGTTGAAAATATGTACATATTTGGACGTGGATTGAAATGAAAATTGTTAACACAGCTCGATTGCATGTGGGCTGCGGCTCTGCCTGTGCAGAGTTAATTAAAAATCAAAGTCCCTGCGGCTGCTGTGCGCTTCACTTTCATTTATCAACATAAATCAGCCGCTGCCCCCAGGGGACTGCGTTGTTGTTGCTGACGACTCTTTGCCAAATGCCAGAAACGCAATATGCCTGAAACAGAACTGACTGAGGATGACTGAGGATCACTGACATTCATCTGACTGCCGGACTGGCCTGCTGCAGTGTTGCTGTTGCCTCTTCAGGTGCAGAATTGCAAAATGTTGGCAAACTGCACAAAAGCTGTGCCTACGTTATTGCCGCTTTCCATGCGAAATGGCATAAAAATGTACAGAATTTTGTTTGACTTGCATCGCCGCATGTGAGTTATTCCGGCAAGCTGACGATTCTGGCTAATATGCGCTCGAAGTGCAGGCAGGTGGAGGATCTGGTCATGTTGCTGCTTTGCTTGGACTCGGACCGTGCGCATAACTGCCTGTCTATGCATGACTGCCATTTTGCAAAGGGAGCACATGGCGGGGTTCTCTTGATGCTTGCTTGGCTATTATGATTTTAATCGATACTGTCGATGTTGCATTGAAAATTACTTCTGGGAGTGCCAAGCAGCATGGGAACTGTGAAACATAAACGAATCGTTAAAAGAAAACAGATTAGAAATCGACTGCTTTATGATTTTAGAAGTAGCCAGTGAGCCGAACAGTTTTAAATGTTCGTCTGTCTGTACTTTGGGAGCATGTGCTACCTCAGATTCAGCTGCTGAGTCCGAAATAGGGGAATTTCTACTTAAGTTTGAGTTCGATTAGATTTAGACATTTGCCTCGCAGTCGCCTCAGTTCATCTGCGTTTGTTGGTTTGAAATCTGCGATGTGTCATTCTTTGTATAAACATTTAGTTTTTATAGTTAATTGTTTTATAATAGTTTTGCTTAAAAATATTTGGAAAAAACCCATAATAATTTTACATGGTATCAGTACAAAAGACAACACAGGTGTGCCAGCCAATTTGCTAATCCAATTGGGTTTCATCTTAAAGATTCCCTATTTGCGTCTCAATTGGTTTTACCTTCAATGACTGATTGCCCACATAATCAATTAAGAACTGTTGACAGTTCTTCGTAAGCGCCGAAAAGCAAATCCTATTACTCACTTATTCTAATAAAAGAACTTATTAAATTTGCAAAGTATTTTTCGGTAATTACTTCTCAGAATAGATTTCACAAATGTTTACTGTTTTATAATTAACTATTTTTTTATATTAATTTAGTAATTAAAAGATGAACACACTTTGTGTTCAGTTGCACCGACTCAATTGTGCCTTCTTTAGCTGATATTCTGAAAAGAATGTCTTTAGGTAACAGAAGCAAGTAATAGTTTTGAATAGAGAAAAGATGTATTTTATTTATTAGTGGGTTCAGGTAGGGTTTGCTTTGGTGTGTGTACTTAGTAAAAGTTTATCTCCAAGATTTTGCTTAACTATACTAAAAATATTTTGAGAATGACTACTTTCATTAAGAAGCGTGACAAACACAACAATACTTTCAGCAAGGAGCCCAGCCAAACGTGATGTAGCTAATTTTTTTGTAGCTTTAAAGCATAGAAAAACATAAATATTTCTACTTAAAACATGACAAAAACAAAAATGTAAAGTGTTGAAGAGAAACGTAAAAAAAAAAAAAAAAATTGAACAAGAAAGATTAAAACAAAAGCGTGACTTATCTGGCATACGAAAACAGTTGTTTATAAAATCCAAGCAAAACAAATAAAACACGAAAAAAAAAAAACCCGAAAGAAAGAAAAATTGCTTACTCATTAATAGACAACAAACATTTACGCTCCATGTAAATCGAAATTGTTTACAAAGTGTTGCACAGCGGCGCCCAAACAATAAAAACAGAATAATAAAAATAAGCAACTCAAAGCTATTGACCCTGAGGGTAGCGCGGGGCTCGTTGGATCGATGGCGAGTCGATGCGAAGGTGCGATGGCGCGATGACAAGATGATGTCGGCTTTGGCTACTTCTGTGCGACATTGAGAAACTGCCGCTAATGGTACGTGATGAGCAGACAGACGCGTGAAATAATTTGAAAACAAATGCAGATAGAAAAAAGAAGAAATAAAACAAAATTTTATGTTTGGCACTCGCACTTATATTGAATATTGACAGTTTCTAAATTGAATGCGAAATGTTCTTATGGCTCAGCACATATTGACACGGCAGAGTGTTATGAAAACGCATTTTATGCGATGTTTGCCTGCCAGTCATAACAATAATGACAATCATCATGGCTACCATGACGATGACGATGATGACGGCAACGGCGACGGTGATGATGATTATGATGACGAGGAGGATGACGTTTACGATGCTAACTCTTTGTTGTTGAAGGCTTAAGTGTCAATCAAATAAATATCAAAGAAATAACAACAACAACAAACAAACAATAAAAAAGAAAAAATCATTAATGTAAGACCAAAAGCTGATGCTGATACTGATGCGGATGTTGTTGTTGTTGTTGTTGTTGCTGCTACTGCTGCTGTCACTGCTGCTGCTGCTGTTGCCGTGCCATGTTGCTGCGTGTCGATGACGATGACGATGTTGCCCACAACCACGACCATGGCTAACTGTTTCAGTTTGAAGTGGAACCAAAGCGACTTTTGACGCGCCATTAAAAGTGATTAACACTTTTTCTCATTTTTTTCACATCATGCGTATTTGCGTCCCCACGCTGCGCATGTGCATGCGACTGCTGCTCGGGCTGCTGCTTGAGTTCAACGCACATGTTTGAGCAGCCTCTAATGCGACTGTGTTCGGTTGACTTGTCTTGACTTGACTTAAGTCGAGTTCAGCTGAGTTGAGTTGGTTTGAAGTGATTTCTTGTGTTTTCTTTTCTTATTATTATATTGTTTTGTTTTATGTTATTGCACATATTTTTAGTTTGTTTAGCTTATAGCGATGGACCTTAGTGCGTATTTTGATAGGTGTGAAATAGTATCGATACTACAATATTTCAAAATTTCTTTATGATTTGGAACTTATTGGAAAAATTATTGAAAGCCTATTCAAATTATTAAATGAGAACTCTTTCAAATGTTCTGCCATTGTTAAGCTATATTTAAAACTGCGTCTGGTTGTTTAGCATATTTATTCTAGAATTTAGAATTTAAATTTTAGAATAATTTAAATTTATAAATTTGTTTGAATTTTTCATAAGTACCCGCCGTTGTTTAAGTAGCTTAGCTAATACTTAGAATGTGATAGAATCGCTTTTGGCTGAGCCGCACATCGCTAATATAATTGGGCGGCTACAGCCGGAAGATGCTTAGAAAAAATATCGCGTCGGTAAAAATAAACATTTAAATAAAGCAAGCAAAACAAAGCACGCAAAGTAAACAAAAAAATAAAATAAGACAACAAAAAAAAGAAAAAAAAAAACGATAAAAAAGCGGATGAAAGAGCAAAAAATGTTAAATCGAAAATCGAACGTAAAATGTTCGTTCATTCATTTCGTTCCAACAGCAGGCAGGCAGGCAGGCAGATAGACAGACAGACAAGCAGACAGACAGGCAGACAGACAGACAGGCAGACAGACAGGCAGGCAGGCAACAAGTTCGAACGTTGCGTCGCTTTATTTACGCTTCATTTGCGCTTCGTTCAGCATTTGCAACATTTGCTCAACGTTTTTCGGGTGTTAATTTTTCGTATAAATAGTAAAATCGTTTCAAAAGCACACACATTCGTCGAGGCGTTCATAACTGGAGCAGTTTAAAATATTTTGAAATAAGCAACCAAACGATGGTAAAAAGTCACAAGTGTACACAAGTAAATTAAGTTAATAATTAATTGAATTTTTTGCGCAATGCACGCGATTTTGCAGAAGGCGACTCTGCTGCTATGCTGCTTCATTGCCACGGCGACGGCCGCCAGTTTGCATAGACGCGAAGTCACAGCGCAAACGGCGGCTGCGAATGATTACCTGCCGCCTGTGGAGAGTTCAGCAGCTGAGCCTGCGCCCGTGTATGAGCTTGAGTCTGAGCCTGAGCATGAGCCACTGACCGTAATCGCGACGTTGAAGCAGTTGACACCTGTGTCGCAAGTTGTGAAAGAGGAGTCAATCATCGAGCCCGTAGAGCTCGCAGTTGACAAGCCTGGCTATGAATACAGAACTGTGCGACAGCTGCGCTATCGGCACCGACAACGTCGCGATGTCTCACATCTGCCGCCGCAGCCCACACGCGATTACTTGCCGCCGCGTTTGAATAATGAATATCTGCCACCGCCGCCGTCGCAAGGAACGCGTCGACCGACACCTCCAGCAGAGCCGGCACCAGTTTTCGAAGAAGAGGAGCCATCCCTTCCCAGAGATTACTTGCCTCCGCCTGTTGAACGCGAAAATATACGGGAGACGACAACAACTGCCGCGGAAACTGAGGCGCCAGAGACGACGACTAGCACAACGACGACGACAACGACTGAAGCTCCAACAACAACAACAACAACAACAACTACTGAGGAGCCAACAACAACAACAACAACAACGACGACAACTGAAGCACCAACAACGACGACTACAACCGAGGAACCAACAACAACAACGTCAACAACTGAAGCGCCAACAACAACAACGACGACAACAACTGAAGCGCCGACAACAACAACAACGACGACAACAACCACAACAACCGAAGCACCCACTGAAGCAGCAATCGTTGTACGGGAGGAGGAAACGGAGGAAGCGGAGGAAGTCGAGCCGGTAGAGGAGACCGCCGTCTTGACCAATGATGGTTACCACTATCGCAGACCGGCTGTGATACCCGATTTGTCATTGCCGCCCGAACAGAATATAGACAGCGAACTTGAAGAACCGAAGCAGCGATTGGGACAGCTGCCACTTGAATATCTGCCAGCCATCGATGACCGAGTAATGGCTGAGGGTCGTGCCGACAAACGTTTGCGGTACCGTGCAGTTTAATTTTCGTTAAGTTGTTACGCATTTTTTATTATTGTTGTACTTTTCACAAATAAACAAAAAAAAAAAAAAGAAACAAAAAAACAGGCCAAAAAATAAAACGCTAAATGCCTTAAATCATTTATGCAATCCTCCATGAAACCACGGTAAAAAATCACTTGTAATTGAAGTCTTGTAGCGAAGCGACACAATCCACTCGAACTCGACATAAAAATGTCATTAAAATGCTGTAAAAAGAGACGCCCCCCGCGCATGGATAGCTGAGAGCAGACGCAAGTGGGGTGCTTAGGGTGCTCAGGGAGTGTAGGGAGTGTGAGGTGGGTGGCAATGGCAATTCGTCGTTGGCTGTTGCCACGGCTGCTGCTGCCAGAGCTGCTTAATCATTAATGCTGTGGTAAAGCCATTTGACGTTGGCTTAAATTGAAAATTGATGAATTATTGAATGCAAACAGAAATGAAACGAAACGAAGACAAAGCTAAAAATATAATAACAATAATGAAAGCGAAAGCGAGACAAAATAAAATGAAATAAAACAAAATAAAATAAAAGCAAATAGCATACGAAAAACGTTGCCAGCCGCACAGTAGGAAAGCAAACAAAGAGATAAAACAAAAGTAAAGTAAAGCAAAGCAAAGCAAAGCGAAACAAAAACAACGACAACAACAACAACAACAACATAAGACATAAAGCATTGTTAGAGCTGTCAAACGACGCCTGCCGACTATCACTTGTTGTAATTGAAGGCAAAGGGATCAATACGAGTGTCCTTAAGGATTGTGCGTATACGATTGAGTGCCAGGCAGGACGGCTGTCTGTGTGAGAAACAATAATGGCAAAAGTACAAATCAATTGTGCAAAAAAGATAAATAAGCAAAGAAAAGAGAAAATAAAAGAGGAAGAAAAGAAACAAAAAAAAAAAAAACAAAATCGAGTAGGTGTAGACTTGGATGTAGGCATGACGGCATGTTGGCGGAAAGACAACAAATGAAAGGACACATATGTGAGTGTGCATAGAGAAAATTGAAACAAAATGAAGATGTGTAACTTTAATTTCCTGTCGCCAGTACACACGCTATACTAACACCGAGTATGTGAAAATAATGACATTGAGCTGGCTTGGCAGGCGGGAACACGCCCAACCGCCCAAATTGTAAAGTGGCATTGATACCCTGCCATTGATGCTAGCCTAAAAATCAGTAGCACTTGTGCAGATTATGAACTTAAAGCATACGCAACACATACAGACTCATTTATATACATATGGTATTAAAGTATGTATGTGTGTAGCTTTCGTTAAGCACACAGCCGCAGCAACTTAATTTACTTAGCGGCTGGAAAACGCTGCTTTGGCATAGTCATGAAAATTTGGCATTGGGGCAAGTAAACCTTTTAACTTGTTTGTTTACGAATTAGCGCAAATGTTGCCTACTTTTGCGCGTAACGACAAAACAAAAATAAAAAAAGAAAAGCTAAGTGAAACAACACGTACACACAGCGTAAGCCAAATCAAACAGAACAATGCCAATGTGCTGAGCAAAACAAAAAAAAAAATGATAACGCCGAGTGTGGCAAAATAATAACGAAAATGATCAACAAGTGGCTGTAGAAAACTTTTGGCTTTGGATTTCCTGCCTGGCTGCGTGCTCGCCAGTCGCCTGCTTTATTTTTTAGCAGTTCTTAACTAGTTTCGCTGTGCAAACTACTTGCGTTGTGTTATGTTTTTTGTTTGGCGCCAAAAATCAAAAACGAAAACTGTAAAATTTCGCGCACAAACCAAGGCAAGCATAACAATGGCAGCAACAAAAACAACAACAAGAAACACCTGTAAACGCTGACAACGCCAGCCATAGCCGAGCCAAGCGAAATTGAACGAAGCAACAGCTTGAAGGCAATTGAAAGCATTGCCGAGGAGAAACAACAACGCACAGGCGACTCAGAAGCTTTTCATGCTGGCTGCGAGCTTTTCACGTCAACGTTCAATATTGCACGAAAATGGGAAAATTCTTATAAAAAGCGCTGCGGCGTGAAAAACGAATTCAGTTGCGGACTGAACGGCGTTTGTAACGGTTGAAAATTTGGAAAAAAGAAAAGCAATCAACCGACGGACGGCCGAAGCAGAGTGCCACCCAACACACCATAAAACGGACATATCATTTGAATGGTATTTTAAATAAAATGTCTAATACAAAAATTCTTGAATTTTCAAATAAAGCGTGGAGAAGGTGGAAAATATTTAAAAAATAATTTAATAAAATTCTGAAAGTGCATCCAGGGATGAGTTCCGTTTAATATTTGTGAAGTTTGTGCAGCAAGCAGTGAACACTTGTGGATATTTCTTGTTTTAAAAGCACAAGAAAGAGACGAGTTAAAAAATGTTTAAATATTCAACTTAACTAACTAAAAAATTATATTTATATATGTAAACATCAAACAGCATGAATTGCTTAATTTTAATGAATACTCAGAATATAGAGAAAGAAAAAGAAGAAATATTAGAATTAGTTTCACATAAAATTGGAAACAAAAAACTAAACACTTTTTATTAGCATTACTTAAGATTGAAAATAAACACTGAGCACGCTGTAGATGAATTTATTATAAATATTGCGTATACGTCATGTTGCGCACGAGTCTTGTGTATGCGCATTTAAATAGCTCAGCCTCCAGCACGCGCTCTGCTGGCATGGCTGCTCATAAGCTAAGCGCGAACTGTCTTCTGCACGTACAACAAAGTAATCAGGCATTGTAATCATGCCTTCAAAGCCTATAACAATAATTATAACAATAAACCGTGCACACAGACAACAAACAAACAAACAAACAAATAAAACGGAAAATAGAAAATAAAGGAGAATTAAAAAACAGAAAAAAAAAAACGAAACAAAAACAGAAATAGAAATAGAAAAAGAGACGAGTCGAGGCTGCAGATAAGTCAGTCTCAATGCGAGCCTTTGTTGCTGCTGCTGCTGCTATTGTTGTTATTGTTGCCTAATGCGTGCTTCCGTTTTCCTGCATGCGCCTTTAACTAGACTATAGACTATAGAGTCGACTCGGATCGAATCGGCTCAACTCAAGTGCTTTGCTTTGTTAAACCAACATACGCACTTGTGTACATATGTACAAATGCTTAAGCGTATTTACTTATGCATATATGCACATATATACATAAATACTTTACATATATATTTTAGAATGATTTTCATTTTCATGATTATTTTTGTTTTATGTTTTGTTTGAAATTTTTTTTTCATTTATTTATTTTCCGTTCTGTTTTTGTTTTGTTTTGTGTAATTTTGCTTTGCAATTTCGCGCTTGGAGCACTTCCGTTACTGTACTGTGGTGCCTGGCTGCCTGCCTGTCTGCCTGCCGATTGGTTGTTGTAATGAGTTATGGCGTATTTTGTTTTTATGCATTTTTAATTTGCACGCAGAAATGTTCGCTGTTCGCTGTTTGTGTGCGCAATCATTGGCATTCTGATTGCGCAAAAATTTCCACTTCATTTTGCCAATTTTGCATATTTTATGTGGCCATTTCGTTTTGTTTTTTCTTTTTTTTTTTTTTTGTTGTTTTTGTCGTTATTTGTGCTCTGACACGATTTGCTATTATAATGTTTATCATGACTCTGATTATGATGGTCACTGTGATTATTTACTGCAGCCAATTTTAAGTTTAGCTGATCGTTGCATTGCGTGATGTCAACTCTTTATTTTGCAATTTATTTCACTTCTTTTTTTTTCGTTTGCTCATTTTCATGCGCCCACGACTGAATACGACTGAACACTTGCCTCTCCGTGCGCATTTGTGGCCATCTTCTGTGAATGCCTTTCATGTTCATTTCGTATTTAAATTGCCCATAATTTTGTGTGCTTTGGCTCACACGCCTGATTGGCTACGATATATTGCCTTTTGTGTTAGTGCTGATTTATTTGCTTTTGATTAGACACCGAACATCGACACGTCGGTGTTGGTGGCGGCATAATTGTTGCCATTTTATAATAATAATAAAAAAATTAAAAATGCTGCGGCTTATGTTAATGGTCGGCATGAGCGTGTTCTGCTTTTAAGACGTTTGGCAAATATTTCTTCAAAATGCTTAAAAAAGTAAACACGAGAGTTTTATAATTATAAATTTAATACTCTGGCATAGCCGAATGCATTTGCATAAGCCACTTAAGAGCCGCTTAAGTACGCGGCATCATTTAACACGTATTACAATTACAACTGACACGAATGGCCCAAGTGAAACCGTGGCAATGGAAAGCGCGCTCAAGCGCAAAATGTGCGCAGAATGATTTTCTTTTTTTATGCGTTTTGCGTGTGTAATCAAATGCAAAGCAGTGGAAGAGAAGAAAAACCGCAGAATTGAGCGCAAATAAGCTAAAAGCAAAGATTAAAAATGAAAACACTTAAATAAATGTACGCATACGCATAAAATAGAATACGTAAAACGCCTGCGGCAATGCGGAGAGCAAGGTCGGCGCAAATCGAGTGCCGTGCAACATGGCGTATACACGATGAACACTTTAAAGCATGGCCAAAAATTATTGTACAGAAGTCGTTGACAACAATTGCACGCACAGCTCGTTAAAAGGCAAATCGCGCGTGCAAATCGTGTAAATGAGAAAGGAAAAGTTCGAAAAAGTTTACAAAGTGAAAATTTATTGCTATTTAAATTTAACCAAGCGCAGTGCAAAAGCTTACAACATTAACAAAACTCTCAGTCAATAAGACAGAAGACAAAAGAAGAAACCGGAAACCATTCGGTTCAAAAACTATACGTGAACAAATTTTTTAGGTGTGCTCAATCAAATTTATGCGTAACATTTAGACTAAAAATAGAGTAAACTGAAAGAAGACAGAAAAAAAAAACAATAAAGAAATTTACAAAGCAAAGAGCATACAAATTGAGAAAAGGTAAAAAGTAGCCGAGAGTGTCAAAAAGTGGGTTCGAATAAAGTATGTATAAAAAGTTATGCCGAGGGACACAACGAACCGCAAAATAAGTTAGGCAAGAAGTAAATACAAGAGAAGTGAAAATAAAAAACGAAAAATTATTAACGGCCGTAGCTGCAAGAATAATAGCTACACAAAAAAAAAAAAAACAAAGAAAACAAAAAAACTACAACAACATTAACAGTGGCAGTAGTAACATAAAAGCGAAGTGAGTTTAATAGAATTTCACCTTTTTTTTTTGTTCGTATGCGAGAATTTATGCAAACAAGTGAAAGACCTTTTTTCGCCTGGCTGGCGAACAAAACCAAACCAAAATTTAAATGTAAACTGATGTGTGCTCTGTAGAGAAATGCGAGAAACAAAAACATTCGAACAAGACAGCAAAATCAGCAGCGCGAAAGGCTGAAAATGTTAGCGTAGAGTATTTGTTTTTTATTTTTTATTTCTCTATTTTTTATTTTGTTCGTATGTGCTCAGAAATATTTATAATAATTGTTTTAAACATTTTCGTGTATATTTGTACTCGATGCTCGATACGTGCGTTTGAAAATATTTGCAAAATAATAATCATTGTTATAAACATTTTACTGCATATTCGAATTATTTTACAGTCCAGTCTTTTTTGCGATTTAATGTGGAAATGTTTGATAATAAATTGAAAAATTGTAATGAAATATGAACCTCACAGACGAAGGTATGTGAGGAATTTTGCTTTCGACTTCAAAGCATAAAGTATGCAAAATAAATAATAATCATAAAGTCTGCGCAAAGGAAAGTTTTCAGCGCTGGCTGTTAGTGAAATATTGCATAAAAGCAACCAATAAATAAAAGAACTTTGCACACAAAGCCTATACGCAAATGGCGATGAAATAAGTGTAAAATATTCAAAGGCTCACGAACTGCTGCCCGTGCCTGGCTTTACAACGTTTAAGGTGCGTATACTTGTTAATTCTCTTCGTTTATTCTTTTTTTCACTTTTATTTTTTGACTCGATTTCGTTTCGGTTGCTTAAAGCAGAAGGTTGGCTTAAGGTAACCAAGCAATGCCAAGACATGCTTTAAATGCTCCACGTGCGATGAGAGTGTTAAGCATTTCGAGAATTCCGCAGAAGTTTTTCTGCCAAGTATGTTTTATGTGGGATTTTTAAGCATCAAAGCTAAGTTGAATCGAAATAAATAAATTATATTGAATTTTTAATGCAAAGTATTAACTCTTGATTAATTAAATAACATTTTGCTGCTCTGCGTGGGTAGCAATAATCTACTGAGTCAATAAATCTTTTTCCGTACTAAGCTATAGACAGCGAAATGCTGCGATACAAATGCTTTTTGCAAAAATATTCTAAAAAAATATTTAATGTCTGTCGCTGTCACTTAGTCGGCACAAGAGTTGTCTATTGGATTCTTTTTAAATTTAATGCCTATTTCCTGCTTCGGTGCTGGTCAAGTGCTCGATGCCAGGTCAGGCTTTAATGGTTTCTTCGAAATTCCAACTGAATTATCTGCATAAAAATCCAATTTGTGCAGCTTCATTAACAAAACAAGACAAGATCGTATATACTAATTAAATTCGTAAGCACACCAAAGCCTGGCACGCAACTAAAGTTCATATTAATTTCAATGCCAGGCTCGCTTTATCATGATTTTTCCTTTGGTGTGCTCTAAATTATTTATAAGCGTACGATTTTATTTACGCTGCCCAATGTGGCTGCCACTGTTAACTTTTATTCCGTTTACTGTTTCATTTCTGCTACTGGCTTTGCCTGTCTTTTTTTTCTTTCGGTCAAGCACTTAATTATTTAATTATGTTAACGCTGAGAATGAGCCAAATTTGTTGTTGATGTTGTTGGCAGTGTTCCTGCTGCTGCTGCCATTGCCTGTAGTAAGCAATATTGCTGCTAATGTTCTGGCTATAACCGTTGCGGCAGTTGTACCAGCCTTCCGTGTGTGTGTTTGCTAGGTAATATCAGAAGTTAGTGCCGCAAAATGTGCGCCGACATGTGTACACTGCAGAGATTTTATGTGAGTTTCCGGTTTGGCATGGCAACACGTGACGTATACGCAATTTGAATTTTGTAAATTATTAAGTATACGTAATGAGCTAGTAAATTCATTTGCACTTGAGTGGCCAAGACATTTCACATCAAAATGAATGAGAAAAGTTTCATGCCCTGTTCCGCATACTTTACCGGCTGAGTTTAATTTGTCAAATTAAGAATATTGTTCAAGTTTGATTCTCCGCTTTTTGTGCTTTGGCGTTACTTGGAAAACTTTTGCCACTGCTTCAAGCCAACTCAATTATAAAGTTTTCACATTGCGCTTTTGTCATCGAAAAGTGTGCATGGGTAATGGCTTCATTAGTTGCCCATTCTTCAGATATGATTCGATTCGATCAAAATACATTCTGGGGGTAAAACAATTTCTCAATCAATTAACTAATAATTGTGCCATTTACGGCATGGGGTCGAAGCTTTCCCAGGCGCTTTTGTGCCACGCTAATGAAGACAAATTAAACCGTATAATTAGTGTGTGTTTCGCTAAGCAGAAATTATATTAAATTTTAATCAACAGAATTGCGTGTTCGCAGCGAATAGTTAATGTGGCCGTCTCCACTTTCGCCTCACACGACGACGCTGCCAAAAGCAGGCAAACTAATTTCGAAAAACGCATACGCACACAAAGCATCGCATATCTCAAACAGATTTCATGGCTTTGATTGAGCCAAATAAGTCTTTAACACATTCATTCAGAGGCTTGCCTTAAACCGAACGAGACCCAAGCAAAGCCACACAGGCACAGGCACAGGCAGAGGCGCAGCCAAACGAACTTTGTTTGAAAACTAAGCCAAAAAGGTTTGCAATCAATTGCCTTGCAGGCCGTTAGCAGCTTTGTGTCACTTGAGAACAGGTTTCGATTTCCCATTGTGCTGAGTTTTTTTCCCACAAACAATCAAACGAACTAGCTGACTTACAGAAGACGAATGTCGCCAAGCTGTGCTGACAGAGATTAAAATAGTTTTCTGCTTGTTTAATATGCCAGGCACAGACGAGTTGGCTACCGACAACTAACAAGTTTATTTTATATTTGCCTTTTTTGTCTTTGGCTTGTTTTTGATTTTTGCTGTTTCCTCTTTTGCACAATGCCCAAGAGCATGGCAGTGGCATGTGGAGCGCGGAACGACTGTAGCTAGGCTAGGAGGAGGTACGTAGGTATGTACATATGTATATGGGCACATCATTCATTAGAGTGCGCTGAAATGTCCTTGAACTTGCCTTGAAAAACAATAGCAAAGCGAAGCAGAAAATCAAACAAATGTGCGCAAAGATCGATGTATCTTTTTTGTTTACTTGACTTTGGCTATGTACGAAAACTAGAAGCCCAAATGCCTTGACTTTTGTTTCGAAATCATTTTAAATTAGCCAAAAAGAACGAGTAGCTTGGCACATTTCGGTAGCTTCCTTTTTTAACTCAAAACAAAGCAAAGGAAAAAAAAAAAGAAATAAGGGACAAAAGATACACTTGGTAAATGTCTAGACAAGGCCATAAACCTGACATTTGTGACTTTGACTTTTGCTGTAAATTTCAATAATCGTGCTCTGGTGTGCATTCAATAAAACTGACATTGAAGATTATTCACCAAAAGTAGAAAGAACCGAAGAGTTGAGTAATAGCTGCACAATTGCAATCAGCAGGACAATCATTGCTGTTGTTGTAACAAGTTAATAAAAATTGCTGTTGTTGTTGCTTATTGCTTGTTGCGTTGCTGCTAAGATATGCCGTAATAAATATGCGCTTAGCTGCGCGTGTCTGTGAAAAATGGATTTTGAATTTTGTGTGCGAAATCTGTTGAATTTGTAAAACCAAGCAAACTATTAAATCAAAACAAATAAACAAAATTTATACTGTTCAATTTGTTTGTTGTTATTTTTAGGAGGCGGCTGTTCGTATTTGTTTTTCTTGTTTTTTTTGGGCTTTGAAAATGCTTATGGAAAATATGCAAATGCGTGTTTGTTTAAATTTATTATGCAGTGTTTTTGCAATTAAGAGCTAAAATATGCAGTAATAAAATAAAAGCGACAACAAATTCGCAAAAGAAAACATTGAAAAAAGAGCAGCAGTGAGCAGCCAGCATCTGTTGCAGCGATAGAAAGTTGATATGTATATTATTAAATTGTAATTTTTTTTTTAAATCACATATGATTAATTTTGACAAAAATAAATAAATTAATAAATATTTAAATTACTTTAAATTGCAAAATAGTAATTTAAAGGCAATGTAAAATAAGTTTTTGCTTGGAGTAACTTTAATATTGAACATGAAAATATTTCATTTTTAGAATATAGGCTCAACTGCAATCTCACAGGCAGTTAAATAAATAATGTGTAATGAAGAAGAAGAAGAGAAATGTATTGCCAACTGAGTCATAGCCAATAATAAACATACTTTTTGTGGTTTCCTCTTGTGGCATAAATATTTATTAAGTAAACAATTTGTATTGCGCAACTTTGCGACATGAATACTTTTCCATAACACACCATTCGCTTGTATGCCGCAAGAGCGCACTTCAGTCTGCTGCAGCACTCGAGAAAGTTTACAATTCTATGCTAAAATGTGAAACTATGACAGCTGCTTACATCAGGAAGCATCGAAGCCATCACTTTATATAAATTATTGCTTATACGCAGCGTTGGACTTGCATATTTTATTACTTCTTTTGTTTTCATTTATCTTTGTTGGCAAACATAATTCAAAAGCACACTTCAATAATCGCATATATCATATTCATCAATAACAAAATGAAAACATAGAATAAATGAAATTTCAATTTTTGTAAAGAGTTAGTTCGGATCGGATCGGCGCTGAAATGCCTGCATAAAATTTAATACATTTATGTGCTGAATTTATTCAATGGAATGTTATATAAGCAAACGAAAGCAACAAAAATAAACAAACTTGGTCAGCGAAATGAAATCATGAATGAACAGAAGAATCAAGTTAGACAGACAGCTTCTGTGAGGAATTAAAATTTAATAAGCAGCAGCCAAACCAAAAATTATACACAGGGCGAAAAAACGCAGAGCAAATGTCTGACTAATAATTAAAATCAGCAACGGTTGGCTTACTCATGAATTTCGTAAAATAAGTCAGAGCGGTTTTCTCAAATATTGGCAGCAGTGCACGAGGAAAAGTAGAAACGCGTGCAGGGTATGGGAAGATTGTTTCAAGGAATGCGTAATTTGAAAGCATGGATTGATTTGGCAACTCATTGCGAATGCGAAACAATGCTTCAAATTGATTTCAAATTGTAATTTTAGATAGACAGGCTTACTCTGCATTATTCATACCAACTGCTGACGATTGAAGGTACCTTATGTAAATACATCTGATGTGCCTTGCGAACATAGTAACAAAACTGAATTTCAAAGGCATGCCTTGCGGTAAATTTAACAAATAAGTCTCACAGCTAAATCGCAGCGTAAATGTTGCCAATCTGATAATAGCTCATCACTGTTCATATGTGATGCATGTGACAAAGTGTTTTGTAATTGCATAAACTGACAGATGTAAGATGGAAATTGTGTCATAATAATCAATTCATAATTCAATAAGACAGCTTCAAGCTGCTTTTTTTTATTTCTCTAATGTTTCTGTATATCTCCCTTACGTCTTAAGTTATCGACAGTCTTGTCAAACTGCAATTGACTCTTGTAAATGAAGCTAGCCAAAGTAATGAACAATAATGCACACACGCACTATTTGCCGCATTCGGCAATAAATTCTCGACGAATTTGCTAAAAATAATGGACACTAAAATGTGTAAGAGACGCAAAAGCACAGCAAAATCAGTGTCTAGGACAAGTGAAACGAAGCAAAGTACTCAGCACAGCACAGCACAGCACAGAAAAGTACAGCAACGCAGAGCAGAGCACAGCAAGTAATGAAATATGACTTACTAATTTGTGACATGATCAAGTTAACTGAGTCAAAGGACGTTCGTTGGACGGTGGACGGATGTGTTACATTGTCTATATGAGCGCATATTTTACTTATATGTATGAAAGTAAACATGTGCAGAGTCTAAAGCAAACAATGCAGGCATGCAGCCAGGCAACAAAATAAGCAACCAACCAAGCAACCAAGCAACCGACGAAGCAACCTACCAATGACAGCACAACCGAGCGAACCTGCAGAGGTACCGACTGCTGCCATGTCTGCTGCTGCTGCTGCTGTCGTGGCTTGCCGTGGTTGACTTCGCATTGTTGCGAAAATTCAATGCAACAAAAACGAAACAAAATAGAAAAGAAAAGCGTGCAGAACGAGGACAAGAACGAACACGATAAGAGTAGCGTAAGAGCAGTAAGACGACCAAGGAGCAGGGGGGACGGAAGAAAAATTTGCTATTGTTTGTTTTAAATCCATTATCCTTTATGCTTTCATATTTTGTACACTGCTTGACTGCTGCCGGCAGCAAAACAAAACACAATTTAAACAAGTGCCGAGCAAAGCAGCAGCGTCGCATGCAAGCCAGAAGGCAGCGCAAGCATGAGGCATGAGGCACGAGGAGGAGAAGCAGCAGCACAGCAGGAGGGCGGAGCACGGCAATGCAATGAAGTCTGGCATGCCATGCACATATTACAGTCAGTACGTGCAGTCAGTTGGTCCTACACGTGGATAAGCGTAAGAGCAATCTGCATGCAGCTCGAGGTGACTGCGATTCCAACTGCTGCTTTGTTTAAATAGGGGACAAGGAAGATCGGGCTGCGCACAGCAGAAGGGTGCGGATATGGCAAAATACATATTTAGTTTTGCTGTCGTGCATATTCTTAGCAAGCGGATATGTGAATTTTTAGCCGCAAGCTGCATTTACACACATCCCCACATACACATATGCAGTGCATACTATGTCGTGCATTGCATCGATTTCGAAAATGTACTTTTTAATGTTGATTTTTGCAAAAACGATTTTCCGAATGGCAGCAGCCATTGCCATTTGCCAGTTGCCATTTGGCCGCAATTTAATTATGATTTTGGCTGTGCTGCTGCCGTCGCTGGTGGCAACGTGTTGTCGAGGTGTCCGTCCAGCTGTCGGTCAATTAATTTAGTATGCCTGCTTAAGCTGCAACCTGTCTGCGGTCGGTTGTCAGCTTTTGACACTGCTGACGTTTTAAGTGTCTGCGTTTATCTTAGCTGCTGAGTTGCCAAGCTGCAGAGGTGCCCTCTTGCCGATTGGCCTACTTGCCTACTTGCCGAGTTGTCGAGCCGCCGACTTAGCCTTGCTGTTGTCGCTGCTCATTTGCTGGCAATGTCAAGTGCTTATTTGGCAGCATGCCCGGACTGCGACGCAGGCAGCGCCACTCAATGCTTGTCTAGGCTGTTTAAATATGGCATCGGAGATGCGCGCTCTTTGGCTCAGCAAGTCAAAGTCAGGCAGATGCGCAGGGAGACAGCATATTGATTTTCTCACTTTGGCAAGACGTTGGCAGTGTCTATGCAAGTTCAGGGGCTTTGACTTATGTATGGTTTCACTTTTCTTCGTGCGCCGTGTTTTTTTGTTTTGTTTCTTCACATACAGTTTTGTTTAGTTTTAGCCAAAAACTTTAAATCTTAGCTTTTGTTGCCGTTTGCCACAGTTGTTGGCTAAGGACACTTGCAGCCGCCTGTTCTGCATTTGAATTGCAAAACTGCGCATAGTTTGCAGTTTTCAGGTTTTCTGCAAAAAATGTTCAACACACGAATTAATTTTCGTTTTTTTTCGCATGCGTTAAAATGCGCAGCACATCCATTCTTCTGACATTTCCATTTCAAAATATCTGCCAGTTGCTTGTTTTCAAAAATTTGGAGCAGATGTTGCAGAAACAAATTAAAAAAAAAAAAGAAAAAAAATACGGGTTAACAAGAGAGGCGTGCAAACATTGTACTTTTTGCCAGACGATAATACAAAAAGTAAAATTTATTTTGCTGGCATTTCGAACGTATGTCGCCTTTTGCCTTTCCTTGCGCGTTCCTCGTTTCTCGTTGCTCGCTGCTCGCAGCTCGTTGCCTGGCTTCGAGTGTAGCGTCATTAATCTGCTTATCAAATTATGTTTTTGTTGTAGCAACGTTCTCATTTTGTGCGTGTGTGTATGTGTGTGTGTTTGTGTGCGTTTTTTGTGGCATTCTGTTTGCTAAACACTTTTGCTGCTGCTATCGTTGTTGCTTTTGTATTTACCTCACCATTAGCGCCATTAATATAATGAATTGCTATTGAACTTTAGCCAATACAGTTGAAAGACCTCCCGCATCTCCTTGGCCCCAGCCCTTGGCTACGTGACGATAGCTTCCAATATTACTCACGCCTGTCTAGCCGGGCCACATGGCTCAAAGTACGGGTGCGCTACATTCCCGACGTGTTGCCTACGGCGTGCCTAAATGTGGGTTATCCGCTTAGCCGTATTTATGTATTTGTTGCTCGGTTTGCCTTATTGCTGACATTTATTTGAAAATTTCATTTGGCAAATTAAACAGGGCGGCAAGCAATCGACAGCACAGACAGAAGAATGAACCCAAAAGTGTTTGACGGCAATCAAGACCCACTAAGCACAAGACAAATAGTTGTTGACGGCGTTTTTACTTTGGCTCGGATGACAAATGAAAGCAAACAAATCAAAAAGACAAAATATACACATATACTCGTATACTAAATCCGATGATAAACGAGCAATTAAGCAAAGATGCGGGATGATGTTAGCAAAAGTAAAACAATTGTGATTGGGCACACCTGGGTTAGGTTGCACAGGGTTCACTGGGTTAGGTTCGCAACACTGCTGGGGCACAATGTGTCAGCGACCAGGTTTCAATACATTGCATAGCCAACATCAACAAAAAGAGGGACACTTTTTCCATGCACTCATCAGCTCTTGGGGCTGCTGTTTTTCTATTTAACAAAAATGCATAAAAATAATGACGAAAATAGTTATTTGAAAAAAGTGGCCCCTGCGTAGGGTATGGTCCACTATCTGAATGCTTAGCATACGTGTATGCCTGCACTATCGCACGTTTGTCGTGCGTCGTACGTCGTTTGTCGTGGGTCGTTTGTCGTGTGTCGTAATTGGCGGCGAACGTGTTGGCAAATATGCTTAGAAGTGTATTTTTATCGCAATATGCGCGTTATGCGCTGTGGCCGCCTTTTGTTGTTTGTTGTTATTTTTGTTTCATTTTCACTTTCGCTTTCATTTACGTTCGTTTGTGTTCGTTTACTACGCGCGGACTACGTAAGCGTGGCATATGTCACTCCTCCCTGTTGACAGTGATTAACAACTTGTTGTTGTTGTAATACGTACGTACGCATGCACGCCAGCAATCGATTTGCACTCACCTACGCGTATGATAAGCAGCCGTGCACAGTTCTGAATAAACATGAAAATTAATTAAATCAACAATATTGTGTAGATACACTTTATTTACACGTGTTTTTTTGAGTGCGATTTTTTTGTTTTGTTTTTTTTTTTTGTCTTCGTTTCGCTTTTGTTTTTTGAAGTGTCTATCACGCAAATATGCTAAAGAGGATATTAATTAAATGCTCTGCTGACTGCGGCTCTTGGCCTTGCCTATGCTGAGTACGTGTGAATTATTAAGCAGCTTCCAAGTGGCGTGACTCAACAGCTGTTATACAAATTTAATTGTAAACCTTAAACTAATATTTTTATATTAGTTAATCACGTAAGTAATTTCCTGTGTAAAGCACAAAGAAGCTTAGGGATATTGTGTAATTAATACTCTGCCTTTGTCTGCGTGTCTTTGCATATTTTCGTTTATTGCTTCTTCTAGCAAGCAGCTTTATGTTGATGAATACTCAACCAAGTGCAATAAGACACAAGGCGAGGCGACATGTATTTATTTAAAGTAATTAAATTTAAATAACTCGGTAGCTATAAGCTGCATTACATGCAAATACATTTCATTTTGCTTTACATACATATGTTAGTTTATGTATAGAAAAGGCAAGGCATATGCATATGTATGCATACGTAGTTGTGAAATTGTTGTCTCCTAAGTAGTAAAGAGTTGAAAATTTTGCCAAACCGAAGTTTGAGTTACTAAACTGCTTATTAAGTAGCATATGCTGAATTTCATAAGAGCAGCAGTATTAAGTTTAGAAGTTTGTGTGGTTGGCAAATGTGAGTATATATAATAACCTTCAGATTTCAATCAATCCGTTCAATTTTCTATCGAATTTAAACAGTTGTGCTTTCCCGTGAGAGTTTCGTTGGCTAAAGTACAAAACAGTTATTAGAAAATGATGGGCGTTAATTTGGAAGCATTTGTTGTTTTTAAAGCCGGTTAATATTAAAGTTGGGCAGTACAAAGAAATTTATTTACCATATATATAAAATCAATTTAAAAATCAGAACATGTTGTACAAGAATTTCATTTAAAGTGGCAATTGATTAATAGCTGAACAGCTGAATGCCGTTCTTGAAGCATAGGTAGCCCCAATCGATTAACTGTCGTTGCCGTTACGGTAGACCGATTTGCAATCGAAACGGCACGACATATCGTAACATATCGCCAACAATTTCGAATTCAAAAAAACACAAGGTCTGCGCGCCCTATGGAACGAGATTGCATATTTATTTATATTTTCGTTTGTCTGACAGTTTGAACAAAGTGATTGTGATTGAAATTTATTTTACATAAACGAGAAAAACAAGAGAAAAATAAATAAATATAAGAAATACAGAAAAGCGCACACTCGAAAAAAGAACAAGGCAAGTTGCCTGACTTTTCTGTGCTGTGGCCTTGAAAACTTCGCGTAGCTGACTTAAATTTTAAGTAGCCAATTGTTTCATTCGGCTTTGCCTAACGAATACACGACTAAACGACTTCACGACTAAACGACTACTCGGCAGCACGTAGCACGTGTGGTTTCTCATTTGCGTTTTAAGTGCTCGCTTTGCATGAACCGCAAAATATGTGCCAACAACAACAACAGCAACAATAAAAACAACAGCAGCCAGTAGCGCAGCGTCAACAACAATTCCCGGTGCACATTAGTTTTGAGCATATTTTGCTCACATTTCGTTCATTGTTTTTTTTTGCTGTTGCCTGTGTGCCATAAAAGTTGTGCAAAGACAAAAAAAAAGCACTTTGCAAAGTAATAAAAAAAAAAAAGAGCAAAGAAAAACGAAAAGCAGACAGAATGAAACATAATTGTTACAATTATTTTTTTTTGTATGTTGTGGTTTTGTATTTTATCGACAGTTTATTGTATAAATTTGATGATGATTTTTATCGCTGTTATGTAAGTTAAAAAGTTTTCATTCATTAATAATGTAATCGAGTGAAAACTTTCACAAATGGTTTAATTTTAATTGCTTCTGGCAGTGACAGCTGCTAAGCTCGCAACGAAATTCAATTAGGATTAGTATGCATTTAGAAACGGAACAAAACTAAATAAAAATAAATAAATTGAAAGCGCCAATAAAAAATTCAACGGAATTCGTGTCTAAATAAATAATGAAAAATTAATTAGTTGCAGACAACAGGCGGCAGCATTGGCCAGCACTTTAACAAAAACCACATCCCAACAATGGACAAAAAGCAAATGTGCCGAACTTGAACGTAAACGTGATTTATTGAAGCGTTGAACATATTCTAATTAAATGCGTCATGTGGCACAGTCCGAACTGCTTAAAAACAAAGAGCGGCGTGAATTCCATGCTGAAAAAGTTTCATTGAATCATTACAGAATTATAGGATTATAATGGACACGTACACAGTTGGCACGGTTAGTCGACATTAAGTCTGGCGCACGTTGTTTCATTAGAAAACATATTTAATACGTGTAGTATAAATATTTTAATATATGATGCTTACTATAGTCGGTTAAATCATAAAAAAAAAACATGGTGAAAAGGACAATTAACCACAAAATATAAAGTTACGCTTTATTACTCGCCTGTCATTGGGTTACACTGATTTAAGTGCTCCTAATTACGATAAGACTGCAGCGTCTAACCTTCATTCATTTATTCAGTTTATGTTTAAATTCGTACTAGCGGCCTAAGGGACACAAATTTTGGCATATATGTGATATGCTGATGATTAATTTTAAGGATAAAATAGCTGAGCGCCTAATTAAACAAGAAAAAGTGATCATCATTTGTTTAAACAAACATAAAATAGAGAAGCATTTGTTTCAAACGCAAGGGTTCAGTGTCGGTGCCTGCTGGCAGGACACAGGGCCATGGCATGCCATTGCCAACGAGTTGTCTTTTCAGAAGAGTTGTATAGTGTCCCACCCCTGTGCTATTTTAACAACATTCCTGCTTTATGCACAGTGTTCTGTAGTGGCAGCTCATATGCCGGACTGAATGGCAATGCTGATAACAGGAATTTTGTCTTATTGCAGCTACATTGCGTCAATATAAACTGAGCAGATGGGCACATTAACGATTAAAACATATAACGGTGGCAACGTTTTCGTTTGGCATTCAATTTTTTATGCATTGGCTGTGGACTTAGACATAAGCTGAGTTTATAACAAAATAGCTGAATAATTGATGAAACAAAACAAAGTCATACGAATGTATGGATATAAAATGATGTTATAAAAGCTAAAAGGCAATCAATAGAACGTCTTCAACTTGCTAATAAACAATGCAATTTATTTAATTAGTCTTTGCGCTCAGCAATTTGCCCATTTTATTTTCAGTGTGCTAATTCTCGTTGAAATTGCCAATTTGTGCCAGTCAATATTAAAAGCATTGCTGCTTTCTTCTCTTCTTTTCATGTCTTTTCTCTGCTCTATTATTTTTGTATTTTTTTTTTGTTTTTGGAGCTTACAGAAAACCGTTCAGTTTGTTGTTAGTGGGCCTGTCAAAGTTATGCCTAGCGCAGCTACTAAAAACCAATAAGCATTAAGGCGCACATAAATTGCGCACAGGTCTGATCTGTCTGCGGCCCACTTAAATCGCATACACATTTAGCACGAAAAACACACGCCAGACACGCAAACAGAAAACGCTATGAATGCGCCAAAAACATGAATTCGAATATGTTCAAAACCCTTGAGAAAAAACATTCACAAAAAGCCAAAAAAAAAAAAAAAACCAACAAATAAGAATAAAAACACAAAAAAAAAAAAAAAAACGAAAACTAAAAAAAGCAAAGAAAAACATATGAAACCGAATTTTATAAAACAATAAAGTATGCCAAATACACAAGCAAATATAAAGAAAAACACTTGCGCTTGAAAAGTCTCAAAGGCAAATGCTCTGCGCCCAGATATATGCTACACATCACTTCGCTTCGCTACACTCCACGCCGCAGCAAACCACTCTACTCTACGTCACGCCACACTCCACTCCCCCGCTCTGCACTACAGCTCAGTACAGTTCAGTTGAGTTCGGCACAGTTTTTGCGCCGCTGGCAACTGTCGGCATAAATATGTCAAAAACAAAATGCTATAAACAAATTGTTTTTCGTTTTTGGTTTTTCATTCTTCTATTGTCTTTCTTTCATTGCAATTTTTTTTTTTTTTTATTTTTTTGGTTATTTTACTTTTTGTATTTGCTGCCAAGTAGTAAACTCGGCAGCCGGCAAATTTTCCCATGCAGATATGTTTTTAAAATCGCTTGTTTTGCCACTTCTGTCTGCCTTGCGCAGTCACTTTGTCTGCCTTAAGTTTTGCGGCGATGATTAACACGCGCCGACACTTCTATTGCTGAATGCTGCTTTTGCACTTGCACCCACTCACACCTCAGACAGGTAAGACAATCGCTGATAAATATATTGAATTTCGTTGTTTTCTCTCGTATCAAAGCGCAGGCAGAAATCAAGTCAATATGCTTCTTCACCTTCAATGTTCAACGTTCAGCGTTGAACGCGCATTTTCGCATTTCTATTCTTACGCAATTTTGTTTTGTTTGGTTTTTTGTTTGTTTTCTATTTTTTATTTTATTTTTTGTTTTTCTTTTTATTGCGGAAGCACTCTTTGTGCTTGTAAAGTAAATAAATATGCCTGCAAGCAATTCGAGCATTCAATTTTACGATTTCCAACTGACAGCCGCGTCAGGCAGCGAGTGGAAGCTGATGCGGCAGGCGGGAGGCGGCGTGCTTTGCATTGCGCACTGAAAGGCGAAACGTATGCTTGGCGAAAAGTCGTGGGAAAATGGTATTTGCTGAGGAGCATATTTTCTTATTGGCTTCTTATTAGATGACCTAAAAATAGCTAAATGTGTTTATGTTATATTTGTGTAAGTCTTCGGCTGTTGCGCATTAGTGCAAATGTTAGCATGAATGTTTATCCAAATTGATTGTAAACTGTCCAAACTAAATAGAAATCTGCTAAGCAAAAGAACAGACAGGCAGACAGACGGACAGACCAGCCGACAGACACACAGGCAGACAGACCGACAGTCAGACAGACATATAGACAATACAGGGATCAAGTGATGGACACCTGCAGGCTTCTGGTTGCCTAGCGATTATTCGCAATTTAGAATTTTTAATTAGTTATTAGCCATAGACACACTCTCTCGCACTCGCATACCCACACACCCGCACTCACACAGCTGCGGCAATGTAAGTTGGCAAGCACTTAAGCTGTTTGCGGAACTAATTAGCCGCATGATTTATTGCAATATCGAAGGTTGCTTCGCAGCGCCACAGGTGCATGGCACGATAATTGGCACGTATTAATAGCCTAAGAGCAAGGAACTTCATGGGAAACCATACGAGAAAAACTTAGTTCAATTACAGCGAAAACAAAGTATTGCATACGTCAATAAATAAATAGGAAATCGAACAAACTGTAAGACACTTGCTTATGTAGGTGAAAGTATCATAGTTTTTTTTATTTTTATTGAATTTCAAGTATGGGTCGCCACTTGAGCTGGTGCCTGTGTGTGTCTGCGATAGTTTAATAATTCGCAGCGTGCAACATATGTTTCATATTTATTTCGGACGCTTGTGCAGCTTTATTCAATGACTTTACATAAAATGTCGAAATGATTAATTGTTACGCTGCCGTTTCAGGATTTATTGCGACATGCGAGTTGACGTATGCGCAACGTGCGCATTGACTATACATTGATAAAGTTAATCATACGCAACGTTAACTTGCTAAATCGATTTTAAAATGTGTGCACTTTATTTTGCTTTACAGCTCAATTTACGCAACGAATCAGCAGGCAACAACAGTCACGAAAAATCAAAAAAAAAAAAAAAAATAAAATAAAAATAAAAACAAAAGATAAATAAAGCAAAAGAAGAAAAAAGAACCAACACAAATAATGTCCGCTTCATCTTCCACATCGACGCACATCTTCCGTTCGCTCTCCTCGGAGAGTCAGAAACGCGAATGGTCGAAGCGGCTTTCGTTGCGCGGCATGCGACATGGCATTGGCGCCGGCAGTGGCGCAGGCGGAGGCGCGGCTGTTGGCAGCAGCAGTGTCGGCTCAAGCAAAGACGTAAGTTAATTTACTAAGACAATTTCATTTCGTATAACAACAAAAACATCAATTACAACAACAACAATAATAGCAATAACAACGATAAGAACATTTCTTCTTTTGATTTCTTTGTGTTACATTTATAGGAAAGCAGTAGGACGAAAAAGTTCTTTAGCCGCTCGGCTTCGTTAAAGCAAGCTGGCAGCAGCACACGTGGCTCAATGGAATTACAAGTCCCTGGACAGTCATCAGGTGTGCTTACCATGCCGCTGTCACAGCAGCAGCAGCAGCAGCAACAACAACAACAACAGCAGCAGCAGCAACAAGGCACAGCCACAACATCGACACAGCCATCAACGCCAAAGAAATCGAATTGGGAAGTGATCGAGCATTTTAATACGAATGCCAAGAGCGGCAAGGCAATGGTTAGCAGCAGTTTGATTGCGGTAAGTATGCGTCACGGTGGGCTGGAGATGGAGGTGGAGGTGGAGGAGGAGGTGGATCTACTAGTTGCTGGGCATGCTGCTACTCTGTGCACACCAGGGGGTATTCAATTTAGTGGCTGCTGAAAACAATTAATGTACACACGAGTGCAGCAGCAAGACACGTCTGTCAAAATGCTGCTGCGCACGAGTCTGCATGTGTGTGTGTGTGTGTATGTATACGTCGGTGTTTAGGTCTGGACTTTATCGACGTATGGTCTAGTGTCTGTTGCTGCGAGCACTTATGGCTCTGCACAGATTTAAATATTTAATTTGATTCTCGTATAAGCAGTGAAACCAAATGCCATTCAACTTAATTGCCCAGTGTGGAAAATTGGAATTTAATTTGGCAAACAATTTGCCAACTTTGCGAAAACTTTCACATTCACACACATACATGCACACTGCATGCTCAGAGTCAAGTCTGCACTCTTCCACGCCGTTGGCCTGCCCGGCACTAAGTCGATTTACGTAAGCTATGTGTGCGTGCAGTTTGTCGGTGTCGGCGCTGCAGCAGCTGGCGCACTTGACAAAAGTTAACATCTTTTCGCCTGATCGAGCTCGCAACTGCACAGCGGCTAAGCTGCCGAGCGTGCCCATGTGTGGCCTGCAGCATTGCGCTGCATAAGCGCCGAACATGCTTGAACATGCGCACGCCAGAGGCCACTTTACGCTGCACACACACAATACACACAAGCGTCAATTGAAAAACTTCACACTTAAGTGTATGTGCGCTGTTGTGATTCTGCTCCTTGTGTATGTGTGTGCGTGGGTGAGCGGCAATTTGCAGTTGTTAGCCACAATGACTGGCTGGCAGCACTTGACGGGCACTTGTACAAGTGCCGCATGCATTTTCCTGCGTTTGCTTAGTGGCTTGGCAAACTATTTCACGCTTTTTCACGCATTTACGGTCTCGCTTAAAACAAAGCGCAGACTCATAGCTTTGTTTTTTGCATGTCAGCAATACTTTTTTAAAACTTGCAAATCGAAATTAAATTTAGAAGCTTTGAAACATGAAACAATTTTGCATATTCTGATAAATAAATTTGTAAAAGATCTTCGGCAAGCTCTAAGTCATTTAAGATCTTTTCAAACGACATACATCATTCGTCTGTTATTTGCTTTCGAACCATGCTTGTGCTCTCTGGTATGGTAACTAAAAATAAGAACTTTCCCACGTGCAGCACTATAAATTTTCCAAGTGAGTAAGTTTGATAATTTTGGTTGCTGCAAACCATTGATTGCTTAAACAGCTAACCGCTGCAGTTTGAATCACGTCTCATTTGTAATTAATAACTTCCTCATTGTGTAAATTCGCATAAGCATAAAGTATTTCTCATTAGCATAATGCACCACGTTGCGGCGAAGGCAATGGGAAAGGGTTGACTATGTGTGCGCTAAAGCGCACTGAACATAATTGCATTTAAGTACCAAAAATAATTTTGAGCTAAAATTTTTGCATTGCATATTTTCAGGCGGGCATAACACGCTGCAATATTGATGAGTCGATCGATTCAACAAACTCGAGTTCGACGTGCCACAGTCCGATGGTTTATCAGCGCGATGAAGCGCAGCTGCTGCAGCAAAGTGAGTATAATCAATGCAATAACAATAACAATAACAACAACAAACAACAACACATCACAAAACACAAAACACAATAATCACAAATAAAGAACACACTACGAAAACGGTATTTGCAAAAAAAAAAAGAAAAAAAAACAAATAAAAAAGGAAAATTGGAAATATAGTTTGCAGCTATTGTGAATGTTTTTAATGGTAATAACAAAAACAACAACAACAGCATGTAGTGCATGTTAATGTGCAAAATTCACATAAAATGACGGCAACTCCTTTTTTTTATTCTGGGTTGCGAATTGCTTAGCATTGTGGCAATGGTCCCATATACGTAGTTGACGATTTAAGCTTATTTGTGTAGCATGCCAAGCTCGAAAATTGGACATTTCTGTTCGCATGACCCCCCACAGCAGACCATTCGCACGGCGGCACACCTCACTGTGTGTGTGTGTGTGTTCTGTATTGTGCTTCTGTTTTTCTTCGCCTGTCATCTGTTTATTGTCATTGTCATATTGAATTTTCTTCTGTTTTCCTTCTTTTTTTTTTTGTATTGTTGCTGCGATTGGCTTCCATTGTTGTTGTTGGTGTTTTGTATATTATCATTATTTATTTATTTATGTTTTCATGTTTACACTATTTCTGGCTGTCAGTGTGTTAACGAAATATGATGCGACAATTTTTGGGGTAGTCTCTGCGTTGCACTGCTTCACTGCTTCACTGCTCCACTGCTTCACTGCTCCACTGCTTCACTGCTTCACTGTGCCAGTGCTTCAGCGCTACACTGCTGTGCTCCCCACTTTATTATTCATTCAGCTTTCATGTTATTACTAACGAAAATTTCCGATTTCATTGCTCGTTGCCTGCTTTGGTTGTTGTGATTGTTGCTGCGGTTGTTGTTGTTGCTGTTGCTGTCGTTGAGGCTACGTTATGTGTTTATGCAAATTTACATAATCACGTATGGAATTTATTTATTGGTGCAAATAATATTTTTTGGCGTTTCTTCTTTTTCTCTTTTATTTTTTTTTATTTATTTATTTTTGATTTTCTTTTTTTTTTGTTGTATAATATTTGGTTGGCGCACGTTGAGTGCGCAATTTGGCTAAGCACAGTTGAGTGATTTAAATGGGAAATGTATGCAGATTTTCGGTTTCAATAATTTGACATTTTCCTTTGATTGCGCACGGATTGAAAATCGGTTTAACTTTGTCAGCGATTTGAGTGTTCACTTCGTTGATATTCCATCCCGAGCATGGCACATTGCATAACTGATAAGTTAACACAATTGTGCAATTAATCAATATAAATTAATTTGAAATTGCAAATCCGAAGACAAAACCGCAAAGGCGCGCTCAATGTCAATTTATTATCGAAAGCATAAGAACCATGGGATTTAATAAATCAGATAAAGTGATAAGCTTTCGAACCTAAGACTCGGCTCGACTCGGCATTCGTTGTCAATCGTGCAGGTGTAATAACCGATAGTGTGACAACAATGCCAGCAATGCCAGCAATGACAACAATGGCAATTGTTGCTGCTTAATGATTAGCACAATTTATTGTGATTTGTGGCCATGACATCGGTTTGCATGTTACTGAATTTGATTCAAGTAGGAGCGAGTTCGCATAGCTTTGTTCGTCCTTTCGCACACTGCTGCCTATACGCAATTGAGGTTGTGATTGCTGTTGAATTGATAACGACAGCACAGTGTAATTAATTCTGCCTTTGTGCACTGAAACCTCCTTTTGCTAACCGCCAATACTCCTTGCAATTTGTGTCCTTTTAAGCAGCTTGTCGCTGCACGTTGCAACGTTGTATGTTCGTCATTTCGTTTGGCATTTGTCGAATGCCTGGCTTATGCATCGCACTCCATTCCTTGGCTTAAATTTTTATTAATTATAGTAACTGGTGTGTGTACTTCGATTTAATAAAACAAGTTTGGTTTTTTGCAGATTCGGAGGCCGGGGAGTCGCGCAACGTGGAGGCAAATTTGAGCACCACAGGTGCTGTGAGCCCAAGTATTTCGTTTTGGTTTCGTGTCAATCGCTTCATATTGCGTCTGTGTTCGACGCATCAGTTCAAGAACTTACAGGTAAGCTCAGCTTCGAATCAAATACTGTCTGATACACAAACACCGCGAATTTGACGCATGAGTGCAGCCACGAGCAGAAGTGTAATGAGAAATAATCATAAGTGTGAACTAAAGGGATTAAAGAAATGAGTACACTGATTTCACTTTGTAGTGAAACGCAGAAAACTCTTAATTATGTTGCTAAAATAGCGAATAAATAGGTCTGCTCGTGTGCTCAAGTGTGAAGCCAGCACGCCTAGAAGTGAAAAAGATTCAAGTAAAGTATATAAGAGTTTTTCTGTAAACACGCGAGCAACACATAAAGGTAAAAAAGTAATAAAAGAAAAAAAAGGAAAAAAAAAAGTGTAATTTGTTTTACGTCGTCACATTAAGCTGAAAATCGTTTGTCTTCAAAAGTGTCTTGAACACGCGAATGAGTGTTCCGTGTGTGGGCAGGGGGCAGAGGCGCTACATTAATTCCGAGCACACCTCATCGATTTGCTGGCAATCTGCAACTAGAAATCACTTTTGCCGTCATATCAACAAAGAGAAAAGCTCCATGAAATTTATTAACTTAGCGATAAGCCAAACTGCAACTGTCTTAGCGCACGTGAGCCACACATGGGCTGTGGGGGCAGGACAGACACACACACACGCCAACGAAACGAAAGAAAGAAAGAAGCAAGACGCAGGCAAGACAAGCAAACGAATGAACGAAGAAACTCAAGCGGAAGCAGCTACGCGGCAAACTTTGCGAATATTGTGCAAAACTTCTTGAGCCACTTAAACATTTTAACCCAATTTGCAGCTTTAGCAATTCCCGGAGCGTAACTTCGTCGGGCGGAGAATTGCGCGCGCGTTGTGCATTTTTCCGCCGCTTTCGCGCCAAACGTTTCGTAGCTTCATGGCGCACTTACTTACACTGTTACTTACGATGTTCGCTTCGATTCGATTTCAGGTTGAAATGCTCTATCAGCGCTACTTTCTGCGTATGAATCAGAGCAACACGACGCACATACTGGCGCTGCTGCTCGTCCTCGTGCTGGCATTGTCCTGCGCGCATATTGTCTTTACAACGCTGCAAATGCGCCGCAACTTCGAAACAACCGCAGAAACGGCGGCAGCAGCAGCAATGGAGGCCACGTCGACTACCGAGAAAAGTTTTGGCAATTTCACTGGCAGCACAACGGTCATGGCGCCGCTCTATGCGAGTGCGGCAGCAGCCATTGCGAACAGTTCGACGTTGTTTGGCGCGGAGACGCATGTCGACAAGTTTGCAACGCCGACGGCGGAAATAACTTATCGCCAGGAGTCCAAAGTGAAGGTGTTCGCCAACAACAACAACAACAAAAGCAATTCAAGCATGCAAACATTGAACGTGGCACAAATTGGACAGAAAATTGCGCCTAGTGAAATTTCGGCGTACAATGGCAAACGGGCGAAGTGGCGACGCAGCAGCAACCGACAGCGCCAGAGGCCGGAGCGGGAGCCGGAGCGGGAGCAAGAGCAAGAGCAGCAGTGGCAACAGCAGGACTGGCTGTTTGTTAAAACTGATTTTCGTGGTTTGACCAACAAAGCCGATAATGATGTTGGCCATGACGACGCTGATGTTGGCGATGTCGGTGATGTCGGTGATGGCGGTGATGTCGGTTTTGTTGCTGCCGACTTTGATGATGGGCGGCGTGTGCGCTTTGCCGTTGATGCCGTGGCTGCTGATAATGGACGGCAAGCGATGGCGATTGTTTCAGCACCGGCCACCTTCAAACGCAGACAGAAACGCAAACATGGCGGCCGCCTGCACAAGCATCGATACAAGCGCTCCAGGTGAGTATCGGACTCAGGCGCAGGCACAGGCAGGCACAAATCGCATTGCAGCAACTGAACTGATTATTAGGCAACTGTGCCTGCTTTTGTTGAGTTCTGTATATGTGTGTGTGTGAGTGTGTGTGTGTGTGAGTGAGTGGTGTGTTTCTGACTTCTCCCCTAAGCTGTTTGTTTTAGTTTTGATTTCTTTTTTTGTTTTTGGTTACTTGTTTTTTGTTTTTGGCCAACTGCGCACAAGTTGTGGGGGCTGTTGAGATGAAGTTGCTTGGCCATGGGGGCCGGCCACGCTTGACTTTCAGTTCAGGAGCATAAAAAGGTCAGCCAGTGATTTATTATTGCGTGCGCGGTGTTCACAGCATTCGGTTAGTTACCCACAAGTGAACACAAAGGGCGCCCGTGCCAACTTGTAGCGAAGCTTCATAACGGAAGTGAAACTTTGGCCCGAACAGCAGAAAGATTCGAAACGATGGCAGCAGCCTGTTAGGCATAAAAGGTAAAAAGAACTTAATTAAAACATTAAAGGCGCGCCGACATGATAAATGATTAAATTATAAGTACAACCGTAGATGATAAATAAAAAACAGAAAACAGCAAACAGTAAACCAAAAGCAAGAAGGCGGACAGGCGGACAGGCGGAATGGGCCCAGGGCTGCTTAAAAGCATGTGACGAGTTAGCTGCATGGAAAGTGCTTCCCGCAGCAGGTGACAATGTTATTAGATGATTTATGCACGTGTATGCCAGTAGGCAGCACGAAACTCGGTAGCTGCTATGGGTGAAGAGGGTGAAGTGCATTGGCGAGTGTCATTCGGTTTCATTTTTCTGCCTGTCACTTGGCAGCCTTAGCTTAAATTATCCCAACAACTTTCAAGAAAATAAAAAGAGCATGCATTTGTTGTTGTTGTTGTTGTATTGTGGGAAAACTCGATTTAAAACTAATCAACGTTAAAGAAATACTGCAAGTAGGACTAGGCAGTAGGCAGCTTTGGAGGGCAGCAAATTAGCAACGGCAGCCAAAGAAAGCGAAAAGTCCTTGGGCAGTTCATTATGCGCAATTGGCATTGTCAAGCGAAGGCGTCAGCGAGTGCGGAACTGAATGTGCTGTCAATTTACATTTAGATTTATTTCTGCATACTTCAGCTATTTACTTTCCATTGCGAGAACATATTTGTGTAAACATTTTCCCTCTTTTCCCTAACTTTTCCTACGCAATATTTTTCTGTTTTAAATTTCATTTTATTACAATTTATTTGCATGCAGATACCGCAGACATGCCGTGGACAGCAGCGGCAACAGAAGCAGCAGCAGCAGCAGCAACAGCAGCAGCAGCAGCAACAGCAGCAGGAGCAGCAGCCTAGCGGCGCAGGAAAACTATGTTCACAATGAATATAATTATGTTGCTGATGCTGATGCGGATGATGTTGAGGGCGCTGAAGATGATGATGATAATGACGATGGCGTTGTGTTTGCTGCTATAAACCAGAAAAAGAAAAAGCAAACACAGCAAGAAGCACAACTTGAACAAGCTCAGCAGCAGCAGCACGACAACCATCGGCAGGCATTGCATTATGGGGAGTTGTCGCCGCCGCATTATCAACATTATCAACGTCAACGCGCCATCGTGTCAGCACGTGATGAAGTGCTCAAACCGACGGAAGATATCAAACAGCAAACAGCAGCTGAGTCAACTGAGGCAGCACGAGCAGGAGCAGCAGCAGAAGTGGGAGTGGGAGTGAAAGGAGGAGCAGCAGCAGCAGCAGCTGTTGACAAGACAACATCAAGGCTGGCGATAACAAATGCCATACATGTTGACGTTAAGCAAGCGCAGGCTGGGGGCGAGACGCCGAAGCAGGAAGAGAAGCAGCCGGAACAGCGAGAGCAAGATCAGGAGCAGGAGCAGGAGCAGCCGGCAGCGGCGGTTGGCAATTTGAACACTTCATTGAATTACCTGCTGGCTGTGATTACGCAAATTGATGAACGCGTTCTCGTTTTCCTCATTGTCATGTTCATTTGCGGCATTGTCTATGCATGTAAGTTAATCAATCATAAATTAAGCGACACTCGTGTCCTTCTCCTTCTCCTTCTCCTTGCACTCGTCCTTGTCCTTGTCCTGGCTGTTGTCGCTATCGTTATCCATGTCATTGTTTATTGTTTATTAGAAAATAACAAAGTGTCTGTGCTTTTCTCATTTTTCATTTCTGATTTCTGATTTCTGATTTTCTTTAAATAATTTGCCATATGATGCCAATTAAATGCAGTTCTCCTGTGCATACTCGCCAAGCCGGCAATGAACGAAATCTTTCTGGTGTTGGTCTCCTATGTGATACTTGGCACATTCGTGGCCATCGAGATTGCCGTCAGTTATGCCATGAAGCCCAGGTAAATAATCGCTTCACTTACACAAGTTACCTAATATATACTATATATATATGTAAAGATGTATATATGTATATGTATGTACATGGGTATGTTATAAAGTGAAGTTCACTTGCGACGTAATTTAATGAAGTACGTTTACTAATTGCCGGCAGTGTGTTATTAATAGCGTAACAGAAGCGGCACCAACGCCAGCCACGGCATCTGCCGAGTGGCTGCCAATGCCAAAAAGCAGGCAGCAGGCGAAAGCAAAGTTGCCTTGGCAATATACACAATTGCCATTTGTTATTTTATGCCTTTGCTTATATACCTCATATATTTTACAACAGATACTCAACTCAATTCTTCTCTTCCTTTCTTTTCCTTCCCTTTCTTTGCTCTTCTTTTATTGCGTTTCCTTTCGTTTCGTTTGGTTTGGTTTGGTTTGGTTGCGTCTCTTGCAATTTGTTTCGCTAGAAAATCCTTCAACGGCAGCGCCTGTTGCATTGTGCTCATCTACATGACGTACACCATGTTGCCGTTACGTCTGCGTGAGGCCCTCATCGGTGGCATTGTGCTGAGTGTGGCGCATCTCTATGCGGGACTGAGTGCCGTGGCGCCGGCCATCTATTGGCAAGAGGTGAGTTCCATTTTTCCTCCTCGTACATCCCCAGTGTGGGATCGAGGAGTGTGGGGAGGTGTGGGTGTCATTGTGAGTGTGGCTGTGGCTGTGGGTGTGTTTGTGGGTGTGATATATGACATGCCTTGTTGCACGTTTGCACGTTTATCTCGCATATGCCATTTCACTCGTATATAATAAATGTCACGCGTTGCTGTGTTTAACAATGCTCACGTCGTTTACAGTCAAGTCAAATCCACTGCAATATGTTGTTGTTATTGTTGTTTTTGCAGTTGTTTTCTCTCGTCTTGTTATGGTTGCTGTTGTTGTTGTTGCTTTTGTTGTCGTTACTGTTATGTAGCAGGTTATCAACAGGTATTCAAGTTGCAAGCACGCCCGTGAAAAATGCACTCACGCAAAGCAAGGAAATCCGACATTTTTATGTGTAAATTAATATTACGTATACGCAATGTTGTGCAGAAAACATTGAAACGAAACAAGGAAGCGGTAGCAGCAGTCAGAAGAAGAAGAAGAAGAAGAAGAAGCCCATGGAGAACACGTTGACATTGCCTGCTTTGTTTGCTTTTTAATGCGTGACAATTTAGTGCGAATTAAATAACAATGCGCATAATAACAACGACAGCGACAACGACAACGACAACGGCAACAACAACAATAGGAATAAGCAACAACAATACATATAGCATAGCTTAATAAATAACAGAAAGGAAAGCGTCCGTGGCATAAACCATAAATAAAGAAAATCACGCACGTTAAACGACAACAAAGATAAGAGTGAGCACCGAGCACTGAGCACTGAGCACCGAGTGCCTGCGTAAACGAGCGTGTCCTGGGGTCGGGCTGTCGTCCTGTCACACGGTCTGGCGGTTAGCTGGCGCTGTAGCAGCGCACAAAGCGCAACACTTAAGCGCTAAGTGTACAAATGGAATGAAATTGCCACGAAATGAAATTAAATTCTCGCTCTGCTGGGATGAGGCACTCTAATGGCACTCGGCGCACGGCAATGGGCAATTGGCAGTGGGCAGCTAAGTCAGTGTGTGTAGGCACGTTGTGTGCTGGTGGTGTGTGCGTGTGTTTATTGTTTCATTGCTGATTTATTATGATTTTTATTGTGTTTACTTAAATTTTATTAATTTGTTACAAATCCTCTTGGCATGCGCACGCTTACAGTTGCTCTGCACGTGCATTGCATTGGTTTTGGCCAATCTGACGGGCATCTGCACGCACTGGCCGAAGGAGAAGGCGCAGCGCAAGGCGTTCATCGAGACCCGGCAGTGTATTGAGGCGCGTCTGCGTACGCAACGGGAGAACCAACAGCAGGTGAGTGTGCCGAGCTGGGCTCGTGGAGGACTGCACGCGCGGCTGTTGACTTGTTTATGGCTTGTCATTAAAGGGACGGGAAGGCAATCAATTTTCGCTAATGGCCAATGGCCAATGACCAATGGCCAGCAAAGCAAAATTAAAGAACCAGCGCAATTGAGCATGATTCCGAATTGCCAGCTCAGCATATTTATGTAAATGGAACATGGCATACTCAATGCGCATTTTACCGACGTGCCAATCTTTACCTGGCGTCAGAGTAAATAGATTTCCGCCCTAACAGTCAATTGTTTCATATCTGTTCCAGTTTGATTTGATTGATTCATGCATATAATATTCTTAGATGCAGGACCTCATCGTTGCTATGTATCAGTGGCAGCGGCTACAAGCCACTTGAGTGCTGTGATTTCCATTTAATGCTAAAAGAGTATTTCAGCTGCAATCCATTGTCCTTTTTTGCAGCTGATTGAGATGTAGCGCCGAGCAACTTCATGGCCTGTGGCGTGTGGCCTTTTTTGTTATGCACACAGTCGGCAACAAGTGATGGATTATGTAACCTCTGACTTTTGTAGCCCCCAGCACAGCCCCGCGAATCGCATGGCTGTCATGTCTCCGCACACATCACTGTCAGTGATTGATTCCTTCAAATACGCATCTGTTATATATTCCTTTTCATTATTGTCTCCCTAAGTGAATGATTCAGTTGATTAAAACAATTTCAAGTCAGCAAAGAAATAACATTTCGATTACATTTTCTTTTGTATGTAATTTGTATGCGATTTACGAAAATCAGCAGGAACAAAAAAAAAAAATAAAAAAAAATGAAGAAGTAAAAAAAAAACCATTTCAATAAATTATTAAATTTATCCATTCACCGTTGCAAAGAAATACAAAACATACCTCAGTAGGACGATTATACTACGATATTCGCATGTAGCCGCATGTAGCCGCATGTACCCGCATGTACTCATGAAGTAAATGCGCAGACGAGTGTGCATGCAATATTCATAACAAATATCGACGGTGATTGTGCTGTTCAAAGTAAATCAAACAATACACAAGTCTGAAGCATATACTCGTATATTATTTGACATGAATTTCGAAAACATGGCGTCGCAAAAGCAGAAATATTTCGCACACAAAAATATGAAAAAAAAAAGATATATAAAATAAAATAAAATAAAATAAAAAGCAATACAAATATAAATGCAGAAGCTTGCAAAAGGCAAAGGCGACGCTACGCTATGTGAGCTGCGTTGGGTTAGCAGCAGCGGGGGTGGGCTGGGGTGGTGTGACAAGGGTGAGTGTCCACGTGCTGAGGCAGCGCAACAGTGTGTCAGAAAAGCATGTCATCAAAACTCAATCAGGATTTTCAAATGCGCATCAAAGTGAAAGTTATAATAAAAAGTCAGTTAGCAATGGCGCAAAGGAAACGAGGAAGCAAAATGTGAAAAAAAGAAGAAAATTCGAAAAACGAAAAGACACAAATAAACAAATCCATTTGACTTTGAAATGCGTAAATGAATTTTGCACACACACATACACACACACACAACATCACATGTCGCAGCATGCAGGGTCACAGCGAGGTAGGAACGGAGATGAAAAGGACAGACATCACAGACACCAGCAGCAGCAGCAGCACAGTCTGAATTGTTAACAGCTTATGATGAAAGCTAACAAGTGACGCCAAGACGATGATGTAGCAGCTACACAACAGGCATTAGAGCGATGTCGCACATGGGCAGCGGGGGAGATGGGTAGCAAAGGTCACAAACTACGCTTTTAAATTGCTTTAAAATGCAAAAGCTGCTGCCATATCCGCGTACGCACACGTCAAACTTAGGCAAACCGATAGCTGAGAGTGGAACTTGTTGCTGCCGCAGCTTTTTTGCTTTTTCGCTTCTTTGCTTATTTCCTGTTTTCATTTTACACAGCCAAAGCGGCGATGACAGTTGCAAAGACGCAGTTACACAGCATTACCTACATATATTTTTTTCCTTGTATTTTTTTTTTCTTATTTTTCGATTAAAAGTCACACACACATACATATATAAATACATACACATATATACATATATAGCACATACAAATGCACATGTAAATTGACAACACTTCGATCTGTTGCAGGAACGTCTGCTGCTGTCGGTGCTGCCGCGTCATGTTGCCATGGAGATGAAGGACGACATTGCAGGACAGCCACGTGACACGCAGTTTCACAAGATTTATATCCAACGGCACGAGAACGTCAGGTGAGTTGCTTAGACGCTCGGACCGCAAACTGCGAACGTGAAATTTATTCACATGTGCGCCCACGTAAATCGTGTGGCTTTTACGCTCCCCCCTCCACGCACCGGACTAATTTGATCGGAAATACTCACATGCGTATTTAGTAGCCATATATTGCACTCAGAACAGTTTCGAGGCTCGCACGGTTCTTACGTTTCGCACTTTATGTGCGTCGTAAATTTCCTTGTTGCCGCCACATTTTCTCTTTTTTACATACATTTCCAATCTGCCGACAAGTTCGGTCTATCTTCTTTTTTACCTGTTTTCGCCATGGCTGCTTGACTGCCAGTTGGCATTATTTGTTTTCTTCGTCGTCTTGTGTTTTCTTTTATTTTTCTTTTTAAGTTTTTTTTTTTGGCATATTTTCCCATTGCCTTTGCGTATTAAATTACACGCTGAGCTGCTTAAGCTGCCGGTATCAGCAGCCGGCGCAGCTGCAGACACTTCGACACTCGTGTAAAGAGTAAAACAAACTGAATCCTGTTAACTTTAAGCTCTTTGTTAAGTCGTCCCTTTTTACCAATACTCGAGTGTTGGCTTGCAAGTATGAAATTTCGAAAATGTTTTAAACCGGCAACGCGCCAAGGCATGCAGGATGATAATTTTTTAAACCTTAAGGCAGGCGGCTCATATTAAAAAAGCCAACTCGACTAAGCTAAAAGAAAAAGGCAGCACCACGTTTGCTTATTTTCGTATGATATTAGCAAACGCGATTATTGCTAGGATGAGCAGGACTATGTAAATGCCTTACAGTGGAAGCATTTGAAGGCATGTATGATTGATTCAAGTTTTAATGAATGTTATAGGATACTTTGGATTAGAAGCAGAATAAAGTTATTCCTTTCAATAGCACATGGCTCCTGACTTATCTCCAGCTAAGCCCTCTCACTGACTACATAAAGGACAGACTGCACCCTTTGTGAATTTCAGGTCATAGTGAACTTTGAGTTATCAGTCTCTCCTTTACGTAGGGTCAGCCTACTGCTGTGCCATTTCCTTGAACGAACTTCGATGGTTTTGATTTGCCAGCGGTGTCAGTGGCAGTCGAAAAATATATATGGTAAATCCTGCTTAGCCAGCAATTGATAATGGTCTGCAGTTCGCTTAATACAGAGTCGCATACCCTTCATGTCTTGCAGCTATATAAAAATGTTTTGGCCTTGCCTTTCTGTGAAGTACATTTTCTAATTCATAATATGTTATTAAATTTCAAAGAAATTTCAACAATTCGCAGATAATTAAAAATGCAGCATTTGTGTTTCCTTTAATGTTTTAATAACTTTCGATAACGCCAATCAATCAGGCTCTGTCAGCACTGCGCCACTCGAGGTTCGAGGCATGTGGCAACTGCTGCGGCAAGTTCACAACGATAGTCGGGGATATTGGAAAATTCCACATGATAAAATCTGTATAAATATTTTTTACTTGTGGCTTTAATGAAATAAAACAAAATGAGAAGAAAAAACAAAATAAATAATGAAGAAAAAAAACCAAGAATAAATATATACAAGAAAAACCACGCACAGTCTTGCAGGCGTTGGAAAGTTTTAACATTTTCATTTTTCTTTTCTTGTTTTACTTTTGCCAATTTCTTGTAGCATACTTTTTGCGGACATTTGCGGTTTCACGAGTCTCTCGGATCAGTGCACGGCTGAGGAACTGGTCCGGCTGCTAAACGAGTTATTTGCACGGTAAGTAAAGTGACTGACATGAAAAATGAAAGCGCGTCAAAAGTGAAAATAAAAGCATGACAGCAAGATGGTGAGAGAGAGAGGAGAAAGCTGAAATGAGATGAAGTGATGCGAATACAGAACGCAACAAGTTAAGCAAAAGTTTTGTAATAAATGAAAACCCAACTTGCCTATGTTTGTGTTTTTGTTTGGCGTTTTCTTTGTAGACGTCTTTTCTTTTTTTAAGATGCCTCAGGCGCAAACTTCGTAAACAAACACACACACACACACACACATACACACATAAACAAAAAAACACAGCCAAGTAGACGGCGCTAAATTAATTGTGCACACACCCACAACACCCACAACTCACATCGGGGCAGCGCACGGCTGGGATTGGGTAAACAATTGCAATTGTTTGCTCGTTAGTCGTGGCTTGTAGTTATTTTATGATGTTGTTGTTGTTGTGTTTGTTATTGTCGGAGCCGAAGTGGAAGGCCACAGTCGGCATAGCAGACATAGGCAACGCCGCAACTGTATCGGCCGAGCGCTCTAAGCGCAAAATCCAACAGCAACACTTTTGCCTGTCATTAACGTGTTTTCCTTAACTGGTTTTTCATTTCATCAAGCGCTTTGCAATTTCGCTGGCTTGTTTTTCTAATTTTTCACCGATTGTTTGTTTGTTTGTGCCTCTTTTTGCATTTGCAGCTTTGATCGATTGGCCGCGGAGCACCATTGCCTGCGGATTAAGCTGCTCGGCGATTGCTACTATTGTGTCTCCGGTCTGCCCGAGCCGCGTCCGGATCATGCTCACTGTGCGGTCGAGATGGGCCTCGACATGATTGATGCAATTGCGTAAGTAGCCAAATGAAAATGTGCATACGCACTTTGATTTCGGTTTACAATTGACTTCCCCGTTCCCAGGACGCTAATTGACTTTCTCGTTTATTTTTGTTTCTTTGTTTTTTTTTTCTCTCTTTCTCTCAACGATTCTATTCCGCAGTCTGGTGCGTGAGGTAATGGCCGTGAATGTAAACATGCGCGTTGGCATACACACCGGCCGCGTGCATTGCGGTGTGCTCGGTCTGGTCAAGTGGCAATTTGATGTGTGGTCAAACGATGTGACGCTCGCCAACCACATGGAGAGTGGCGGCATACCCGGGTAAGTGCTGCAGCCCGTTTACTATTTTCACTTGCCTTCACTCGGCTTGTTATTGTTATTACTTTCATTGCAACTGTTGTTGGTTTTGCTGTAATCATTATTGCTGCTGCTGCTGCTGCTGTGGTCGAGTCGAGTTTGTCGTTTTGTGTGGGTTCACAATGTTGGCTTTTGCCTGGCCATTGATATACAGTATTAAAATGGGTTTGTCTACTTAGAACAAGCATTTGTGCCCTTTCCTGCCTGTTCTGTCCATATTGCGGCTGATTTCGCCATAGCTGAGGACATGCGCTGTTGGCTGTACTTGTGCGAGTATCATATGCGTAAGCATGTGTTGCTGCCTGTCCTGTCATCCTTTTTGGTATTTAATTGATGTCTTTGTTGTGCATGCTGTCACTTAATGAGGATCATATTCTAATTTGCAAGTGTTGGCAAGTGTAGGACTCAAAGTTTTCAGTGTTGTTGGCAGTAATTAATTTGCAGTCAGTGGTTGGGCATAAGTACCAAGTTTGAAGTGGTTTTAAACAACACCATAAAGTATGCAATGGTTTCTGTAAAAGCCATTGAAATACTTTGTCAACTACTTGGGCGATAAGCGACAGATGAGCGTGTTTTGGTTTACATTTAATTCACACCGATTTACGACTGAGAGGCAACTTTGTATTGTCTACTTAAAGGCGTGCACGCCATTCTCGACATCAACATCGACATTTAACCCAGTCATTCATTCGGTCGTTCGCTGCAGACCCAGACAAGCCGTACCCCGTCGTACATGTGACAGCTGTAAGTTATATGCCCTGCCGGTGCATGGCTTTTGTCCTAAGTGTGCCACCGAAAACCAAACAAAAACCAAAACCAACACAAACACACACATACACAAAAGCAAACACAGTGACCTCATTGAATTCGGCCAAAAGTATGCAATAAAAGCGCCGCCACTCGTATCGCACACATTGTGTAATTGTGTCTTTGTTTTGCTGCTTCACTGTTTCACTGTTTCTTCTGTTCTGGTGTACTGTGGTCTGCTTCGGTGTTATCGCACTCAAAATGACATGGCAGTCAGCAACGTGGGCGTGCACTCTACTCCTCCGATTTGCCCTTTCGTTTTGCTTTTTATTATTTTCCGACTTGTGTATGCGCACCCGTGAGTGTGTGTGTGTGTGTGTGTGGGTGTGTGTGTTTGAAGTGCGAATGTAAGTTGACTGCAGCAAGTAAGAGCCAAGTGGATTATGTGGCAAAGGAAATACGTTTGTACATATACAAACCACAACAGCAGAAACTTACGAGCGAAAAGTTTTTAAGAAAATGTTCATGTAGACAAGAGGCTTTGTCCTGTAGTCTGGGGGGCTGGGGATTGGGGCTGTGCTGTGCTTAGGCGCTTAGGAGTTGTTGTCAATGGCAGGAAGCCACAAAACGTTGACAAGTTTTGCTCGTTTCCGTTTTTCGTCTTCGGTTTGTTTCTTATTCTTGTTTTGGTTGTGTTTTTGTCTTGGACATTATTGTTGTTGTTGTTGTGGTTTTTGTTGTCGAAGCATCAACTCTTTTTCATTGCGTGCAACAAACGAACATTTCGTTGCATTATGGCAACTTTGGCATTCCATTACACACACCACATCTAGGACGTGGATTAGGCAAATTAAACACTCGGCACCTCGGCACCTCGGCTGGCAGTTGGCCATTAAAAGTTACTTTGCTTATGCACACTTATAAATCGTGTAAGCTGTTGCGGTTTTCGCATTTCTTAACTCATAGCAGGCACGTCGCCTGTCTGCGGCTGCACAGAAAAAGGACCGTCTGCCAAGTGCTGGCGGAAGGCGACTCTCTGCCGATGTTCCGACAGATTTGCATTTGCCAAGACCGCAGCTGGTCAGCCAAAGGATTCATGTTGGAGCCTTTTTAATGGCTATCTGACTTGTCAACCATTGCGTAAAAGTTATGACATTTGTTTGTTTAATCGGTGAAAATGATTAATTAATTAATATTTCATTTTTACAACAACAAGAAGGGTACAAAAGGCATTTCAAAAGTAAGTGTGTGACTAGCATTTCTTTTTATGTTCTTAGTCGGCTGGAGATTTGTGAAAAAGATTGAAAGCTTTAAGTTACGCAAAAAAGGAAACAAAGTCTCACATCAGACTGTCATTTGTCCTTGAGCGCTTGTCAAACATAATTTGTATAGACAGATCATCTGTGCTGCTGACACTTGGGGCAAGAGGCTGAAGTATTATGAATTAGTGATTTAATAAAAGTTCATAAGAAGATTCGGGCTAATTTCATCAACTGCCAACTGTTTATCAAGGTCAGTTTTGTGACGCAGTATAATATATGAAAATAGCTCTAATCGTTGGCAATTTTTTAGATGTTCTAATTAAAATATTTAAGTGAAATTTACGTGCAAGTTGTTCCTCCACGATAATTGCCAACTAATTATGTCCTATCATTATTTTCACTTGCTCTAATGACTATTGCAGCAATTTTCGCGCGTAATTATTTAAGTCAAATGTGAACTGCAGGCATAGCTGCAACATGCAAGAAAACACTTCTGCAGCTTTGCAGTGCAATTTCGTATGCTTTGTGCTGGCAACTTTTCAACCATTCACGAAGTGCACTTAAGTATCGTTAACCGCAATAACTATTTTCACAGCGATTTTCGTTTTTCTTTCACACTTCAAGTGTCCGGGCACTTCAGCTGGAAAGAGAAAAAATAAAAAGAGGAAAGGCAAGGAAAGGAAAATAAAATGAAGCGAAGAAAACGTTCGCTACTTGAAGTAAGTGTGAGCACATAGCAATTGTTGCCAACGTTGCGTGTGCTGTCCTTAAAGGACATGAGCTACAACGTCGTGCAGTCCTGCTTGTCGGAATTTGCATATAGAAAAGTTATTGAGTATGTTTTCGAAATCGATTAGGGGCACTCACATACACACACACACACACACACACACTTACACTTAACACTTAGTGTGTGTGTGCCCACGTTTGGTCCTTTAATTTGTAATGTTGCCTTAGTCCACATGGTTATCATATACTTTGTTTGTGGCTTCGGCATTGGCTGCAGCGGCAGCGGAGACGGAGACGGCTCTTTAGGCCAGGCAGCTGGGGCTGTGTGCCCCGTTCCGCTTCTTCTTCGCCTTCGTCTTCCGCCTCTGCTTCCTAACTACTGACATCGCATCGCGTACTTAACAACAAATTTTCGTACGCGGCATGTGCTGATGTTGTTGACTCAAGTTGATTGCTGACTAGGCGTGGCAATTGTTAATGTTTGTGTTTGCATTCGCGTTGGTGCTATTGTCGTTGCTGTCGTTGTCGTTGTTGTTGTTGTTGGGCAGGTTGGCATAAACATTTAAGCGGTTTTGCAACGCCCCACGACAGCGCGTTGACTGCGTAGAAAATGTAAATGCGTTAATTTCCTTTCTGGCTTGCAAATCGCGAGTATTTGGGTTACGACGTTACTGCGCCAGAGCAGTCAGCTGCGCATGCATGACTAGCGGCAATATCCTGGCAATGCCATCAAAAAGCAAAAGCACACATCGCTTTAAAACTTATTTAAAGCGCTGCAATCGTGGCAAGTGGCTTCATTGACTTGAGTCCCTGGAATGTCCTGTTGGTTGACGGTGATGGATATTTTCCGTTTTTTTTAATTTGCATGCTGTTGTGTACTTTTATCAGCAACAACAACAGCGCAACAACAAATACAACAATGGGCAGGTTTAATAAAATCAACGCTCTGACACGGTGTCAGTGTTTTCACACAATTTCGCACAGCGAAATGCAGCAATTTTCACGATTTTCGCAATTTAACCCGTGTAAAATGAGTTGCCCGGCAGCAGCAACAGCAGCGGCAGCACAGCAGGGGGCAAGCGCACGTAAGGTGAGTGGGATCATGGCTGCTGTGCAGCGACGCTGTGTGTGTGTGTGAGTGTCTGTACACCGGAAATGACAATTTTATGTGGTCGTTGCACATTTGTCGTTGAGCGAAATGTTCAACAGCCGTTCAGCGCACAAGTCTGCGAAAAGCAAAAAATGAGAAATGAAGAAAATACAAAATCAAAATAAACATGTCGCATAAATTGAAACTACTGTAAAAAAAGCATACATTGTGTGGCGTTCATTGAAATACACTACACAGCTGAGTAACTTTCATGCGCACAAAATGCTGCAATGAATTTTCGAGTAGAATATTTCTTTTAAAGCTTAAAAACTTGCAACAATCATGGGAATATGCGTACAGCAGCAGTTACATGGCTTTAAGAAAGCAATGAAAATATATTCTAGGATATTTCAGAACTGGAAATTGTTTAATATGATATTTCTATGTGATTATCTTCTTAACTTATTATGATGCATTCCCTTTGTATGTGATGAGTTGAGTATGGAAAATCAGTTGTGCATGCAACGGCTTCTCAGCAGCTACCCAGTCTCGAAAAAGCAATTTTGTTTGCTGGCCATTGCATCTAACGCATACTACGCTCGTTTATTTGTAAGCAAGTGATGCAAGTGGCTCTCAATTGGCTGAGCTTTATGTTCTACTTAAGGATGTACTTATTTAGTAACAGGAATTGCGCTGGGCAGTGGCAGGGTAGCTGCGCATTGATTTAATATAAAATATAAAATGTGTGAAGTGCTTTCATGGAATTTTGCAATATTGAGAAATATTTTGTTGCGTTCGTGGAATTTTGTTTTAATGCAGCCTGCAACTAATTGTCATCTCTTGCAGACGCGTGCATATAACCAAGGAGACGCTTAAGTGCCTCGATGGCGACTACGAGGTGGAGGCGGGCAAAGGCGCAGAACGCAATTCCTATCTGAAGGACCATCAAATCGAAACGTATCTCATTGTGCCAGGCGATATTTACAGACCGGTACGTGCTTGCGTATGCAGCGAAGTACTATTTAATGAGAATTTATTACCGACGATGTTCAGGAAAGAATGTGAAAATAAGAATATTCTTTTGCATTTTCCTTGATTGCAGCATAAGAAATCACGCAGTCGCATGCAGGCAAATGGCAACATTTCAAAGGAGCTGCGCATGATGGGACACGGCACAACGCAGAAGAACCCATCAAAGTATGTAATCAAATAATTCTGTGAATATAAAAGTTGTATACAGAAAGTAATAAGAAAACTACTTCAGAGAAATATGCAAATGGCATGTGATGCTTTGGCGAATTATTTTTTTTTTGCATTTTATAGTTGCATACTTGCAGGAGCATATTAAAAAATTTATTTAAAATACATAATATATTGGTATTTTGCACAGATTTGGATTTGGCGACAGTGCAGAGAGCACCAAGGATCCGGAGGATGAGGTGAACGAGTATTTGATGCGTGCCATCGATGCGCGCAGCATTGATCATCTGCGTGCCGAGCACTGCCAGTCCGTGCTGCTCTCGTTCAAGGACAATGCGCTGGAGAAGAAGGTAGCTTCTATAGCATGCCTATTGCCAGCTGACTTAGCCAATGCCAATGTTGTCTTTTGTTCCACAGTACGCCAGTGAGCCGGATCGCATGCTCGCCATTTATTTCTACTGCAGCTTCGTGGTGCACATAGGCGCGATTGCCTCCACAATCGTGTTTGACACGTAGGTGCTAAGTTTGAGTAATGCAATGCAATCGAAATGAATGAAAGGGAAATCTGCTTCGTGTGCTTTGTCGTTCTATTTGCAGCGACATATTAACTGATTGTGTTGTAGTTGGCCTCGCCGCGGTGCTGTCCGTAATCGTGTTTCTGGTCGCCTGCCATCACCGCGAGGTGACTGAGGTATTTCGCTATTTGTACATAAGATTGCTGGTTGGTCTTCAGGGCACCGCCATTGCGCCTCGGACAATTGATAACTTTTCCTTTTCCCATTGCCTTTGTATGCTTTCAGCTGCCCGCTGTGCTCAAACGATTCTCCATGCGCATTTACAGCAATCGCCTGCTCTCGCAGTTCTTCGCCTTCCTCACGGTTCTGCTGATTGCGTTCACAACGGTCGCGCTGATGGTGAGTACACAAATTACCCTACACTGCATATGGCTAAGGCTCAGGCTCAGGCTCAGGCTGAGGCGGCCGCTCTGATCAACGGAGGCGTGCCTAATGCGATTATGACACCTGCTGTAGGTGGTATTTTCGTTTGCTTGGCATGCGAATGTAATGAGTTTCGAAATCTTCAGCGCTAAGTCTTTTACAGTTGACTGCGGCAAATTAAATTCCAATTGACGTTGAAACTTTTGCTCTAAGCCAATGGGCTTCATTAAAACAACTTTTGAACATTGCTTTGCTTCCTTGATGCTGCTGCTGCTGCTGCTGCTGCTGCCGCTGCTGCTGCCGGCACATGCTCTGCTCTGCTCGGTTGACTACTTCGTCGCTTGATTTCAGCGGCGTCGTTTGTGTCCTTGTTTGCCTAAATGACGCTAGAGTGCGTCTAATTCAATTTGCAAGTCTTTGATGTGCCGCTCAAAAGCTTTTCTATTGCTTTTCTGTAGTTTTGTGCGGCTGCCGACACGTGCCGACTCGAGTCGATCGCAGTCATTGGCGCTGGCTGCAGCTTCAATGCATGAATACTTTGTTTTTAAGTGGTCGCAGCATTTGCGGAATTCCCATTGAATTTTCACGCAAATGCGCCAAACAAAATGTGCTGCGCATAGACAGAAAAATTTGCATATATTGTGTGTATATGTGATATTTAAAAATTTCATAAAAATAAAGTTGTGTTTGAAGCGTTTCTGAGTAAGAAACAGCAGTCGGGCATTTGTTTACACCGAAGCGACAGCAAAAATGATTACAATAATAAAAAGTAGGCAACGTTCGCTTGGCCAACACACGGCGAGAGTTGTATGTGTGTGTGTGTGTGTGTGTGGCGTCGAAATAAAAGTTTTTCCATTTAAAGTTGGCGCAGGGACTAGCCACACGGACAGACAGAGTGCCAGTCAAAACACTAAGCCTAGCCACACACATATGCAAAGCAGCAGGCAACACGCTGAGGCAGGCCACTGAGCCGCCTACCTGTGCGAGGTCGTCGGTTAGCAGCAGCGCGCTTCAGTAACTAGCGCAGACCAGGCACTTGGCAGCATTGCTGGCTGACTGCCTGAATGCCTGACTGCCTGAATGGCTGCATGCGAGGCAACATTTTGGGAAATTTCTGAAAAGCCAAAGTTTCACTTTTATGTCATCAACTTGGCTCATTTGTTCGTAACAACTTTATTCTTTTCTTGGCTGTATTTTGTTATTTTCGTTGTTTTATTTCTGTAACATAAATTCGCTGGTGTTGGGGTCCTTCAGGCGTTTGGGTGGCTGTGTATCGGCGTGTTTGGGGTAGCGCATAAAAAGTTTCTGCCTTGTTACAAGTTGTTATCAGACGTTGTTCTACTTCGTGTTGTTTGGACGTGTAAATTTCGGGGCAACAAGCTGCAGGAACAAGTAAGACAGCAACAAGAGCAAATTATGCTACAAAAACCAGCAAAACAAAAATGCAGAAGAAACGTAACAGGCGAAACAGGCGAAGTAGGCAAAGTAGGGAGCAGTGAAAAGAGCAAAGAGAAAAGGCAAGTATGCGGCAGCGCGTCTTCAGCCATTTTAATGGCACTTTAGTCACTTGGCGTTCATGGCCGGCACTTAACTGGGCGGCCGGCGTGCGACGTTGCGGTGTTTAAGATGTCGTTAAACGCAGCTCCGATGGCCTGTGAAGTGTTGTGCACTTTGGCCGCTCTCTGGCACCGTTGGCCCAATTGAAAGTAGATGGCAACTAATTAGCCGCATTTTGTGTGGCAGAAAGTGTTGCCGCCCTTAACTGCCGCCTCGTCGTGCACTGAGCGGTAATTCATGCTTTTTTATTTCTTTCGTCTTTAATAGCTTGAGCAGGCAGTACGTCAACATGGCTTACGAGATTATGAATTGCATGCGCTGCTGCTGATGGAGCCGATGCCAATCGATGCGGCAGCCAATCAGACGCACACCGCCGCGCTCCAGCCAGTGAGCGAAGGGGCCACCGAAGCGGCAGGGCAAGCAACGCCAGCAGACATGACTACAACGTTGACGGTTGATTCCTATTTTGTCTGTGATTTCCTTTTAGCAAATAATGTAAGTGCACTGACACGAATCTAATTAAAAAATGCGCCTTGATGTATGCTATTGTATTTTACTGTTTACTTACCGTTACTTTCCCCTTTACTTATCATTTATTTGTCTTGTTTCTACTATTATTATTATTATTGCTATGCTTAGACCTTTCTGCTGCTGACGTTACTCACGATGATGACCTGCGCCACTTACCAAGTGCTGCGCATACTATTGAAGCTAGTTTTGCTGCTGTTCGCTGCGGGCTGCTACACGACCTTCACTTTGTATTTGCACGCGCAGAGCGCCGAGTCGTCGTTCACCCTCGCGTAAGTTATGCACAAACTAAATGAATGAACAACAAGAAGACGACGACGACGAAGAAGAAGAAGCAAAGAGTAACAAGCAATCGAGTCGAAGTGAGCGGAAGCATTGCGACAATTGCATTGCGTATGCAAAGCGAGCAAACGCGCAATCGGACGTGGGAGCCTGCGAGTGCGTGGGTGGACAAGGTCGGGCATGGATGGGCGTGGCGGTGCCTGAAATTATGTTGTAATGCAATTTGTCGTCGTCGTCAACGACGTCGTGCTCCGCCAGCAAGGCAGGCTCCACTTAGCGCCCACTTGTGGCCTGGCCAACGTTTATTTGACGCCACTCGGCAACACTGAAATGCATTATGGCAGCCGCAAACTGCATTAAAATTGTAGGCAGCACCCCGCGCAGCACTCGACACCGCTCTGCGCACTCGTTCCACGATCCTTCGAGTCCTGTCATAAGTTAGCTTACTCTTGCCTCTGTCGTCGCTGTGCATTGGTGTGTGCATCCTTTTCTTATTGGTTTCATGTTCTTTGTGTTTTTCTTTTCGGTTTACATTGTCGCATTTGGTCCTTGCCTGCTGCCAACCGACGTTCCATGGTGCGACCGCCTGCATTGCTTCCTAATGGTCTGGAATAACTTTGTCATTGTCGGCACTCGACGCGGGCTGCCATTTGCGGGCATTGTTTGGCTTCTTCGCCTGCTGGTACCGAATTAGCAATGAGGAAACACTGCTGCGCTACATAATTGATTCAATCTTCCTCTATGCATTTATGCTCGCTTTGATTTTCCACAGCCACCAGACAGAGGCAACCTACCGCTTGGACTTCATCTGGAAGCTGCAAGCAACGGGTAAGTGCGCTCCACAAATCATTATGAAAATTCATTGCAAAGCAAAATATCCATGCACTCTGCACACCAAGGACGTAGGACTTCCAGCATGCTAAGGCGCTTTGCATAAACTAAAAATGCCATCAGCCAAAATATTTCACTGCACTGCATTTTAGAAAAGTTTGCCATGCAGCACACACAGTAACGACATTTGCATTAACAAAAGCACAAGCAACAGAAACCAATTATATCCTTTTCTAATTTGGAAATTCTAACATCCTGGGTGTGACTACAACTCCACAAACTGCTACTGAAATAATTAAAAATAGAAGCTCAACAGAGAATGCATAATAAAGACGTTCTTTGACAAGCATGCATAAGCCGCAGACAAAGCCGCATTCATATTGCATATCAACTGAGCCTAATTACAATACAGAGGACATGGCTTATTTTATTGTGAGGCCATCGCATTTCACAATTCTTACTTACAATACTTGCTCACTCTGTGCCTCCCTCAGCCATCCATGTAGTGCAGTAGCTCATTTGACTTTCTAGCATAGCACACAGAGCAGTTATCTGTGCTTAGTACTTAATAAAACGTCTACACACACCCACACACTCACACACACACACACATAGATATATGCATCATGGCAAGTAACCATGGCAATACTCAATGACACTGTCAGCAACTGCGATAGAGTTAGAGACAAGGACTTGGGCTTTAGCTGCGGCTGCTGCGGTGACGGTGACGGTGACGGCGGCTGCAGCGTCTGGGGAAGCATGTTGCAACTGATTTAGCTTGCAACGGTTTTTTTGTTGTATTATACGTTGCGAGAAGTTTTGCAAGAGCGCATTAGCATTTTGTATTACACCGATGCGCATTACAGTCATTAGAGACATAAAGCAATAGCAAAAACATGACAACTGCGACAACAACAACAACAACACCAACAACAAACAACTGAAAACATACAAAATAAGCAACAGAAGCAATGGTTCGCAATGTCGCAGTAGTTTATATGAGGTACAAGTATATTAACTTCGTGTAACCTAGTGATGGCTTGCGTCTGTACTTTAGCAACAATATTAATAACAACAGCAACAACAACAACAATAACAACAAGAAACAGCACTAACAAGCAACAATATATTCACTATATAAATACGAGTAAATGTACAAGAATAAATCTATGCATGTGTGTATGTATGTTTGTTTATTTTAATTTCACGCTTCACAGAGGAAAAGGAGGACATGGAACATCTGCAGGCATACAATCGCAAACTACTCGAAAACATTCTGCCCGTGCACGTTGCCGAACATTTCCTAAGCCGTGAAAAGCACATTGACGTGAGTATGCGATATGCTGCGGTGAGTTTTCGCCTACCCCAGCCCTCCTGCCAAACAGCCACCTGCCAACCTCCAACCCTCCAGGCAGGCTCATGCCATAAATAAGCCCAAGCAATGTCGAGCATCTTTGCTACCATTTTATATTTGCACACATCACTTGCCTCGCTCACTCTCCCCCTCCCCCTTGCCCATACTGTCCCTCCCCCTCATGACTGCTCGTCTGCTTGTCTGTGGCTGTTGCTGTTGCTGTTGTAGTTCTCGCAAATGCTGTCTGCCGCTTGGCAGCGCACATTCACTCCCTGAGTCGTGTGTGAGTGAAATCCGTTTGAGCTTGGCTGTCGACTATGTTCGATTTTTGGCATATGAGCATGAAAAATCATAAATGCACAGTCCATGGCATGCGTTGCGCAATAAACAAACAGCAGCAGCAGCAGACGTCTGCGGACGCATCAGCTACGTTCTGACAGCCGGAGTATTTATGGCCTGAGCAGCGCCGGGGCTCAGGCGGCAGGCGGCAGGTGACTGGTGACTGGTGGCTGCTGGCAGGCATACGCAGTACAGATGCTTATTTAAATACAAACAAACGTAAACGCAAAACTAAGGAAAACTAAGACATGCCGCAGCGAATCAGCATCACTGTCAGCACAAGTTTGCGCACTGTCACTTCTATTCAAGTAATTTGTGTCTTCCTCTTGGCTTCCCCGCATGCTGCGCGTGTGCTCCGCAGGATCTGTACCACGAGCAGTGCGACAGCGTCTGCATACTCTTCGCCTCGATACCGAACTTCTCCGAATTCTATGTGGAGCTCGAGGGCAACAACGAGGGAGTCGAGTGCCTGCGTCTGCTCAACGAGATTATTGCGGATTTCGATGAATTGTTAAGCGAGGAACGCTTTCGGTGAGTATCTACTGCCAATTGCCAATTGCCAACTGGCTCTGGCTGGTGACTCTGTTCTGTTGTCGGCTCAGTGCAGTGCAGTTCAGTTCAGTTCAGTTCAGTTTGTTAGTTCGTTTGTTGTTTGTTTGCATATGTCGTTTGCTTTTGTTGTTTAGTTACATTGAGAAAATCAAGAGCACAGGTGCCACGTATATGGCGGCATCCGGCCTGACGGCGAACACCTGCGACACAGTGAACTTTCGGCATGTGACCGCCATGGCGGATTACTCGCTGCAACTGTTTGACAAGATCGAGGAGGTCAACATGCATTCCTTCAATAACTTCCGCATGCGCATAGGTAAGTACACAGTACATACGAAAACAGAAGCTCCATGCCTCGCTTGCCGTTGTTTGCATTGCACTTATGTTTACATTTTACATTTCTGCCACCCATTCACAGGCATCAACATTGGACCCGTAGTCGCCGGCGTCATTGGCGCCTGCAAGCCGCAGTACGACATTTGGGGCAATGCCGTCAACGTGGCCTCGCGCATGGACTCCACCGGCATTGTCGATCACATACAGGTGAGTTGCGTCCGACGCTGCCCCTTGCCCCCGCTTGCCTAGTTGCCGCACACTCACAGGAAATAATCGTTAATTGGCAAGCGATAAACTACCTAAACGTCGGCAATTTGTGGCAACTGCTGAAATCTAATTAAGGAAGTAATTAAATTACTTACCCAATCGCACTTGTAATTATTAACTTGGCCAAGTTATTGTTTTAATTGCTTACGTTTGCCTTGCCACTCGCTCTGACACGCATGCACTGCGTCCATTCGCCCCGTCCTGCTCTGGCGTGGGGCCAACAAAAGTTTCCGCAGAAGATTCTTCAGCATCAGCAGAAACTTTTCGTGTGTTGGCGGCTAAAGATGAAGTGAAGGCTTACAGCTGAGCTGTGTGCGCAAAGTTTCTGCTTGCATTTGATTTGCAGACAGAGAAACAGAAACAGAAACAGAAACCGACACCGAAACTAGTCCCTGCCTAGGTTAGCACATGTCAACTTGCCGCTGTGCTGGCTAATCAATTTCCTGCCACTATTTGTGTTCAGCAGCAGTTCAGCAGCAGCAGCAGCAATCAGTTCTGTCTACACGATGAACACACAAAAATGAAGAGGAAAAAGAAAAAAGCAAAAGTAACTTTCTGAAAATCTGGCAAAAATCAGCAGCAAAGGGAAAGTTCAAGCCGACCTCGGCGCATTGCGTTAAATATTCGTGGAAGTAAGCCGCAACCGTCATACATTAAATGTCCCTTAAATGCCAGGCATTCATCTGGCTTAGGCCAGTCATTTGTTTGCGACGTGCATTTGAGACTTTATTTGCCTATGCCTATGCCCAAACGTATACAGCACGGCTCAAGTAGCAAGTGCCAAGCAGCAAGCAGCAAGCGGCAAGCGGCAAGCAGCAAGGAGCAAAGGGATTCACGCAAAATATGCAAACAAATGAATTATTTAAGACGAAGATTTCATGAAATATTTATCGAGCAGACTCGGCGATAGTCGTGTGCAACTGGTTGACGTAATGGCAGCACGTAGCGTGGGTGGTTTGAGCAGTAAACAGGTTCCTCTACTGCCACCTTCAAACTTATAATAAAAAGGCCACAATTAGGGAGACCATATTCCCACACGAGTCAATGTGAAACAGGCAGTTAATATATTTGAATGTATGTAAATTAATTTCAGGTTACCCAGGAGATTTTTCAAATACTCGTCGGTCGCGGCTATGAGCTCACATGCCGCGGCAGTGTTAACGTCAAGGGTAAAGGTTCGATGATAACTTATTTTCTCAAAAGCAAGCTGCCGGATGCGCCCTGCCAGCAGCAAATTGTTGCGGCGGAAACGGCGCCGCTGGCCAATAGTTCCACATCAACGGCGGCAATCGAACCGCCAAATACGCTCGCGTTGAGCAAACCAACAGCCAGCGAAGCCTTTGGCACAGCAGCTGTGCAGAATGTGACGACTGCGGCAACAACGGCAGCAGCATCAGAGGCAATAACAACAACAGTGCGAACACCATCCACGGAGGTTGAAGCTGAGCCTGTTGACGACGAGGATGAGGACCTCTCGCCCGACATTGACCTCAACTCGAATATGCAAAATCTGACAGCGCAGCGACGCAAGTCACTCTGCCGTCAGCACAATATCTCATCGTCCTTTGGCACGAACGTGAGCAGTTCAACTGGCATCACGCCAAGCCTTTCGAATAGCTCGAGTATGGTCACCATTGGCGCACAGCCAGCAGCATTGGTCAAAGCGACTGCTGTGCTGGCCGCAGCAACAGCAACAGCCGCAGCCGCACCAGCCCAGTCAGTGGCCAAGGCGGCCAACGTTGATGATCCGGAAAATGGTCAAACGACCAACGGCGTTAATTTATGTGCCAACAATAGGGCGCCCACGCCCACTCCGGCACCCACGCCGACAGCGACGTCAACAACAACGCCCACAACGGCAACAGTGCCACGCACAGTGCTGCAGGAGCTCAAGGATGAGAAATCCACATTAAAAGATTCCATTGAAAATCTGGAAATTCTGTTAAAGAACAACATAAGCCTCTCGGATTTGAGCAACAAACAACAACAACATCTGCGCCCGTTGACAACAATAGCAGCGGCATTAACAACCATAACAACAACAACAACGGCAATAGCAACAGGCAACACTCCGGGCGCCAGCAAACGCGACACTTTAGTCAGCTTCAAAACGGAAACGTTGACACAGCGCAAGCGGAAGTCGGTGACGACCATCGCCACCACGATGACAGCCATAGCGACGGCGGTGGGTGCGGCTGGCGTTGTGTGTGTGCCGGGTGTGTCAACAGCAGCGAAGACAGCAGCGTTGACGCCGACGACACCGACGACGGTCGTCACGAAAACTGGCGCAAATGCCAGCAAAGCCCGACGCCTGCTGTCGAACGAGAGCAGCAACTCGAGTGTGCCGGATGAGTGCGTCGACTGCGATGCCGATGATGCCGACGACGACGATGATGGGGACGATGAGTGCATCACGAAAGTGAGTGTCGAACCTGATTGGGTGCCGTGCCGCGCCACGCTTGAGCCGCAGCGCAGTCCCATTAAGTCCTCGCAATCGATGAGTCCGGTCGGCCTGGCCACGGAGGTCTTTGTCATGCCCAACAGTCGCAGCATGATACTCTTCAGCAGCAGCAGCAGCGCTGCGACCCCCGCCCCGCTGTCTGGCGGCGGCAGTCCAGCAGGTGCGGTGACCATAGCCACGGTGGCCACAGGGGGCAGCACGGCGGGCGGCGCGACTGCTTACATGCTGCAGAACGTGGGCACTTAGGCGCGCCCGGGCTGGCCTATCAAGTGAGTTGGTCTTTTTTGTTTACTTTGGATTTGCGATCTGTTGTTTTTGTACATATGTAAAAATGCAAAAGTTAAAAGGGACAAGTGCAGGTATTCTAGTTACTAAGTAGGCAAATGCTGCACACGCGGTGCAGTGCCGGGTGGCTGCGAGGTGTGGGGCTCATGGATGGCTCTGAGGTGTCAGCCTTGTACAGCATAGTTTAAGTTTAATATGCGTAACCGCCACACTAGCCTGGTTTCGCTTTGGCATTTCGCAAAATAATAAAAAGGACAAAAAATGCACGAAAAAAGTAAAGGAAAAAGAGATGAAAAATAAAAACAAAACAAAACATTCTTCTGTGCTTATCAAATATTTAGTATAAGCGCTTAATTTAGTTTGCCTTTAAGTTATTTATATAAGTAAGAGTATAAAAAGCAAAATGAGCAAAATTGTAAAGCATTAAATGGTTTTCATGTGAAACGAATAGGTTTAACGCAGGCCGAGGGGTGGGCGGGTGTCAAGGCAGCGAGATACGCAAATAGCCTGCCTTGTGAATAAGTAAGCACAGGGTAATAATATTTAATACAATTCAAATTAAATTAAAGCAAAACAAACTCAACTAAACCATGTAAACAGATTCATATCAGAGCGAGCACGGAGCGACGGTACCAAAGCATCTTCACGTATCCAATGTGTGTGCGTGTGTGCGCCTTATTAGGCAACAATTAGGCATAGGCTAGGACATGGCCAAGCAAGCGCAGGCCCAGGCATACTTCCATGTATACATGTATGCATGTATGCATGTATGTGTGTGTAGCATAAGTAGGGTATGCATGAGTAGAGAGACTAGAGACGATCAGCTTTGTATTTTCAATGTTAAATGGCTAAGAACTTATTTGCTAATAAAATAAATAACTTGCTTGCATATACGAGTGAATTGTATATAAGCATATACATATGCACACATGTACATGTGTGTACGTGTGTGTGTATATTTTGAAATGTCTCAAGCGAAATACACAGTCAATCACATAAGAGAACGAATTTAATAACATTGGCGATGTTATAAAATGTAAATAACTTAATTAAATGTCACATACCAGAGAGAATACTTTTCACACTCACACACAAACACACACACTGATGTTGTATGTATGTAGTTGTGTGCGTTAGTTAAGTATTTTTATTATTTTAACAATTTACATATGTGTAAACACCCCACGTACGTACGTATCTAAATAGTATCTACTGCACAAACTACGCTGTCAATTTAAGGCTGTTTTTTCTATGAAACTTGCAGTTGCCGGAATAAATTTGTCTTTATTTTATTGTTGAACGGAATTTCTATTTCTATATACACACAACATACACTAAGTATGAGTAGAACATGAATGTTAACTAATCGAAAACTAATCGACGACATATGCACAAGACATTGTGGCATTTTGCTTTTGCTAAACTATTTTTAAATGTTGAACATTGTCAAGCTGTATTTATGTATATCGTATGTTAATTAAATTAAATTAAATTAAATAAATATAAATATAAATATATGTGTTATATAATAATAATGTGTGTGCACATACTCGTGTATGTAACTAAGCTAAAACATTGTGTAGGCGAGCTACAGCACATGCAGCCATGTGCACTCGTGTATGTTGCTTATGTGTCTCAATGTTGCTGAAAATGAATCAACAAGGCTTTCGGTTCAATCGAAGCCGATATACCCTTCACACAAGTCAACAGAGCGTTTCAAGCGGCAGTTATCAGCTCCAAATGAGCTAATACAGTGAAACTTCTTAATTGGCTGCCTTTCCAGTTCGCTATATAGCAAATCACTGTAAAGTGTCTGAACACGAGAAAGTGCCTCAGGCTGCGCATATTTTGTTATTCGCATGTTGGCGCTCGCTGTAGGTCATGATTTGGGAGAAGTTTGATCGACGTACCTTTGGAACAGTCAACTGCCTTAAGCAGCTTATTTACGTACCAACAAACAAAGGCATTTGTCTGTATGCATGTTCATATCCTTATACATGCCAAGTAGGCCAATGGTTGTGCTCTTTGGGACTTTGTGTGACCGTGAAGCGTATAGAAAAACCTCTTAAGTAAATAAATATTTATGTGTAAACAATAAAACAAAAAAACAAAAAAAAAAAACAAAAAAGCAAAGATACCAAAACATTCTTACTGTGATTTCAATTGAATTAGCAAATTGGTTAGTTATTGTACATTATTGTTATGATTATTATTATACTATATTCGACTTAGTCTACTTTTAAAACTCGCAACTTTTTATTTAATGCCTTACGTAATCAAATTGTATGTGAAAATGCATTTTAGCCAATTTTAATTGTTATTCTTTTGAAATGTTTCGAAATGCCGTAGTTGACTTTGAAAAATTCTATTTAGCTTCCTATCTAAAAGAAGAAAACAAACTATTCTACGTGTGATGTTCAATAGTCAAGTAAATCAAATTAAATTTAATTGTATTAAATGAACCAAAAAAAAAAAAAAAACAAAAACAAAAAATAAAGAAATATGTTGAAAAAGAATTGCAATTGCTTCAAATTACATTAAAGTCAAAACTTAAAATGAAAAGAAATATTTCTTATTTATTTGAAGCAAAACTTTAGATTTTAATTATAAATGTTGTAAAATTTTATGTGCAATAAAGAGAAGTTAATAAATAAGTTAAAATGTTTGGCAGCCAACAACTGCAGAATTTCAATTCGCACCACTGTGCACAGGTAAGTCTCGCAGCCAGAGTGATGCAAATAAAAAGTCTCACACTGCGTGGCAGCTTTTTTAAAATTAATCCAAAGGACATTGAATGGCGGGATATAATTCGTATTTATCATAAAGAGAAATTCACTGAGTAGGCGAACAGTTTTGCAACTTTATAACATTTCAATTTTAGATCCGGGTCCATGCTGCAAATAAATGAGCTGTCAAATTGTTTCGAGGAAGGCCAGCCTGGGCAGTTACAGTACTAATACCATGAATTTTAAAATTCAACATACTCCTGCAATTGTTTTCAGTCGAAAACAACAAAATGCTAAATGCGAAATGGGAAGTGGGATGTGGGATGTAGGAAGTGGGAAATGCCGTACACGGGTTCTTTTACAAATTGCATAAATTGAAGGGAACTTCGACACAACCCAAGTCAAAAAGCTTAAGCAAATGAAGTCTTTGTCATGAAGACTTGTAAGCTTTACAAAGCCTATTAATTTAAATATCGATGGAATTTTGCAAAATACAAAAGAGCGGAAAAGGTCTTACCTGTGCCCACAAAGAACGTGCGATTAGCATAGAAATCGTTTGTTTGTTAAGTTTCCATGGCAAGGGGAATGCTAATGACTTCGGTCAGATGCTCGCTTCCCCTACTTAGATAAACGATAACGATGGACGAACGTTCGATTTTGTTTTCATTTTTGTTTTTTGTTTTTTTTTTTTGATTTTTTTAAAAAGTTACTATTGTCCTTTATTTACAAAGTTTTTCGCTAACGATTGCAGCTAAAGTAACTTAATTTTAAGTAATTTAAATTTTTCGCGCACGCCGCCAAAGGCAATAGTAAGCCATCAGATGGAAGCCACAATAGAGACCAAATATGGCCAGCATGTTGCGGTAGAGGTTCGCTGCATTGAAACTGTACTTGTCTAAAACATCTTGGCCGGTGTGGAAACACGGCAAGTCCTCGCTCTCCTCGAAGCAGGCTGAAACAAATGCAGCCCAAATGAATACACAATCACACATTGGCAGCAAGCTAAGTCTACTCACTGATGTTCTCGATGCCGGACCATTGTGCAATGGTCATGGCTTCGTTGGCATAGAGCATCCAAGACAGGAACTGCGTCCAGTATACGGCGGGGGGCAATGAGCTGCAAGCGGGCAGAGTGGACAGAGTGGACAGAGTGTCAACTGTTCGAGTTCGCTTAATCACCGTTTGATGTCTTACCTGATTTGTATGAATATGCCTGATGTGATCATGAATATGTAATCGACCGGCACGAGGTAAGCCATGGCCAGCGGCACCGAGTTGAATGCGGTGGAAAAGAAGCAGCCGCAGGCGGTGGCCACATTCATGACGAGCACAACGCAAATCGCCGTCACGCTGAACGCAAAGAAGGTGGCGCGCAACCCGGTCAGCCAATAGCAGATGATGACGAAGAGCAACGGCTCGATAATCATGCCGGGCAGCTGTCGATGTCGGACAATCGAAATGCATAAAGAATCTGTGTGTGTGGAGTGTGGATCAACGCTTACCAGGGCCAAAATGTTGGCGATATAATACTGCGCCGTGTTGTACATGCCCGAGCGCGTCTCACGCATGAAGAGCGGAAAGCCCTGCGGGAACACATTCAGCATGGAGTACATGGGATGGTAAGTGTTCTCGGAAATCATGATGAACACAGTGCCCTGCACTGCTTGCACGCCCAGCTGCGTCAGTGCCGTGGTGCCGGCGAAGCAGGCGCCAATAATCAGGGCCAGCGCCATTTTCTGTATGAAGCGCAGCCATTGTATCTGCGGATCGCGCAGCAGCGTCAACGTGGCGCGGTACCAGATCACATGGAAGCGCTTGTACCACAGGGCGCCACGGAAAGTCTCCACCTCCGTATCGAAGGGAAAGTCGCCGCTGTGCGCCATGTGAATCTCCAGGTTCACCAGCATGTCGCGCTGCTTGGCCGCCGAGCTGACGGCGAACTGATCGCACAGATACTGCGCCGAGCGTTGTGAGGCCTGCTCATAGCCCGGATCGGTGGCCAGCAGACCAATGAGAAAGTCTGCCGGATTGTAAGCCTCGGGACAGCGGTAGCCGTGCTGCGCAAAGAAGTTCAGCGCATTCTGCGGCGAGCCTGTGTAGGCGACACGTCCGTCTGCGAGCAGCAGCACGTTGTTGAACATGTCGAAGAGTTGGCTGGAGGGCTGATGTATTGTGCAGAGTATGGTCGTGCCCTTCTGTGCCAGCTCGTAGAGCGTCTGCACCAGCTGCTGTGCGCTGAACGAGTCCAGGCCCGTTGTGGGCTCGTCGCAGAAGAGTATCACCGGATTGTTGAGCAGCTCCACGGCGAATGCGAGTCGCTTGCGCTCGCCGCCCGACAGCATCTTCTCGTCGTCGCCGGTGCCAATGCGTGTCTGTGCTGCCGACAGCAGGCCCGTGCGCTCCAGCAACTCATTGATGATCACTTTGCGTTCGTTGCGTGTGACGCGTCGGTCCAAGCGCAAGTGTGCCTGCCGAAAAAGGCTTTGTAGTTGTTGCTGTTGCTGTTGTTGTTGTAGATGTGTGTGTGTGTGCGAAGCCACAGTAAAACTTACCATGAAATTCAAATGCTCGCGCACCGTCAACGCACCAATGAACAGATCATCTTGGTACACATAGCCGCTGATGCGGTGCATAAACGGTCCAATACGTCGGCCATTGATCAGTATGTCACCTTGAACCACGGTGCCAGCTGCAAAGCAAATGCACAAACTTCAGTCACAAGTCTCGTCTAAAAGAGGCCAATCGACGAGTCATGAAGGTTCAGGTTTTTACTCTGCAAGCCACATTTGGCAAGTCGATCGCATTTCTTTCAAGCAAATACTGGGTAAGGCATATGGCACAAAGGCAGAAAATGAAAGATGGTCACTTTAATCATAACGAAAGACGAGTTGATCTAGCCATGTCCGTCTGTCTGTCTGTTCATATGAACAAACGGATCTCGGAAACGGTTGGACCTACCAAAATTGGCAAGAAGACTTTATTAATTCATAGGCATACCGAGTTTACTTTGCTTTTGCGATATTCTACCTATAACATATAGCTGCCATCGGATTTAATAGTTCTTGATAATTTCCAATCGTATTTCTTAATATTATGTATAAAGGTTTACTATATCATAAAGCTGCCATAGGAAAGATCGGCCGAAAAATGACTATTACTAAAAAAAACTTTTTTGTTTCTTGCCCCGACAATAGCCTGGATTTCTAGCTATGATTGCGTTTGTGAAATGCGCATCAAAGCAGCTGATTGGCAGCCTAAGCTGGCTGCACGCATGAATGCAGCTTTCATTAAGTCCAACTGTTTGTTAGTTTAAAGAGGGTACTTGCCCAATGAATGCTTGCAAAAGTAAATAAGCAATTGACCTTTGTTTAGAATCGGATTTTTTTTTTTTTAACTTATCAAATGGTAAACATAATAAAAATTTATTTATTTGCATAAGCAAATATGCCTACCTGCCTGACGATATGCAAGCGTCGACATGAGCGTCGTTTTGCCGGAGCCACTGCATGGGATAATGGGTAAAAGTAATAAAAATATTAAGATATTTCTTTGTTCACAAAATATTTCAATTTGAATTACATGCACAAAAAAAAAAATAAATAAATAAATAAAATTAAAGAATTTTATCTCACTATTTGTGAGCACGCACAATCGGAAAGTTTTTCTTTTTTTTTTTTTTAAGTTTTCGGTTTATTGCCTTTTCATTAGACTGCACTGGCACTTGTTTGTCTGCTTGCTTAAGGCTTAAGCTGCCGTCTACGGTTATTACGTTCGAAACACATCGTTATCACTCGCAGTTATATGGTACATACGCAACATGCCTGTAATTTAAGTTTGTGAATTTCGCCTTGAATGAATTTAATTAGGTTGAGTTGAATTATTTTTGGGCGCAATTTCTTTGCTTTATATTTCACACACATGATGCTCTATTGGCACACCGATGAATTGGTTCATTGACTTCACTTCACTTCACTTCACTTCACTTATATGTATATGCTATAAGTATGAATATGTATGTGTGCCTACCTAGCGCCCATTAGCGCCATCAGGCCTCCCGGCTGCACTGCACCCGTAGAATTATTTATAATGCGCTTCATGCTCCGACCGGAACCGGTGACATTCGTGTAGACGCACAAGTCGCGCCACACCAGCGTCGCACCCTGCTCGGCGGGCGACCATTTACTGTAGCTGCGCAGCGGCAGACTTTGCTCGGAACTGTTGCGCTTCGACAGCTCAATCGAAGGCGTTGTCTTTTGGCTGGGAAAATCATTTATGCTGCCAATGCCATCGCCAAAGACCTGCAGTTCGACGTGATCCTGCTCAGCGGGTTGCCGATCCAATTCGATTAGCTTCTCTGTGGACATTTCTCTAAGCTAGCCTACACTACTTCCTACTGCACTAAGAGTCGTCTACGCTTGAATTATCTCTCTATCACCCTACGTCTTTGCTTATCTTGTCTGTGTGTGTCCTCCGTGTTAATATGCGCGCGCGTTACCTTCAGCCAACGCGACTAGATCGTAACTGACGTGCCCGCTGAGCGCTTTTCACTTTGACAATGGCCACAGCTAAGCGTCTATCAAAGCGCATGCAGACAAACCCACAAACATGCTGATGACTACGTCTGCTCATATGCAAATAGAAACAGGGTGAGTAGACTGTAGTCTGAGTTAGCTTTGCTCACCATTATAAGTTGCGAAACGCATGTCGCATGCTGAATCGCTGTTTGCTGCAGCCATGCACGGTGCAAGAGCAATTCACAGTTCGCAAGTTCCCGTTACATTCCCGTTGCTTATCGTCGTGTAAACCCCAAACCCCAAACCCCAAAGCGACTAAGTCGCTACTCATATTACCGCAGAAGCAGCGTTGGCTGCTAGGCATTGCTTTTGTCGTAGCCAGCAAATTCGCTGCAATATGCTGTTTGCCACGGGAAGCCCTTTAAGGCGCAGCATGCAACAACAACAGCAACAGCAACAACAATAAAGGGCAACTATAGAAACGAGTTGCATGCCACAGAGCATTGCTGCCGCAATTTCCACACAACGGTATTCCTCTTCTTCTTCTTCTTCCGCTATGTCGTCTATCTCTGGCCAACTGGCTCGGTTGGTTGGCTTGATTATTTGCCTTTGTATGTTACACAGCAAGCATAACGGCACTAACCACAACAACGACAACAACTGCAATAACAGAATCATAGGAACAGCAAGAGCAAAACGAACAAGAAGAAGAACACAAACGCTAAACGCTTAGCACAAAACCCCAACTTGAATTGCGCTTCAAGGCGAATGTTCTCGCACTTGATGTTGCCGCAACGTTACCCTGCACACGTAACCCCCTGCTCTCCCCCCACGTCTACACCATATGGTGTATGATGCCAGCTTCTCGTGCCCGCGACGTTGCGACGTCCCCTTTGGCCCATCACGCTACGCCGCCTCTGTCCCGCGGCAAGCGGCCCACACAACTCCTCAACGTTGTTATGTTCTTGTTAATGAATTTCTCATTTGCGTTTGTATTCCCATTCATAATCCCGCTGTTCGTTTCTATGCCAACGTCTGTTTGTTCATTTATTCACACAAATTCGCGAACTTCGCTACACAAAAACCATTTACAACTGCATAGTTTCCTACGATCCTAATCTAATTCGCTCGCTGCACAAAGGCAAAGGCGCGAACTTTGCCATTTCCTTACGCACTTTCGCTCAAATTGTCGCACATTGCGCTTTTGGTGGGGAGCCGCATTTGTCATCAGGCGTAATATGCTTTGTAATTGTGCGCAATGTTTGCCTACTCAAACACGTAGCGAAAACTTTTGCAATATTTCAACTAAAATAATTATGTAAATAAATCAAATACTCTGACATAGAGACGGGCAACGTAATCGTCGTTATTTAACTTGCTGCCTAAAAGTATGCTTCGCTTAAATGTTTGCTTATCAAAGAGTTTTTTATTTTTTCTTTTTTTTTTTTAAATAATAACGTCATTTAAAATTTTATTTACATATTTGAGATTATTAAATTTATTTATCAGCAGCATTCTGACTGGATGTATGTCATCTGATTATAGACAGTAGATAGGTACTGTCAGGAGGAGAAATTCTAATGTAAACAATCAAAACTTTCTATTTCACTTACTCCTTCGCATTCTCCATAAGAATTCCTCGTCATTTTTGATAAGAACCGCCAGTTCCTATCTACAAACAATTTTTAAGGTCCATTTCCATATCGCTCCATTGCACTAAGTTAAGTTTTTGATTATTGAGTAAATTTATATGCTCTGCCAGCTACGATTAACGACATGTCTCTCATATGTCGTTGCTGTATTTGTTCGATTTACTTGTTGCTGATTAGCCGACATTACGTAGTCGACTTCTGCCTTCTAATGATTAGCTTTTAATTAGTTTGCTGTCGCACATCGGCATGTTCGGTTCATAAAAAATTTTCGCGTAGCTGTGTGTATTTTGGGATTTTTTTTTTATTAACTTATGAAATTCTAATTTTCATTTTTTCGTCTATAAATGCTGGACCGTAGTTAAAAAAAAAATAAAAATTGTTTAATTCGATATTGTGCTTAAGGATACCATAAAGTAGGTTTCTGTGCAATTATTTGTTATTCTTTCAACAGCATAGTTCAACTTTAATGCCATTAAAGAATTGCCAAAACAATCCACTTGCACAGTTGCAATATGTTTACACAATCAGCCGAAGTCCACAAAAACATTTGATATTGTGCACTATTTTTGCAAGCTTCTAAGAAAATTAGCTCACAATTCGAGCTTCATACAACATATTCGATATTTTTATTGAGAGTGGAAAAAGTGTAATTTTCTATTAAAGCATGATTAATACGTAAATGAATAGTTTCAGTGACTCAATATTTAAGTGAAATAACTTTTGTTTATAAATTATGCATTAATATTGCTTTTTTTGTACAGATGCTTATTCCTCAAATTTCTGATAATTTTAAAGAAAATCAAGTATCAATCGTGTTTTGTTTAAAGCAATATTTCGTGATCTTATATTACTTTGTTTACTTTGTGCATTAATCAAAAAGAAATCAAAATGATATGTAAACATTCTTTCTGTGTAACAATATTGCAAAATTGAGACACATAACTTTCCTAGACGCATACATACATATGTGCTGTTATAGCGAATCGGTAGCTATCCCTAATATGAGTATCTCCACCTGAAATCAATGCGGCTAATTCTATTTATTAGTTGTAGTAATGATGATAATTTTATTCAGTCGCATATTTTCCCAATATTTTCGTTATCGTATTGCTGCATCGCCACATGTTTCTGGCGAATTTATGCGAACTAATCGGCGCATTTTTTACTGCTTATTGCCGGCGGTGGCTGATCTGATTGCGATAAGCTTAACTGTCAACAGTGGCAAAATATTGTGTAAAGTTTGAGCGTGGTACCGATAAGAGCTTTCCACAGCAGCAGAAACCCTAACTGGTCGCTTTGCCGGGTCATAAAAGGGATTTGCGAACGATTATTAGTTTATTAGCGTATTAAGGCAATTACTAATGAGATTTTAAGCATTCGCACACACGACATTTGTTATTATATTTGCTTATTTATTATTTAAATATTGACAAATGTCTTTGGCATAAAAATGAGCATTAATGAAAATCGTTGTAAATATTTACCGAAATAAAAACTCGTGTTTTTAACATTTTTGAATTGCCAAAGAATCTAAGTCTATCAGGCAGCGCGTGTGAGATATCACAAGTAAAAAACTTTATATACATACTTCTCGCTTCCACTTAGTAAGGTCCTCTGTTCTTACCAAGGAGGAGAACTGTTAACAGAAAGCTTCGTCACTTAACAGCACTATTAACATAGCAGGTCAACAGTTAGTCTTTTAACATAGACATTGTAGTATAAAAAGTATTTATGCTACTGTTAAAGTTATCAGTTGAACAGTATAAGAGTTGCCAGATATGTGTTATTCAATAAAAATGCAAAACAAAAGTGTTTTCGCTGGCTGACACTGTGATAAACGACGAAATTAGCACTGGCCACGACACACACACGCAAAATCAATTGTCGCTGGCGCAACGTAGCATAACATCACATATCAGTCTAAACTTTGGTGCCATAAACAGCTGACGCTTTCTGTTCGCCGTCGCAGTCTCGTTGAGCGTCGCAGTCTTGTTGAGCGTCGCAATAAACAACGCATAATGGAGAAATCGAACAGCGATGTGAGTGACAATGTTTCTAGTGATAATATTTTCTGTGTTACTTTTTTCGTCTTTGTTATATCAATTAAAATTTATTTAATAAATGTGCAAACTTAAACTCAATTCAATTGAGCGGAAAATCAGTGACAGTGTACAGTTGTTACGTATTCGTAGCAGCTAAGAATCTCGGCGTCATTTGTGAGTGAGCATAGAAATAAAATAAGAGCGCAAATATACATACATATATGCATATGTACAAATGTAAATATATTGTTATGCCGGCGTCGTTGTCAAAACGTGTTGTGTTTAAACATTGTGTTGTTGTTTTGATGGTTTTATTTTGTTTGTTTTTTTGCCAATGCCAACGTATGAATACATTTTGAAATGTTTACAAAAAATGAATCGATTTTTCAAGTAAAGTTAATAAAACTAATAAAATTTCGTTTGATATGAATTTAAAACCTGTTGATATACATGTGCATTGTTGTGTCAAGTAACATTCTTGAAAAATTCCAAAAATAAATATCATATATGCGTGCTCTTACACTAAATTGTACTAAAGCATATTTTTGTTTTTGCCTATTTCGGCGAAGTGATTTTGCTGCGGCAGATGCGGCATTGCAATGTGTGCTACAGAACCCGGCGCGAGTGCGCACAAATGTAGTATTGAAAATTAATTGGAATTTAGGCATTATATTATTTTTCTTTTGCCATTTCATTACTACACAATAGATATTTTGCAAAAAACAGTTACAGCAATCAAGCGATATCTACTGTGTAACAACAATTTGTGCTTCCTCCGCCTAAACAACGTAAACCTCTCGCTCGATAGAAAACATTCTCTCTCAAGCCAGAGAGCGACATGCTCGGTTAAAGTTGCTTGCAAACAGCATAAAACAAAATATATCTAATGCATACTTTCAGGCAGAACCGAATTCAAATGCATCATCGACGAACTGCATTAGCGAATTACCACAGCAAGAACCGAGTAGCAGCAACAGCATCCATAATACCAATACGTCTACAAGTTTCCGAACAAAATGCATTTCCTGCTTCTGTGCGATTACTGTCGAGCCGACGATGTTCCTTTATATGTTTGCATTTATGATAACCTCCGTTGTAGAGCAGGACTTTTTTGTGCAGAAAGCGTGCCGCGTGAATAAAAACTTCAGCGAAGAGATATGTAATAATATCAAGGACGAAAAATATGCGACCAATAGAAAGGAAGTGCAAGTGACTGTGGCCATGTTCCATCAATGGGAGAGCATTGCAGGACATGTCTTTCCAATTATACTGGCGCTCTTTTTGGGCTCCTTTTCGGATCGACGTGGCCGAAAGTTTCCGCTGCTAATGGGTCTGGTTGGAAAGTTTATCTACTCCGTGATGATTGTCGTCAATGCCAAGATGAAAACTTGGCCAGTGGAGTACATCATCTACACAGCGACACTGCCCTCGGCCATGACTGGCGCCGATGTTGCAATATTCGCATCTTGCTTCGCCTATATATCCGATGTGTCTTCATTACGAAACCGCACCTTGAGAGTGACCATATTGGATGTTTGTTATCTGAGTGCCATGCCAACGGGTGTTGCTTTGGGTGTGTGCACGTTCGAGTGGCTGTCGACTCCGCTGCCTGGCCTGTTTCTTTAATATTTAAATGTTGTCTGTTGCAGGCTCCTACCTCTTCTACAACGCCTTCAGACAATCGTATGCGGATATGTTCACGCTGAATGCGACATTGTTGGCACTCTCCATTATTTACACGCTTGCGGTGCTAAAGTGGCAGACGACGCCAAAGCAACGTTCACTGCGGGAACTCGGCTGTTGCGGTTTCTGGTCGGACTTCTTTGACAAACAGCACGTCAAGGATTCCTTTAATGTTATGGTTAAACCACGCAAAGGCCATCGACGCACCTTCTTGGCGATTTTGCTGATATCCATGGCGCTTTACACATTCCAGCGTGATGAGAACAGTTATCTGTATCTCTACACCGTCTTCAAGTTCAAATGGACGGTGGATGTCTACAGCACCTTTAAGACGTTCAAGTCGGCGGCATTTGTCATTGCCATGCTGCTGGCGGTGCCCTTGATGAACAAAGGCTTGGGCTGGCGTGACACGGTGAGTTGTGCTAACTTAGACAAGAGGCTTTGCGGAGCGGCTTGGCCATTTCTCTCACACACCCCTTACACACCTTAGACTATCATCTTCATTGGTGCTTGGGCGCATAGCATCGCCCGGCTCTTCTACTACTTCGCCACCACGGGTTATCTGTTCTATGTAGGCGCTGTAGTCTGCAGTTTGGGTCCAATTGTTGGACCCATGATACGCGCGATGACCTCCAAAGTTGTGCCACAATCGGAGCGCGGCAAAGTCTTCGCGCTGCTCTCCGTCTGCGACAATGCGGTGCCCTTCATTAGCGGCGTGTGCTATGCGCAGGTCTACAAAGCAACGCTCGATGATAAGGGCAACGGCGGCGGAGGCGTTTTTCTGCTCACCATTGCCACACAGCTGACGGTATTTGCGTTAGTACTGTAAGTTTCAGCTCTTAGCCACGTCTTTTGTATATGCAACTCAAGTCATTTTTAATTTTTCGCAGCTGCATACACCTGATGCTGGGCGACAATTCGCTAGCAGTGCCTGAAGTGTCGGAGAAGGAGAGGGGCCTCATTTACGGCTCGCCCATAAATACTAATGAGCCAGAGGAAACAGAACCGAATACCACGCACAACATTGCGTGAAACTTTGTAAAAATAATGAATAATCATTTTAATAACTTAAGCGCAAAAGACCATTTTCCATTTATAAAAATAAAATTTTTTAATATTTTATAAAAAAATTACAAAAGATTTTCACTTATCTTTATGCGTACGCTGCTTCTCGGCGTGCTCGACCACCTGCGCATCAACGAAGAGTCCTTTGCGCCGGCGCACGCTGTCCATGTACAGCTTAGCACGATTGGCGCTGTCCGCCTTCTCGCCGAAGTGCATAAGTTCCTCCTCAGTGGTGGGCACCCAGAAGGGATCGATGTCGATGATCTGCAAGAAATATTTTATATGCTTATTAACCCAGATGCACTTGCACTTTAAAAGAACAACAACAACAACAACAAGAACTGTGCGTTCGCATAAGTTCCGTTGCTAGCTCGGTTGGTATGTCTGTCTGTCTGCCTGTCTGTTACATTGTCATCATTCAGTCAGTCAGTCAGTCAGTTGGCAATGTTTCCTGGAATTCATTGAGTATGCGCACACCTACCTATCGGCGTCAGCGTCGATGTCGGCGTCGGCGGCGTCGTGCCGTCACCGTCACCGTTGTCACCATTGCCGACGCCTCCAGACTCGTTGTCTTTCTTTGCGCCGCTGTTTTTGCGCCTGCGCCTGCTAACCGGTGCCTGCACCTAATCGTGCCCTTTGTGCCGGATTATTTTCGCAGGCACGGCTTTGATTGGATTTACGTGTTATTTTATGTGTTTTTGTGGCGTTTAGTGGCCTTTTGTTTCACTCAAGTGCTCACAGGGTGCATTATTCAAGTCCTTCAGCCGAAGGACGAGCAACGTGTCAGCATGCATTTCATTTTCCTGTTTTTGGTTTTAATTCTTTTCCAATGTTTTAAATGTCCGTTTCATTGTTAGAAAACGCATTTCATTGCGTGCAACGATGCAAAGGACCAAAGTATGAAAGGACTGCAAAGACTGTCTGACTGTCTGGCTGTCTGGTTGACTGTAAAGCACGACACCCGTACGGTTTAAAGGTGCACAGAAAACAGACAAAGGAAAATTTCAATTGAATAGATTTTAAATGATTTTCTCGTTGCTTTGCTTTTGCTAGTCATAGAGGACATTGCGTGATAAAGCACGCCAGGACACGAAGTCTGCATGAATGACATCGAAATTCTGATTGATGAATGCAATGCACACTTACTCGCTTATTCCTTCTGCCTCTCGGCCGCTCTGCTGCTCTGGCTCTCGACCAATGTCACACTGTCTCAGTGTCCTTTTGCGCCTTTTGTATCTTTTGTTGAACATCCTGACACTTGAAAACGCAGCAGGCGGCATTCGAGCAGATACGAGTATTCATTGGAAATCAGCAGCACTTGAATGCCAGGGGCCGTGGCCACTTGAACTGCGCAACGTAATATTGATTGCAGACAGAAACTTGTTAAAAATCACACTCTGCTTCTTCTACATGTTTGAGTTCTTGTTGTTGTTGCTGCTGCTGTTGTTGTTGTTTTTTGTTACTGTTACTGTTATTGTATTTGCCACTTTTATTTCATTGCTGCGCAGTATTTCTGCGTAAAAAAACACAAACAAAAACAACTCAACAAAAAAATATACATGGCAATGCAAAAAAAAAAAAAGAAACTAAAAAAAGGAAAACAAAAATGGCAAAAAAGCCACAACGATAAACTTTTACCAGTGGCCATCTGTTCTCGTGCGCATGAGATCATTATCAACAGCAACCGCCACGCCATGACACGCTGCGGCCTGCTGCCTGCTGCCTGTTTAACAATCATCTTCAACGCAAACCAAAACTGAGCAACGCAACGCAACCCAACGCATAAGGCTTCTGCCTTTCAGAAGCGAACAGACCAGTGGAGAAGAGATGAGCAGAGGAGCAGAGTAGGTGCGTCTGCCTCTGCAGCCCACAGTTGTCTCCTTGCCCCATGCGTCCTCCACGTGCCTGTCTGTCTGTATGTGCCTACATATGTACATATGTACCTATACTTATCCTTAGCCACTGATTGTACTTTGCATTAAAGCAGAAACGAAAAAATAAATAAAATAAAAAAGACAAAAATAAAATAAACACAAATGGTAAAAAACGGTCGTATGAAAATTCGAGTAGAATTGGTTGCTGCGCATGCGCAAGAGCTCATCATGGATGTGGGCTTTTGCAAGCCACTTCAGCACAAAAAAGTGAGAAAAAGAAACCTGGCTCAGTATAGGGGAAACACGTACGCAGTAGAGCACAATGAAAATAACAAAAACGATTATAATAGAGCATTGCCAGCTGAAGTGCTCCAGAAGTGCGCAAAGCTTGCGTCCTCAGCTGGACGTGCGCAAGACTTACTGACAGACAGACAGACAGACAGACCAACCGACAGACAGAGAGGCAGGCAAAACGCATAACATACACACAAACAGCTAACAAAAGTCACTTAAAGAAGTTTAGCTTAGATAATGTGTTGGAATTCAAATTGACATAACCTTAAAGGGAACTGCTGTCAACATCTCGAGTCCACATGGCAAGTCCATGTACGCAATATAACGTCATCATCTAGTTTCAAAACCTAGTACAACTGAAAGGCAAAGGGGTCACATACTAAACTAAACACTTCATTTCAGTGCACACTAACCCATTCAATCATGTGTAACTGAATAGCGAAATTCGCCAAGTGTCCTTTGCCACTTAAACCGCTCCAATAACAAAATCAAAAACGTAGAACGACTCTTGAGAAAAAAGGGCATTAAGAAGTTGTTAACCACGCCAGGCATAGGCTGCACGCTCCAGATTGCAAACAACGGCAAAGAAATCAACACACATACAAAACCCAAAGAAAAAAAAAAAATAAAAAAAAAAAACAAACTTTAAACTACTTATAAAAAAAATAAACAAAATAAGGTAAGATTGAGGAAAAAAAAAATAGACTAAAAGTAAAGCAAAATCCAAAAGCAAGCGACGTGACATAAACAGATTAAGAAAACGACGTAGACACTCACGATGATGATGATGATGATGATGATGGCAACGGCAACGACGGCAGCGACGACGACGACGACAACGGTGACGGTGATGACGGTGTTGGTGACGATGACGATCGTACCTTAACCATTGGTTGGTGCGACTGACGAGGCGGAATTTTCATATGTGTACACATGTCCGTCCGCACGCTCAACTGTTGCTGCTTCGCTCTTGCCGTCGCTCTCGCCGTCATACTCGTGCACGTTTGTATGCAGGTAATTTAAGCGGCAGCTACCGAAATACGCCTGAGCTCAGCATAAAATATTACAAAAAAAAAAAAAAAAGCCAACCAAACAAAACAACAAAAACCAAATAAAAACCTTACCGAAAAAAAGAACAGCGCGCAGAGATTATTATCGTGCGCCGGTAACAGCCACAATATAAAACAGACAAACATAAAGACAGACTAGCGGACAGACACTTGTATTGGATGGACGAACGGTACGGTACGGTCCGGTCCGGTTCGGTTCGGTTTGCTTGTTGCTGTTAAGAAATGGTGTGCATGAGCGATAAAGAGAGCAAGTGAGGGGGAGAGAGAGAGACAGAGAGACACGAGGAGATATGAAGCAGTTGAGCGCTCAAGTGCGCGAGCGACATCATTTTGACAGCGCGCGCACAATGCAGACCACGTTCCACTTAAGTGCGACGAGCGCGAGGACACAGCATCATAAGGATGCACACAAGGATGATGACGACGACGACGACGATGACTACTTGAAGCATGGCTGGACAAATCTGCTTTGCATGGTTTACTTCTTTACATAACTTTGCGACCATAACCGAGCGACGTCTTTGTTTGTACAAAAAGTGCTCTACGCCGGCGCGTGTTAAAAATAAATAAATAAAAAACTCAATGGAGAAAAAAAAAAACCCACAAAAATAAAAAAACTGAAAAACAAAATAAAATAAAGCGGCGACCTCGTGCTTGGAGCAGCTCATGCCTGCAGTACTCAGCCAGACTTTAGGGCACTAAAGCGCTGCCCCGCAACAAGTCTCCGCCCGCATGCGCGCTCCACCGTGTACATCAGCTACAAAACGAGTTATCAGATTATTTGTTATTTGTCTTTTGTTGTTGTTGTTGCCTCTTAGCTCTTGGCTGTGGCTTGTTGGCAGTTGGCTGTTCTTTTTCGTTGTAGTCGACGTCGTTATTATTTAGTTTTGTTGTTTTTTCTTACTTTTCTTCGTTGAAGTTGTGCCTCGCATGCAAAGCATATAAAACGCAACAACAACAACAACAACAATAACATCAGGAGCAGCCACAGCAGTAATAACAACAAATGCAAGCAACGCGTTAATAAACACTCGAACAAGTCAGCAACCAAATGCGCGCACGGTCAGCCACGCGGCCTCAGGCCTTTTGCTGCTGTTGCTGTTGCTGTTGCTGCTGCTGCTGCTGGGCTCATGAAGTTTTCGCTGCAGCACAACCAAAACCGAAAGTTATGAACGGCGAGAATAATGGCGAGGCGAAGTGTAAGACCAGTAGCCATAAGCAAAACCACAAGCAGCACGTCGCTCTGTCCGCCAGTCGCTGCCTTTGCCCGCTCCGCCACCTTTGGCACGTTCATGGTACGTTTCAACTGTTGCTTCATTTGTGTTATTCATGTTTGGCCGCTTTGGTTCATAATCATCAACATCATTATCATCATCATCATCATCATCATCATTGTTGGTGATCAACAATAACAACAATAAAAGCAGCAGCACCAAGCAAGCAACAACAACAAGAAAGTTGTCGAGTACAGCAGCCACAATCGCAGCATCATGTGCCATGCGCAATGCACGATGTGCAATGCAGAAGCCAAAAGCAGTTGAAATTAAGTGTAGTGAAGTGTAGAAAAACAAAATCAAATAAGAACACAGCAAACAAACAACAACACCAAAAAGCAACAACAACAATAACAACGACAACAACACGATATTAACACTGCCAACAAGAAACAACAATAATAACTACAAAAGCGCAAGACAGTAGCAGCAACGATAACACCAACAACAACAACAACGACAACAAATAATCATAATAACATAATGCAGCCAAGTTGTTGTTGAATTTATTTTTTCATTTTTTTTTTCTCTTTAACAAAAAAACGGACAAAAACAACAACAACAACATACTCGTATATGTACATATAAATCTGTACACGTGAAGGTGAACTGAAAATTAGTTTTAGTCATTTCTGTTGTTGTTTTTTGTTGTTGTTGTTGTTGTTGTTATTGACATGCCGTTCGTTGATTGTTGCTGGTAACTCTAGATCTGCTCGCCCTTCGCTTTCGCTCGCTTTCGTTTGCCTTCTCTTTCAGCCGCTGTAGGATTCGCTTGTACAGTTCATTGGGGTCGTGTGTTTTTGTCTTGATGAAGTGCTGCCTGGCATTGCTCTGCTTCTGCTTCTACTTTTGGTTGCAGTTGTTCGTTTTTTTTTTGTTTTTTTTTTTTCAGTTGCCTGCTGTAACATTGTAGCAAAGCCATAATTTAAGGAAATTGATTTTGTTTATTTATATTTTTTTAACACATCCCTTTTGAAGTACGAATAAAATTCAAGAAACAACCTTTTCGTACCGCTGAGATAACCTTTTATCATTTTGTAAGACTAAGATGTTTCAAGCAGAGCCGGTGATGATGAACTAGAAGGATGTCAAACCAACTTTAAGACACACGTATGACTGCCTCGAGTATGACAAAGTATCTCATGCAGGTTTAACATGGAACGCATGTGCATCAAGATACAAGAAGAAGAGTGCGCAAAGTGAAGCTGAACTGTATAATCTAAAATCGGTAACTGTTTGGCAAGTAAAAACTATTAGTCATGATTTAACAAGAATATATTAAATAATATGATAAAATATTTGTACGAAGATGAGTGTGTGGATTTTTTTTTTTATTATTTTATAATTATTTTTTTTTTCTGCTATTTTCAATGAACCAACATTTGCTGTTAAGAGCTTCAATTTCCCAAGTAAAATTCATAAAACTTAAAAACCAAAGTACCAAAGCGACGCCTAAGATAGTAAAACACTAAAATTACATGAAAGCCACATTGCCTTGTGTTAACAAATTGACTCCAATAACTCGGCAGTTAAACATGCAGACTAACCGACATACAAATCTGTATGTGCGGGCATATGTATGCACATACTTAGACACATACATACATACATGAGCGATGGTATACAGTTTAGATTCATCTTGACTTTTACTAACTACCAATTCAAGATTATAAATGAGTTGCCACAAGCTTCGTTAGTAAAATCAATACAAAAACAACAAAAACAATAACAGACATCAATGTAAAATAACAACAATTTGCTGTTAATGATTGAAAATCTTGAGTTACGTGCTTCCCTGCTAATGATTGGTTTAAGACAGCAGACATCAAGATGATGTGGTTAATGCGCTGCCCAGCTGCCAACTGCCACTTTCCGATGACTGCCAAGACTGCCGAGACTGCCACTGATATACTTATGACTTGTGGCGAACGGTCAGAACATCGTCAGCACTAACTACAAACAAAAACATATTGCAGCGGTTGGGGCAGCGGCAGCAACAGCAGCAGCAGTAGAAGAAGCTAAAGCAGTAGCAAAGTAAAAGATTGAGAGCAGCTTTGAAGCGTTTTTAATTTTGTTTGAAAGCATAAAAATACGAGGCGCGCACGTCGCAATCGCCGGAGTGCCGAGTGAATGGAAATGGATTAGCTAACAAAGCGTACGCTGCATGCTTTCTACTCAACTCGCTTTCCTTGCCCAGTCTACGTGTATCATCATCTGTGCTTAGTTTGCACTGGCACACACAGTCCGAGTGTCCAACTGTCCGACAGACCGACCACTCGACCACCCGACCGACGGATTGCACTTTATTTCATTTCACGCTTATTGCGCGCACGTGACTGCACCACCTACGTTCGAGTATGTCATGCCAACGACTGAGACACGCACACACACACATACGCACACGCACACACGGTGATGGTGGTGTTGGTGAGTGGTGGGCGTGGATTGGCGTTTAACCGTAAGTGCGTGTGGGAGCAGGTGAAATGCGTATAGCAGCAAAGCCAACAACAACATTGCCAGTGATTCGACGTCGACATCAGCGTTGGCATCGGCATCGGCATCGGCGTCGGCGTCGACAACAATAACAACAATAATAATAATAAATTGCGTGGGCGTTGAACCATGTTTAAAGTCACAATTGAAGTTGAGCTGAGCTGCACTGCGCTGCGCTGACTTTAGTTGAGTTGAGCTGAGTTGAATTAAGTTGTGGTGAGGTGAGGTGAATTAGTTGCGTGTTGCATTTAACTGTTATTCAGTTGTCAGCAAGTTGGCAACGTGGTAGACATTTGTTGTTGTTATTTACCATTGTTGTTGCTGTCAGTTGTCATTTTTACGCTGTATTTATGTTGCTATTGTTGTTGATTGCTTCGTTTTCGTTGCTGTGTGGTTTCGCATTACAGTTAATTGTACTGTCGCAGGTGTATAAATAAAACGTACATATGTATATGACTTTCGTGGGTGTTGAGTTGTAATTTATTATGAATAGCATTAATGGCATTAATGCCTGATTTATTGCGAAAATTATACAGCAACAACAATTTTTAAACGACAACAATAATAAAACCAATTACATACAATAAGTTCTTTGTAGTTTGTATGTATGCACTAAGTGTGAGCATAAAATGTAGCAGGTGTAAATGGCATTGCCGCTGATCCATAAGAACTTTTGTAATGGAAGTTTATAAGTAAAAAATTAAGCTCAGCATTATCCTTTCTTATGCTGATAAGTTAAATATTTAATAAATAACAGGTAAATAAATAATAAAACTTGACCACCTTGTATGCAGCTGATTTTCTTTCGCGAAATTGTTTGTTATTCAATCTTAAGTTTACATCATTTATATACAAAGCGTGAAATAATAAACTATATTTGGGTGCAGTTTGTTGTCTTAGCTTTGCACACTTGTTACGAAAGCCTGACGTCGATTTTTATTTGATTTAATCAATTATATTCCCACTAAACTAATTTCAGTTTGGTTGGCTATACACTCGCATTGGAAATGCGTATGAAATTATTCGAAATCACTAAAAACAACACAGCCAACAACAACAACAACGACAACAAGTGCGAACAAAGTTAAGAAATAGAAAATCGCCGGAAATCATTATACAAAAAGAGAAAAAAACAACAACTTCCTGTTGTTGGGTTATCGATTGTGGATAAGCTACAAAAACTACATATCAAGACATATTCGAATATTCCTATACGAAATCGTATTAATCATTTGTCCATCCGTTCGTACATTTAAACGTAGGTTGTTGTTTATTAGACCGCCATCGTTTTGTTTTTAACCGGAAAATTATGTAAAAAATTGGCGAAATTGTTTTTTTTTTCGTTTTTGCTAATTGCAGACTAAGTTGTTGTTAGAAGTCGCATTTTAAACAAAAACAAGAATAAAAAAAGGCAGCAAGACAAGGTCAAAAAAATTGGCCAGCAAAGATAAAATATTGCACGCAGCTGCGATTGTAAGATGAGCGCTAAAAGCCTAGCAAGAGATATGAGTAAAATTAAAAAAAAAAAAAAAATAAAACCATAAAAATCAAAATAAAAAACTAACCACGAGGAAGCGATGGTGAGGACGCAGCGCATGCGCGCGCACATATCAGCGCAACTGTTACCAAGAGCACAGACAAACACACACACACACACACACACGTACACATAACTCTTATAAGACTTCGTGCTGACCAGCGCTGAAACCATTTAAAAGTAGTTGGAGGTAAACTGAGATTGCCGTGCACAAAAAAAATAAGAAATAAGAAAATAAAAAATCCATGAAAAGGAAAAAAAATCCGAAAGCAAAATACAACAAACCACAAACACGCATATGGCGTAGACAGTCTGATACAAGTGGCAGGAGCCGTAGCTGCAAGGAGCTGTGATGCTGCTGCCGTCTGCATGTTGTCGACTATTGAGGGTGGCATGGCTGTGGCTGTGCTCATGTGTGTGTCTGTGTGTGTTTTTGACATGGTGTGCTGTGCTGTGCTGCGCTGTGTGCGATGAGTACGTGGCGCACTTGTGCCAAAATCAAAATCAAAACCGAAAGCAGTTGCAGATGTCTTACAGCCAACTGTTGCAGCAGCAGTTGAGCAGTGGAAGTTGGTTTGCATTTTTTTTTTTTATTTTTTTTTTTTTTCTGTTCTCTGTTGTTTGCTTATGTTTTCTTAAATTATAGCATATTATGCACACTCACCTCCCAATGGCTGAACATCAGTTGTGGACAAGCCAGGCCAGATGTTTGCTTGCGTATCTCCTGGGAAAAATTAAACGATTCAATTACAGGCAGAATCGCCATCACCGAGAAATTGCCACTGCCTTGCGTTAGGTCCCCAGACAGAATTTTGCCATGCCTGCGACCGATTACGGCGTACATTTTGCCTGAAATGAAATGGGGAAATTATGTAATTAGATATTAGATACGGAAATGCTATTTCAGACTAATAACTTAGGGCAATTTCTACAATTTTAAAGAAAAAGCAAAATTTTAATTTAATGACTTTTTGTTGAAATTATCATCTGGGACATTGCATTTAGAAATTGAGAAAATCCGTTTGAGTTTTATGCTAGTTGCAGGCTGTGTTAAACAATTATGGGTGTGAATTGGAAAAACCCTGGCTTTGCGCTTAGTTAGGTTTCTGTTTTCTGGTTAATCCCGAAAATCCAAAAAGCACCTGAATATTTAGTTTTTTTTTTTTTGTTTGCAGCAAATTGACACATGTCTAAGATTGACTTTTATATGATTTACCCGTAATTAGGGTTTTTTTTTCGTGATTGTTCTTTGACTAAAGGACAAAACTATTTCATGGAATATTCTTGACAAAGACTTTTATAGTTGTATAGATTACTTTCTAGTATATTTCCTAGTGACTATCGCACGAATAGTAAAGTTTAACTTGTCTCAACAAATTTCTGCTTAAGCCCCAATACCGCATGACTAAACAAAACCTTTTTTCGCATTAATAAAAATAAATATAAATAATATAAGAAACCCCAACAATGTTTTCAATTTCGTAATAAATATAAAAAAATATACCACAAATAAACAGCGAGGGGCGTTAAAAGAAATCTTATCGGCCAAAGAATTCCAGAAAATCATAAAATGAGCGGAGCAAAACTTTAACTGCAACAACAAATTGGCGCGCTTTTTGAACAACATCCGAAGACGAAAAATAAGCAAAAAATTCAAGAAAAATAAAGGTTAAGTTTTTAAAACGATTTTAAGATGAAGAAGACAATGCTTCGCTGCTGTTTTTCTTTTGGCATGCGCGCGAAATTAAACGACAACAACAACAACAACTAACGACTAGCGAAGAAGACAAGCTGCGCGCGCGCGTTAAACATACCAAAAACAAAAACAACATTCATTGGAGCATGCGCACCACATGCGGCCACTGGTGATGAAGGGCGGACGTGCAGGGACTTGCGCAGCTACGGCAGAGGATTCGAGCTGAAAGCTATGAAAAAAAAAAACAAATAAAAATACAGGTAAAACCAATGGAAGTTTTTTATACTTATATATTTATAGCGAAATAAGAACGCACGATAAAACAAAAATAAAAGCAAAGATAAAGAAGAGTGCTTGAGTGCGACAAGGCAGGCAAGTAAAAAAGCATAAAGTCAGAATGCGCGGAAGAGATAGAGAGAGTGAGAAACGTAGCGTAGAAGCTTCCATGCGCGCAAGTGAGATGCGTTGACAAATAAACAACCGAAGACAACAGCAATACACAAAAGCAACAACAAACAGGAATTAGTTTCCGGTCGTAGTAAAAATGACAAAAACAAATAAACAACGCGCAAAAAAAAAAAAATAAATAAATAAATAAATAAATATTACAAAAAGAATAAAAAAAAAAGAAAGGAAAAGAAAAGAAGGAATAAACGAGGCAAACGACGTTGAAAAGACACAACGGCAACAGCAACAGCAACAGAGGAAGCGGACATGCAGCAGCAATAGCAACCAAACTGATACTGTATAAGCCAAAGGCGAGTTGCTGCTGATGAGTTTGAGGTAAACGTATGAGTAGCAACAGCAGAAGCTGCAGCGAAAGGATGCGCGGCCTTAAAGTTGGCAGCGTTGCGATTGATGCCGAAGAAACAGCAGCAGCCACAGTAGAGGCAGCAGCAGCTGAAGCGTTAGCAAAGCATACATGTCAAGTGAGCTGTTGCGAGAGCAAGCGAGTGGGTTAGAGTTTTATGAAAGGAGAGGGGATGAGTGCGGGAAGCACGCATACGAAATTAAACGGAGATGCTGGCTCAAACACCTTACAGTCAGCAGCGCTAAACAACCGGTGCATGCATAACCTAAACGATACAACAACAACAATAAACATCAGCATCAACAATTACTCTCACAGCAGAGATACATCTCACGCAGATAGGCCATGCCGATGATGCTGCTCATTCATGCGAGTGCCATGTCGTGTAAGAGCGTAGATGCTACGCTGCCCGCACTGGTGTAGGTTTTCATTCAAGTTTTTGCCATGTATGCGTGAACAGCCACAATACAGACACAGCGGCTGTCTAACCGTGTGAGTAGGTAGCCAGAGAACCTGTGAGAGCGGGAGAGCGCTGGCTTGTGGCGTGTCTGTACATGTCGGTGCGCTCGCTTGAAGTTAGTATCTTTTGAGTGCTGCTTGATCGGTTTCAGTCTGAAAACTGAAGTTGCCGAGTCGAGTCGTGTTTTTTTTTTTGTTGTACACTGTACACTGTTGAAGCGTATAAAAGAGTCGACGTCGTGAGCATCGTTAGCGAGTATTAAACGAGTATTGCATGGCATATTGCATATTGCTACTGAGCCTGAGGACGTTATTTAAAAAAAAGAAAAAAGAATACTTAAAACGTTAAGCAAAAAATATATTTTTAAAAATAAACGAAACAATCGCAGTCAATAAGTTATTTTGGCAATTTTTTGTGCTTATGTAGATTCTGTAAAAGCAATATAAACAACACTAGCAACACACAAAACGTTTACATACAGAAAAGCAATAACATAAAACCAGATTTTTACGCGCGCTGTTAAAACTAAAAAAAACAAACAAAAACAACAAAAATCATTAAAAATAATATACAAAAAAGCATAAGTAAATAATTTTTGAAAAATTTAGAAAAAAGTCGCCAGCAGCGACAAGTGTTCAAGGTTAAAACGTTAAATGCGCATTGGTATCCACTTCTGCTATATGCCATATAAACAACAACGTGTGTCGGACACACATGCGTAACGGTTGCAGCACTCACGAAAAAAACACGAAAAACACAAGCAAAAACAAAAACGAAGTACTAAACTACTGCATCAGTAAAATGCTGCTGAAAATGCAGCAGAAAACAAGCCTATCAACTAAGCGAAATCCAAAGTCAAGTCAAGTGTGCCAAAGAGGTGCAGCCGCAGTCGCAGTCGCAGTCACAGTCGCAATCGCAATCTAAATGAAAACCTGCATAAATAAATAAATAAAAAATAAACTTAAAAAAGCAACAATTACAACTGCAAACAACAAAATAAAAAAATAAAAACGAAAAAACAAAAACATTCCATTGACTAAAACACACAATAATTGCGACGATTAAATGAATGGAAAATAGTACGATCAGCTAAGCTACGCGCGAGACAAAGTCTAATGCGGAAAAAGGAAAATAAATCGATTGACACAGAAACAAAAAACAAAACATACATAAATAAATTATAAGTACAAAGCGATAACAAAAGATGCTATAGAAAACTATTTATAGCTACAAGTAAATACGAAAATAATTTTAATTATAAAATCTGAAAAGGAAGGAAAATTAAAACTAAGTCAGAGCAGAGCAGCGACTTTGTAATACCAAAAAGAGCAACAACAAACAACGAAAGCAACGCAACGCAACGCAAAGTAACGCAACAAATGCAAGCTTAAGAAAACAGTTTATTGCATTTTTAGCAATTCATAAATAAAATAAAAGCAAATATAATTTAAGGTGTCATTTTTAATAATCACAATAAATACATAAGTAAATTTACGAAAACCTAAAAGCAAACGAGAAAAAAAAACAAAAAAGACAAATAGTCAACATGCATAGGTTCACAGTTTTAGTTTTGCTTATAAGCCAATATCTCGACAACTCCGGCAGTACGCGCCTTCCGCTCGAGGTCTACGAGTTGACGCCAGCAGCAGTTGCGGGCGCAGGCGCGGGGGAGGCGCAGTCACTTGGCGCAGCACATGCAACCGCCGCCATACTGACGGCAACAGATTTAAAACATAAAACTCTCGAGTACACAACCTACGACGCTAAAGACTTCGCAGCAGACGCAAAGGGTGCGGCAGCAGCAACGGCTGCAGCCTCAACATCAGGTGCTGCAGGTGCGCCAACGTCGAGCACGACAAGACGACCCGTACACACAACTGAAGACATTGCAGTTGTCAGCATATCAGCCGAGCAGCAGGCGACGAAGGCTGACGCAAGCGCTGAGCTTGACGAATTGGCTGCTTCGACGGAGCATCGGAGATCCAGGCAAATGCTGACGCAAGGACATCGCTTCGGCCATGAAGCCTTGCAGCGACAGCATCACCAGCAGCAACAACAACAACAGCAGCTATTGCTGCGCGAAAGCAGTGAGCACGGAGCATCGAACATCAACAGCAATCGCAAGTCACATGCGCATGGCAAGGATGTGCGCATTTTGTACCAAGTCGGGGTAAGTCTCACAATGCCGCTTATCACACACACAGGGCCACACGTTCAGTCAGTTCGTTGTCATTGAGACTGTCAACGTGCTGGCAAATCATGCTCACAAATACGTACATAAGATCTTCTGATTTATAATTGAGCCATTTGCAAACATGTTGCCAGCAGCCGCAGCAAGCGACTGCGATCGGCAACTCATCGCTTGCGCATATTTAATTATTGTAATTATTTTTACTAAATGCGATGGTTCGTTTATTCATTTCTAAATGCCAAACCAGTCTCTCTGCCGTTTCCATTGGCGTCGCCCTTGCCCCAGTGCACGCCCTCGCTTATGTGCGCTTTTGCGCAGGCGCAGCGTCACATCACATTAGCCATCGCATAATGAAGCGCTGCAAATGCTTGGCAGAACGCTAACGTGCCGTGACGTGGCGGCGTGTCGCTGCAACGCGTGACACCTGCTCACAGTATTTCCAATCGCTAGTTAAACGCTCGGCTATTTGCTGCTACTCGACGCCTGCCCACGCGCATTGCGTCTATGTCAGGCATGCAGCAGCTTTGTGCATTTAGCTGCATATTCGCTCGTTGCTTATTATAGCGCTCCCACAAGCATTCAACATTCTTCAAATCAAAACTTATGCAAAACCTATTGCAATTTTGTAAACTGCGAGCTTATGTGATTAAAAATCACACTTGACTTGGCAGACAGTCTCAATGCTATTTACTGCAACACCTCAGGCTTAAGCTTAGCAATTTGTTGTCTGCCTGCTGCTGTCTGCTGCTGCCTGATGCTGGTGCATACTCAACCACTTTCTACTTCCGCTCTTGCAGCGTACACTTACTTAGGCAACGCAACAACAACAACAGAAAATAGAAGCCCACCCCAAACACTCATTGCTCCATTAACGTATAAGATTCCACTTGTTGTTGTACACGTTGCCTTACACTCGACTCTGCTTGGCTCTGCTCTGCTGTGCTCTGTTTCATGCTTAAACGCCAGATGTGTACATCTTGTGCTGAACCAATTACGCATCAACATCGTACAGAAGCAGAGTATGGAGTCGTCATTTTGATTGTGAGTAGAATGCACATAACCATGCCGATGTCATGCTGATGCTGATGCTGTTGATGGCGTTGAAGATGATGCTGCACACATAATGATCATCAGCAACAACAAGAGCAGCAGCAGCAGCAGCAATAAAAGCCGCCGCAGCAGCAAAGGCAACAACAAAAATATAAAGTGCACTAAATTATAGCAAATGCGCGTAGCAGGGGTAGGCCATGTATGAATGCATGAATGTGCCAAGAATAACAACGCAATAACAATAAAGCCAACAACTACAACAACACCATTGATAGCATCATCAGCAGCGGCAACACATTACACTTGACACCCACAACAACTGACAGGCGACGCAGCAGCTCAAAGACGCGCAGTGAAGGAGATTATTACGCAGCTAAGTCATCATTCTGACGTTTATAGTTCAAGCTGTTTTATCTTAGTGTTGTTGTACGTTTTCTTGTTGTTGTTGTAATCGTCAATATTATTACTATTATTATTATTATTGTTGTTGTTCTTGCTTTGGCTGTAATTACATTAGCACATACACACACACAAGTCACTTATATATGCGCGCACATGAAAATGAAAGTAATTTTGCGCTTCATACGCTACAATAAACGCGTTCAAGTTTCATTTCACTCTTGTGCGAAGCGAAGAGGCAGCGTGCGTAGGGGATGTGTTGGGGTTCGCTAGTTTTGTGCCTAATGCTTTGACTTTTCTTTATTTCTTTTTTTTTTCTTATCAATTAAAAGCACTTGGCATTACGTATTCGCTTATATGCCTCGTTCACATGTACCTCAGGCGACAATTATACACGCGGTCAGAGTTCAAGTATTTTTACATCTCACTCGCACTTGATCGCAGTCTCAGTCACAGTCTCAGTCTAAGTTTCAGTTCCAGTGGCAGCCTCGCTAACCCACACTTGTTCGGTGACTAAGATTGTAGAATTGAAATCGCTTTCAAGATTTGAGATTAGATACGCTGGAAATCAATCAACAGACGATATTTAGCTCGAAATGTGGTGACTAGTCGCGGAGCAGGCGACGACGAAGTGCTGCAGCTATTGTGATCATTAGCATTACACGATCATGTCATTATTTATGAGGAACACTAAATTAAATGAAACCATTTAAGATGAACGGCTGCAAAGTGTCATAAAGAATATTTTAAAATATTAAACAACGATTTGTATGGTAGGCAGACAGACAACATGCCACGAATGAATTGTGTTCCGATTTAAATTCGAAAGCCATAAATCATGTCTTGCCATTGTGCAGATTTGTGAAAAGAAAGATGAGCGTTGCACATGAAACACGTTAGACATAAATCAAGTATCTATTCTGTGCGACATATGTGGATACAAAGTAAATCTATAAGCCTGAATATTTTCTGATTCTTGTCTCGAAATGCACACACACACACACACACACCTCTTTTTTGTTTTTTATTACAATATTTTGTATACGCGTATATGTTATTATTATTATTATTATATTTTTGAAGCAGGCGTGAAATAACAACAATCCAAATTGGTGTGCACACTCAAGGCACACAGATACGCGAACGGGCCGACTCAATGAGCGCATGAGTGAATGAATGCTCGGATGAATGAATGAGCGGCTGAGTGTAGGAACGATTGTAGCTATAAATTAAATAACCAAATGTCTGCAATAAATTTTCGACATAAAAAAAAAACATAAAAGAACAAAAAAAAAAACAACATAGCGTATATAACAATAACAAAACGAGCGATCCAAAATAATAACATCAACAACAAAAATTACTACAACACAACACCACACAAGCTAAAATAGGAATAAATATTTGTGTATTTTAGGAAAAAACAAAATAAATAAGTAAAAAAAAGTCAAAAAATAGCCAAAGACGATCGCGATGACGACAACGAAAATGATGACGCCGACGTGGACGCCGACGTCGACGCCACCGAGGAGGCAGCAAACGAAAAATTCCCATGCTTAAAAGCGCTAAACATTCAGTTCCGGTATTTAAAATGTTTTCAACAACAACAACAACAACAACGACAACAGCAATAACACCAACGCCAACGAATGGGCGAAGAAAACGACAATAGCAACAAACAAAACAACAACAACACCAACAACAAAAAGTCTGAACTAAAAGCTGAATGAAAGAAAATTCATGAATGAAATAGTCAAATGAAGTCAGTCAGCCCATGAATACTTGAATGAGTGAGTAAATGAATGGCAGACAGACAGACTGACTGATTGACGGACAGACAGACAGACTGACTGAATGAGTGAGTGAGTGAGTGAATGCGTAAATGAATGAATGACGCTTGTACGCAGCCATATGCGAGTGTTAGTGTTATGCTGCTTTACTGTATGCTTGGCCACGCTTGGCCTGGCATCGATTGCGCGCAGACGACGCCGCCACCTGTCCAATTGTCCGACTGTCTGTCAGTCAGTCAGCGAGCGAGCGTGCATATAAATGAATGAATGAATAACTGACGTACTGACTGAGTAAGTGACAGCAAAGGAAAAGCAATAACAAAAGCAACAACAACAACAACAACAAAAGCAACAGCCAGAGTAACGTATGAATGAATGCGTAAACAAACGAATGAGCATCGCCTCTGCATGCCAAAGGCATACGTACATACAAACAAAACAAAACAAAGCAGCTACGCATATTTGGCTTAAACAAGTCGAGTCGTGCAATACAAATGCAAACAACAAAAACAACAGAAAACAACAGAAAAAGTAAGAAAAATGCGCGTGGCATAGCCAAAAGAGGAAAAGCTGAAAACTGAAAACATAAAACAGCAAACAGAAAACAGAAAACTATGCAAACGCATAAAATGCCAATTGACTGTAGAAAACGTTTAAACAAATCAACTGAAAATCAAGTAAGCAAAAGCAGCAAATCTTGGCAACTTGTCGGCAATGGCCAGCAGCAATCAAGCAGCCGCAGTCGCTCAATTTGGCCTAGTGGGCGTTGTTATTGTTGTTTCGGTTACTCTTACTCTTTGTCGTTGTCGTTATGGTTATAGTTATGTGCATTGTTGTTGTTGTTGTTGTTGCCGTTGCATACAATGCGCTGATAACTGACGGCACACGTGGGCGTCATTATTTTTGTCTTCGTCGTCGTTGTTGTAGTTATTAATATTGTTGTTGTTGTTGTTGTTGTTGCTGCTTGCTTGCTTGCCTTGCAACTGAAATGAATGCAGTGCAGCCAGGTGTGAAAACGGTTTTTATATGTTAATTGGGTTTACGTGTAGGCGGTGGCCAAATCTACTATTAAAAATGCTGTGTGCCATAAAGAGAACGCAATAGTGATTGTTTATCATGGTAGCAGCACAGTATGTTGTTATTGTTGTTGTTGCTATTGCTTTGCTACACTTTGCGATTGTCAAATTCGTAATGCACTGCGTATACTTAATATGCTTTCTTGCTTAGCTTAACGAACCGAAAACAAACGAAAAAATTAATTAATTTTTTTTGCTGGATCACATAGTAGCTACAAAAGACTGTTGTCTATTTTTTCCTTGCATTGAACATATTATTAATTCTAACACATATTATATTTTATAATATGCCTGCAACTTGAATTGAAGCTTATAAGTATATATAATATAAACAGAATGCAGTTTTGGTTTTTTTTTTTTTTTTTGTTTTGCATAATCTAAAAAGTTTTAATGCATATCAATGAATTATTTATGAACTTATAAATATAAAAACATTTTCTCTAACTTTAATGGCCCCTCGAGAAGGCAACGACACACCTTGAACCGCAAGAAAAGCTTTTCGTTTGTCAATCATGCAAAGCAGCGCATAATAAAAACTTTTCTACAGAAACAACAACAACAATAACAATTACAAAATTAATCGCCAGAGTGGTAATCGCGTATTGATTGTTTGTTATAAAATAATTATATGCTAATTAAACCTTATGCGCATACATAAAACTGTCAGTAAGAAATTTATGAGTTTCATCTATATTTATAGCGTTAGGCCTCATGCACATGCCTCCTTGCTCATACTTTATGCACATTTAAAGTGCTAAATTAGTAAAAAGTGCAAAATAACTTGCCATTTATTGGCTGCTAATAATATTTGCTAAATTTAGAAATTATTCAATGAACGTGAAAGAAGCGAGTAAACAGCACGAGTTCGCAAACAAAAAAAAAATAAATAAAATAAATAAATAAAACAAAAAAAAAAGTGAGAAAAAAAAAGTTGATTAGATATGTTTAGATGTATCGATAAAATATTTGTGCCGGTCTGCCTAGGGCAGGCATTAGCATAAAACTCTGCTTCAACAGCAACAACGACAACAACGTTATAATGTGCTACATTGGCTTAGCAGTAAAAATGTATATACAATAACAATGATAACAACAACTACAGCGAGTGGCAGAAGAAGCAAAAGAATAGCAATAATAAAAAAAATCCAGTCTAAATTCACAACGCAGCTCATTCAGAAAAACACCTTTGAGCAACAAAATAACTTTAAGCGCAAAAGCAGCAAAAACAAATCTTGGTCGAGACAATAACAAAAACAACACAACAACAACAGCAGGCTGGCGTAGAAAACGAAGCAGCAGAAAAACAAAAAAAAAAAAAAAACAAAAACAATATATAAAAACGTTATTGAATGGAGCAACGGATGCTCGAATGCTTGCGCGTAGATTCGTATGCGAAACAAGTTTCACCACTTTTTAGCCGAACGTACGGGCGCGCGCCAACAAGACTTGAATGAAGTCTTATAAATGTAACAAATACAATAACAACAATACCAGCAATAACAACAACAACATCCACAGCAACAGCCACACAACAATAACAACAAAAAAAGCAAGTGAGAAAAACAAAAAGGCAAAATAACAGCAACGAAAAAAAGTAAAGTAAAAATTTTATAAGAAAAACAATTCGATCAATTGCACTAAAGTGCGCCTATTAATGCTTTGCTGCTCAGTTGCTTATGTTCGTCTTGTACGAGTGCCATTCCACTTTATGTTATTTGTTTGTGTTCTTGCAACAACAACAATAGCAAAAAGAAAAACGTTTACCACGTTGCCGACAACGAGTTGCTACAAATGAGCGGAAACGAACGCGCCAGCTAAGTGGCTGGCGACCAAAACGTCATGTTCTGCGAAAATTATGGCGCGGAAGCTGTTTGCTCGTTTATTCTAGTTAACTTTCTTGTTTTGGCCAATACGAATGCGTGTAATAAAAACACAAAAAAAGAAAAAAAAATAAACGAAAAAAAAAATCAGACTCAGCAACAGAAACAGAAATGTACAAATAGAAGCTGAGTGGCAAAGAAGCAGCAACGCTGCCACGGTGCGCCACTTGTTAATAACTTTTGAGGCCATTTGCCGTTTGTCGCCAATGAGCTGAAAATATTGCGAATAGAAGTTAGCGTGCACAGGTCAGGGGAAGCTGATTTCGCTGCTTGCGAAACTTTTGTGCTTTTGTTGTTGTTGTTGTTGTTGTTGGCGAGTGTGCACAGTGGCCAGGCGAAAAGTTGTCATTGAAAATTCGCACGTATTGCGGCGGATATTTAAAAACTCATTATTGTTGTTCCACATTTTGTTATTGTTATTGCATTTTATTTATTCTTCGTTTTTATATTGTTGCTTTTGGCTTTTTTAATATTTCTGTCTGATTTTGTTCTTAACGTTTTTCTGTACTAATTACGTACGTGTAGTAACAACAAAAATAAAGAGAACAAGTAAATAAATATAAACACGGTTCATTCATCAAAAAGCAAAAAAGCAAAACACAAAAAAAAAAAAAAAAAAAAAAACGAAGAAAACAGATAAACAAATTTTTATTATGAAAATACTCGTACATTCGAATTTGTATTGCCTGCATTCAAGGTGAGTAAGCGAACAGTCAGTCACTCAGTCAGTCACTAAGTTGTTGTTCAAGATCTAGCACGTAGATCAGAACTTCGAATTATTATTTAGTCAGCATAATATCGAAATGCGCTATCCGACCCGCACTCGTAGTTTGACTTTGAATTCTCAGAATCTCCAGAAGATTTGGCTTCATCTTATGACAATCTACTGCACTTGTTTGCTCTTTTTATAAGTTATACATTGATAAATTGAGGATTGGCAATGTCAACTGTTCATCTTCCAACTCTAGACTAATTCGTCGGCACATTTCTAGAATCTCTGGAATGCACAAACCGTAACTTCTGTTGATGCCGTAACTTATCTGCTATTTTGATGCTTTAAATCATTCATAGTTCCAATCCAAAAGTTTCTTGCACGCTCTGTAACATTTTTTATGTTCTCTTATTGACTCATCCATCAACAACTAAAAAGAAATAACAAAATTCCATACATATAATTCTTTTCATTCACCACTTCAATTCATTCATTCATTCACTCACTCATTCAACTATTCAAAAAAAAAAAAAAAATTATAATAAGAAAAAAAATTGAAAAATGTTGCGAAACGCGTTTACAACAACTTGTGCTACTACAACTTCACCAACAAAAACAAAAACAATTATTCGTAATATGGCTCGCAGCCGCTCAATGAAATATTTACACACTCGCACGCGCACAAATGCTCAGCTACAGCAGCATATATGAGCTAGCTTAACGATTTTTTTTATTTTTTCTTTTCTAATGAGTTTTCTGCTCCTCTACCGCCCAACTTTTTAATGCAAGCGCATTTGGTCTTACGCGGCGTATACGATATATTTGTTTATTTTAAACGCGCATGCTGTTTGTGGCTTTTGCATTGAAATAATGCCAATTTGCCAGAAAAGCAACAATATTCGAGATTTATTTATTTGCTAAGCGTTAAAGAACAACAATTTTTGTAAGCAATTGGAATTAAAGGCCGGGGGTGTATTCCTCGTTTGCTAGGTGCACCATAGAGGGCTGCATGCAAGTGTATATCAATGACTACATTATTGCAACATGTCAACAACATGTCCGCCATTTTGATTTACAAAATCCATACCAAAATCGAAAAATGTACAGTGGGGTTTTGGCTCTTAAATCAGCTCAATTGAGTGCTTTGTTTGATTTTGAGTGCAAAATGCATTTGTCCCAGGCAGCACTGTCACTTCTCCGATATATGCATATGCGACACGTACACGACAGCAACTTTTCTCTTTGCAACATGTTTGTTGCTAAGCAGTAGCAACATTTACTATATACATGTTTAGCTGCCGTTGGAGCGACTCTTGCTACTGCAACATTTTGAAAAATGGCAAAAACGACACCAACAACAACAGCAACAAGCACAGCACCGACAACGCTGTTGGAAGTAAATCAAAAACAAAAAAAAGTTGGTACGTTTCCTTTGAGTTCCGATCGCGCGTTTCACTTAACGCGTAGCCATTTAGGCCACCTCTTTCGTCGCGACAAGCCGCTTTCTTCCTTGTGCAACTGTTAAAGTAACCAAACACGCAGTGCAAGTTTTTATCTACTTGTTGTTGTGTGTTGTTACTGTTGTTGTTGCCATTTTCGTATCAATGAATAAAAGAAGGTATGATGATGTTTGCCTGCATGAATGAATGAATTGCTTTTTTCCGTTGAGAATGAGGATGTGGCAAGTTGTGTGTAAAAGTTAGATTGTGGCTGCAGCAGACCATGCATGTGCGAATGAAACATAAATAGACAGTAAGAGCTACCGAGGGAAAGAGTGAGAGAGAGCGACAGAGCGCGTGTGACAGCAACGGCTAGTACGGCATAGTACGATCATTAATTGTGGCGTTCAACAAGCTACGTCATTCATTCCAAAAGGGGTTTCGATTCGTTGTTGCACGTTCCTGTTTCATGAATGAAACGTACATCGATGAGTATATATATGTCTGTACATACATACTTATATGTAGCTATACGATATATGTATATATGGACATTTAGCGAAAAAAACAAAAACGGCAAATGGCATTGTTGTTGTCGGTGGCAAGTAGCAAGCTTGCCTTGTGTCATTATGGGTCTACGAGTTGCAGCCAGTAACAACAACAGCAACAACAACACCATTGGCAGTAATGGACATACCGCTGCCAACAACAGCAATATCAATAGCAACAATAACAACTGCAACCAGTTTTACCTCAACCCGCAGCACGATCTCATAAACAACAAAGCAACGTCTTACCCCACCTCAGCTTGCTCACCCGCTTCCTCTACGCACCCTCTGCATTTTTGCATGAAGTCAGGTTTTTGTTTTGCTTTTTTGTTTCTTTTTTTTTGTTTTTTATTTTGCTGTCTGAGCTTCCTTTTTGAAATTTTGCATTTTTATGAATGAAATTGTTTTGTTTTGCTTTGTTGTGGTTTTTTTGTTGTTGTTTTTTTTTTTTTTTCTTTCAAACGCATTGTGCGCGAACTTAAGCCAGTTTTGTTTTTGTTGTGCACATTGCTGCAGTTGCAGTTGCTCTTGTTGTTGTTGTCTTTCTTGTGGAAATTTTAAGCAAAATATGTTAAGCCTATAACCGTTAAATATTGTACAAACATTTCTCAACTTAGACAATCAATGCGAGCCCTAACCGTGAACTGACCTTTTGTACGTCGCGGCATTTATTACAAGTCGGTACACACAAGCACTTCCGATTTTCTCATGAAGTTAGATTTTTGTGGCGCTGATAGCTTCCGGCAAGCATATTTATCAATCATTGGAATTTCACAGCACAATCGTAAATGTGAAAATCACTTAAACAAACGCATGCAGTTGGACCGTCTGTACATACGTCTGTGGATCTGTCTGTAGTCAATAATAATTTCATAACTACTTCCGCATGGTAGACGACGTTGCGTGTTAAAAAAAGAAAAGGGAAGAAACAACACACAGCTACAAGCTAAGCAAAGTTAGCATCATAAAAAAAATCTGTAGCCGAAAAAAAATAAGAAAAAAGCAAAATCACGCACGCAGCCGCAGCCGCCGCTCTTAAAACTCAACTTGCCGCGTCTCCAAAAACCACTTCCGCTACTTCCGCTGTACGCACTACACTTACTTTAAATTGATTTCTCTTGCGAGATTTTCTCCTTAAGAATTTTACCATAGCTGCTGGAATTTTCAAACAAGTGACCTTTACCGATGCACGGTATTAGTTGCACTTTTTAACCACTACCTACTTCCGGTTGCATCTTGCTGCAATGAGATATTCTCATATTATTTTTTTTTTTTTTTTGTAGTTTTTCTTTTTGTTTTTGTGCTGCAGACGACAGATTGCATAAGTCTGAAAAAATTCTATTAGAAAATCATTAGCACAGACAAAGGCAAACAAAAGCAGACGCAGCAGGTAGCCTAAGCAAAATAGAGACAAAAAAAAAATCAAATAAAACATGTAAAAAAATCAAAATAACAGAAAATTATATGAAAAGCAATGCAAGGCAAGGCAAGGTAAGGTAAGGCAGGGTAAGAGAACTATGCACTTGTGTGCCATGCGCATGCTCGGCGTAACGGTGTCCAAAAGCGAAAAGTGTGTGCAGCGCATGTGCAGCAGACGTTCCTAGGTTCCTACGCACAACTGCATCATTGTCTTTTCTGCGTCAACGCCCGCATGGGAACCAAAACTGTGCCTTTGTCTGCGACTGAGTTGCAGCCTCTGCCCGAATTCACTTTCCACTGCAGCCCAACTGTTGATGCAATATCTCTTTGTGCTCGAGACATGATCCGCTGTATTCTGTCTGTGTTCTGGCACTAACAAACGAAACCAAACGAAACGAAATAACGTGTGCACTGCCGCTCTAACTGACAAACCATCATTTGTGCGTCTGCCAGCTGTTAGTTGTTGGCTGTCTGACTAGTTCCGGTTTTCTTTTCTTTTTTCTTGGATTTTTCATTTTTTATTTTTTATTTTTTTTTTTTTATTTTTCGTTTTTACAAATTTATGTCATTGATTGAAACGATCGTTCATTCGTTCGTTCGATCTTTCGACCGTCTCTTGCTTTGCCTTTACCGTGCGTCGTTTTTGTTCTTTTGTGCCTTGTCAAATGCTGTTATTGATATCTTCTCGTCCGTACGCGAACAGGTGTTTTCGATCAGTTGTCTACTGCAAGAAAGGCACACAGACATACAGACAGAAAGAAAGAAAGGCAAGCAGCAGCGCACACGCACACAGTTCACTCACTTACTCGCTAACTCAGTCAGTCAATCAGTCAGTGGCAATGATCCGCTGCCATTGACTCTGTATGAGATTTGGCGCTATGCAACGGTGACAATCGTTTTGGGTATATCAAAAATTAGAACGGCAAACGAGTGCAAGAGCACAAAGCGAGATCAGTTTAAGGCAAACACTAAATGCCTGCGGATTGACGGCATCACATTGAGGGTAATACATAACACAGCCAGAGTCAAAACTGAAGCCAATGTGCTCAAGTGAAACCTTTGGCTTTACGCTGCGACTGCTGCTGCGGCTGCTGCTGCTGCTTTTTAGCATTCTAACATGTCATAAACCTCAATCAAGCCGATTTTGATTGACTACACAGCACACACTAACATCACATCGCATAACTCGTCCAGGCTTTTAGCAACTGCGAGACTTGAGTTGACTTGGCTCTGCCGCAAACGCTTCGGCATATGAACACCAAAGCACGTAATAAAGCTCAAATTACAAGTACAAATTCCAGCAACCAAGTCACTGCAAGGGCCAACAGGAGGAGTAGGAGCAGTAGGAGGAGGTTGAGGCATGAGCAAGAGCTGTCTGGCGCGCAAGTTATGCGCTTGGTATGCGGCATGCAGTTGGCAACTTGGCAACAATGGCGCGTTGGCGCAACCGAAACCACTCCGAAACGTTGCTTGGCTCGGCTTATGCTGCTGTCCTCTACCTTCGAACGACAAATGTAAGTTGTCTGCTTGTCATTGTCATCGTCATCGTCATCATTATGAGGCAGATACTTCCGGTGCTTTGCCACATTCCCTCGCACTCAGTCGCACTCAATCAGCTTTGCTTGACTCTTTCTTAGACACCACCGCACTGCGATGCCAGGAATGTGTGTGTGCGGTGCATGACTTTGCTTGCGTACAATTAACCAGCAGCAGCGCATAGACAGCCGCTGCCCGCTTTGGTGTCGCCCTCTAGCACCCGTTCAGTTTGTTCCAGCATCGGTTTGATTCCATTGCGCCGTACAATGCCGCTCGTGTTTCTTTTTCGGTGCTGTAGTTAATTTGATTCAATTAAGCGAATGCGTGTGCGCTCAGCACCCTCCTCCCACTTTGTTTTTTTTTTTGTTTCTTTTTGTTTTTACACATTTATTTTTTGTTTTTCGATGCGTGCACACTTTTATGGCGGCACTTTTGTCACAGTTGCCCCACACCTAGCCCCGCTACATAAGGGCATGCCTGCGTAAGCACACAAATTGAAAATCATTTGCAGAATCACGTTTCTTTCGGTCGCACACTTGGGCTTGGGCTTTTGTTTTTGCTGTCTTTGCTGTCTTTTCAAAGCGACGCTTCGACAGCTTCCGTTGTCCAACCATTTGCACTTTGACACATGAGCTAATTGTCTGCCCTCCACTTCACTCCACTCCACTCCACTCTACTCTACTCTACACAAAGGTCTGAGGTCTGATCTGCTCTGCCAACAAGTCGCGGCGGGCGATGCTCGCGTACGCAAACATGGAGCTTGGCGCTGTGTATCTTTTGTATAAGCTTTGTGTATTGTAGCTACCGTCATGTTTACCGTCGTGTATGCGTTTGTGTGTGTGTGTTTGTGTGTGTGTGTGCACCCAACACGCGCTCGTACAAATTGAAAAGTGTGGCATTAAACGCCAAAGTCGCCGTCGACGAAGTCGAGTCAGAGTTGAAGCCAAGGCAGCTGAGAGACAGACAGTGCAGACAGCGGCCGCAGTAGCACAGTAGCAACTTTGCTGAGTGTGTGTTAAACCGGAAATCCGGTCGACCGTTTGCTTTTGAACATAAAACTACCGAAGCTGCTTGTGAACTTTTGGCGTGCTTTGGCACCATGTTTGTCTTATTTGTCGTGTTCTCCTTTTTCTTTACACTTTTTCTCGTTTTATTACCTTTTTTTCTTTCTGGTAGCATCACAAAGCCGTTTTGTGCTCTGATGTTGTTGGTGTTGCTGCTGCTGCCAGCTTAAGGTGGCTTGCAACTATCGACTGCCGGTCTTTGGTCTTTTGGTATAGAATACAAATCTTGCTTACACGCTTGCCGATTATCTACATTTACACGCGATTATATGCGCACTAACTTTTGTTGTTTCTACGCTTACTTGTTGTTGTGGCTCTTCTTCAGTTTTCAATGCTATTCTTGTTGTGGTTCTTATGGGCTTGCTTTTTCCTTCGGAGATGCGTGCGAGAGAGTAAACGAATATACGCAAGAAAATTGAAATTGATGAGCAAATGCTTTTGGAATGTGGTCCAAAGAATGTTTACACTTTTGTTCTTCTTCTTGAGGTTGTTGTTCTTAAGATTGTTGTTTTTGTTGTTGTTGTTATTGCCCTTTTGCCTCACATATAGCTTAAACAGAAGACTGTAAAGCGGCACATGGTGGCATGAAGGGCGCATAACGCTTCCGCTGCGCAGCATGCCAAACGTGCTTGGCGCGCCGGTAAAAGCATGAAAGCAGCAAACTAATAAAAACAACAAAAACAACAGCGCCAAACTGCTGAAGGCAACCAAACAAACGCACACACTCACACACTCGCACACTCTGGTACAAGCAACTGAACTGAAGCAGAAAATTCTTCTGCGCATAAAAATAACTTCAAGAGAGCATCGAAGGTAAAATACGGATTTCATACTTTATTTCATTGTCATCGTTTTCCATCGGTTTTTGTTATCATTATTATTGTTGTTGTTGTTGTGTTGTTACTGGTGCTTTATATTTTTTACATGACTGCGTATTAAATATACTTTTGCAGAACCGTGTGCATGCACACACAAACATACATACATATATGTATATGCATACATGTACGCATGTAGTATAATTCATAAGTAGCTCAGCTTACAAAATACTCAGCATTAAAGGGTTAAGGGCTCACACGCGCATACACGCAGCGCTCAGTCTCCGATTTCAAAGAATTTCTCACGGTGCTGCCACTACTACTGCGCGCGATTCCCTTTTGCGCCCACGTCAATGTGCGAGCACGTAATTGCGAGCATGTGTATGTGTCTGTTTGTTAATATCCTGACACATCCTGTGCACATTTGTGTGACTGTTGTTGGATATTCAAATTGTAAAGCAAAAAAACAAAACAAAAAATATGCAATCTCTGCAAAACAAAATAATCACAAAAAAATAATAAAAAATACAAAAACACGAAAAAAATTGTCAACAAAAAACCCGTAAGCAGCAAAAAAGGGGTTGAATAGCAGCAGTGTCAGCAGCAGGCAATAGCCAGGAGCAATACAAAAGATAGCCAGAGGCGCAGGTGTGCAGCAAATGATTAATGCTGCCAAAGCAATAAAATATAGGTCAAATCTCGACAATAGTCAACTAAAGATGAGGAAGTAGCAGCAGCAGCAGAGGCAGCACTGGAGTAGCGTTAGTAGGAAGTAGTGGCAGTAAAACGAACGGAAGCAATGGTTAAGGAAGTGCCAGTGGCAGCAGGCAGCAAGCAACCGGAAGCGTTTGATAGCACAGCCAAAAGGCATTCAGGCAGGCAGACAGGCAATGCAAGTGCAAATTAGTTTCCGAGTTTGAGAGTTTGACTATTTGTGGAAGGTTGGGAATCTCTGAGAACGAGCACAGTTAGCAGCTGCCAATGGCATTCAAAACCACCGAAGAGCATTTTGCTGCTTAAGGCAAATATCGGAAGTAAATGAAATCCAATAGAAAAACAACAAGAACAACAACAATCGTGTAAGGCATACAAGGCAGCAGAGACAGCAAATCCGGAAGTGCGGCATGCATGAACCGATAAAAAACTTTACTTCCGCACTTATTAGGCAACAGAAAATTATAAAAACAACAACAAGAAAATACTTAAATAAAAAAAATGAAAAGGAAGAGGATATCAGTATGTAAGGTAGGTAACGGCAGTGTTTAGTACAAAAAAAAATAAATAAAATACCATGTAAAACCTTCAGTGCAGCATTGAGCACAGGTCAGTTGTATTAAGTGAAAGGGAATTAGCGAGCAGCCGTTGGCCTGCGGCAGCAAGGAAGTGCATAAGCGCAACCTGTTTACTATATGCTAATCCCTTATTATTTGATTTTTTTTCTTCCTTTTTATTATTTTGTTTTTCTTTCGGCATGTAGGCCGCTTCCTTTTTACATTAACACAGTCAGGACATGCATGCGAAGCGTTGAGTCGTGTTTATGTATTTACGCATTTATTTCCGTCTGCGCAGTAAATCACTTCCGGACTTCCGGTTACTACTTTCTGCATACTGTATGCATGTCTTAAGCATCGCTTTGAGGGTAGGCCAGACTGTCGCCAGCACAAAATACCGTAGCAAATCGAGCAAACAAAGACAAGGGCACCAGGCACCAGGCACCAGGCAGCCGAACAACACGCGCAGGTGTAATTATGCCATAAGCGAGTAGCCACGGCAGGCAGTGTTATGTCCTGGCACAGTGAAGCCTATGAAGTATGCATTAAATTTTAACGCATGTAAGGGGGAGTTTATGCCATTGAATCGTGTAAGCGAATGGTTTTTAGTATCTTTGTACAGGTATCAATTTTGTAGCTGTACAAAGGACCTAATAAGCAGAAGAATCGTTTAAATAGTCAATGCCGCATTTTCAAATTTAACCAATGACAATGCAATGCATAAAACTCTACACATGCTAAGAACGTGTAAGACAAAATAAATAAATAAAAAAACAAAAAAAAAAAACCAAAACAGTAAAAAAAAAGAAAAAGGATTTTGAAAGGTTGCAGTGCCACTTAAAAGAAACTTATTAGTGTGATTATTTCTTTGAAACCTTTTGAAAGCCAATAAGCAAGCTCTATCAACCAAGAGACAACAACAATAACAAGAAAAATGAAAGCGAACTGAAAGCAGAAAAAGAGTTTATAGACCATTTGCATTGACTATAACCGTTGGTTGACAATAAACATAAAGGTAGACGACAATAGCCAGCAGCACTACGACAATGAAAATTAAAGTGATATCACAACAGCAACAGACACAACAACAACGACAATACACTCGACAAGCAGCCAACTATGCCTAAGTCGCTATTTCGATGCTAAGTATTATGGCACTTTGCATAGTCGACAAGAAAAACAGAAAGCAGGCTGCAGGCAGCAAGCAGCAAGCAGCAAGAGAGCCTAGATGAGACGTGACGCGACACTTCCAGTTCGATAAAAAAAAATAAAAACCTAAGCCAATATTTATATATGATATTTGTTGTAACGATGTTGTTTACATTTGTATTGCCTAAAAGCGATCACACATGCACCCAAGCAGCAAGCAGCGAAAAGGATATAAAACACATTATGTAAATAGTCCTGGCAAGCAATGGTTTCAGTTTTATTAGGACATTGCTACCTCATGCCAATGCGTTGATTAAAATTGAGCTCACAAGTCGCACAACTGAACAGATCCAAGGGTGCAACGAGCCCATGAATAAATGCCGGAATTAATAAAATCGAAAAGAAATTTCAATACCAAATACTTTGTGAGTGCTATTCTGGCCTGTGCTGTGGTATCTACTGTCGACTACGCTTAAGTGTGACGACCAAGGCAAGCGGAAGAGCGATAAGAAAAGCGAGTATGTGCGAGATGTGTGTGAGTGGAGTACGCTGCTCACAACAGAGGCCATTCGGCATGCCTATGTTAATCATGTTCATTATGTCTGCCACACACGACAAGACAACATTGTTGTAATACCAGTAGCCAGTAGCCATGACTTGGTGTGGTGTGGTGTGGTGTGTCGTGCATGCCACGCTGGCTATGTGTTTGCTTAACACATTTTCGTCTGCTTTTGGCTGCATCTCTCTGGGTTTGCTTGTGTTTGCTTGCTTGCTTTGCGTAGGACCAGGCCAGGCCAGGCCTTGCTTAAATGCTTAAAACTGTTGTGTCGATTTGACATTAAAAGTTTCGTTTGAGCATTGCCTCTTGTCTGCTGACTTTGTTAATGCGACATGAATGACACTTGAAAGTAACGAAGCGTTAAGTGTCCACAGCAAATACATTTTTTTAAAGAGTATGATTTAAATTCAATTTTTTATAACTTGCGCTTCGAATGCTTGTGTAATTTATTTAATTGCTTTGGCACTTCAAACATCACTTCACTAAAAAGCACGTAAAAAACCAAACCTGAAAGTTTATGGAAATTGAGTTTACAATTTATTGTCTTTTCTCCATCAACGATTTTTTTTTATTTTTTTTTTTTTTTTTAGCTTTTACAACACAGAAAACTATGCTATATAGCACGATATGAAAAAGTACATTTTTGTAAATGCAGAAAAGTATGCAATGCAAAATATTAGTAATTCCTTTCTTTTGCTATTTTCAGGATTCCGAAGCTGATTTGCCCATATGCGCACCCAATGCGGTCTGCTCCAAGATCGATTTGTACGAAACACCTTGGATCGAACGACAATGCCGTTGTCCAGAATCCAATCGCATGCCCAATCTTATCGTGCATCATCATCATCATCACAGTAATGCGCCCGCAAAATCAGATGCGTCCGATAATTCAAACAATAACAACAATAAATATCGCAGCTATTATGAAAAAGAGAAGCTACTGCAACATAAACGTCTGCTGCTGAGCGATTTCAATGACAAAAAATTCGAGAGTCTGCATCTAAAGAAGCTCATGCAAAAACTAGGCGCCGTTTACGAGGACGATTTGCAGTTGCAGCCGAGCGATTATCTCGAACAGGACTACAACGATGCGCTCTTGAATGCCGAAGCACAAAACTATGGCGAAATCAATGACAACGAATTCCCGCACGGCGGCCGACGTGGCTACGGCACAGCGCATATGCGACATTCGGGTCATCGCGGTAGCGCCAAGGATGTCGACACTTTCATAGGCGGCTGTCCGAGCAGCCTGGGCATCGAGGATGGCCACACAATCGCAGACAAGACAAGGCATTACAAATTATGCCAACCCGTGCATAAGTTGCCCGTTTGCAAGTAAGTAAACACAACCATTTTGATGCTTTTCGCATGAAAGTGGCTAACGTTTGATTCGCCTTGCAGACACTTCCGCGACTACACATGGACGCTGACGACGTCGGCAGACCTCAATGTCACCGAGCAAATTGTGCATTGCCGTTGTCCCAAAAACTCGGTGACATATCTGACAAAACGTGAACCGGCTGGAACGAATGGCTACACGTATTTGTTTGCATGTTCGCCACTGACGGTGAGTTCCCTTCACTTTAATCCTAAACCAAGAACAAACAACAACAACAATAGCCAAACCATACCTTACTTGCCTGCCTTTGTCTTCCATATAATTGTAGCGCATACGATGCCAGCGCAAACAGCCGTGCAAACTGTTTACCGTGCGTAAACGCCAGGAGAGCCTGGACGAGGTCAACATTAACTCGCTCTGCCAATGCCCCAAGGGCCATCACTGCCCGAGCCATCATACGCAGTCGGGGGTAATTGCGGGAGAAAGCTTTCTCGAGGATAACATACAAACCTATTCGGGCTATTGTATGGCCAACGATTGATTCCATAACGCTCAAAAACGATTGCGAAACCAACAACAAAAACACAAAACATAAACAGTCTAGGTGTGCAAGTAAAAAGTAGAAAAGTAAACGGAAGCAAAAGAAGAGCAAGCAACAAGTGAAAAAATGTAAAAATGTCGACTGAGCCAATTGAGTCTCGCCAAGTTACCAATTAAACTATTAAATTTATAATAACTAAATGAGTTGCAGCATACATTTTATTTGTTTAGTCTTACCAAAATTCGGTTTTAATTAGTTTTAAGGCAACGCCAAACAAGTTTGTTAAAGCGAGTAAGGGCCGAGGCACGACCGCAGTGGCGTGCGAGGAATGGGGTACGCAGTGTGCAGAGATGCAGCGCATGTAAACTAATTGTACATAAATCAAATTTCAAACGAGAACAAAAACCATTTTATATATATATATATATTAAAACATACACATACTATACACACACTTCTATTTAATGCAAAGCGTAGTAAAACCAACAAAAATCGAAAGCAGAAACTAATGAAATATATATATAAAACATTGTAACCCAATGCGTGCCAAATTAAGGTGCAGTTTGTAGTAAAATGAAATAAAGAAAATAAAATAAAATAAAGAAGAAGAAAGAAAGATAAAGTACACTTGAAAAATAGCAGCAATTTTCACACCGCACAATGAAAGCAGTTTGAACCAACTTCTAAAATCTACACAAATTGTGGAATTTTTTTTTTCTGTTTTGTTTTACTTACTACTTTTGTTAAAAAATCACGCAAATTGCATAAATAAGCAACTCTATTGCACTGCAGCAGAAACTACATGAAAAACAATTACTAAACTGCTTTAATATTTTTATAAAAAATTAAAAACAAAAAATAAATAAGGAAAATTTCGAGACAGCAAAGTCAACACAAAGCTTTTGCATATTGTAATCGTAATTGTAAACTGTTACGAATAAATAAGCAACAAATTATTTACACGCTTTACATTATTTTGTGGAACAAAAACGAAAACGATAACGAAAATATCGTGAAAAATTATTTAATTAAATTATTTGCTCGACATGCACTACATAATATTTTAATCGATAGGTATTTTATTATTATTATAAATCGACATCGCGGTGTGATTGACATGACTTCTTTTTGTATAAAGCATATTTATGTAATACACTTATTTTATTACTTTTTATTGTACGATATTTAATATGATTATAAAACGACAAAGATAAACTATTATGTTTAATAAAAAAAAAAAATATTTATAAAAACATTTTTTAAGCCACTTCTTTTTTCATAACGCTTAATGATGGCTAATGCTGGCGTCACAACAAAGAACTGAATTAAACTGCAACTGCAGCGTTTGCATTGACAAATTTGTACGGCTTATTGCAGTGAGAATTCAGGCGGATTACAAGTCAGAAATGAATGGCAACAGACAGTTGCTTACAGGACAAGCCATGGCATATGGCATATGAAAAAGCAGCTTTTTTTATTTAGGGTGTGATCAGAAAAATAATTTAAAATTGATATAATAACATTTTCAAAGAAAACCCGAAAATTTTTACAAGTGTGTATTAAAAATTTGATTAAAAGGTTTTGCAGAGATCATATAATACATATAATATTTATTTACATTTATGCGGAAAGATTGAAAGCTTAAACCAACAAGAATTTTAACAAGAACTGGATAAGTATCGCACACGTTTTTAAATTTAGAATTTGCTTATCAAGGGTCGCAACAAAATACCTTAAGAAAGCAGTTGGTGATTCATATTAACATTATTAATATTATGCTATATGAGTACAAGCTTAGTATTGTGATACGTATATATATATATAAAAGAAGAAAAGAACTCTGACTAAGCTCCTTTGCTCAGATGCTTTTAGACGTCTGCTACGGTTAGTTAACTTCTCGCGACCGGGTAATCAAGTCAATTGGGTAAAAATTATATTAAATAAAGGAGTGCTTATAAAAAAATGGGCACAATTAAATGGGCCAAACCTTTGTCCCTAAGCATACTAAACTTAATAGTGATAATAACAACCGTGAAATATGCAAACGCATACAATTTATCGCCTAAGCCCAATCTGATAATTAAAGATCCTCAATTTAATACAAACATTGAAAAAGTGCATGCCTCGTATTTTGGTTTTGCAATGAGTTTGCGACCTAAGAGGTAAGTCAATTTAATCGTGATGACCTTCGGGAAAGTTGCGAACAATCACATTGTAAATATTAAGTAAAGTAAGAATTAGAATGAAACGGTTGAAGCTGGTCGTTATGCTTTCATTGTGACGTCATGAAATAGAGATTAAATACCAAATGCGTCATGGATTTGCTTGAAAATTCTTAGTCGGCAAGTTGCAAGATTAACTTACATATGCATTTTTAGAATATTTTTATACCCTGTATCAAAAAAGGGTATATTAAAGTTGTGCAAATGTATGTAACAGGCAGAAAGAGGCGTGGCAGACCCCACAAAGTATATATATTCTTGATCAGCATCGAAAGGCGAGTCGATCTCGCCATGTCCGCCTGTCCGTCCGTCTGTATGAACAAACGGATCTCGGAAGCGGTAAGACCTACAACCATATTTTGACCAAATATTGCACGAAGACTCTCCCAATCCATAGGCATAACAAGTTTATTTTTTTTTCTATATTCGACCTATAACAATTAGCTGCCATAGGAACAATCGGCCAAAAAATGGCTTTTACTAAAAAAAAATTTTTTTTTTCTTGAAATATCCTTACATAATGAATACGAAATATTAAAGCAACAAAGAAATACATTCAGTTTTGGATTGTGTACAGGGTTTTCTATAGTCGGTTACGCCCGACTATAGCCTTGCCTTTCTAGATTTAATTAAAATTTAAAAAAAAAAATAATTAATCAAAAACTTAACTCCAAGTGAAATAAAGATGACATTAAAAACATAATATAACATAAGGCAGGGTTAACTGAGTTTAACTGAAAATCACTCATTTTTCTTTTTTTTTCAGTATAATCATTGGAGCACCACGAGCACAATCCAATATAGTGGCGCAAAGTACTATCAATGAAACGGGCGCCATCTATAAATGTTCTTTGACTGATGGCACATGTACACCATACATTTTTATTGGACGTGGTAATAACGACTACAATGATGAATCGGCATTAGGTCAAACACAAATTCGCGATTTTCAATGGCTAGGCGCATCAGTAGATGGTGGCACAAAGAACACAGACAAGATATTAGTGTGTGCGCCGAGCTTTAAAAGAACCAACTTGATTGATTATTATTTGCATGGTATTTGCTATTGGATTAAAGACACGTTAAGTGATAAACCGGTTGATGTGAGAAGAATTGACATCCCGTCGAATATGGACGATCAAATGAAAGAATTATCCAAGGACGAACGGTTGTATATATATATGATGGCCCAAGAAGGCATAAGTGTCCATGTGACAGACAACAATGAAGAGTTTTTAATTGGCGCAGTTGGCATGAACAATTGGAAGGGTGGATTGATCTTTTATCGTAATACATTGAGCAGCAATCCAGCTTTCAATGACGATGAGCCAGACATCCTTAAAATCGATCATTGGAATGCAACAGAATATTCGTATTTCGGTTTTGCTGTCGGCTCTGGCTACTTTTTCAGTGCAAATCGCCAGAAGTTGATGTATTTGGCAACTGCGCCTGGAGCGAATATGCAATTTGGCGAGGCGTACCTTTTTGATATAGAATATGAAAGGTGTAAAAAGTGTAATAAGTTAATAAAAAAATATTTTGTTTTTCGGGGCGAGCAATTCGGCGAATACTTTGGCTACGCAGCACTGACTGACGACTTCAACTCAGATGGTCTGACAGATGTGATAATATCCGCGCCACAATACACTTTCAAAAACATTGATAATGCACATGATAATGGTGCTATATACGTGTTCATCAACAGAGGCAATGTAAGTAGTAACATTTCGAACTCCAAGCCGTGACTTATACTCCATTTTCATCCCATTTGCTTATTCGTTTTAGTTTAATTTTGAAAGAAAGAAGTTGGAATCGCCAGTGAAAGAATTCGCACGTTTCGGTACAACGCTTACCAGATTGGGCGATATTAATCATGATGGTTATAATGGTGAGTCTTGAGCATAGTCAAGTTTTTTAGTTATACAAAAATTTAAACATTTGACGAAGATATTGCTGTGGGCGCACCCTTTGCTGGGAATGGCTCTGTGTTTATATACCTGGGAAGCAAGAATGGCATACGCGAACAATATAGCCAGCGTCTTAACTCCCCTTTGCCTCTACAAACGCAATATGGTGCGCACATGTTTGGTCATGGCCTCTCAAAAGGCTCAGACATTGATGATAACGGATTTAACGATCTTGCGATTGGCGCACCTAACGCTGAAACTGTGCTCATCTATCGGGCTTACCCTGTAGTTAAAGTCATTGCTAGTGTGAGATCGCTGACGCGGGAATTAAAGCCGGAACAGTCAAGCTTTGAGGTGACTGCATGCTTTAGTATAAACTATACTTCGTCGGTAATAAACAGAGTGGACCTTGCCATACGCATAATAGCGGATCCACAATTCAAACGAGTTAACTTCTCCACATCCAATGAAGTGAGTTTCAATATCTCTGCTGAAACTGTACAGCAATGCAGGACGTTTAACTGTTTAGTGAACTTTATTGTTGGCAACAACTTTAAACCAATTGAATTGGAGATGCGCCACTACGTTATAAATCAGGTGCCCAACACTGAAGGTAACTAAAATTACTCTTCAGCTTTAGAAAACAATATGGTAAAATGGAAATATTGTATTTTTTATTAAAGATTTCTGTGAGACTTGTGTTGCCACTGATCCAGCTGATCCTACAGTTTCAACTGATAAAATAATCGTTAATTCTAGTTATGTGGTAGATCTCAAAGTCACTAGCAGTGGTTTTGCGTAAGTAAACAAATATAATGTTTTTTCCCAGCAAATAATATCACTTATTAAATATTCATAGAACGAACTATGTATTGGGCAGCAGCAAAACATTCAGGATTAATTATAATGTTACAAATAAGGGTGACACAGCCTACATACCTCAAATAAATATTACCTCTTCGAATCACATGCACTTTGCTCATATACCAACCAATTGTAAGCTAGATGACAACAACGGTGCAATGCTTTGTAATCTCAATGGTGGTCTGCTAATGGCCAAAAATACATGGGACACTCTAACTGTCAGTTTTGATGTCAATTCAATATTTGGCCAATACATGGTGATAACTGCAGAAGTCTTTAGTAGAGGTCGTGAATCAAATGCAACAGATAATAAGCTGCTTGATGTAATAACTCTACATGAATTAACAGAAATTGAGGCTACGGGGTAAATAAGAATCAGTCGACAAGCCATCAGCAGATTTTTAACTAATTTCCAAGCATTTTCTCTACAGTGAACAAATGAACGCACGTATCGACCTGAAGAATTACAAAAACTCAGTAGAAATGATCAACAAGTATGAAGTGAAAAATAATGGACCCAGCACAGTACAATCCGCACTCGAAATTGATTTCAAGATACCGGTCGCTTTCAACATTTCTAACGTTATCATACCCATTATTGATATGTCGAATATCACCATGCAAGCCGCATACGATGGCCAATTGCTTGGGATCGATTTTTATGATGAAAACAATAATCGTATTTTTACAGAGATCGATAATATATCGAGTAGCGTGAATCTTGCGCAGAAAACATTTCATGACGATGCCTCCAAAATCGGACATGCTACTAAAGATCAGTATGCCCGCATATCTAAGTCAAGCTCATATGACTTACTTAGCGGAGATTTTAAAGGCGAATTACCGTTACATCGTACAATTGTCTTCAATTGTAAGGATCAGATGACAACATGCTTGCGAGCGTCTATGACCGTTTATAACTTCAAACCAGAGAAGCCAATTACGATCACATTGCATTATAATATCGATCTTAATGAGATCAATCAGATATTGACAGAACCTTGGGAATTCTTTGTCATTCTTATTGACTTGGATATCACCAAGATTAAAGAGGGTGATGCACAATCGCAGGTGATAGTTCGTAAGATTAAACCAAATATTATATCGAAAGATCAAACGCATGACACGGAAATTTGGATTATAATACTCGCTGTTTTGGGAGGTCTTTTATTGCTGGCAGCAATCACCTTTGTCATGCATAAGGTAGGTGTACATAGTTGTGTTAGTTATTCTTTAAAACTCACAAACCATATACAATCTGAAATTTCTGTTTTACAGGTCGGCTTCTTCAAGCGCGATAAGAAAGATCAATTGCAAAAATTGATAAATGAAGTTCAAGACGAGTGTGAAGAGAGTGGTGAAAACATCGATGAAAACTCACATCCCTGAAGATCATTCATTAAGGCAACAAATTTACAGATCTTTCGAATTAAAATTTTTTAATAATTTATATTTTTCTTAGCAGAACTCGTCCACAAAGGAGGCTCAATAGGCGACAACCGAGAGATCTCATACTTCGATTACCTTCGACAACGGTTAGGAGAAGCTAACGCGTCATTATTGTTATTATTGTTACTGTTGAATTACTATAAATTTTATTGTTATAAATTGACAAAGCTAACCAATAGTTAGCCAGCGCGCCCAATTGGGCAGAATTAATAGACACCGAGGACACAAAACTCCTTTTTCAAAATACTCCGTATACCTCAAATAAAATAAAATAATAATAATAAAACAAAAAAAAAAAAAACTTATATATTATTCGTTTTCACAATAAACCTAAAAGTAGGCTCTAAATTAAATATAAATTTTGAGTGGCTTGGGTTCGGAACTCGACTAAATGAATAGTGGATGGACGATTTATTTTGGTCTTTCACTATACAATATGAATTAATGATGGTATGGTAATTTAAGGAACATAACATAACATTACATTTAACATAATTTGTATTAATTTATAATTGAACAATAATTATACAAAAATACGCATACAAAATGTCTTGTATATTTACCCATTCATTCATAATATCAACCCTAAAATAAACAAAACTTCACATTTACCAATAGTGCGAGCAGCACATGTATAAGCTGAGAAGGGACGGAAAGGGAAGCAATATGAACACAAATCATATGAAAATTGCACACACAAAGTATTGAAACCAAAATAAAAATAAAGACAATAAGCATGAGTGCGAGCAGCACATCTGTAGGTAGGAAAGAGATAACAATAACAGAAAGAGTGAATTAGAACAGATTTCTAACTTTTGCTCTCTAAAGTAAAGTTTGTCCTCAACTATACGCTGCCCGCCGCTGCCTGATTTTGTCATTGGAACTTGAAATTTTATTTGTATGAGATGCGTTTTCTTATGTCTCTGTTTTCTCAGGCCTCACTTTGTCCGAAGCCGGATGGTCATCAGTTTGCGAGTGCATGACCATTTGGTCGATCAGTGGTGCCCCGGTATTCATTATCAAGAGGGCGCTAGCGACAGGAATAAGCGCCACCTATGATTAGAGGGTAAGATACCGTGAAAGAAGTGTTCCAGTGAAGTGTTACAGTGTTGCTTATACCCTGTACCAAAAAATGGTAAAGGGTATATTAAAGTTGTGCAAATGTATGTAACAGGCAGAAGGAGGCGTGGAAGACCCCATAAAGTATATATATTGTTGATCAGCATCGAAAGGCTAGTCGATCTAGCCAAGTCCGTCTGTCTGTCCGATCACCAAATTTGGCACGAAGACTCTCCCAATCCAAAGTCATAACGAGTTTATTTTTTTTTTTCGATATTCGACCTATAAGATATAGCTGCCATAGGAACGATCGGCCGAAAATCCACATTTAGTACCAAAAACCCTTTTGTTTTCCAAGATATCTTCACCAAGTTTTTAATTTAATAGTTGTTGCTCATACCCAAATACATCTCTAAATATTATATATATCGGTTTACTATATCATTTAGCTGTCATAGGAACGATCGGCCGAAAAACAACATTTACTGAGAAAAACTTTTTTATTTGTAAGGATATCGTTACCAAATTTTAGATTTGACAGGTTTAAGCAATATCCAATCATATTACTGAAAATAATAAATATCGGATTAATATAACATATAGCTGCCATAGGAACGATCGGCCGAAAAACAACATTTACTGAGAAAAACTGTTTTGTTTATAAATATATCGTTACCAAATTTTAGATTTGATGATTTGAAATAATATACAATCATATTCTTGAATATTATAAATATCGGTTTACTATAGCATATAGCTGAAGTAGGTACAATCGACCGAAAAATGGCTTTTATTAAAAAAAAATTTTTTTTCTTGAAACATCCTATCATAATGAATAAAAAATATTAAAGCAATAAAACAATATATTCAGTTTTGGATAGGGTACAGGGTTTCCTATAGTCGGTTACGCCCGACTGTAGCCCTGCCTTTCTTGTTTTTGTTGCTTTTTTGACGTCACTGGGAATCGCTTTTCACTCTCATAAAGTAAGGTGAGCCTCTTTCTTAGGGGGTAAGATACTCTCAAGGAGTAAACAATGCAATCATCTAAACTCAGTATTTGGTCACACATTACCAAGTTTAGAAAATCAAAAATCAGAGGAGCCAACCGGCATTTATTAACTCTTATATAAAACCAATAATTACGCTAGTTGAACCATGATTCACATCTGGACGTCGAAAAAATCATTGTGTTGTTATGCTATTAGCACCGAATATAACATTTAAGAATAACGCAACACAAAGCAAATAGAAAAGGAAACTTTCACTGTTCTCTAGTAAATTAATTTCGATCTTCCCATTCTCTCTTCCTGCCGATAGCCCAAAACTGAGATCATTCTATACTCATTGCCAATCGTACATTTGTTTAAAAATATGAAAACAAGCGAACACAATATATCGCATCACTATAACACAAAAATAAACAAAACATTCTCTTATAAAGCTAAAACACAATAAACCAACCCATTCTTTAACCTACATAAATGAATTAATGCAAAAAATTTTTAATACAATAAAACCAGCGCCAATAATAAAAGAGCACATAATAAACCGAAAAAAATCAAATAAATAACAAATAATAGCAAAAATTTTACAGCATAGAAGTTTTTAGCAAAAAGAAAACAAAAACACAAATTAACAACAATAAAAATAAGTAAACAACAGGAAAGGGCAGAAAACCGGATGCAAGCTTTTGCGCTTTTAGTAGTAAAGGGCTTAGAGGTAAAACAAATAAGTTTACAAAACAACGCAACGCACACAGTCAGAGCAAAGAAAATAAAAAAAAAAATTGATCTATCTATCAAACATAAACAAAAAAAGTTAACTTATTGAAGCGAGTTCATAGCAAAAAAATTAAAAAAAAATAAATCAAATTAAACGCCTTCAGGCGCAAAATTAAAAACTACGCAAGTAAAGCATATTGAAAATTAAACCACACCAGCAAATAAACTAAGTAATAGAAAAAAAAAATCATGAACATTGTTACACTATTTCTTAGACACCAGTAGTCGGATTGTGAATATAAATAAACATAATATCAGAGCAGAAGGCAGCAGGGCCGTAGGGCAGCAGGCCAGTGGCAGCATTTTGGTTGCAGGGCAAGTGTTGACAGCAGCGTCGAGTGCATGCGGTAAATTCAATTAACTCGGCAGCGAAACAATAAAAACAAAAATCACACCAAGTACCAAAAAAGTAAGCACGAGAGCATATAAAAAATAAATGAGTGAAATGTGGTTTAAAAAGCATCAAAGCAAAGTCATAAAAAAACAAAAATGCCACGGCGGAAGCTCGTCATCGACGATTTTTCTCTCTTTCGCCCCTTCTTTTTCGTTTTCTTCTTTTTTATTATAATAATTTTATTAACTACTCGAATATTTCTTTTCCTAAATGGTGAACGTTTTCAGCTGCTTAAGATAAAAAAAAAAAATGCAGTAAAAAATAATAGTAACTAAAATATGCTCAGCTAATTGTGCGCGTGTTTTATGCGCGAGTGCAGCGCCATGGTGGAGGCCAACAGAAACAATTAGCAAATTGTGGTTTGGTATACTGGGCAGGAAATGGTGGTCAGCAGCAGCAACGGTAGCAGCAGCGGTAACGGCCATAGAGCAGCAGTTGTAATAACAAGAATGCCAGCAGACAGAATGAGTACACGATGCGCTTTGACAGACGGATAGACAGTCTATTCAATTTCATATGACTTTAATTAGAGTTTAAGTTGCATCGTCAAATACGTGGACCTGCTCATGTTTTTTGGTTTGTTTTTTTTTTTTTTTTTTTTGTGGTGCTGTGCCAAGCAGCAGTTAAAAATAATTTATTGTTGTCACAGCAACTGGGTTAAGCGCGGTGACACTCCAGCTGAGTTGAGCTGAGTTGAGCTGAGCTGAGAAGAGTTGAGAGTTATTACAAAAACAAAATAAAAAACAAGATTTAAAAAAAAAAACAAAACCAAAAGGTATTAAAACCTAAAAACGAACGAAAAACGCAGGTGAATGTCGAAAACAACTTTTCGCCAACGTCATAAATATTTTCAAGATTTCTTTCTGCCTCTCCTGGGCTGGTGTGCATGTGGTGACGCTTTATCAAAAGAAAGCCAACACTGCGAAAAACCCAACCGCATAAAACTTTCCGCCAACTCATCTGATTTTATTGATTTCTGCGCGTATATTTTCTGCCTCTTTTTATGGTTTTAATGATTCGTTTTGGTAATTAAGCGCCATACGCAAATTAACTTCCGTCGGCTTCGGCCATCGCTCGCGGTGCAATGAGGCGTATGCGCAATGTAGGTTAAGAAATACATCAGGCCTAAGTGAAATCGATTAGCAAAGCTTGTAAAAGGCAATCAACATCAATATATGAATTTCGTTTTTTTTTTTCGCAGCTTGGCGTGGTTTATCTGGAATTTTGATTAGATTTGACTTGAAAATTTAATTTTAAAATAGTTTCTAAATGAATGACATTTAATTTGGAACTTAAGAAAAAAACTAATTAAAAGAAAACTAATGTTAAAAATGTATGCTTTGGATACAATATACTGTACAAGCATTTATATGCCGAATCAAATCCGTTAAAAATTATTACCAAAAGTTCTCACGTCAGGTGCTCCTAAGGTGACCTTGGCATTGCTGTTTGTTCTATAAACCGTGCACATGACCATTGAAATAAAATCATTATCTTTTCTTTCATGTAAGTGTGCTGAGTTTGCAAATCTCGATTAAATGTTGGAAAGTAAAAATTTTCACCAATTTCATAATTGATTACCTTGCGAAAGTTAATTTTTCTTACAAGCCAATAATTGCCGATTATGATTCGCAACAAAAATATAAAAAAAAAGCAAAAAAAAAAAAATCATAATTGATTTGCGTTTTACAAAGGCAAACTCATGTTGTTTTGTTTTTTTCACTTTTTCCTTTTGATTGTTTTGCATGCGTTGAAGTTGGGGCAGCTGCAGATGATTGTGACGGTTCGCGTTTAAAGACATGCGCCAGGCGCTGAAGCTGGGCGTACCCAGACAATACTAATTATTATTAATTATTTTGGCCTTTGGCTGCTTAACTAGCGAAAAAGCGAAAACTAAGTACAGTCCATGTTTAGTTTTTGAGTTCGGTTTCTCTCTTCCCGGTTGTGGCGTTAGTTGAAATATTTCTTCAAAGAGAAAAAAAAAACATAATTTTTCATGTTTTCATCGTTGTTGTTGTTGTCTTTTAGGTTTTTAGTTGTGTTGTTTTTAATCTTGCATAAGTCATTAGAAATGTTGGAAATTAGACAAGCGAAACTTTCTTTCACATCATTAAAGCCATCAACAGCAACACTTATAACAACAATAATAGCAACAGCAACGACAACAACAATGACAGTAGCAACATCACGTCAACCAAAACTCAAACTGACAAATAAATGTATTTAATGTTGCCATCAGCGACATTATAGAACTTGATAGCTGTGAGTGTCATCTGAGAGCCGCCACCACTGACCAAAGCCAGCGCCGCCGGTGCCGGTGCCATCGCTGTTGTATGCATTTCAGAGCTAATAATTTTAGTAATCTTCCGTTTTTTTTTTTTTTTTTTTTTTTAAGTTTAAGATTTTTGTCGCAATACAAAACCAACTTCCAGAAAAAAAAGCCCTACAACAGTGTAAAAATAAAAAACACCGTATGAATAAATGAAGAGTCAAAATCACTTTTACCCGACGACCCGACGACAAAATGCAATTGTTGTTGCCTCAGTGGCTAATTTCCATGATTTCCTACACTCATCCATAAGCGAACATCGCATGACGTCGTCTGGGCGATGAGATTTTTAATTACATTACATCTGCATAATTAGTGTCATGTAAAAAGCACAGTTACTAGTGTTTGCCTCTGTTGTTGTTGTTATAGTTTTTGTTTTTGCCACCGCTGCTGCTGCTTCTGCTGTTGTTGCTGTCATCTCAATAAATTTAATTGTACAACATTATGCGCCTTATCAATTAACTGCTGCCCATCATCCACGCCAAGCCGTATAATGGCGTGCCAAACCAAGCCAAGACAAGTCAAGCCAAGCCAATGCAGACCAAGCCCAAGCCACACAACGCAGCCAAGTGTATTTACATCAACTTCACATCATGCGATGCCCTCCGGTCTGCTGCTGAAAGCTGAAGCAGCTTTGGTCATAATTATTCTAAATATTTGTTTAGTTATTCTCTTTATTGTTATTGTTTTTTAGCATTTTTTATACATATAAATAAATGTATTTAGCATTAACAGAAACAGGAAGTCCGAATTTCACCTGCTGTCTTTGCTTGTCAGTTTGTCAGTCTGTCAGTTTCGTGCATCATTACTGAAACTTCTGCCCTTTTCGGTCGGGAATCTTTAGGTTTTGCGCTCATTTACATATCAGTAAGAAGAAAGTGAAATTTCTTCGGTTTTAATGTACACAAATTGTTTGTTTTACTTGTAGTTTTTAGTTATACCATTTACACTTACTATTTTTTATTTTTATTAATTTCCATTTCTTTTTTTTGTTTTAGTTTGTGTTTTTGTTTTCTTCTTGAATATTTTTGATAGAAATTGCAAAAGTTCAAAACATAGTCATTAATCAACGGCACATTAGCCTGCACGTCTATAATTAATTATTAACAATTCTTTTTTTTTCTCTTTTCGCTTTTATTGTAAACAATTACAATAACAAATTTAATAAATTCTCCATGCTTGATGGCCGCTGCTGGCTACCCCGTTTAAATGGCTTTTGATATAAGTGTTTCGTATGGTGCACGCGGCCAAAGCGTGCTTAATGTGCCTTATATGATGGCGAAGATTGGCTAATTAAGTGGCTGTTGCCTTTGTTGTTGAAGCTGTTGAACGGGTGGCAACATATTGCGTCTAAGATTCTACGCTGCAGCATAAGAGTGAAAGTTCAACGACGGCTCAGCGGGTTCATTCGGTCAATTTCGCTAATGTGCAAATTAAAGTTAATGCCAAAATAAAGAAAAAATAACAAATCATATAAAAAAATTTCCAATTAACATTATCGAAAACAACAGCAAACGTCGCAAGCGATTACCAAACATTCGATTACAGTTATTCAAGATCAGGGCTGTCGGCTGTTATATATGCAAAAAAGTCATAAATGCACAGATGAAGGTGAAAATGAAAAATGACAATTGGAAATGTAACTAGCTATAGGCTGCTGACAATGCCAAGAGGTGTAAAAATGAAAGCCAAGAAAGCTGTTATAAAACGAAAATAAAACAGAAAACAAAATATTAATGGCGTAATAAAGATTTATGCATACTATTAGCGGATGGGAATCTACAAGCCGATCAGCCAAAAACTTTCAATGCGAAAACTTTTGCAGTGCTGATGAGCATCGCGTTAGGGTGTTCGCAGATTGACAGTTTGACTAATGCCAAACTATGAGAAATCTGCAAAGTAATTGTCATTGGACGCATGGACTATGCCAGAGGCAGCTGGCCAAAGTCGATTATATGCAAAAATTTATAATTTGTAGTTTCTTATGCATATGCAGCACAGTTTTAAACATCGTTGATTACAACATTTTTTCTATATTTTCCAGATAAAATTTTAAAACTGAGATACATTACTTATAACTGTAAACATTCTTGTGTTTAGTTAGCTGAGCAGCGCGAAAATTTATTTAAAGCGTTTCTTAGGCCAATGCAAGCTGCATAGTATAGACCAATGCAATTAGTTCTATAACCTTTATAAGCATTCAAACGCACTTTAGAATGGTTTGATCATGTATTTATTATTATTATTATTATTATTATGACATATCACACATTATAAATTAGTATACAAGGAAAAATTTCATGACATTTCATCTATTGGAAGTGAGGTTATTGCGTTTTAAGTGTCAGTATGTTTTTGTCATCGGTGCGAGAAGATGGAAGTTGGCGTTTGTTGCACGATAATGCGCCGTCTCATCGATCGACGCTTGTGTCCGACTATTTGACCAAAAATCACATTTTAACCATCAACCACTCCCCGTATTCACCTGATATGGCACCGTGCGACTTCTACCTTTTCGGAAAAATGCATTTGCCGATGAAAGGAAAGCGTTATGCAGACGTAGAGGCCATTCAAAAGGCTCGCACCGATGACAAAAACATACTGACACTTAAAACGCAATAACCTCACTTCCAATAGATGAAATGTCATGAAATTTTTACTGGAAGTCGATAAACGATAGCAGATTCTAACGCACCAGTTGACATATAGATGGCGCCACTAGAGGGCGCTAGATTCAAAAAGTCCTGTTTACTTTGGAACTCACCTTGTATGTCCAAACTTTGGCTGTTGGATTGTTTGGTAAGATTATAATAAAATATTACTTTTACTTTAAATTTTAAAAATTCCAAACCCAAATGGATTGCAAACTATTTCAAAACCAATTCAATGAAGCCCTTATAAAAAGACTTTACCTCTGCAACATATGAATATTCATTTTCAAACGCTCAGCGCCATTTAATTTTCACCAGACCAAAAACCACTTGGGTAAAAGTTGAAAAATTAAGCAAGTATGTAGGCAAAAGCGATTATTAAGCATGAACAATAAAAACTTAACAACGAAGGAAAACAAAAAAAAAATAAATATATATATATATATATATATATTTATATACAAAAAAGCAGTATGATATGCAAATATCTATGCAACTAATAGATTTTTAAAGATTTATAACGAATTTTAAGACAAACAACAACAAAGACAACGATGCAAGGCAATATAAAACCATATATTAGCAAGAGAAAATTTATAATCGGGTAGTGGAAAAAAATGAAAAACAAAACAAAAAAATATGTACAAAAAGCAATAGAAAAAAAAACGATGCAAAAGTCAAGTTTAATGATTGCAATAAGAAAAAGGAAAACAAGTAGAGGCAGAAAAAATGACAACAATAAAAACAACAACAAAACGCAATAAGCAACAACAACAACAACAATATGAACAACAATGCAGCAATAATAAATATTGTATGCTGATGCTGACGAACACAAACTCAACTGAGCTGAACTCAACTCAACACACGTTGCTATAAAATAGTGAAAGAATAAGCATAGAAAAAAGCATCTAACGAAGAAGAAGAAAAGCGCAGCAAAAAATGATTTTTGTTGCACACAATGAAGCTATCGAAAGATCATGGCAGCAATCGAACTATAGACCGCCTTGGAGCATGGCTTATAAAAACATAAAGGAAAAAAAATGTTTAGCGCAAGCGAAAGAGTAAAGAAAAAACTGTGTATGAAAAGAAAACAAACTCGCATACAAAACTATAATAGAAGATCAAAATCATGCACAAAAAAAAAAAAAACAACAAGACAGAGCAATAACAACAACAATAGCAATAGCAATAACTATGATAATAATAAAAATAATATTGAAAAGTACACGTACGCATACCGCAGCAACAGCAAAAGTGAAAAAACAACAAACAAAAATGAAGAAGAAAATAAAAAAAAGGTTTAGAAAAATTAACAAATTGTATTGAAATGAAATTGAAAGTAACGAAACGAAGATGCCCGCTGTCGGTTTGTTTTTTGATTTGAGCGTTTTTCTCAAACTGTTAATAGTTTTTTTTTATTTTCATTTTATAGTTGTCGCTGTTGTTGTTGCTGTTGTTGCTGTCGTGGTTTTTTCACTGACTCGAGGCCACTTCAACGTAGTTGATTATTTTCTAATTACAAATACAAACCTGAACACTGAAGTGTTTTGCTGTTGCAAGTTTGTTTGGTTCGTGGGCCTCGTCTTTACACGATGAAAAGCTCAAATGCTTTGTGGCTTGTTTGTTTATGTGTTTAGCAAAGAAATTACTTGTATTACTTATGTTTGTTTGTGTGTATGTACATATGTAAAATAAACATTGCATTACGTTGCAAGCTTTGTGTAACTTACGAAGGTGTTAAGTATGCGCAGTTGCATGCTTCACAAGGTAACAGTTCATAAGCAAAAGTAAAGAAAACTTCTGCTTTGCATATGGATTTTGTAATAGCTACAAAAAATCCACAACAACAGCAGCAACAACAACGGCAGCAACAGCAGCCGTGTAAACGACAACAATGACACTCAAGCACTCTGACATAAAATCATGTCTTATTGACCATGGCCATCATCAGCAGTCATTGCTGCCATTCAAAACCCACCCAAAAATAATAATAATAAAACGAAAATGACAAAACAAAAACAAAAACCGACACAAGCAAAGAGTTTTTCGTAGACGGAAAAGTATGCGAGGCAAAAGTCAAAGCCAACGCTTTGTTGCATGGAGATTCGAGATTCGCATCTCATGACCATCTAGGCATGTACGCTTAGAGTATATGGGTACTTGATTTTCGTTCACTTTTCATAGATACTGTACTTTCTCTACTTACACATGCTTTTAAGACTTTTGGTAGCTGGCCATTGTTGCTCTTTCGATTGCTGTTGTTGTTACTGTTGCTTTTCCATTTCTTGCTTACGTGAATTTAGGCAATTTGTACATCAGTATTGTTATTTCACTAAACCGTGTTGACCAGCTTTTGGGCCGCGCCTCATCATCATCGTCAGCAACAACATCAGCAACATCAGCGGCATCAGCCACAGTCTCAGCAGATCACTCAATTGACTGCAAAGTGCGCAAAATGAGAAGAAAAAAAATCAGAAGAAAAATCGCAAGCACTTTGCAGAGTCAGTGTTTGATCTTGTAATTAACTTTAAGATAACCTTTCAGTGCCATTGGCAACTGAGTCTAGGCTGACTATGGCTGCTGCATTTAGCAGGTGGAGGCAAAGCCGCGCAGTCGCTGTCTTCCCATAAGCTTCATAAGCTGATGATGATGCTGACACATACACGTATATAAGACCAATAAAAGCAATTTCCCGTCACACGCAAAACGTTCTCTCAGTCAAATTTATTAACACGCTATAACGCTCAATTGCCAGGATAAAAGTCGCACAGCATAACACTTTAGTGTTGGCCCAATTTTTTGACTTAATATCAAAATTTTAAATTTACTCCAATCGTAGAAAGCCAATTCAGTTGGCAACTTCTAAGCTAGGCCACAATAGGACCACACACTCGCAAATATCGCCACAATGGCAGGCACCAAAACCATTGGCAACGTATTTTATGACTTAATTAAAAATGAATTTATAAATATTTTCCCTACATATAAAACATATTTTTAAGTATAATATAATATATGTTATTGCTATGTTGCCTCACATGAGCATTGTCTGTTGTTTGTTGCCGAGGCGATGATGTTGACGTTGTTTTAATTGCCGCATGCCAAAGGCAACACTTTAGCAATGAGTGACTCCCAGCCACCAGCCGGAGTGCTGGCCTGTCTGACTGCCTGTCTGCCTCCCTGCCTGCTTGCTTTGATGGCATTAATTGCAAAAACAACATTGGTGCCAACAACAACTATGGCTAATGTCATGTCACATGGATGTCTAGCATACATCACAACAACAGCAACAACATCAACAGTGAACACATGTAAGCACGACCAGTTTGCTACATGCCACATGCAAGCAACACGCCCGCAACAGCAGAATAAAAAAAAAAGTTGCTGCCTCAGCAGCTGGGAACAAACAAACAACACGACGCCTGTTGTTTGCACTGTGGCTGCGGCTGCGGCTGTGGCTGATGTTGATGTTGATGCTGTCGCTGTTGATGATTGCTGGCAACGCGAATTCATCATCATCGCCATCACCCAGCTACACCATCTTCTCAGCTGTCAGTTTCATTAAAGAAAAAGCACGGAAAAATATCAACAATAATAAAATAAAAGTAGAGGAAAAAAAATCAAATAACGTCAGCTTGATAGGTTGGCAATGTGGGCATGATTTTCCCTGCCAATGAAATTATCTGTTTGTTTTATATTTTTTTTTTTATATTTTTTCATTATTAATTTGATTTTTATACGCGTCGCTGCTGTCAGTTTTCTTTTGAAGTTTCCTAGTGTAGGAGTTTTGCGTTGAAATGGAAAGTTCCCCTGCACTTTTATTTTAGTTGTAAAAAATCATTTTCACTTTATTTCTCTGAATATGGTTTTTTTCTTTTTTTCTTCTGTTTAAATTTTTCTAAACGTATTTGTTTATCAAAACTGTTTAGACGTCATTAATGCTGATGTTTGAATAAAATTAATAACAAAACACATAAATTAAAAAAAAAAAAAAAGAAGTAGGATATGCGCGCTTTCAGTTTGAACTTCAATTGTGCTTTTAAGTGAAATGTTTTTGAAGTTGTAACAACTTCCTTACCCCATGGATGAGGCACACAGCAGAATTTATGTTCTTTCATTAAAGTCAAAGTTGATGGTGCTGCTTTAATGAAAATTGATGGCTGCCCATAAATGCCTCAAAGTTAGTCTACATATCAACGTGGTCATGGATATATGTCTTATAGTACAGTAAGATCCGCTACTTCATCTTCTTTGCCATTAGGCAAAGGTGTGTACTGTAACATCAACTGAAAGTCATGAAACCTAGTGAGAACATTTGTTAGCACTACACTTGTTCAAAACTTTCCAGCTGTGTTTAGTACAACCCCATAAAACTTTCTAGATATTTTTTCTATACAATGCATTTTATGCAAATTATTGTTCATTTATTTTAACATGAGTTATTTGAGATCTTAAGTATGATGCAAAATTTAAAAAAAATCAAAAGCGTCGAGCTAAACAAACTTCACTCAGTGACTGTGTTGTTTTTTCCTGTGTAATAAATTCATTACATTTAATTAAGCGACGCTTTCGCCGCACAGAAATTTCGCTCAACGAATCTCTCAATTAGACACATGAATCATGCATGAAGGTATGCCGGGATGTTACCTTTATTTGGGTATTCTGCCAGAGCACGGACATCTTGCCACACTAATGATATTCAAATAAGTTAAGTTAAGCGCAAGCGAGCAAAGCGTTTTCGAAAGCGTTCAACAGCGAGCGCATGAATAACTACTTATTTAGTGTTGCCAATCTGACACTTGGCCTTTAGTTGATTTTGGCAATTCTCGCCTTCTAGCGCAAAGACAATCAGACAAACCGATACCAAGAAGACAAACCGGCAAACCCACCTCAACATAGACCCCAACCCCGCCTTTGCTTACGTTTTGCTTTAGTTTGCACTTTCTACGAAATAGTTAAAATAAATTTCATTTAAATAAGCAACATTTAGGCAAACTCGGCATTGGCCTGTCCTCCCCCTCTCCGTGAACCTTCACAAGTCGTCGACGCGCGGTCTTACTTTCGTTTGTTCGCATACTTAAGCCTATTTGTTTCTCATGATTGTCTATCAGTCGGTGTGTATCTTTAACTATCGCATGAAAAGAAAAGCACGCGCTTGCCGCCTGCCTGCTGGCTGTTTTACTGCTTTGACTGTTTATCTCTCTGTCCCACTGTCTGAATGACTGTCTGTCTGTCCATCCGTCTATCTGCTGCCCGCCTGCCTGTTTGTTTGTATTTGCCAATTCTCATTTTGAAACCAAATCAAATACCGAAAAAACGTTTTTTGCTTTTCTTGCATTTCATGATTCTACACGAATTGCTGGGAAACAGGCAACCTTTAAATGTTTATTTGCCTATTTCACTTTTATTTGATTTTATTTTATTTCATTTATGTTACTTCTTTGGCTCTAAGACGACGTCTTGACACTTTTGGCCAAAGTAAATGTGGCAAATTTTATCTGATATGTGTGCGTAGTACTTCCTCCCTTTGCTAGGCCATTTGTTTATCATTTATTATTTATTTTGCCGTATTTGCCTTCGGGTTTAGCGCAAGTGAAACTTGAAGATTTATCTTGAGGTGTGAAATGCTGAGTGCAATTTAATTGGCTTTATAATGAATTTCTTCTCCTCCTTTTCATTTTTTTTTTTTTTTTTTTTTTTTGCTACTGTTTAGTTATACAGGCAAGCAGGCAAATGCCTCAAATAATTTAATAATTCACTTTGTGCTTGGCAAAATCTTTCACAATTTCTCTTACAATTACTTTACCAAAAATTTCTCAAGCATAAAAATTCAGCTAAGAAACAAATTAACTAAGATAAAAAAAACCTTTTAAGAATCCATTTAAGAAAATGAGTTTAAAAATTGCAAAATTAAGAAATAAAAAAAATGAGAAAAAAAAAATTATGAAAAATTACAAACAAAATGTGCAGAAGAATAAATGAATATGCGCAGCAGCAGCGCCTCAACGAACCAAAAAAATTTAAAATAAAAAAAAAAAAAAAAAAAAAACAGAAACAAACTGAGCAGCAGAACTGGCAGTGACTGTGGCGGTGGTGGATGTGAATGTGGACTTGGTGTTGATTATGGCAAAGGCGCTGCTGCAGTCGCGGTGGTAACGGCAATGTTGGCTTCGACTTTGGCTTTGGCTTGGCTTGTCTTGGCATTCGCTTCAGCAACACTCAAGCGGTACACTCAAGTTTTAAGTTGACTATGCAAACTAGTGGTTGGGTAATTAAGAACGTGGGTAACAGCGAAACACTTTTTTTCCTTTTTTGGTTTGAGATAAAGTGAAAAAAAAAAAAAAAATAAAAACAACAAACACCAGTTGAAGAAAATATAGCATGGAATATGATAAACATGCGAAAAAAGCAGCAGCAGCAGCACCGCAGAATTCTTGTAAGATATATGTGCTTTTTTTTCTACTAGGCGACAGTCAGTCAGACAAGCAAACGCTGAGCAACGACAACAGCACAGACACAGCACAGACGCAGCTCATACGCGTTTAATAGAAGCCAAGAGACGTGATTTAATTTTTTTTTTTTTTTTTTTGTGCATACAACTTGTGGGACGCTAACGCAGCTAAGCGAAATGGGGTCAAGAAAAACACTTTCATTTGAATGAATGCACAAGAACCGGCATACGACTGAAGAAAGGTACGCACTAGCAAACAGCAACAAGAAGAACCCAAATAAAATAAGAACAAACAAGCAAATGCTATTTAAAAAATTTTAAAGCTAAGGAATTTCTTTTTAAATATGTGAGCTTTTTGTTGTTTATATTATCTTTACTCATTTATTATTAATACAATTTCTTATTTACCAAACACAGAAAAGGTCACAAAAAAAACTCTTAATTAAACTACACAAAGAGCCACAAGAGAACAATTAAAGACCGTCTGCTTTGAAATAAATCTGTCTATAGTTTTAAGCATAACATAATATATTCAGCTAAAATTGAACACCAAGTCGCAACGGTTAGCGACTTATAGAAATGCAAATAGACAACACCTCGGCTCAGCTGCGTTGCAGACAACACAAGAGGCCAACAGACAGCGCACAACAGATACGAGACAATCGACAAGCCATTGAGATATTTATACCACTGGGTCACACCGTTTGACATCTCAAAACACCATTTATTACCCATATGTGTGCACACTGACCAGCTGAGTGTCCACTGTGCTATCTTCCTGCCCTATATCAGTATCAATATTTGTATCTGCAAAAGTAGCTATATATGTATATGTGCATATGTATCTGTAAGTACGACTATGGGCAAGCGTATAAATCAAAATGCATGCTGCGCTGCGGTTAAGCTCAGCTCAGCTTTTCACGCAGTTTCCATCTATCTACCTTTCTAAAAAAAAAGAAAAAAAAAACAATAAAATACAGAAAAAAAGTCAAAATGGAATTCTAGGGGCAAATGCGAAAAAGTGGTAATAAGTGTAACTCATAACTGCAAATATTCGCCTACTTTATGACTTTGAACTTTGTATGTTGTCGGTTTGCCTTCTTTTTGTTTTGTTTTGTTTTGTTCTTTTAACGCATTTTATTGCTGCCACAGAGACTGAAATTGTTGCGGCCGCTTTGTATGATTTTTTCTACTTTTATTTTATGTTGATTTTACATAACAATAAAAACCGCTCTAGCGCATGTAACTGTTATTATTATATTTAGATATAAAAAATGTCTAACTTCAGCATTTTTTTTTCTTGAATTTTTAGCGAAATTATAAAAGACACACACATAGACACAGCCAAAATTTTGCTGTACTATAAAAGCTAACAAAAAGAAACAAGAATTCTTGTTTTATTGAATGCGTCATTTTTTATTTCTCGATTTTAAATGTTATAATAAAAACTGCGAATGCCAGCGCAACATAAAATTAACAAACACTTAGATTGTTTAAAATTGGCTTAAATGGTTATTTATATGCATTAAAAGCAACACGTTGCGTATGCGCGATATTATTTCGCAAATAAACTATGACATGTTAAAGCATATAAAACCGCGCAATGTTAGCTCAAATGGTCATAACTTTCATGGCTTTAATCAAAGCACTTTTAGCAGAATGCAAAATATATTTTCTGCGCCATTTTATTCCCAGCTAGAAATTCACATAGAAGATAGCATAGAAAAAACTACACACAGCTGGCGGCATGGCACACCCACTTGGCCAACTGACACACTGTCAAAAAATGACAGAAACAAAATATTTCACATGCGTTGGGTGACACATCAAATGCAATCATTTTCGCGTCATCAAACGAAATGTGAAAAGAAATTATTAAAGTCAAGCAGAGACAACGAACTAACAATCAGGCAAGAATAGGCAGTCAGGCAGGAAGGCAGGCAAGCTAGAGACAGGCAGGCTGAGTGACAGCAGGCAGGCATTGCGATAACAATAGAATTTTCTGCGCAAAACGTCAAGACAAATCAGACAGCAACAACTTCATCAAACAACACACAACAGCAGAGCAAACAGACAACATGACAAGACAAGAGCAATAGCAACAACAACACTAACAATATTGCAGCAGCAGCAGCAACAGCAACAGCGTCGCATCAAAGCTCAGGCAAGTCAATGCGCACTGCAGATATGGCGCACAGCATGTGTTTGCATGCCACAGAGATTGCCGCGAGTAAACCAACCGAAAAGGTGATAACTTTCAACGGTTTCACGTTGGTTTCCAAATTGACTTTGGCAAGGCGCAATGTCTTCTTCTTTGTAGCAGAAAAGCAGCGACTTGCCTCTTACCAACTTGCTGCTTAGTTGTCACCTCCTCGTTTTTTATGTTTGTTGTTGTTTTATGTGTGTCTTTTTTTTTTTTTATTTTAATGTGAAATGTTGTGGGAAATTAATGAATTAAAAGAAAATAATGCGCACAGCCGCATATTACATTCGATACGAGCGTACGAGGATGAGTAACAAACGGCAAAACTCGCTTACTTGCGAATCTGCTCACTCACTCAGTTACTCCTCACTCACTCACTCGAGGTAACTCATTTCCACGACACTCAAATGAAAATTATTGCGGTTAAGTACGAAATTTTTATGCTGCATTACGTGTTAAAAAATTATAGACGAAAAAAAAATATATATTTTTATAAAAAAAAAAAAAATAAATAAAAGGAGAATAAGAAAGCAAAGAAATCGGAAAACTTGCAAGAGGAAAAAGATACTCGTTAAAAAAATTGCACAAATTTTATCTCAAAAAAAAAAAAAAATTATATATATGTATATACAAACAAAAACTCGCCGTTGTTGCCGCCATAGCAACAACATAAAACAAAAAAAAAAATCCAAATCGTGAATTAAGTTTAAACAGCAATCACACAAAACTAAATAAATAAATAAATGGGACAAGTGAGAGATGCGCCAGTTCATTCGTCTCAGCGTTTGGTTTTCATTCGTGGGTCGCTCGCTAGGTCGGTTACTTGGTTGCTTGGCAAGCAATGCTTGATTCATTGGTTTGTGTGGAAATTATATAGCTGGGATCAGTCTGCAATTGTTGTCATTGATATCGAACGTGGGTAAATTATCATCAACGGCTCGAAGCAGTTATACACAGAGAAATTTGGTTGTTCAAATTAATGTTGATGTTTTATGAATAATTTAGATGCAAACTTCATACAACTTTATTAAATCTTAAATGTCTTTAATAAAAAATTTAAAGCTAAAAATTGATAATAAAATGCTACTCACATCGATAATCTGATTTTTATGTTTGTGTACTGCATTAAGAGGTTTAAGGTAATAAAATGTATTTGCTTTAAGTTTTGCTTTAGCAAGCCTTCACATCAGACTTTCTTTTGCATTATTTATTAATTAACTCTTTTATTGCTTCTTGATTTTTAAGTTTCATATTGGACCGCTAGACTTCGGATTTCTTTCTTGCTGATGTTGTTAGCCTTTTGCTAAAAAATTTGGATTCGATTTTTCTCAGTGCAATTTCGTCGACATTGATTTGCTTGATTTTATGCGAAATTGGCACATTAGACAAATTGATGATGATGCTGCGAGGTCTCAATAACCGCAACTGCTTGCAACGATAACCACACACTCATCATTGCCATTGTCTTCATCAGCCTCAGCATCAGCATTATCAACAATAACAACAACAACATAAACTTCATCTGAGTCAGCCTAGCTTCGATATTTCAACAGTATATCGCTCCTACCAACTTGGCCTAGTCCTGCACTCAACGTTCACATACATACACACAGTCAAACACACACACACACGAGATAGGTTGTTCATTTGTTGGATGTCTTTGCTGCCAACACATCATAAATCATTTGTCAGAGCGTAGCCAGATTCAGCTTTAAGCAATATTTTGCATTATAGGAGGAGTGTTTGGAAAAACCACAGGCAGACAGGCAGACATGCAGACTCACGAGCTCAATAAAACATGGAAATGTATGAAAACGACCCAGGAAGGTGGAAGCAGTCCACGGCTCGCAGCTTGTTGCTCGTAGATCTCATGATCAAATGTCATATGGGATTTCTTGATTTTACCTATACGCTAACAGCCAACAGCAAAACCTAACAGACTAACAGCTTTAGTTTACTTCACTTCAAACGTTTACCTACCTAAATAACATTTACCACGTCGCATCGAAAAATCTTCACAATGCCATTTAAGCCATCATTGACCCATTTTTCACAAGCTTCTGCGTCTGCTGCCGCTGCTGCTGTTGCTGTTGCTGATTGTGCTACCGCTGCTATTGCCATTGCTGCTGTTCAATCTTTTTCTGCTTCTTCTTGCTGTTGCTGTTGATATGCTTCGCGCCTCTATGCCGCCGCTTCTTTATGCCGAGTACCTCCTATTAGGTTAGTATTACTTGCGGCTAGGCTGGGCTTATTCAGTTATGTTGTCTTCTCTTTGAAATTTAGATGGAAAAAAACCTACACAGAACTCACATAGGTACGAGGCATGTACGAGTGTAAGCGGCTAAGCTCGCCTAAGTACTTCTTGGCCGCTGCAAATTGTTGGTTTTGATTCGTTTCAATTTTGTTGTTTTGTTTCGGTTCGGTTTGTTTTGGTTTGGTTTGCTTTTGTTTCGTCGCCCATTTTTTGCGTGTAGCTCACATGGGAATCACATCATTGCCCTGGCATGGCCACTTTACAATCGATCAATAGGCAAGCTAAGGCATGTGCATATGTGTGTGCACACATGTCCAAACAATGAATGTGAATGTGTTCTTTGCTATACGCGCAACGTGTTGCCATTTAATTGGCTACGGTTTAGGTTATGTTTCGTAGTTTTGCTGTTCTTGTTGTTGTTGTTATTATTATATTGTTACATTGCTTTTTGTTTTGCTTTTTTTTTTCCTGTCGCCATCATTGCCAAATATGCTCATGACGGTGACACTTTTGTATGTCACATACAAGTATGAACATGCAAAAAAAACAAACAAAAACGAAAAAACCAAAAAACACATTTCTGAAATTCGTTAGAGATGTACTTCAGATAACGCATAGGTAATACGCTATCCTTAGCATTTTTATACCAAATTATAGGAATAGTATTGGCAGTAGTACAAAGTTAAACTTAGGAGGTCTCATTAGCCAGTCAACGGTAACTTACCTAATTCTAACTTTGAAAACCATTCGACATAGTTGTGTAACAACAAAATGCTTACAAAGCGACATGCCACACACCGCCAAATTACAGCGTATAAAAAATGCAACAGCAAACAACAGTAAAGTTCCTCATATATTTTGCTGTTGCTTCCACAAACACTGCTCAGTAGTTTTATATGAAATACGACAGTTGCTCTTGGCATTTTTCAGTTAGAAAGAATATTTATTTTTTTTTTTGAAATTTATGTTTAAACTTTCTTATTTTTTTTTTTTTTGTCATGCGCTTTAATTAAATTTCGTCAGGCGTGTACCGCATAAAACTGTATTGTCATGTTACGCGAACAAGTTGACAATGTTGGTTGTCTGCTGACAATGTCGATGATGACGAACATACATAATGATGATGATGAAGTTGATCTAGATGATGATGTTCGTTAGTGACTTTATTGTTGACCATATTGCCACTATGATGTCACACACATGGCGTATGCTTGTCGTAGCTGCATGTGTATGAGTGATATTTCACCATTTGGTGTTGTAATCATTTTTAAGCAGAATTTTCAAGTAATATACAATAACAAGAATAACAACAGCAAACACGAAAAGAAGAGCAAAAGCTTGAAACTTGTTTGCTAATATCATTTGCTTTTCCTTTTCCTCTTTTTTATATTTTAAACAGTTTTAGTTGTTACATATAATTAAGATACCTAAGTATTAAAATGACTCATTAGCATTGCAAATTCTAAAATACACCGCCTGCAAATAATATGTACCCAGTTTGCAGTAAACACAAATGCGCACTAATGAATGCAAATATTTGAAAATTTACCGTCACATTAAAAAAACAAAAAAACAAAATAATATAGACTGCATTTATTTTTAGATGAGAAATAAATTGCATATTTAAGTCATGCACGCCAGAAAACGCAATAAATTGCGACTTCATTATACGCCGTCACTATTTGGCTAAATGAAATCATTCAACTTGGCTTGACTCGCAGCATGCTACGCTGCCTGACTGGCTGCCCGGCTGGCTGGCTGAGTGTGTGAGTGAGTGCTTGGCTGTCATGCCAAATAAATGCGTTGCGGCATAATTACAATTTAATTTGGAACAATTATGCGCCTCATGTGATTTTCCACTGATTTTCAAGAGTTTCGCATGTTCGCGCGCCCTCCCATGTGCTGACAACATGAAATCGGCTTCATTGCTGTGCAAGTGTTGCTCTTAATGTTAATGTTACTGTTGCTTTTGTTGTTGTTGTTTTTGTTGCTTTGCTAAGGTAGCTACCATTGCCAACATCTGCAGCTGAGGCGGCTGCGTGCTACTCATGGCACAATTACAAACATTTAATTACAATTGCAACAAGAACCACGAATTCAGCGGCATTTTAGCGTAGAATAAACCGACAGCAGTTGCTGCAGGTTTACTGTTGCTGTTCCTGCTGCTCTTGCTGCTGTGGCTGCTGCTGCAGTCACTTATCAAAGGCGTCTCAAAAAATGAATTTTATCAAAATGCATTTAAAATGCAGCCACGCAGCGCAACCCCATGCAATGTTTTCAAATTACAGCGTTTCACCTTTTAGGTTCTGCAGCTTCCATACCATTCATTCTTCCTGTTGTGCATGCTGGCAGTTAGCCGTTGTCGTTGTTGTTGTTGTTGTTGTGTTTGTTGTAAAAGCCTTAGTACCGGTGATTATCGTTCTTTCTCGCGATGCTACGCATTAAGTGTCTCATAAAACTTTTCTTCACCATAAAAAAAGCTTTTCGATGCTGTTTTATTTTTTTTTTTTTTTTTTTATTTTTTTTCGGCTTTTATGTGAGAAAGATTATTTGTGTTTAAATTAAGTTTTCAAGTTGAAGTATGCGGTTTTGCGGTTTTTATGTGCTAAACGATATGAAAATATTTTTAATGGCGCTGCTAAGAGTTAATGTTATGGAGATGTTATCTCTTGCAATATATCATAGTAAAAATATAATCATAAGAGTAAAAAAAGAAACAGAAAATTCTTTAGGTATGGCGTTAAGGGCGTTTTAATAAAAGTGAAATATTAATTACGGAAACTGCTGAATGTAGAGGGCAATTAGCAGAATAAACCAAAAACTAGTTGAATAATTTGAGACTCGACTATGTTTCGCTTGAAGTAACTTAGTCTTAAACTAGAAAGGCAGGGCTATAGTCGGGCGTAACCGACTATAGAAAACCCTGTACCGAAGCCAAATCTTAATATATTTTTTTGTTGCTTTAATATTTTGTATTCATTATGTAAGGATATCTCAAGAAAAAAAAATTTTTTTTTTGTAAAAGCCATTTTTTGGCCGATCGTTGCTATGGCATCTATATGTTATCGTGCACCGATATTTATCATATTTAGATATATAATTTGAATTTACTTAGAATCCATAAATCCAAAATTTGGTAACGATATCTTAATAAACAAAAAAGTTTTTCTCAGTAAATGTTGTTTTTAGGCCGATCCTTCCTATGGCAGCTATATGATATAGTGAACCGATATACATAGTTTTTAGATATGTGATTGAGCATTAGGTAAAACAATTAAATCCCAAATTTGGTAAACATATCTTAAAAAATAAAGCGGTTTTTGTTACTAAATATGGCTTTTCGGCCGATCATTCCTATGGCAGCTATATGTTATAGATCGAATATCGAAAAAAAAAATAAACTCGTTATGCCTATGGATTGGCAGAGTCTTCGTGCCAAATTTGGTGGTTGTAGGTCTTACCGTTTCCGAGATCCGTGCGTTCATACGGACAGACGGACAGACGGTCAGACGGACAGACGGACAGACGGACATGGCTATATCGACTCGCCTTTCGATGCTGATCAAGAATATATATACTTTGTGGGGTCTGCCACGCCTCCTTCTGCCTGTTACATACATTTGCACAACTTTAATATACCCTTTACCATTTTTTGGTACAGGGTATAAAAATGAGATGAAGAAACACAAATAAAGTTCGGTTAAGTACATTGACTGCAGTAAAGGTCGAAAATCACGTTGGATCTCACACACGACTTGGCTGCCCGAAATCACAGCAGCTCACATAAAAAAAGGCATCAGGATAAGTAAAGCAGCAACTTGCCTAGCATTCCTTTCGCAGTGCACATTAACCTTACATAAAACTAGCCTTGGCGGCATTAGGCTAATAAAGTTGAAAAGAACAGTATAAGGAAACAGTTTTCGCAACATGTAGCAGCAGCAACATGTTGTTGATGCGCTTCTTGTTATTGTTCAGTTTTATTGCTGCTGCAAGGAGTGCTAACTGCAATCAATGCCAAACCGATAAATGACCACAACTAATGGACTTTAAACGCGCACAAATTTTCTGATAACAAATATCAACTACAAGTACAACAACAGCAACGAGATGGTCATTACTACAAGCAGCAGCAGCACCACCAACAACAACAATAACAATGGCACATATGTATAACAACAAACAAATACAGCAATCTTAGATTTGCAATAGAGTAACTTTTTTGCATCTTTAAGTTGTACGTCTATTTTGCTTCTTTTTTCATTATTGCCGCTGTTGCTGTTTGTTTCATTCAATTGGCAATTGGTATTTAAATGGCATCATTGTATGTGGCATGCATGCAACATTTTGCTGCTGTACAGCCGCAGCATTGCAACGCTCCACAAACGAAACATTTAAATTTATTAAAACTGCGCGCATGAGCCAAGCAAGCAACAATAACAGCAAAGGCAAAAACCAAACACAACAACAATAATAAACAAATGTACAGCAACATAATAGCAGCGACGTCTAACGGCGCAACGAAACAACCAACGGCAGCTTTGGCTTGACTCAGCTCGGCTCGGCTCGGCTCGGCTTTGCTTTCCTTGGGTTGATTTGGTGTAGGTACTTAGTGGCGATTTACAATGGAATGCAACATGTTGCTGACGACGACTGCGACGATGACGACGCCAACACCGAAGCCGACGTCGACAACTACACAACGACGACGATGAAAACGATCAATGACCGATAATGTTGCTCTTGTTGCTGTGTGTGCTGCAGTTGCTGTATTTGTTGCAGCCAAGATTGCTGCTATTTGCTTGTCATGTTCAACTTAGTGAGTGTGAGTGTGTGTGTGAGTGTGTGTGTGAGTATGCAACACCGCTGCAGCCGCACGGCAAGAACAATTAAAGCAAACAACAAAGTCAGCATAAGCAGTGCCGCATCCTGCCGCTTCCTGTTGTTTGGCGGCGCTAACATATGCCAGCGCGTCTAATTTGTCATTTCGTATGCAATTTCGCATCGTTTGCGATTCGCCTAAGTGTCTGTCGTTCGCCGTCTAACGTTGCATTACGGTTTTCAATTGTTATAATCGTCTGACGGTGTGCGAATACATTTGCGATTGCGCATGAGCACGCGACGTTGTCGTATTTCAATTCAATTAATCAACTCCATGCGCTCACCAACAGTTCACCACCAGCACACCACCGGCAGAACAGCAGACCAGGCTCAACAAATAGCATCAGCACATGCGCCAATATTAGCTGTTTATGTCTGTCTATCTGTCTGACTCTCTGTCTGTCTGTCGGCTGGCTGTAAGCAAGCGTCTGACTACTTAACATATGTATTGTACAAGTAAGTCCGTCCGTCGGTCTGTCTGTCTGGATGGCTGCCTGGCTGGCTGGCGGAGAGTTAAGTTTTCCTTTTACAACATTTTCTTATTTAACAAGTTCAGCACTAATCGGCATGTCTCCGTTTCTTATACTTTTGCTTGCCTCAGGCTAAGCCGCCAAACAGTTGGCGTTGAGGTCATAAATCTGCGCAACGATATTGACACATGCACGTGTTGAGGCTAGCAGAGCTAATGCATTTCGTTTGTCTATTTTTGAGAAATGTTTTTGCCGTCAATGTTTTTAACTGCATTTCCATGCATAAATTATACTTAGCTTTTGTCATTGCCTTGAGTTGGGTCGTCTTACAATTCTTTTTTGTTTGGTTTTTTTTTTCTTCTTTTACTTAGTTTCTTGTACTACACAAATGGAACCAGTTCAGTGCCAGCGCCTGTGCCAGTCCCAATGCCGGGGCCATCGCTAGTGCCAGATTGCACAATGAAGTTGCTAACTTCAAATGTTCTATTTTGTAATGATGTTTTTGTCGATTTTTCTGGGTCTGTTCTTTTTTTTTTTTTCCTCCCATTTTTTCAGGCCTGCCTGCATAGGCTTTGGGCAACAGCGTTCGCCCAGTTTGCATGGTTCATTGACTTGGGCGAGTGTTGAAATGTGGGTTTACTTTTTCTTTTTAGGCCGACAGACGTGCGCACATTGCGCTGTCAAACAAATTACTTACAATACGAGTTAGTATTGTATTTAAAATATTTTTCTAGAAAGCCAAGCCGAGTCAAGTCAAGCCGAGCCGAGTCAAGTCAAGCTGCTGCTGCTTCTGCTGCTGCTGCTGCTTAGCTGGCATGCTGTGTACAGGTTTTGCGTATACATTTGTGTATACATATTTTGCTAACGGTTTTAATACAAATTAATTTCACTATTAAATGGCAAAACCATTTTCAAATTATGTGATAAAACGGCAAATCTGATTAAAGATCACAACTGGAAACTAAACGAAAAATAGCAGCCAATAGAACCAGCAACGAACCAACCAAGCCAAGTAAGCAACCAAACAGACAAGCCACCTAAACATACAATTCCAAAACTCATTTCCACTTAGTTAGGTACTGTGCGAAAATTCGCCGACCACTGACTGTGCGCGCTTACAGCATTCAGCATGGCAAGCGGATAAGGCAAGTAAGCGACTAAGAGAGTAGGAGAGTAGGAGAGTCAGCGTGTAACGTGTAAGGAAGTAAGCGAGTAGGTGAGCAGACAGCAGACGAGTCGGCGAAGTCAGATAACAGCAGTGAGCTGCTTACAAGACTACGATTTCCGGACAAAGGGGTAAATAGGGGGTGGCTGATGTTGCTTTGAAAGCGATAAAAGTCATGGTATTTTATCGTTGAAGAAAAATCTTAAGCAATTTGCAAAAGAAGAATCATTTGCACTATTAAAATAAAAATGAAGACAAAATTCAAACGATAAAATGGCAGATACAACAAAAAAAAATAAAAACCTAAGCAGCATCAGCAGCAATAATCAAATGTAGAAAAAGTTGCAAAAACAAAAATTACCGCCAAAGAGCCAAAGATCAAACTAAGCGAAATCCACAACATCAACTGCAAGAAATCTCAAACAAAAAGCAGTTGCCTGTTATGCAGGAAAAAAAAACCACATACACACACACAAACTCACACACTGAGAGAGAGATAATAATAAAAAAAATAAAGATCTGCCATTGGCACTTGAGCGCACTACAAACAGCGGCAACAACAACAAGCGGCGCTTGTTGCTCCAAAAAGCGTAGCAGCAACAACAACGATGCTGCAGCGCTTGCTTATGAGTCGCAATCAAAGTTGCAGTTGCTGTTGCTGCTGCTGCTGCTGCTGCTGCTCAGGCGATATGCAAAGTTGCAATGCGGCGCTCACTTGTGGACTTTACACAAGCATTGCGGCAATAAATACAAAAACAAGAAAAAAATAAGAAAACCAACCACAACTGCAGGCGACTTCTTGCCGTCTTAAACTTATTGCATGAGGCAGAAACTGAAGTAGCAGCAAGAGCAGCAGCAACAGCAACAAGAACAACAGCAATACTGACAGGATGCAGCGAAAGGGCAACATTGCAAAAATCGAAGAGGAAAATTCAAAAGCTTTTCATTGCAAGTAAAGCAAGTAAAGTTCAAGTTGGCTGCTTTTGTTGTTGTTGCTGTTGTTGTTGGTGCCTTCGACACCAAAGATGATCAGGCGCATATTTTATGTTGCTGATGCTGCTGCTGCTGCTGCTGTTGTTGTCTTCTTGCTGTGCTGTCTTGCTTGCAGCCGCTCACCGGTTCCTTAGCGAGAATTGAGGCGCAACAATAGGCAAGAATTTCTTTTTGTATTTTACACAATTTTTTTCTTACTTTTATTGTTTTTTTTTTTTTACTTATTGTGCTTAAGGCCTAAGTGACGATGACTCTTTATGCTCGCAAGCATATGAAAGTTGCAGCCAGACAGAGTCATATGCTGCTGACGTTGCCGAAGTGCAAATGGGATGGCGCTCTTCTGTTTATGCATATTAAGAAGTTTAAAGTTTACTGCGGAGTCGGTCGGTTATGGGCCCAAAGGAAGCTAAAAGCAGTAGCAGCGCCAACCAAAAATAACAAAACAACAGAAACAACAGAAACACAACTGACTGCTGTCGGCTGCTGCCATTTGGCCATACTCATGCCTTTGCCACGATCATTGTTACTATACAAATATGAAAATCAGTTTAAGTCTGTGCCAGACATGCCTATTTGCAACATGCACTCACAGACAAAAGTAACTGCAACAGCAACGGCAACAGCAACACCCACGCAAGTCGCGCGACTCTTGAGTCGTATGCATTATAATGATTATTACGTCTTATGTATGTCATCAAGTAAACGTTTTGGCACTACTGCCACATATGCAGCATATATACCTTTGTGTGTGTGTGTGTGTGTGTGTGAGTTCTTGTGTATGTAAAAAAAGACTCAATATACTTCTACTGTTTTCTCGATCAGTTGTTGTTGCTGTTGTTAATGGTAACTTGCTGCTGCTGTTGAAACCTCATGGCAGCGTCTTTTAAAGCGTAGCGTCAAAATATACGACTGCGATTTAGTGCGTTTCTCTGCTTTATGCAAATGTTATCTACTGGCGGCAGAAAGTTTTTATTGGAATTTACTTTTTAACGATTGGCGACATGTTGCTCAAACGGCAAATGTTGCTATGTGTGCAGATGTTGCTGTCACTGGCAACGTGCTTTGGTTTGCGTTCGTGTGCACTTTGGAGCTGCTGCTACGATTATGGCTATTGCTCCGCAGAGTTGTCGTTAAGGTAGTTCATGTTGTAGATTGTTATTGCAACTGTTATGGAAATTTGTCGCTGTTTGCTGGTTGCTGGTAGCACATACATATGCGTCTGCTGTAATTGCAGCGTTTGTAAATGTTGCTACGATTATTGCTGCAATCACAATTCACATTGCGTCGAACTTTACTTGTTTGTAAATGCAATGCTGCAAGTGTTTCATATTTTATGCGGCACACCAGCCTATTGCTGCATGCATGTTGCCAGTCGTATGTTGCTGCCGCTATGCGCCAAAGCAATTCACTAGTTACGAGACCGCCCCGCATTTATGACAACTGCCTACTTAATAAGCAACATACGCCCCAACTACCAATCAAAGTTTGCCTGCCGGCGTTCTCAGCCTGGTCGGTGTGCCTGCATTTAATATTTCGATTATAGACGATGCTTTTATTGCAATTCAATCAATAAGCAAAAGCCAAAGGGCGGACAACAATTGCGAGCATTCTGTTAATCTATTTTCTCATAATATTGCCCCGCACATACAAATAGAAACAAATTTAAAAAAATAAAAATAAAACAATAAAAGAATCTCACAAAATTATAGACACATGCGCCGCTGGCAATTTCATATGCAGAGCATATGAGATCGAACTCAAAAGCAGGCAACAATTGGCATTGCCGATGATTGCGACGATTCTTGTTGCTTATAATTGTTGTTTTTGTTATTGTTGTTGTTAGTTGTGCTGTGCTGCTGCTTTTGTTGTTGTCGTGTGGAAAATCATGCAAAAACGTTTCATGCATAAACGATGCAAACAATTCTAGAATGCAGCTAACCACAGACGACCGCGCAGACAGACGGACATTCATTTATCAGGTGCATTGATCTATGGCTATTTTTTTAATTAACGCTCAGTTTCTTTTATTGCGCGCTACGTGAAAAATGGGTTCAACGCTTGTGTAACTATTACCTGAGCATATACAATAACTACAACTACAATCACAACAACAAAAACAGCAGCAGCGTCAGCAACAACAGTAGCAGCAACAAGAACAACCAGAACGACAAAAACAACAGCAACAACAATCACTAATGCAGCCACACTGGGAAGCGGTAACATTCTGCAGACTATTTGTTATTGTTTTATAACAATTGCATATGCATAACAGGCCAACAGTCCAGCCGTCCATCCGTTTATCCGTCCAAGCGTCCAACTGTTCACTCGCTCATTTTGCCGCGCCTGGCCAAAGCGAATGAACTTGCCGACAATTGCGTTTTTTGTAGCAAGCTCCGCTCAGCTCAGTTCAGTTAAGCTAACTCGTAATTGAAGTGCTTAGTGTTTCCCATGAAAATTAGTAAGCGCAGATATTTATTTGTAAGTGAAACACATGCTAAGCGACTGAAACCGAGTAACTATGCAATATGCGGAACAAAAAACAAAAAAAAAAAACAAACCAAAAAGAAAAGCAATAAAAATGTTGAAAATTTCCTAAATCGCTCAATCGTCTTCGATTTGCAACTTGCAAGGTTTCAACATAATTTCAAAAGCCAAGACAAGGGAGACTCTTGATTTTTATGGCGCTTAGATGCTAAATCGCGACTACAACAGTTATAAATAAATCAACTCTAGACAAAATGAAAAAAGTATGCAGAAGCACACAAAGCCAAAAAGCAACAAAAAAGAAACTAACAAAAAAAAACATACATTGACTATTGGAATTTTGCATTTCTTTTTTACCTTTAAGTTTCTTGTATAAATTGTTTTGCGATTCTTTTTTTTTTTTTTTTTTTTTGTCAAGAAACTTTCATTTAAACTGCACAATGAGGAAGCCAGCACACAAGTAGGCTTCTATGAAAGTGGTACAATTGCGTTACCACTTGGCAACACGCAAGCAGCGCACAACACGCAACAACACAAACAACAAAAGGCCATTTGAAAGCCAATTCGAAACAGGAAAGAGCCTTCCTTCATAAGCCGCTAATTAAGAGCAACAAAACACGACAAATTAATCCTAATTTAAAACATTTAACTAAAACGACAGCGACAACAACAATAATAACAACAACAACAACAGAAACCAATTACTCGGCCACAATTTATAACAGCCAAGGCACACAGCCGCACACACTGACCATGTTCCGCTCCTGACGCTTCTTTTACAGCCGGTTTGTTTGGGGTTTTTCTTCTCTTTATTATTTTTTTTTAATTTTGCTTTTTTATGCTTTTGCTAAGAATAGCCACCAACATTGCGGACAGCGCGTCCGCTTGTGCGCGAGAGTGAGACAGCGCGCCAAAAAAATCCTAAATACCAAATCGATGACAGTTAATAGATTCACTTAAATGACAGCTGACGACGAGCACACTCGGCCGCGGCTGTCGCGTGGTATTCCACGCATGGGCTGAGCAAAAGCAGAAGCAGAAGCAGGCCAACAACGTCGATAAAGCAACAAAAAGAGAATATAAAAGATTCTACATCTGACTTAAACACCAAAACGATAAGTTAAGCTTTGCTCTGCGCACTATGCTAGCATTCGGACGGCGGTGCAGTGTTGGCAATGACGTCGCAACAGAACGTGGTCGGTCGATAAGTATGTGACAATTTTACAGGCAACTTTGTGTCACATGCCATGAATAACTAATATGCCACTGGCAAAAAATCAAAAAAAAAAACGAAAGAAATTTAAAAAAAAAATAAAAATGACAGCAAAGTAGGCGTGTGGGCCAGTGAGCAATGAGCAGTGAAATCGCTTGGCAATGCGAATGTACACATACACACTTGCGACAATCGATACCGCATTACGCATGGGACCTATTGGTCCCAAATGTGTGGCAATTAATTAACAGATTGCGGGCGCAATTAATCATGCGCGCAGCCAAGACGCCAGCAGCTAGGCGCAGCGGGTAGCGCCAGATGACATTTTTTACGACTTTAATGCAATGGGGCTTTTTTTATTTTTATTTTTGTTTTTCATTTTTTCTATGCACTTTATCTTCTTTTTTATGAACATAAACCAGCAGCAACATAAAATTATCAAGTTCAGCAACATTTTGTTGTTATGCGCTCTTTGCTCGCTTTTTAACGTTTCGCGCATGCGCAAAAGGCGGTTTGAAAGAAAGTTGCAACCCAACTGCCAATCAAACATGTTCGAACTCGAACCGAAGAGCGAGGCAACGCGCATAGTGAAAGACAGACAACACGGTCATCCAATGGGAATAGGAGAAAAGCGCTTTAACACTTTTCTCGCACGATCATCTGCCATGGAGTTCGAGGTTGCATTTCGTTGCTCGGCTGTCGGCTGTCGTCTGTCGGCGTTCAGCCATGGCGATGAAAATTTTTAAAAGACGCTGCAAAAGCGCGAAGTCAAACATTTGTACCACGGCGGTGCTACTAGTTAGAAGTCTGTTTGAATTTCTTTGTGCGCGATTGGTTTGAAAGTTTTTAAAAGCCAAAAAACATAGAAAAAAAAATTTAACTAATTTATGTGCAGCAATTAGACGAGAAGCCAAAACAAAAAAGCAAAAAATATATAAAATAAGTGAACATAATCTAGCATTAAAAAGCGAAACATAGAAAAAAATTTTAAAAATTAAAATTTTAGAAAAAAAAATATAATATAAAAAAATACGCGATAGCAAAAGCAAAACACATTTGCTGCCACTTTTCTTGGGCGATCATCAACATCACCAACAGCAGCAGCAGCAGCAGCATCAGTAACAAGTATAACAACAGCAACAACAAAATCAACTAGGAACAGCAATAGCAAGAGCAAGTAGAAGAACGCTGAACTCGTCTCGTGCTTTTACTGAACTGGTCGCCCGACAAGCAACCCAAGCCTGACTTTGACTTTGTGTGTTAGCTGCAAGACAAACCGAGTTGAGTAGAGTGGAGTGGAGTAGCATAGTGAAAAACGAGGAAGAAGAAATCGTATACGATAGAAGAAGTGTAAAGAACAGTTAGTTGACATTAATACGTTCGGTTGTGCGTTAATAAGCGGCTGCGTTGATTGCCAATAAAATCTAAAAAAAGAAATAAGCAACAACTACAACAACCATATAAAATAACAAAAATAAAAAAAAAAAACAAAACAGAAAAGAAAAGAAAACGCAAACGATTAAATAGATCAGATTCGATCAAAGCAGACAAGAAAATTGACCAAATTAAAGAATATTGTATCATATTTACATACAAATTTGCACATAAATTAGACAAAGGAATTTTTTAATAAGAAAAAATATCAATTTCGTGCCGTGTAAAGAATTTAAATTATTAATTTAAATATAAAATTGAACACTTGTGTAAAATAAAACGCAACACCCCAGCTGTGCACAAAAATGGGCCACAGTAACTTTTGCGGTGTGGCTTTGACGCTGCTAACGACGCTGACACTGCTGCAGCTCATACACGCCGAGTATCCCGGCGTCATTGAGCTGGTGGGCTTCAGTAATCGACGCGCAAGGACACACTATATGCCAACGCTCGATGAGCCTACAATGGCGCCACGTGCCGCCAAGACGCAAGCGGATATCGAAACTGTCAAGCAGAATATCGAAAAATATAATAAACTGCTGACATTGGATACGAAAAATCTGCCCGAATCGCAAAAGGACATGCTTGAGCGCATTGTGGAACGCGTGGCGCGTCTAAAGGAGACACTCGATATTGAAGAGTTGCAAACGAAAGCACAAAATAAGAGCAGTAGCAGCAACAACAACAACAACAACAGCGACAACAGCAATCAACAAACCACGGATGCAACGACTGCGTTGCCAACGACGCTACAGCAAATGGAAACCGAAACGGATCCGACACTGCTGCTGGATGAGACGACGCTGCTGCACTTGCAGAACAGCATGAACGAACAGGCCGCAATACAGGCGTCAGTGACAGCGCAGACCACACTAATGCAGGACCAGCCAACGACTTTGATGGATTTCATTGACACGGACACCACAAATGCGGCGAGTGACGCCATTGAGAGTGCAACATCGGCCATTGTGGCCAATGGTGCTGAGTCGGCTGAGACGGCGGCCGAGACGGCAGCGACAACACTCGATGACAGCAGCATCGAATTTGGCTCGACAACAAGCGATGATGCGCTCACCGATGCCACCGATCCCGATGATCAATTCGTTGCCGCACGTTCGAATAATAATATTGCGGCAATTACCGCCGCAGATCCCGACCCATCGTCGACGTCGACAACGGTGACGACGGCTGGCAATCAACGCACCCTGACCACAAGCAGCAAGCTGAAAACACGTGCCACCAAGCGACCGACAAAAGTCGCCACAAATCCAGGCAAACGCGGTCAAAGGCCAAGCAGCGCCAATGCCAGCAACTATGCACATAAGCAGCAGACCACAAAGCAGAAACATAATGGCGCCACATCGAGTGCAACAACGTCGCAGCCATTAGCTGCGTCTTATCTTCACCAACAGCAGCAACTGCAACTGCAACAGCAACAGCAGCAATTGCAACAGCAACAGCAGCAATTGCAGCAGCAACAACAGAAATTGCAAACGAAACCACAGCACCAACTGCAACACAAAGTGTCCACAGGCAGCAGCAGCAGCAGCATCGGCATCGGCAGTAACAGTCACAGCAATGCCGGCAGCAGTAGCAGCAGCAGCAGCAGCAACATTGGCGGCGGCAGCACCAAGGGCAGCATGGGCAGCACACATGGCTCAATGGCGGCGACGTCGACAACAACAACAAATGCGGAGCAAATGTATCAACGCACGCCACAAGCGAATATACAAAATGCTGTCGCAGCAGCAGCGGCGGCGGCAGCAGCAGCCACGTCCTCGTCTCCAGCCGCAATCTACAACAGTAACAATAATAATAACAACAACAATATACAAAATGATGCCATGGTCTACGATGCTCACGTCAATACTTCAGCCATAATTGATAGTTTGAGCAGTCATGCACGCGAGGAATACTACACACAACACACAAAACAAACCGTTAACAATAACAACAAGGATAATAAGGTAAGTGTCGACCGCCCTCCTCCTCAGCCACTGGCCTCTCCACTGACCCAACCCAGCAACATGCGAGTGCAGCTACTTGTCTCCATACTTTAGTCAACCATAATCAGCCCACAAAACACTTAATGCCGGCTACTGACTGTCGAGCAGAGCAGAGCCGACTACTGCTGCTTCTGCTGATGCTGCGATTCTGCCTTCAGTAACCGTAACCAAAGTCGTTGACCATCATCTGTCATAGCCATGGCATAGTTAGTTGTTTCGTTACGGTGTTGGCGTAGCTTAGGCCACACTTTTTTCATCTCCTCAGTTTTCTTTTTTTTCTCTTTTTTCTATTTCATTCTAACTGCCCGCTAGCCAGGATTTTAATGAGCGCATTTTGACGTGTTCTCCTCTGTGCCGTTTTGCGTCGTCTGCGCTGTGTATAAAGTTATTAGACTGGCAAATGTTATGTTGTGTGCTTTGTCTGTCTTTCCTTCTGCCTGTCTGTCCGTCCGTCTGTTTGTTTTAGCCACAACAACGGTGATCTAATGGCATGTGTAGCTTAAAGCCGCATACCGTAAGCTTTAAGTAAGTTAAGTGGCATAAATATTTGCCGCCAGGCTACAGTTGTTGGCTTCAATCGATGCATTATTAATTTGCCTATTGTTGGTCACGTCTGTTAAAGTTTTCGAGCGAGCAAGCAAAAGGCGTGCGGAATTTTAATTGAAATGATGATTTGCGACACGGCACGGATCACTTGAGTTTAGATTGAATGCCATGCCATGCTAACTCTATTGCAGATCTAGCTGGGAATGCTTGATTGCTATGGCATTTGATGGATGCTTACAGCAACCTACACAAAAATCATACCTTCAATATACACGTTAGCTTATTAAGTTGTGACAAAGGATTTTAAAAGGATTAAAAAATCAAGCATTTTTTGCACCAAAGGAAGCAAAATAATAATTTTCAAAAATTATAATAAAACTAACATATAAGCAAAAAAATAATCAGAATCTTAGAAGAAAAAAAATTATAGTTATGACGAAACACTCTAAATAAAACAAAATAACATTTTAATTACAGTTCCAAGAACAAGCATAATTAATATAATAATATAACCCGAAGACAAACAAATATTACATTCTAATTTGTTTTCGAAATTCATTAACACACTTTTGAATAATCAATAGTCAAAAGTCAACAGCCAGCAGCCGGTTCAAGAGTTACATTTTCACCATACTCTTACGATATTAAATTAGTTTAGACATCACCCAGTCAAGTCAGTCAGTCAAGTCAGCACAGTCGATGCCTCAATTTCTAAACGTACGCGCTGTGCAAGCGTTGAAAAAGCTTTAAATTCCAATAAGAAGAACACACGCATGAAAACCAGTTACCAAATGCATTTCACGCATTTTAACTAAACAAAAACAAAAACAACAAATACAACAAAAATCAGAAAAAGCAAATGTTCCAAATACTTTTTCACTCATTAGAAAAGCGTTGAGCACAGTTGGAAGCTGATTGCTATAATTACAAATTCAGCATAAAAAATAAATTCTAAAACAGCAACTAACAACAAAGTTAAAAAATCTAAAAAAAAAAAATAAATAAAAATAAAAAAAAAAAATAAATACGCATGAGAGCCAAACAATCAGCAGCTAAAACCATTTTAACAAGCAAATAATGTTTGACCGTTATAAAAATAAAAAAAAAAAGACAAAAATAAAAAGACAAAAAAAAAAAGACAAAAAAAAAAACGGAAAAAAAGAAATCTTTTTCTTCAAATTTTGCACAAAAGCCAATAAGAAGCTACAAAATGGCAGTTAAAAAAAGTATGCATACTTAACAAAAAAACATTTTGACATGAACCACAAAAAAAGAGATTAAACGGTTGAAAGAAAAAAAAATGGCAAAGAAAAACCTAAATCAGCGAATACAAACCTCAACAAAAGGCAACAAACGCCGCAGCGATGAATGTCAAATTTAGAATTATTGGAACAATGCGAATTAAAACTGTTGCTAAGACAACGAATACATCTGCAGCAACAACAGCAGGCCCCACTGGGTGACTGGTGCAGAAGTCTGTCTAACTTAAGCCAAAAACCAAAGCAAAATTAAACAGAAAAAACAAACGCAAAAAGTAAAAAAGGAAAAGCCTTCATTGTAGCACGGGAAAAAGGAAAAATAAGCCGCCATCGTCAACTTGTTATAAATGGAGCGCTTCAAGGCTTTCATTGCAAATCGATTGTCATAAGTTGTTGAGACGTAGTTGTCGTTAGTAGCAACAACAATAGCAACAACAGCAACAATAATAACGATGACAACAACATTGGCGACCACGGCTATGGCTGTTACCATTGCGGTTCTGCTCGTTGTTATTACTGTTGTTGCTTTCAACATTGTCTCAGTCTTAACTGATATTGATGATGTTGGCGATGGCGCTTAAAGCTTTAGCCAGATCACAGAGACCAAAAGACAATTGCTAAACTTTCAACAACCTGACTTGGCGACTTGCTCGCCAGTCACTTGTGTCTCCAACGGCCCTGGCGGCGTCTATGCTCACATGTGCAGGTACTCAAGCGCGGCAGACATGTCCCGACTGCTGCAGACGCTCACACAGCCACAAACCGATCGGACTATGTCTGACAAGCTGCATTGTTAATGGCCAAACAGTTAGTGCTTATTAATTTTCATGTTAGCCCATACTGAGCCTGAGCCTGAGCCTGTGTCCAGACTCGTGTATCGGTGACTAGACTAACTAAGAAATACATCTGGCAAACGATAATGCAACATATGATTAGGCTTCGTCGCCTTGTTACTCGAGGGCAAGTTTTAAACGCTAATGTCGACTAGCAACGTAGTCGCCTACGTGCAGCAGACCCATGGCAATTTGTTACTACTGACCTATAAATTCAGCCGTGCACACATTGCTGCCTGGCACTTGTTGTTGCTGTAGCCGTCGCCGTTGACATCATCAGCATTGACGTCTTCGTTGTCTGCGTCTGAGCCGTCATTCAACGAGAATAAACGTAGCAGTAGCCGTGTCAGCAGCAACTGCCACCACAGCCACAGCCACGGCCACAGAGCCAGAGCCAGAGTCAGAGCCAAAGCAACAGCAGCCACAGTCGATGATGCGATAATTTATGGTCTTTTGCCAATTGGCAACACTCGCTCGCATTCATTGGCTGGCTCACGTATGCAGCCATGCACTCAACACACAACAGAACCTGGCAAGACAGCCAAGGTATCGCATGCATCCGATCGACTTGACTCTACTCGACTCGACTCAGCTACGCTTGATAACTGATGACACAAAATACATGGTGACAACTTACCTGAAAATAATGTAAGAGAAAAAAAAGAATTAAAAAAAAAATCAATAAGTGAGAAAAGCAAAAACGAAAAAAAAAACAAAATAATAAAATAATTAGCAAGACAAGTGCATTAGTTGGCATAAAATTATGCAAGTATGCATTTAATTAAAAATTGTGGTTTTTTTTTTTTATTTTTTTATTAATTAACACAAAGCGCTGCTAATTAGACATGAGACACGCGTCTGCGCGAGTGTCTGTCTGCACTGGCCAAATATGTTTAAAGCGTACGTAGCTTGATTCGTTGCTTTCGTTGTTGTTGTTTTTGGCTGCCTACATTGGTCATTGGCATGTGGCACGATTTGTTGTTATTTGTTGTTGGCATTTTTTAATCGTTTATCGACGTCTACAGCCATTTTCAAGTTGATTGAGCAGACCTTGAGCTTGAATTACTTTTATGCGTACGTCTTGCTTTTGTTTTGGTATGGCAATTAGTTTATTGGAATAGGTCAGTTGAGAATTTTGGTTAGGTATGCAAGCAACCAAAAGACTGAATAACATAATTAAAATCGCATTTTGACTGTAGGTGTGACTGAAGGTTTAGTTATTTGAATTTGATCAGTTAATTAGTTATACTTTAAAATGTATCTTACTTATTCTCCTTACTACTCATAAAAACCAAATACTATACTGGCGCCTCTAAGGATTTTCTATGTTTAAAAAAATGAACTGTGTTTATTTTAGTTTATCTTAATGTTTAGAGTGGCAGTGAAACTGTCACTAATAAGACACCATAAACGAACTTGGTGCTTTTAGTTGAAACAATGCAAATGTTTGCAGTTTTTAACTGCTACACCCTTTGGGTTCACTGCGCTTCAATTAAAAATTTTCGCAAACCGTTAAAACTTTCTACGAACAAACTTTTGTTGTGTTTTCTTAAGTGACCATACCGTAAGGCATTAAAGCACACCGCAAAACAGTTAAAACTATTGACGCCGTTTAAAATGTCGTTAAACAACAAAAACAACAACGACACCAATGTAATAAACGATGATTTTACTGAAAAGTTACGAAGTTAACGATCAATAAAAATAAAAGCTTTAAAACTCTACACTTGCTACAGAAAGTGGAAAGATTCACAACATGTTGCCTTGTGAGCTGTCAGGGAATTGACAAAAATAAGCAATCCTATAAACTTAATATCAAAGCAAATTAAAAAATCATAAATAAACGATTAAATCTGGATTTGTTGTGACGCTGCATGACACCAGAAAAGCAAAAATTAAAAATCAAAAAAAAAAAATAAATGTAAATCAAAAAATCGCACAAAAACTGCAGGCGCCATAAACACCTCGTCAAAATCGCTGAGTGGCATGCGCTAATTGAGTTTAAATATACGAAAGTAAAGAACAACAAAAAAAAATTGATAAATATGAAATATTAAACTTAGCGCACGATTTATTGTCGCATGTGCCACATTCAAAAGCAGATAAATAAAAACTAAAACTAAAAAAAAAAATGGAAAAAATTAATCAACAACTTTCGCTGACAATTTACACGCTTTCTACCATGGCGATGCGAAAACCATAACAATAACAAATAAATTAATTGTATGCATAAAAATGATAAATAATATTGTAAACACAACAACAATAGAATTATACTAAAACTGAAGTTTATACACAGCAGCACACACAACAAAGCCAGGCCAGGCTAGGCCAAGCCAAACTGAGATGAGTTAAGTTAAGCCAAGCCAAACGAACAACAAAGGGTTAATAAATAATTACAGACGCCCGCTCGATTGCACGTTACAGCCGCAGCAACAACAATAATAACAACAACTACAGTTATACGAACAAAATAAAATGTCTATGAATTAGCATATAAAAGCGCTACGTAAAGAGAATGCCAATATATGAGTAGTGCCAAACTAATTTGCCACATGCAGTTTTCTTTTTCTTTCTTTTTTTCTCTGTTTTACCTTCGTCTGCTTTGCCCAAATGCACATTGATTAATCTGCGCTGCGGCTTTGGTAGAGACTGAGGCTGCCACATGCAACGCTGCAACACGCGCAAAAATGAGTTGCAGTTTTAGGCCGCATTTGCACATGGCAAGGGAAAAATCCAAATTGGCTTTTGGCTTGTGGCTGACATCGAATGATGCAACTGACATGCTACGCTTCTTCACGCGGCGACTAATTACCAGGCAAGCGAACAAACCTAAACGCATGCAAGCCCAAAGCCAACGTAGTCACACCAGTCAGTCAGTGCTTGGCTGCCAGTACCCAGTAGTACCCAGGCCCAAACCTAACGCTACACAAAGCCAGCAGTCAGCAGCCACCAGCATAGTGCGACTAATTATTAGTTTCCAAGCAGATTTCAGCACTCGTGTGGATGGCTTTGTATGCATTTTTCCATGGCTGCATTGTTTCGACATGCTTTGTGTGGTTGTCGCATGCCCGGCACGAGTTCGTTACAGCTGCCGGCACAGCGCGCAGCAGTGACAATAACAATAACAATTTCGTTAATCACGCAGCATAAGCGTGTAATCAGACGCATATGAGTGCACATAAACACAGTCATGAGCCAGCACATAAACCAAATCGGAAACACTGAATACCATATTCAGTTAACATGTATTTCAATAAGTCCGATTTTCATGCTGTCGCACATTTTCACATGGCCTTTTCCCGGAATACGTAGCCTGATGATGCCAATCATCGCCAGCGTGTTATATATATTTATTTTTTTGTAACAATTATGTCAGCAAGTTGTCAGCCAGTTTGACAGGGCCGAAAATTCTGTTGCGCCAATGCCGCAAGGCACAAAGAAGAAAGTCGTTTGACGTGGCCTGGCGTGGCTGGCTCGGCTTGGCTTCGTTTGATTTGGCTTGATTTGTTTCGTTTTGCATTGGTCATTGGCTGGCTTTGGATTTGGATTTGTTTCTTGGTTTTGGTTTAGTATTGAGCGTACAAGTGATAGGAAAATTGCTTGGCACATCGCGTGATCTAGGCTAGATCTGTTGCATTTAAACGTTAAGAGTGAGAGCAGCGCTGTGAGTTTGTAAGCTGCTTGACACATATCAGTTAATGCGCTGCAGGTCAGCCAAACCAAACTTGTTTAAGCCAAACTTTGTTATTTACAAAAAATATTTTGATTTGACAAATTTTTGGCGTACAGCCGCGCTTAGCCTTTTATTGATAATTTCACTTGTCACATGCCTAGTTAAGCGAACGTATGAGTTGCGGGGCTAATCGTGTATCTGTAAAGTCAAGCATAAATGCAAATGGCCGCACTTTTCACAAAAACACACATTTTTGCATACATTGATAAATAATTATATTTGGACAACATAATGCCCAATCGGCTTGACCATTATATTGATATTGATTATCTCGGCATCGAAAGTTGTCATGTAGCGAATTGAATTTGCGGACCTGGTAGCCTACTTCAACAGCTTAACAATTAGTGCAGACCAAGAATGAACCATCTACATTGTACGCATGAAATAAGTTTATGATTTATAGCTTTAAATGGGCTCACACAGCAGAAGGCTTTTCGAATCGAAGTGAAGCCGTGCCAAGCATTCGCATCGCAGGCTTTTCATTTCTTTTGCATGCTTTGATAGGCAAAACTAAAAGCATAAAACATATTTGATGCTAACATTTATTATTTTATTTAAGGCAAAATATTTGCTTTCATTTTATGTGCAGCTGTGTCTCTTATTAAATTTTAAACTTATGTGCGAGAATAAGCAAATTTTCTATTTTTGTGCACAAATGCGTGAACAAAAGTAATTGCGTGCGAAATTCAACAATTAAAATGTAACAGCGGCAGAAATCAAACTATAAACTCAATAAAAAGTGAAACTTCTATTTTTTTTTATTTTGTTTGCCCTCCGCGCGGCAACATTTCAATTAAAAAGCTTATGATTACACTTTGCGTGCAGTTACACATTTTTTTTCGCATTGTTGTCTTCTGTAGCTGCTGCGACATGCCACAATTGCCGCAGTAAAATGTTGTGCCAATGTTTCGCATGTAATTGCATACGCTAGGCATCAATAATTTAGCTGCCATTATTAATTTATTACAATGACTGCCTACATATGTAGCATGTTCATAAGCCGAGTACTTGGCCACTTGGCACGCATTTGCTTTAGTGGCCATCATTAATCTTATGCGCAGGAAGCACGCATTTGCGCTATATTGCCTACGATTAATGCAGGTTTATTTATTTAGTTATATTTTTCTATTCGTTTTTTTTTTTTTTTCTTTTTTTGTTTAATTGGAAAATTACAACATGGCATTTGGTTTGATTAATCTCAACGTCACTAGCCACATGTTGCTCGGTTAATCTACGATTAACAGATAACTTTATCGTGGCTTGCATACTCGCATTTGCTGCAGCTTTACAAGGCGTACTGGCGTGCTTTGCTATGCCAGGGCAAGAGCAGCTTTAGTGTCAACGGCAAACAAGATTCCATAAAAATACATTTTGTGCACAAATTACGACGCCCACAAACAATAAAAACAAAAAACCCAAGTTAGAAAAATGTTAGGAGAAAAAATAATAGGAACAACTAACAACGTTTGCCCTTTGCCACATTTGGCTTTTGGCTTTTACGTTGCTGCCACAAAATAATTAACCTTGACTACACGATCAACAATGAACGATCCACAGCGCACCAAGAGACCCAAAACAGACAGTGACGCCTTAATGAGGCCCAAATAACGCCGCATCGAAAACACTTTCCATTGTTTGAACGTTCTCTGATGCTATACGTACTGCAAAACAATGCTTAAAGTTTATATAGTACAATAAAGTACAACAAAAACCGAAATAACAAATTACACAAAGAAACAAACCCAAAAAATAAGAAAAAAGAAAAGAAAAAAAAAACAATGAAAAATGCAAAGGTACCATAAAGACAAAGAGTGAGAGTGTAAACAATGCCTGTTTAAAAAACAAACTACAACAAGTACGGACCAAACAAACTGACACCTCTAACAACAGCTGAAACAACTACAAAAACAACAGCAACAACAAAAGAAATAGAAATTCATACACACAGCATGCAAAAGCCGGAAAAGTACACATTTCCCGCTTGTCAAAGTCTGCCAAAATACAAACGAGGCGCTCATTGCTTCGAAGAAGAGAAGAACAAATTAAGATCTCCGACCATTTGCAACTAATTGTAAATGTCTACTTGGCCAACAACGTGGATATTTACTTTAGGTGGGCGGCGGGCGGACGGACGCTTAGTTTGGCTGTCGGTTTGCCTTGTTGACTGACTGACTGACTAGCTGGCAGTGGTAAAAGAAAAGTTGGCGCGGAGAACATTTTTCCGGCGCATGCACTTATTGTTACAATTTTTCACGAACTTAACGCTACAAGCAGCCAGCCAGCGTCAGTTGAGCCAGCAGAGCAGGCAAAGTAAGCAAAACGCAAAGAAAACCCTATGAAAAGCGACTAACAACATTTTTGGTCCATTGCTTTCCTACTGCCAGCCAACACACAACACGCTCGACTTTGTGCGCTCAGTCGACTGACTGCCAGCCAGCATACGTATGCAAGTGCGATTGCGAGTTCGACTGGCTGACGGGATGTGTACTGGTACGTGTGTATTTTACTTTCGGTTTATGCTGCTGTGACTTTCTAGGTCTTGTCACAAGACGCGCTGCTCCAGCACACAGCGCGGCACAGCAACATGCCGCTACCCGCACTGCCACCGCTGGCACCGCCTGCGCATGCAGTGCGACTTTCATCACCGCCGCTCACCACTCACCACTTACCACTCTCCACACACCAGTCACCCGAAGAGCCATTTCCATTGGCTTAGTCGCTCGTCTTTAAGCTCGTCTCCGGTAATTGTACCAAATACTCAATTGCATTTAAATCACAATTTCTTGTGCTGCGCTGTGCTGTGCTGTGCTGTGTTGTTACTTTTGCTATTTGTTGTTGTTGTTGTTGTTGTTGTTTTGGTTGCTTGTCTCTGCTTGCAAGACGTAAATCAAGCAAACAAATTTCAATTTCAAAGCATGCCGCGCGCGCTCCCAAACACCAGCCATTTCTCACAATCACAGCCAAAAGTCTACGGCTGTCTAGTCTAGTCTACTGCATTATTCAATTTCGAGCATTTCACAAAATATTTTCGCTCTTAAAATTGATAAATAATTTATAAATGCGTTTGTTCTTGGTTATGGTCTATAAATTTACTTTCTAAAAAACCAAACCAAAGCAAAACCAAACGAAACAAATCGGAAAAACGAAAAAAACAAAAATTAAAATCAAAACAAATAATGTTGAAATTATTTGCAATGAGTTTCAATCTCAACTTTAACATCAGACATTCATTGGTTTTTTCCTTTTTTTTTTTTTCTTTGTTGTACTTGTATTTTTATTTTCTTCAAAACTTTTTTCTTGGCTTTTGTGTTATTAATTTTACTTCTGACTTATTTTCAAGCTGATTACTTGCCACATTGTTGCTATTGCTGCTGTTGTTGTGGTTGTTGTTGTTGTTGTTGCGATGCGTGCAATTGTTCGATTTTCACTCGCCCGTCGCTCGTCGTGTCAATCATTTACGCTTTTTAATGGCCAACAATCGAACCTTTAACCTCGCCAGATCATTATTATTGACCAAGACTTTGTTGCTTCCACACACTGCACTCACTATACATCGTGCAGTCTTCTGCTGCGGCTTCTTCTACTTCGCCTTCTTGCTCTTGGTGGTTGTTGGCTGGTGCATTGTGGCAAGATGCGCCATACGCGACTGTATATCAGTCGGTGTTGTTAATCACACGTCGGCATCTTAATTTTTGTTATTTCTACATTTGCTGTTCAATTAACGTTTTCCGTAAGCGTTACATCGACGTTACATTATATACCCTGCACAGTCAGACCATTTGGTGGCTTTATCAGTTTTTTTACACAGTTTGTAACAGCGAAACGAAAAAAAAATAAAAAACCAAAATCAAACGTGCGGGTCACACAAAAAGTTCATCAAGGGATCACAAAATATAATTTTTCTCATCTCTTGTCTGCAGATGATCCTTACACAGGTGTAAGCTAGCGACTGTCTACAATCCCGGTACCGGTCTATATGCTGCCTATGTGCGTAGTGCGCAAAGCAAGTGTACCGCGGCACTGCGCTGAGCAGCCCTTTGCTTTGTTTTATTGCTAATACCTGCTTTAACTCTTTCGCAGCTTGCTCACACGCGGCTTGTCTTATTGGCCATTTTTTATTTAGTTTCTGTTTTTTTTTTTTTACGTTATGCTGTGTTTTGCCAAACGATAACGCAGTAGCCTTGCAATCAGTTTGACGTATGGTTTTTATTTAAGCGCAATTTATGCTCACTGCGTTTTCACGTTGTGTCGAAGCAAACACTGCCATGACCGCAACATTGTCTGCAAGGGTCTTTAATTTTCTTTTAGCTTGTTTAATTGCAAAAACAAAAAAAAAAACAAAGTAGTTGCCATAAATGACATAGTGTTGTACTCAAGATTAATAGGATTTTACAATTCCTCTGAAAGACAGTAACTAACATGCTGATGTCTATATGAAAGTGTTTTTTTGCTTGGTTCTCCTACCTATTAATACACTTTCCCAGGCAATCAGCAGTACAGAAAAACCAAGCAACTGCAATTGTGGAATTTATGATGTCTAATGTTTCTGTGCCTAGTTGCGATTTTTAGTTTTTTAAACGTATATATTATGCGGCAGTAGCAGCTATTAAATTCTTAATTAAACCGCACAAACTTAATTGAAGCCAGTGAGACAAGCAAAGAAAAAAAATTCCAACCACACCCAAAGTCTACAGCAGAAAATTGGCCGACTTTAAATTGAGCCATTTTCAAAACCAAAATAAATGAACATTTAATTATGCGCATTTTCCATTAATGCCATTAATTTAATTGCACTTGACAGGCAACCAAGGAAAATCAAACAAAAAAGACAAAGTGCACTTTAAAAACATCTGCCAATAAAATAATTTTTTTTTTTTAAATACAGTAACAAAAACCCGACAGCAACATTTACTCAACGCTGATACATTTATTGTTAATACAGCAGCAACAAGTGAATGCCTGCACAAAGCAACAGCAGCAGCATAAAAATACAATAAAAACAAAATTTCAAAACAACAGCAAAAAGAAATACTAGAATGTTTATAATATAATAGATAAATACAAACAACAAGAGCAGCACAACAATAGCTGCAACATAAAAACCAACAACAACGCCAATATTAGTCAATAAAACAATAAAAAGCAGCAACAGCAATATCAGGAGCAGCAGCAGCAGCTGTTGTTAGTAGAGTAACAACTTTTACTTCTGCAGCAACAATAACAACAACATGCGACCGTTTGTGAACTGGCAGCATTTGCAGCTAAGCTTTTAGCTTTATGCGATTTGCTCCCTGGTGCCTGCTGCCGGTTGCTAAACAACAGCAATTGACGCGTGCTGTGTGCTGCTTAAGTTTTGCAGTCAATAAAGGCGTTTCAAAATATTTATGATTAGCACAAAAAGAAGAAAGTGCTAAAGTGGGCGTTGCAACGGGCGTTACGACAAATGAATGCAATGCAAACTGGTCAAAATAAAAAAATTGTAAAACCAAAAAGAAAAAAATAGAATTGACACAAATTCTCTAGTGTTAAAAGTGTGTTTTTTGTTTTTGTCCGTGTTTAAATAAATGAACAGTAAAAGTAAAAGAGCAACCGCAACCAAATACAACAACAATCATAGAAAAAATTGGCTTAACTTTTACTACATGAATGCGCTAGCGAGCGCGCGCCACAGATCTGTTGATGATTAGAAATGAATTCGCAACATGTTGCAGCTACATGATGAATGTTGCTAAGCACCGGGCTTGGCTTAAAGCGCAGATTTAATGTTTATGTCTTGCTAGACGAAAAAAGACAAAAAAAAAACAGTATGCAAATGAAAATATTTTTTATATATTTCTGAGTTGCATATTTTTTGTTTCCTTTTTTCTTTTTTTTTTCTTGAGTTTTTACTGCAGTGCATTTCGGGGTTTGGCATGAATTTAAATTGCTAATACGTAGCGTTAAACTTAAGGCATCCACGGCGAATCTTCAATTTCTCTTTTGCATTTTACATTGTCGTTGATGTTGTCTTCGTCTTTGTCTGCGCTATCTCGGTTTTTTTTTTTAGTGTAGTTCTTGCTGAAGAATTTTGCTTGTTGGTTTAATGCTGTCTACTAAGGTCAGCAGCGTCAGCAACAGCATCAACAACAGCAATAGCAATTGCAATAGCGGCAGCAGTTGAAGATTGAATCTTATGCATAAATGCGCAAATTTTATGCCAACGGTAAGCAAAAAAAAAAAAAAAACCAAATCCATTGCCTTTGTTGCTGTTGTTGTTGTGTTATGGGTTTTTTAGGTTAATAACAAAAAGATGCATGAAGCAGCATGCTGACCACAGTCAGTATGCAACTGTCCATACGTCCATACGTCCATCGGTCCATCCGTCTATCATTGCACTGAAGTGACGCTCGTTGTCTGTTGAGTCGAGAAGTTCAAGTCCTCTGGAGCTCATTGTACATGAAGTAAACTTTACTACAGCATGTTTTTGTCTTCAGGGTGGCTTGCGAACATCTAAAGATTTATTGTTGCAAACGTGGTTTATTGCTGCTGGATGTTGTAATACAAATAGAGACGTTTGTTGCACATTTCAGTTGCACACAAAACATAAACAATGACATAAAATGCAGTTGAAAAATTTATTTCATGGTTTTCTTGCTGCGAGACATGATTTACGAGCGAATGTTCTTTAAATATCCTTTGACTGCATGTCGGTCGAGTTAAATGGCTTCTTTAAGACAACACTTGAGGTGCAGTCTTTTTTTTTTAACTAAGATGCATACAAAAGCATCGCTATGTTGAGGTGGTTTCAAGGTCTGTTTTTGCGCAATCACTCTGTGGCTTGCGGTGGCGACTACTACATGGCAGGTATCCTTTTAGTTTAGAGTTTGCTTTAATTTATTTTAGATTACATTAAAAGCACAACAATATTCTAGCCCAGAGCATTCTAAGCCATTGAACCTTTACTAGCTTCTTAGGCGCCACATCTTTTTTTTTTTAGCATCATTAGTCGACTCTTAATGAACTAACAAAATAAAATAAAAATAATAAAGTGCGCTGCAGGCAGCAAGAAGTGTTCCTTGCAAACCTAAAATTGCCTTTGTTAGGGTTAATGAAATGTGTGTGTGTAGACGATCGCAGCATTCTGCTTGCACTTTAATGTGTGCTACAAAAAAAACCAAACTAGTTTGAAAATACAAGACCCTGATTATTTGTTCGGTTTTTTGTATATTAAAAAACTAAAGCGGCAAACTGATAAAACTTTCTAATCGTATTTTATCTGCTGCGTACCAAACGATTTTAAAGAACTTTTAAAACGTGACCCTTCGCTTTTTGTAGCATTCGTGAAAACTTAAACGAAATGAAGGAATCGACGTCTAAAGTTCAAAGCCCCAACCAAACTTTATAAAATGTCTAAAAATAAAAAAATGTAGTCCAATTTTTCTTTTTTTTGTTTTGTTTTGGTTTTTGTTTATTTACTTTTAATTTTTTTTGCTGTGTTTTTCAAAAAACCAGTCATGAAAAGCGAAACACGACACGACCTTACTCATCATCACAAAATCATTTTAAGTATTTACCCTGAGAAAAAAAAAAACAACACATATTCTGTGGTAAAATTTCTTCAAGTAACATTCAAAATCGGTTACTCTCAAAATTTCACTATCAACACAACAAAGTCTTCAGTGGCTTGAGAAAAGTTTGCTGATTGCACGACAAGCGCTTAATAACTTCATCAATGCAAACTGACATACAAAAACGCACAAAACAGGAAGTCTTGCCTATTGACATAACCACAAGTAGAAAAGCCAAAACACAAACAACAAAAGAAACAAAAGCGAGCAAGAAAAAGAAGAAGAAGTAGTCTAAAAGAAAAAGATGAAGCCAAAGCAAAACACAATTTCCGCTTACCTGGCTTTGACTGCGACAACGACAGACGACAGACGACGGACGAAGACAACGATGACGATGGCGATGACGACGGTGTAGGCGACTGTGACTGTGACTGCCATGTACACATACATAAACTGATTGACTGCTACTTGACACAATTTAATAAGAAAGGCGGTGGGCGACGTGTTGGAAATGTTGGGTTATAAACTTTTTCACAACAACAGAACAACGTGCAGAATAAGTGACAATTTCCATAAAGAAACGTCTAAGAGGCGCTTAACAACAAAAACACTTACAGGAAAAGTATAAAAAATAAAACAATAACACCAACAACAAAAAGGACTTAAGTGAAATGCATAAAGTGACAACAAAGCAAAATAAACCTTTTGCTTTTTCTTACATAAAACAAAAACGACTAAAGCAATAACAACAACAAAAACAACAACGAAACCAACACACAACTTTTATGCGCGCATATTACAAGCGACAGCAGCAGTGAACTGACATCAGCGTCAAAAATGAAAAGAAAAATAAATAAAAAAAAACAAAAAAAAAAGAAGAAAAAAACGAAAACGTTAAATATTTGTGCAAGTATATCGTTGTGTGATTACAGCTTAAAGTACTCAATGCAATAACGAAGGCAACAACAACAACACTAGACAAGCGTTTGTAGTTTGCTTTGTGAAAGGTCTGCAGCAATCGCAGATTGATCAAAATAAAAAAAGAAAAGCTAAACAAGGCAATGCAAAGCAAAGCTTAGCAAAACAGACTCACTTCAGGTTGTTGCCGCTTCAATTTGAAATGACAGCAAACATAGCAACACAATGACAACAATAACAACAAAAACATCAGCAACAGCAGCAGCAACATCAATATGAAAAATCTCATTGCATTTGCTATCACGCTCGGACTCACACACGGCGGCTCTTTCGGCTCTGACTGACTGCCTACCCTCATCGGCTTGGCTTGGCTTGGCTACGCCGCCGCACTGACTCGTGCACGTTCTTTTCGCTGCCAGTTTTTCGTGCATACATAAAAAAAAAAAAGGAAAAACGAAAAAAATAAATGGTCAACAATTGTCGTTCATGTTGTCGTTGTTGTACAATTTGTTGTCATTTGTTGTTGTTTGTCGTTTGTTTATTTGTCCAATTTTTTTTTTTTTCTTTTCTTTTGTATTGCCTGCCCCCCATTTCACTTTGCTTATAAGTAAACACTTGCTGCTGCATGCTTTTATTTTCCATTTGATTGAGTGTCGGCACTGAATGCAAATGAGTAATCAAAACCATCTGATTGCCGGTACTGGCAACAACAACAACAAAAACAATAATAGCAAACATTGCCAATTTAAGGGGGAAAACACATAGCTTAGCTATGGCAAGAAAATGAGAAAATAAACTACATGAAAAACGCCCGCAACGAATTTTGTAGCGCAATCTTAGAGGAATCTATATGCTGCCGCATCTGCCACTGAAGATTCCAACGAAATCATTAAAATAACAAATTGCGCACGAAAACGCAACAACTAATTCAGCAATAACAACAACAGTAACAACAACAAACAAATAGCCACACACAACAACAAATACAATACAACTATACTGTACTGTACTGTACTGGCCAGAGTAAAACTACATAAATGGACAAAATGGACAAAACCGCAGTGAAATTCGTGTTCCAATTGGAAAATATTTTGCTGAATTTTCTTCTTTTTCGCTCGTTTTACTTAAGCAGCAATAAGCATGCAATTTCATACTGTTGCCGTTTGCAGAAGAAACCGCAAATTGAATGCAACAACAAATAGTACAAAAAGGGTATAACGACAACAACAACGACAACAACAACGACAACCACAACAACCAAAGCAACAACAACTTCTAAGCTGTGGCAGCAATTACGGCGCAGCCAAGGCGCAGTTGGACACAGAGGAACTTAAAAACAGAAACAAAAAAAAAATAAAATAAGCACCAAAAGAGCACTTTCTAGCCAAGCGGCAGTGACGCGGCTATCATGAAGCCATCGGAGTTTATCATTTTCATCAATTTTTGGGCATACGAAGAAAACTGAAAAACCAAAATGCCAAAGAACAAAAAAATAAAAAAAAAAATAAACAAAAAATCAAAAAAGAAAAAAAGAAACCGCAAAACAGACAGTAATGCAAAAAAGAAAAAATGAAATACGAGCAAATAATTTTTTTTTTTTGTTTTGTATACCTTCTTTTTTTTTTTCTTCTCGGTTTCGACACACGTCGAAAAGCAAAAGTCGAAAAACTTCGACTCGACGCTGCGAAATAGGTTAAAGCGTGTACTGCAGGCGTGTGTGGCTTGAAATGGAAATTTATGTTACTGCAAGGCGCTTTGTGCACTCCTTCAGCACGTAGCTAAGTATGCCATTTAAAAAACAAAAAAAAAAAAAAAAACAATCCTAAGGAAAAATTGCTAAGGAAAAAGCAAAAATAAAACTTCAACTGAACCTTAAAAGGCATGCAAGGCATGCCAGGCAAGCCGGCAGGCAAGGCAGTGAAAACAGGCAAAGTGAACCTTTGCTTCGGCTAATTGCCATGTACTACACATGTTTTATTAATCACTACACAACGCTAACAACGAAATTAACTCGCGCAGATACATTCGCACACACACACACACACTCGCATACACAGGCATATGTGACGTTTGTGTTTGCTTTTGTATTTCGATTCACATGGAGCAGCTCTGAGATACTTACGGTGCTCTTCAATCAATGTCAGCGTACAATGGCAAAAAGCTAGCATTTTATTTTGGTTTTCTGCAAAAATTAATGAGTTTGAATTTACAGCGTGAAACTAGGCAGCAACAACAACTGCAGCAGCAGCAGCAGCAGCAGCGCCAACAAAAATATAAAAAAACAAAAACTGCATTTAACGCAGACTGCAGCAACTGCATTATGGGCTTAAAAGATTTCAATGTCTGTCGCTGCATGCTGCGTAATTTGATATTCGACAGAGCAGACATGTGTTCGTACTCGCACTCACATTCGCACTCATACCCGTACCCGAACCCGTACTCGTACTCGTACACGCACAACTAAGTAGGTATACGTGAAATGCTGCCATGAGTTACAGCCATGCACGACGAATTCAGCTTAGAGCAGCTTAGCTCAACTCAACGCGACTTAACTCAACTCAACTGAACTCAGCTGAACTGAACTGAACTGCACTGAATTGTATCTAGTATCTTTTACACGTCGTAAGTGCAACTAATAAATTAATGCGCGCATAGCATACAACTGACATTTGCAAGCGAGTTTCTTTTTGTTGCTGCTAGTACTTCTTCCTCTTCTTCGTCGTCGTCATCATCAACAACATCGTCGTCATTATCATCATCATCATCACTTAGTGCTACTTCGTTTTGCAGTTAACATGGCTGCGAATGTATCTATGGCTACGCATCTGCATGGTATGTATCAGTGTGTGAGCTGTCACAAATGCAAACGTGCGTTGTGGCTACTACTAAGACATATATAATGCCACTGCCATGGCCACTGCCATTGCCACTGCCAGTGCCAAGCAAACAAGAAAATCCTGGGCAAATTACTTTTTGTGCGTAAAATATTTATAGTATGGTGAAATTGGCATTTAGTAAGTGTACCAGCACATACTCTGCAAATGTAGCTATTGCTGACGGCCACCTAGAGCATTTAGAAAGCTAATTTATATGCTAACCTATTTGGCGTTGACGCTCAACAAAACGGTGGCTTAATATGCCTGTAAAAAAGCTTAGGTAAACTGCCCAAGTTTTAAAGACTTTTAATAAACAAAATACAAACTTCAGCAAACAATTTAGCTTATTAAATAACACCCAAACGACCGGAAAAAACACTTGGGCAAATGTACCAAGTCAGCTTATGTGCTTTAATAGCATGCCAAAGTCGCTGACTAAGTGAAAAAAAAAACTCTGTAATACAAACATGTAGGCGCCGTATTAAATTCTGTGCCGTTCACGTGTGTAATGCCGCGTTTATTGCCTGCTGTTAAAACATTTCGATTCACATGTTTACTCAACACCTTCGTATGCTAATACCAACACTTGCCTGTGCAGAGTCTGCATATGCCTCACTTGGCTCGCACTCCTGTTGATTTGAGTTGTTTTATTAGTTGTGCGCTTTTGAAACTGTTTCGATGACCTGCATAAATTCTCACAATTCTATATGTATTGCCAAGTTGCACGGCACCTTTCACCCCACTTTGGCACTCGCACTCCTATCGTCGTGCGGGCATAGTTAAATCGTCAGTTAGTTGGTTTCACACAAACACACTTACACACATACACACATAGATACATAGAGAGAATAATGCTGGCTCATGCAGCTAATAAGCACGACGTCTTACTGGCGGCTTTCATCTATCCATTGAGCGCTGGCCATAATTATGCTTATATTCCACATTATCATTCATTTAATTATGATTGATAGCTGTAAAGCTTAGCGCGCTTTGATTTGTATCTATCTCTGTGTATTGGTCGGTTGGTTGTTGAAACAACACAACAACACAGCAACAAAATGCAGAAATAAGCAAACAACAGTTAGCCTGCCTATAGCTGCTGCTGATTGATTTCAACGGTCGTGTCGAATATAAATATTTTGTATTTTTTTTAGTTCTTTTTTCATTTTGTACTTTTTCGTTTATTTTGATTCTTGTTTGTTGTTTCCTTGCTCAGTTGTTTGTTTTCTTTGTTGCGCCTGCTTAAGCTTAAACTCGTCGACATTTGCGCACATTATTCGCATTTGTTTAGACAATAAAAACTAATGTGGATATTTATGACAAAATTGTTTTTTTCTTGGCCACTGCACACACAAGTATTCTTGCGGTTGATTTTTATAGTCGCTTCGATTATTATTTGCTTAAACACTGAGAGGAAGTTTATGTATGTGTGCAGCTTAGCCAATCAATATGGCATAGGCAATGCTTAACCCCAAAAGAGGCAACAAATGAATGCGAAAAGGTGGCTTGGCTTTTCGCTTTTTCCCCCCCCCCCCCCATCTTTGTGCTTTTCGAGAACAGTCAAATACCACTTTTGACAGACTTTGTTTGCTTGGCCAAAGAAATGCAATACTTGACAACAACAACATTTACAACAACGTCGTGGCAGCTACAGCAAATGCGATGGCAATGGCAATGGCAACGGCAAGAGCAGAAGTACCTGAACGTAACAAAATGCAGAGAAATAAAAACCATATTTGTTGCGAATGAAAATTATTTCTTGCCATCGGTCTTCACCCATCGCTAAATGCAAATCGAGGTTAGACAAGTTAAACGGGTACTCGGCGTGCCAAGCGCAAAGCGTGCGATGGAGTAGTAACAGGGTTGTCGCTTACACAGTCGAACTGTCACTCAGCTGCTCACCAAGTTGCTCCTTAGTTTTGGCGCTTACCTAGCTCAGCTTACCAAGTTGCTTGCAGCTTTTATGGGAGTTGTGCATTTTTGCAGTTTCTTTAAGCAAAGAATTTTTTTTGCTGCCATTTGTTTTTGCAGTTGTTGCTGTTGTGTGTTGTGTTTGTATGTTTGTCGCTATCGTCGTTGATGATATTACTTTGCTATTTCAGGTGCGCAATTGCTGAGTGTATTAAATTTGGCTTGCAGTTGTTACTCTTACCCAAGTTGCGAGTATTTCATTCTTTTGGTAACATTTGACATACTTGCTAAGTTGAATACACTTTTGGCTTTACATTGTATTAACTTTGTTAAGTGCTGATTAGTTGCCTCTTTTGGTCTTTGACTTTTCTACTTTACTAGCATTACTAGCATACTATAGCGTGGCATAACATTAAAAGGAAATACATAACAAATTAATTAATGCACTGAAATTTCTTAATAAAAAAATATACTCAATTAGTTTATTCACTTATTATACTGACCATAAAAAGACTAGCGAGTGACTAGAGATCTTTTCAAGATTGAATCGATTGAACAGTTTATTAAGAGCGGAGATTTGCATACGTTTTGATTTGCAAGACCCACATTCCAAGCGAGTATTGCCAACTTCAAGACAAAAAACAAGATGCCTAGCAGCAGTTGACCACACGCAGACTAAGCGCAAGCCAATAATAAAAACTCAAGCTGAGAAAATGTTAGAAATTTATGAATTTATTTGTGCAAAAATGAAAGAAAGACAGCAAACAGCAAGAGAAAAAAAAAGATACAGTAACTCGAAAATAGCTTCGCAAATACTTCAATTATTGCATTGCACTAAGCAAGTGGCTATCCGGCATAATTATTATCATTGTTGTTGTGTATTGTTGCCGTTGTTGTTGTTGTACCTATTGCTGTCAGGTTAATTGTGACTATGGAGAAAATCGAAACGAATGTTCGAAAGCAAGACAATTGCGAAAAATATGACAAACAATAGCAACAATGGTAACAACAGCAACATCAACAGCCACAACAACAGCCACAACAACAACAATAAGTAGCAACAAAATCGTACAAAACAAAACGGAAGCATATAAAGCACACAATTGTGATTAAGCACAACTGCGAGCTGTGAGCTGCGAGCGATTGCTAAAAGCGATCAATGTCAAATGTTGATTCGACACACTCACACACACTCACTTGGCACACACACACACGAGCACAAACAAAAGCGTGTGCCACATAGGCATTGCGATTTACTCTAACGGCGTTTAATGCGCTAAATGCGTCAGGTATTAAAATAATTTTCAATAAAATTAAAAGAAATGCGCCGAGGAAATGCCGCAAGTCCACATTTGCTCGTAAAAAAACAAAAATAAAAGGAAAAAAAACTCATCTTAACTAAGAAGCGCAGAAAAACAAAAACCAACTAACTAATGAAGACATTAAAGCAAGAAGACGATGATGAGGGCAAAGTCAAGGTATGGCAGCAATTTGGCTCGAGGGCATCTTTAGCTGCGAATGCCAAAGCAAACGGAAATGCATAATTAACACAATAGTAGAAATATCAAAAAGAAAATGTCTGCAGACAACAAAAACAAAATGAAACAATGTGATAAAACGGGGAAAATCTCTACGCAGCACAAACTAAGAAAACAAAGCGCGAATGCGCCTCAGGGCGTGTACACTAAGAAAAGCAAAAAATGATAGAAAAAAAAAAAGAAAAAGCAAATAAACAGGAGATAAAGTTGATGATGCTGCATTGTGCGGCATCTCGCACACTCGCACAAATAATGTTTGTTCGCCGAGAGTTGGCGTCAAAACGAAAATTGCAATAATTATGCGAAGCAAATTAGTAGCAAAATATTATATGTAGGCAGCAGCAATAATGCTGCAGAACAAAAAACTAACAAAAACAAACTATAAAAAAACTATAAAAAAACTATAAAAAAACCATATTGCGAGTGGAACAACATGGCGTATGCTTAATTAAATTGGCCGCGCCGTTGTTGCGGCAATGTGGCAACGAGTCAAGGCGTACACCCGCAGGCAGCCTGACATTATCGTCGGCGTTTGCTGTTGATTACAATCAAACAAAGTCGGGGTCGTCGTCGGCGTCGGCATCGGCTTTAGTTTAAAGTCGCTTTGAAAGTGCAAGCAACAGCGAGAGGCGGCTAATAAATCACTTTAGAAAGTTGCACGGGCGTGTTGCGCCTGCGCACGTAAGGAAGAGAGCACAGAGTGCCCAGATTATTGTTTGAAGCGTACAATGGTCGGCAATAAATGCAAATTTATTTATAATTTTAAATTGCATTATTAAATTTGATGTATGTGTATTTATTATCTTGTTTGTTAAAAAAAAAAAAAAAACAAGCAAAAATATAAACAAAAAAAGAAAAAAAAAACTTTTCTAGCTAAAGCAAAAAAAACTAATTTCGCTTTCTTTTATCGTTTTTCTTCTTTGCAGGTAAGCCAAAGCACAGCAGCAGTCAATGTATGTTTCTAAGCGTAAGTACGTATAATGGCTTAGAGTGAAGCTAAACAAAACAAAATGTGTTTTTGTTTTTTTTTTGTCTCGCTTTATAAAGAAAAAGAAAAAAAAATTGTTATTTATCAATGCTAAAGACAACTGTAAACATTTTGACCACGGCCTTTTGAGCTGTCGAAATGCGAATAGGAAAGGCCTAAGGCAAAGAAAAGTTGCTGCCTGGAACGTGTTCGTTTAAAAAGCCAAATTAGTTTGGCGACTCCACGCTTTGGCTGTGGCTTTGGCTGTGACTTTGGCTAACAAGTAAATTGGCTCTCTGTGGACAAAGCGACGCGCGAATGTGTGTCATACAAAGTTGCGAGCGCACGTAGATTGTATCGGCGTATCTTTGTTCATTATTTATTTTATTGGGATTAGAATCACTGTGAGTAACGTTATTCTCTGTGATTTTATAGGCCAGAGATTTCACAAATCTGTGAAGCCATAAAGCAGACAGGCCACTGATTGATTATTAAATTTTTCTTTGGAATTAGTGAGAATGATCATGATGCCATTGCTCGGTCATGAGCAGTTTGTCATTTTCACCTATTAAGATAATAACTTAAGGCGCACACCTAAGCCATCGCATGCCGACATTTTTCAAAAATGACAACAATAGTTTTAATGAATGAATGAATGCAGTGAAAAGCAAGCATCACAAAAAACAATAACACAAAAATACACTTGTTGATAATAAGTTAGGATAAAGGTATTCATGGTAAAAAATAATATAAAATGCATTTGATATTGTAAGTTGCGAACTCGCCAGATCAAAGCAATTCAAAATATGACTGGAACTCAAGTAAGGTATGAAAGTTTACAGCTAGCAACGGAGGTAGCCGTTCCACAAATCCGGCATTATCTCACGTTAAGCAGACATGCCATGTTTCTGAAAGCAATAGAGCGAACAGAAAAACAGTGCAAAGCAATGTGGGTCTTGACACTACAAAAGGCAGCAACGACATTATTTTTTCTTGGCTCAGATAATTTTATTGGCTTAATCTTTGCTTGCGTTTGCTGCCTGCATGCCAAACACGCTTGCCACCTGTTTCAGTCGGAAAGTGACACACGCCTCTTTGCATGGCTTACGATTCAGCATAGCAGCGTAAACAATTTATTACTCTGCGCATATCAGTAACATAATTTCCGAGTACACGCACATGCAGCTACACACACACACACACACACACACACGCTTATATACCTACATAAGTCATTTAAGAAACACATGCATAGCGAATTGATATCAATCTGTGCGCTGCATTAAACGCGCATGGGCAGCCTGTCAGACGGCATAGAAACGCACCGAAACTTGGCAGCCATGTGTAACAAACCAACTAAAAAAAAGTAATATAAAAAACCAGCGAGTAGAGACAAGTGCGCAAAGCGGCAGCAGCCGCAACAGCAGCTCGACAAAATTAAATAATCGAATGGGACATGTTTAACATGGCACATGCAACATTCCGAGCAGCCTTTGTTGGTTGCTGACGCTTCGGCTTCGGCGTGGCTTAGCATGGTTTGGCGTGGTCTGGTGTGGTGTCACTTGATTTGGCTGTGACTACGCGTGTTCATAATTGTTAAAACGCGCGCAAACACAGTTGTTGCCAGTGGTTCTTGTTGTTGTTGTTGTTGTAGTCGTTGTTGTTGCTGCTGCTGCTGCAGCCACCATAAATGGTGCGTAGCGCAAAAGACAATTTGCCACATTTGCAATTTGCGTTGCATTACGTCGCCTTGCATTGCATTACGTCGCTGGCATTGTGGTCTTGGCTAGGCTGCTGTGCAGTGTTTTGCCAAAGCGTTAAATGTGTCAAGTCGCTTAGCAGCAACTGAGCAGACTTCAGGCAACAGGTAACAGGCAACAGATGAGAGAGAGACACAGTAGCAGCGCGCAAAATGTTTTCATCTCATGTTTTTGCTACGCAATACAACTTAAAATAGACACGAGCTGCAGCGACATGCGACAGCCAACTTGCAGCCTTGCAACGTGTGCAGCACACAGAGCAACCTGCTACATTTATGCCACACGTTTGTCTGGTTTGCTAATGTCAGATTTCCGCTTGGCTTTGTCGACGTCGCCTTCGCCGCCATTGCACGTTCCGCTGCACTCCGCTATGGTGGCCAGCGTTGCCATTTGCTAAGTCTGCTGCCTTTTGCCTGCTGTCTTTCTACCTGTTCGCCATTCGTTATGTTTACGCATTCGTTCGCTGCTTTAAGCAGCAGCAGCTGCCTGTAGGCAGACAGCAGACAGCAGTTAGGCAGCAGGTAGGCGTGCCTAATTGACCAACGACCTTTCATATTAACCCATTAAATGCTCGAGCGGAAGTTGTTGCATACTTTTCGTGCACACTGTTCCATGCTGCTTCGCACCTGGCTGTGCATGTGTGTGGTCAGCGTCATCCTGTTGCCAGCGATGTGCCACACCGCACTCGCATAGTCGCACAGTCACACACCCCAATGCGCTTTAGCTGCTCTCGTTTCGTTTCGCTTCTTTATTGTTTTATAGACTCTGCATCTTCTATTTGTGCTAATATAGACAACAATAACAACAGCAACATCAACAAACACGAGTCATTAATCTTGGCCACGCAACGCAGTAAGCAGTTCATTTGTCCAATGTGCTGCTGATTTATCTGACTCTGCTTTACTGCTTGACTGTGTTTTTATTTTCATTATTGTCTGTTTTATTATTTTGAACATGTCTCACTCGTGTAGATAAGTCGCCTAATTACGTCGCTTACTCGTCATAAAAGTACAACAGGCGCATGTCACTCTGCCGGTTACTCCACTTACTTATGTCTAAGTATTTTGGCCGCAGCTAAGCTCAGGTTTTCTTTTTCTATCTTTTTTTTGTTTTTATGTATGGTTACATTTTGGTAGACACATTTGCGCAAGTTTGTTGAACTTTTAATGAGTTCATGCTGAATTCTTTATTTTTTCTTTTTTTTTCTTTTATTATTATTTGTTTCGTTGCCATTGTGTAATTAGTTTTTTATAGAAATGTGCAGCAATTGCTGGCATGACAATTTTTGCGGCAACATTACTGTAACTGTTGCTGCTTATGTGCTCTTTCTGGCTGCCTGTGTGAGCACTTTTTGGCATAACACTAAACACGCGTCGTCACGCAGTGCTTTCGAAAGCAAACTTCAAAACAAGCCACGTTTTATGCATGATGAAAAAAATACACAACAACATCAAACACACGAAGTGCACACACAGCTCAAGTACTGTGAATTGCGCAAATCATTTGCAATACACAAATCACATGAAAACCCGCAGCAATAACAATCACCCGAATGTCTATGTCTGTCTATAGGGATCTAACTACACTACACTATACTACACAAACAACAACAACATTCAACCAGCCAACCAGCCAAGCAACTAACGGCAACGGCAACGACAACGGCAACGGCAACCACTACAGCAACAACAATGGATGATATACGCTTTAAAGTGTTTGCATGCTTTAGGATATACTTTTTTTTATTTTTGCCAAATCAAAAACTTTTACCTGACACGGCGCTAAGTTAAGTGCTTCGACTGTTGTTATTGCTGCTGCTGCTGTTGTTGTTGTTATTGTTATTCTTGTTGTTGTTATTGTGTTTAGTTATATTTATGATGATGATCATGATGGTGATGATGATGATTATGTTTATGACGATGACGATGTTGATGTTGATGTTGATGATGACGCTACATTATGCACAAACCGGAAAAATAGTTTGATAATAAACTAAAACGAGCAACTATGTACAAAAAAAAAAAAAAAAATGGGCGAAAACCAGAGCAAATGGCAACAAACAGCTCACAACATACAACACACAAGCAGCGACGTCGTTTGCTACGGTGACCAGGGCAATGGCGGCGGCTACGCTAGCTGGTTTTGCATGTGAAATTCTACTTAATAGAAAAACAAAAAAAAACAAAAACAAAAATCTCGTTAGCAAGTCAACATGCGCAACGTAAAGCACACTCGATATGAATGAAAAGTTGAAATGTATACAAAAATTTCGGTAGTTTTGTAATATGCCCCAAGCAAACATCTTGGCGGCAGCAAAGATTTCACGCTTTGTAAACAGCAGCAGCAATAGTAACAGCAACAAACAAATAAAAAGTAGAAAAAAAAAAAAAAAAATAAATGTTAAATAAAACAGAAAAGTCTAAAAACCAAAGAAACAAAATATTCACTCGAGCGACCAACAATAAAAATTTCATTTTCACTTGACGCACGTCGTGAAACATAAAAAGCTAAAAGTAAAAATTTAAATAAGAAACTACGCACGGATATGCCTGATGACTTTAAGCGAGAGTGTGCAACTTAAGATAAATGCCATAATAACAATAATAATAATACAAACAACAGCAACAACAACAACAAACAACTACAATAATTTAAACTAATTTTCTATTCTTTATGGTTTTCATTGTATGAATTTTCGTTGCAGGGGCAAAACACTTTCACAAAATTAAACGAAATTAAAGTTATTAAAAAAAAAAAAAAACAAGAAACAAGCAACAACAAATATACACAACAACAAAACAAAAGCATATGAAAATGAAATGGAAATGAAAATTATTTATTAATTACACAGCAGCAACACAACACAAAACACGACTGAGTGCGGGTGGTGGCTCGTACGGGGGCAGGGCAGTGGGTGGCGTCGCTAATGTTGCTGTTGATGTTGTAGCAACTGTCAAGCGCAAAAGTTCTCATTTACATGCGCAAACAAAAAGTGAAATGTTTTTTGTGCACGCACACACACACTCGTACACGAGTGTATACTATAAATAAATACAAGAAGTGCTGCGCGCACTCATGTCAGGCAAATGTAGCTACGCATGTATGTTGTACACATCTCGTAACTCACTGTCGCCTGTCCACAGCAGCAGCAACAGCATCAGCAGCACCAACATTAAAAGCAAATTAAAAGCTCTTGTGCAAATTAGATTTTCACCCAAAAATTATCAATTCAATTTCAACAAGGCAACAGTAACGACAAGAGAAATAGAAACAGCAACAGCGTGCAGCGTAAAATGCGACAATAAATAAATTATTAAAGATTCTTTCCGACTGTGTGCAACATTTGCCGCTTGTAATTAGGCAGCAACTTTCGATGCCATGAATTATTTAAACAATGAAGACATCCATCGGCAAGGCAAAGCACAGCAACGAAATACACGAAAGAAACCAAAATAAAAGAAAATAGTTAATTGCTTTAATTTTTAAGTTGTTTAGTAGCTAATTTGCTTATGAAGTTTTCGATTTGTTGGTCATTACAAAAATAAATAATAAACGACAGCATGTTGCTGTGCTTATTATAAATTCATTTGATGCTAAGATTAGTTTAGCCAGAAAATAAGAAAACAACCGTAATCCCATGGGTGCAAGATATTTATATAATTTCTTAATTTAGACAGGGCAAGGAACACTTTCTCTAGCATTTTACTAATTCCATTATGACAGGCTTGTAAATGCGAATTAAAAACACATCAACACACAGCCCAAACACCGGCATCGGCTCAGGCATGGGCACGGTTTCTTATGATTCGTTAGGGTACCTTGCTTATGCACTTCGCCGCTGCTTGTCTATACAAATGAAACAGCCCAAGGCCACTGTCGGCTTTCTAACAGACGAAGGCAGCCAACACTGCTTAACTTTTGATCTAAGCCATGTTTTAGTGTTTGTGCTATTGACTTGGGGCCATTGGTTGCTGCTAAAGATTGCGTATACGTCATGTAGTGCCAATGAAACTTTTAACGAAAATTCAATAAAAACAGGAAATGCCAAACCCAAAATAAAAAACCAGTTCAACTATTTGTGTCAAAAAATATGCCAAAAGTCTTTGTAACTGCAAACCATCGACCTAACAGTAATTGACAGACAATGACGGCGGCATATGAATTTCTTTATTAAGCATTTAAGGCGCCAACTGCATGTGAAATAAGCAAAGCAGAAAAAGGGTTTTTTTTGGTGCTGCAACGGAAATGTCACTTTCTTTTCAATCAAAACGCAATTCATGGCACTCGGCGTGCAAAATCAACAAAAGTGCCAAACAGTAGACTTTTGCATATAAAAAAAAAAAATTCAGGTAAAACAAAAAAGTAACGAAACGAAAAATACAAACACACGATATTTGAAAAAATATGCAATGCTGTGAAAGGTAGCCGTGCATAGGCATGAAACACGATTTCTAACGCGCAGCAGATAAGCGAGCATCAAAAGAAGCAGCCAGGCCAGGGTACAAAAAAAAGGAAAAAAACAAAAAGACCAGTAAAAAATAACAGCAGACGACGACGATGTTGGCGAAGCTTATAACGCTGCAGCCATGGCTTGGAAAAAACACAAAACTGTAGGGAAAGCAGGAAATAACTAACTGCCACTGCTTGAACTTTAACCTTAGAGGCGAAGAAGCGGCAAAGCGCTAAAGCGGCAATGTGTGTACGCGAGTATGCAGGAAAATGACAGAAACTCGGTGCGAGCGACTGTGCCGCGCAGAATGCTAAGTCGGTCTGCGTCGAATTAAAGTTGAAAGCGTTGCTTTAATTTGCAATTCGTGGAAAATTCTTTAGCACATGCACATCAGGCTGACGTCGCGCGCACTAGGTACCTTCTCGTTGGCCAACAAACTTGACTAAAAACATAGTAAATATTTAAAAAAGTGCAGCCGCGCGTGAGTGAATACGACAGTTGCATACTTGCAGACTTGCCAGACTTACCAGACTTGCCAGACAGCTGTCGTTGGCAAAAAGAACAAAAAAAATAAAATAAAATAAAGGAAAAAGAATATAATAACCCCTTGCACCTTCATCGGCCAAACAGCGCACGGTAAGCAAGTCGTAATAAAAAATTTTCTTTTTACCAATAATAAATGCAGTATAGCAGTCTTTAATGTGTAAATCGCAGTTGGTCTAAGTAGGAAAAATTGCAGTCAAACAGCACGAAAAAAATACCAAACAACAAAAAAAACAACCAAAAAAACAAAACAAAAAAATTATAAATGATAAAGTACAAATTTTAGCAGAAGGCGTCCAAGGCAGCAAGGCTGCAGTTGAAGTAGTCATCGTCGTCTGCGTTCTCGTCCACGTCCACGTCCGCGTCTTCATCTGCATTTTGCATTCTGCAACTGCAATGTCGTCTTTGTCGTCGACTACGTCTGCGCCAGCGCCTGTATCTGCGTCGTTGTCTTTTCTACTGGTTTACAAATGATTGACATGGGAAACACGTTTTCCATGTAAGACCGTAAACGCCATCCATGGCCATGGCGTACTAACAATTTTTTCTCTTCTTCTTTGGCCCAGTCTCTACTGTACTTGTTAGTAGAGTTCACTTCATAGCAATTGCATCCCCGACCCTGAACCCGACCGCGACCGCGAGCATCTTAAGCAGCGCGCACATTTACATTAATTATGTGGTAAGTAGCGCTCGTTGAAGTCAAACACTCTGCAATTAGTTTAGCAGCACACGGTCTTGGTCTTGGTCTTGGCCGTGGTCGGAGTCTTGGTCTGGGTCTGGGTCTGGTCTTCTCGTTGCTATTCGGTTTGTTACTTCTTGTTAGTAAAATGTCGACTAAAATGTTTAATTTTCGTGTACTTGGCTTTTTGACTTGAAATTTGCAAGCAATTTGTATGTGCTCTGTGTGCTGTGCGCCTGCTGCAGGAGCAACAACCCACAACCGCAAGCAAACTAAGCGAGCAGCTAAGAAACTTACAAAGCAGCAAACTTTTCTATATACACTGCATGTACGTTATAAATATTTGAATAGTTTTACAACACTGCTGAACAGTCAAAAAGTGTAAAAAGAATATAAAGGGGGAGTAAACTTTTTTAAATGCAAAATACCGAAGTACTGCATAACTTTTTTGTAGCGCCAGCAGTTGCCATAAAAACTTGCTAGCAAAGGAACTTTTGAAATGAACTATACTGCTTCCCTTAGCGAAAGCATTTTCCTTTGGAACGCACACAATAAGCACCTGCAGTTTAGTACAAATCAAATACGTCTACTCTGCAAGGAAAGAGAACATAAAGCGAGCAAAGACAAACTACAACTAATTGCTTTTTTTAGAAATGTAAAAGTTTTTCCTCACAATTTCACTGCGGGAGTGCATTAGAACGCAGTTAACATTTATGCAATTTCTGCTACGTAATGTAAAGTTCTTTAAAAATTCTAAATGCTCATTTCGTTTCAATTTTTGCGTCAGTGTATTAATTTAAAACAACATGCAAATAAACTCAAGTCTGCCTGCATGACGCGATTCTTCTGCGCTGCTTTTCGTTGTCTTTTTGCATATTGAAGACAGTAATTGGACTATAATAGGACACAAGGACTTACCTCCCAACCACAAAATGAGTAAGTTTAAAAAGCATTACTTGCAAAAAAGAAAAAAACAACAAGAAATGATTACACACTCGTAAATGAATTAAGTTTTATCATGTTAGCAACCCTGCATTTAGGTATTTAAATGACAAAGCGAAATTATAAACACATGATTAAATTATTTGATTATCATAAGTTCCCTTAACATGTAATTTCTCTAATACAAATATCAGTTTTCCCTTTCCTGTAACTAAACTTGATGTTTATCCGTTTCCATCTTTATTTTTTTTTAATTTGGTGACGTAAAGGCTTCCATCATCGTTGCAGTTTCATTTACAGCCAACCATGGTTTGGTAGAATATCTGGCAAAGCACTGTCTATTCTTTTCAATTCTTGATCTGCTGACAACTCCTGAGGCTTAAAAAGTTTCTCAAGCTGCTTGGCGCATACCGTTAATGCTTTCAGACAGCGCCATCAGCAACTCACTCAGGCGTTTGTGCTTGCTGTGCCATGTTTCTAACGAAACGTTTCGAGGCAATGGTTACCGTTGATACAGTAAACGTTCATGTGAACCAACGTTCGGGTGTCGCTGAAATACTTCTTCTTCTTACAGAGCGCAGTGTCATCACTTGTGCTTGTCATGCAGCACCTCCAGATGTTTGCGGAAATCGGTAATTTCCTCTTCACTTGGCACTTGAGCGCTTAAAGAGCAATAAACATGAAAACTCGCCCAGTTCCTTGCAGAGAGTCTCATATTATAAAAGTTGTTCGTAGACGACATCCTGCTGAGCCCTGATGAGCAATTCTACTTTTTTTATCTTTTTTTAACGTTTTCATGGCAAGCCATCTGTTAACAAGAGCAGACATGCTTATTAAGGCGGTGTTATTGAGCTTTGCAGGTAAGTACCCGCATCGAACATGCGTGACTTGTGAAGTCCAGAAACTTATCAGCATAAACGCAAGTCGCTGGCAGCACGACGGTTTTCCAATTATCACCAACTGTAATCACCTATTAGTGATTATTGCTTGTAAAGGTTTCAGTTTAGGTAATGAATATTTATTTACTCTCAGCCTTGGCAGATAACTTGAATAACTTAATTGGTAACCGAGCCGAGCCACATTGCAATTTGCAAGATTATGTATGTAATTCTAGCTCGAATAGTTTTCATGGCATCACAATGGGTCTGGCCAATGAGCACTTCTGGATGGAACCACTTTTAGGGAATTAATTCATTGAATCTAAAATGACGCTTCTCATCTAATCCGACTCAGTGCAGTGTGACCTTGCTACATTTTATTTGCACTGTTCCCATCATTTTTCTAATAAGCCCAGTTTATTTATTAATGCCTGCTAACGCTTTAATTTGCGGTAAAAATTTTAAGGTCGCCATTTCGATGGTATACGAGCAAACCCCATGTCGTTCACATGTGTCTGGCACGCAACGTTCACTTGAGAGTCGTTAGAATGGCGAAAAAGTGAAATCTCTTTTCTTTTGAGCAAAGGCAATGTTATGCTACCATTGATAAATGCATTAGCTATTTGCACTATCATGTCAGCTAGCAATTATTCAATTGTTTAATGCAGTTTCTAATTTTCGCACTCGACAGTGTCAGCAGCAGCAACTGCGACAGAGCTTCAGCCGGAGGCGGTAACGGTGATGGTGGCGGTGTTGGTGTCGGTGTCGGTGTCGAGGCGGAGGATTCAGGCAGACACATGCATATGTCAAGTGAAGTGCATGCAAAACTTCATTTCATTTTCACGCTGCGAGTATGTGAGGGTCTTGCATTTGATTAACCTGCTTTCTGCGCCATCCGCAGCTACACGCCGTCGCCGCTTGCAACGCCCCAAACCGATCTCTTCTTCGTAGAGTATATATTTTATCTTTGCTTCTGTTATTGCTTTTGCTTTAGTGCTTTAGATTCATCGCTAGCATTATTACATTTTCCCGTTTTCAATTTATTATTTCTACGCTGGGCAACAGCGCCATGCGAAACAGCAGCAGCAACAACAAAACCAAAAACAACACACAAAGGTCGCACTGCTGCACTCCTGCCAGCTGTCTTTGTCGGACTTTGGCTTTTAGCTTAGCTTTGACTACGATTTCGGCATTCGCCGCCTGGCAACGTGCATGTTTCGCGCCACTAAAGTCATTTGGGTTACATTCCATTTGCACTTCTGGTAAATGATCTGGCAGTTTGTTATAATCTTGTTGAAAATTCGAATTTAGCAGCTAATTTTATCAACACAAAAACAAAAAAAAAAAAACAAAAACCTAAAAAGCTAAAAAGCAGTTGGCAAAGATTTATTTTAAGTTGGTAGGTACTACATAAAAGCAGGTCAAAAAGGTTACTCAAGAGAAAGAAAAATTGATTTTCAACTGACTAAGCTAATGGCGAGCTCTCCTCAACGACGGACTTCCATAGGCTTGAACAGTTGTTATACATGTGTAGGCAAGATGAAGTAGCAAAGCCAAAGCAAGTACCGGCAGAAGGATTTTATAGAAAATCCAAAGTGTCAGCTTATGCATTTCCATATCTCTGTCAATGCGCTAAAGTGCCACTTAACTGCTGCTGGCTTTCACACCTTGGCCAGCAAGTTATTGTTGTTGCATTATGGTCATAGGCAATTTTACGCAATATCTCAAGTCAGATCAATTGCAAAGTGAAAAACTAAACATGCGCAGCACAACAAATAAATATTTGCAACTGTCAAACAAACAAACAAATGGCCAAGAGAGGCAGCAAGTCTGCAACGGTACAGAATGTTTGACTGACGGACTCCGTCAGACGGACTGACTGACAGGCCGAGTGCACTACAGACTACATGCCAACACTAAGCAAGCCATCAACTGCTGATGCTGAAAGACAACTGAAGTGCTGTTGAAAGCTCGAGTGCGACAGCAGCAACAACTGTGCGCACAGCACTCCCTCATAAAAAACAAGCCATAAAAAAAGTAAATAAAATGAAATAGTGTACGAGTGTATGCTGCTTAGCAAATAGTCACATAAATGCCAGAAGCAATAAACTCTGCGTGTTACTGCATCAACTTGACTAAAGCCGAAGACAGGCAGTTGCTTGCCTCGTACTTTAATTATAAACATTAAAAGAACATATCACAAGCCACAGCTCATCATGTTCTAACTAATATTTTCTTTTTCTTTTACGCTCGATCGTCAACTATTTACAGAAACCAACAGCGACAGCAAAGCCCACGAAATATCATTATTATCCGCATAATCAACACATCTACTTGCTGCCCGAGTGTGCGATACAGCAGGTCTGTAATGCCGTCTATGTGCGTCTAAATTACACACAGCCACTCTGCGCATGTCCATCAAGGTAAGTAACTAGCAAAAACTAGCAAAAAAAAATAAAAAAAAAAAAATAGAAAAAAAAGAACAAAAAAATTATACAAGAAAAATTACAAAAGAAATATCTCTCCCTAGGCAGTTGATTGTTAGCGGCCTCAACTGCACTTCAACTCTCTGTCTGTCTGTCTACCTGTCCGTACATTTGTCCATTGTCTGTCTATCTATTCGCCTGACTGACAGCGCCCTCTGTGCGTCAACATAATTAAACTGATCTCTCACTCCACTCAACTGCAGACAAACAGAAAATCCAAGTACATTTTCTCATTCTTCTTCTTATTCTACTTTTACTGCTTCTAACAGATATCGCGATCCATGCTCGGCGAGCCTCAATGAGGATGATCAGCACACAACAAAATTGATTGGTGATGGCAAGAAGAAGGTAAGTGGAAACCAGCCAGCAGCAACAGTCAAAGAACCAAAGTTTCAATGCGAGTAACGTGTGTTAGCATTCTTCTTACTCGGGTTTTTATTTTTATTTTATTTTTTGCACTTCAAGAGGAGGCAATCAGTCGATCTGTCTCGCTGTCTGTCTATTCCAGTTTGACTGTCTGTCAGCTGTTCGTTCATTCGTTTGTTCATACGGTTGGTCAGTCGTTTTCTAATACATATAGTCAGTAAAATGATTGAGCAAATGAAATGATCACGCTTGCAATCATTTGGGCATAATTATTTCAAATGAGCAGCTGCCTGCGTGCCTGCGTGCTGAGCTCGCGCAGCAGCCACAGCCTAGTCAACTCGGTCAACTGTTCAGTCAACTCCAGCCAGTCTAGTCAGCCATCTGGTCATGGCTACGCTCATGCTGATTATATAAGCCACTTGCATAAGTCCAAACTGTTGTCCGTTAGTTGGCATTGTTTGCACGGTGTCGGCCTGTGATAGGCCCTAATCCAGCGAATTCATTAGCGTGTTAGACTAGCTTAGCCGCTTAAACCGCTCCTGCCAGCTAACAACTCGCGTTAAGCTGTTTGTGGTTTTTTCACGTATACACTTATACACCAGGTTGTTGCAGATGTTAGACGAACAGACGACCAAGCAATTGCAGCAGCTAAAGCAACCAGGAAGCTCAACTGACTGACTACCAGCTGACTGGCCGTATACAATCTTTGGAGTGGCTAACCCCCAGACACCCTTGCCAAGAGAAAACCCAACTAACAAGCGCCTAATTGCGGCAATTTTATTGTGTATGCTGTGCACCACGCCAAACATTAGCAACAACAACAACAATAACATCATCAGCAATAGCAACTAGTTTTATATATTGCAGCAACATAATAGTTTTGACTGCCAATCGGATTTGCGGTTTTTTTTAAACATTTTTTCATTTACTTTGCTTTTTGAGTGCACCTAGCACACGTACACTTAATGTTCAATTAATATGGCAGCATCTGTAATTGAGTTATAAACGCTTAGCACAGAAGACCTCAAAATAAAAAGAAGCAAACAAAAAATAAATAAAAATAAAAAAACAATAAAAAATACACACACACAAAGAATAGGAGTTTAATAAATTAAATAATACTCACATTAATTATATTTAATTGCTAGCAAGCGAAAAGCGATCGGCATAATTACATTATAATTTTTAAAGCAAATACAAATGGCAACGTTGATTACATCAAGCTACGCCAACTTTTGACGTGACTGTGTTACAACAAAAAACAAATACTACAAAAAAAAATGCAACAATGACTTGCTGCATTACTGTAGCATAAGAGAAATTATGCATTTCGTAGACTCATACAAAAATAAAAAAAACAACATGAACGAAAAGGTAACTTCAAAATACACAGCAATAGCATTATTACAGTGCCGTTACCATCACATACAGTGCTGGCACATGTATTAGTCACTCTTGCAGCATAGCAGCGTAGAACAGAAAAACGGGAGTGCAATGGGTAAAATGGCTTTGCTGCTCTTTGACTATGACTTTGACATGCAACATGCAACACGCCGCCAGTCAATCAATGCTATTGACAACACACCAAATACAAAAACAACGGTGACAACAACAACAACAACAACCTAACGATCAGAGAATGTGCCTGGCACGCTTAGCTTGCCACACGCAGCAGCAACCGACTTCGACTTGACTGGACTAGACTTGACATGACTTGAAAACAATGCAGACAACCCAATCTCATGTCAACCTAAACGAAAGCACATGCGCGCAGTTTGCCACAAATATCAATTGGCAGCAATTTGGAAAGCGCCTGCCTAATGTGGCACAGACACGCCTGCCGGGCACTTACGGCCGTTGGGCACAAAGCGGCAAATTTGAGCATAGTGACAGCAACTTGACTAAATGCTAGCCAAGCTGGCTGCCTCTGACTGCCTAACTGCCTGAATGGCGCTGATTGGCTTATTTTGTTTTTTTCTACTTTGTTACTTGGCCCCATCACTACGCAATACTGTGGTGCCAGAGCCCAGCTTGTGCTACTTGCCAAGACAGTGGCAGCGCAGAAAATATTTTGTGGCCGCCGGAGGCGACCAAGTAGTTAGACAAATGATTTGTTGCATGCTAGTTTTCAATTGAAACTCATTTGGCAAGATCGTCAGCTAATGCGCGGCAGCGAGGAAACTGACAGCACCAATGGCTGGCAATGGCTGGCAAAGGCCATAGAAAGTGCAGTTGCATGTTGTTGCAAATGAGAAGGGTTTCTTAATGCCTGCCAAGGTAATAAAAATGATTTAGGATAATGATAAAATCGCATGCAATAAAATTTGCAAATGGCATGCAAAGTGCAGCAGGTTTATCGTAAGCAAAAGTGAAACTGCGGTCAGTCAATGAAGCTAAGCCAATATGTCAATACTGTTTTATCTTTTTTTTTATTGTTCAGTTTATATGCAAGAAAAATCATAATTAAATTAAGCAAATTATTTTATGCTTGTAAGGTTTTCCTTTCCTTTCTTTTTTTTTTTTTGCAACACAGCAGAAAAGCACTTTAGACAGTATTAAATAATTCCCACAGATTTTAATGAGTGAAATAAATGCTTTTAAAGTCGCTGAAACTGAAAGACTGCATAGCGAAATTTACTATTAATTATTTTTACACACGAGCACTTAGCATCCTCGAGCAATTATTTTGCACAACATTTTTATAGACAAGACAACAGCCTAAACGACTCTTCCCTCTCTACTCTTTACCCATGCAATAGGCAATCACTTTGGCGAAAACATGCGAAGCCACAACCGAAATGCGTGAATGCCGCTCACCCAAGGATTGGTCGCTGCTGGCGCTGCAAAACACGCGCACTGGCAAATCACACTACCTGGTAATCTGTCGCTGTCCGGACCACTTTAAAATGGGTAATTATTATACGCACGAGAGAAAGTATTGCAAAGCAAATCACTAACCAAATGCCAATGCAGAGGGCCCCATGGCGCACGATCAACCGACATATGCGAGTGTGCCCGGCATACGTGTCTTCGGCATGATGTGCGTCAAACCAGGCTACGCGGTGCGCAAACCCTCAGCGCAGCCGCCGAAGCGTTATCAACTGCAGAAGCCATTCTACAGACCGGGCGCACAGACAAGCTACATCAGCGGCGGACAGTATGGCAGCAGTCAGTCTAGCAACAGTGGCAGCAATAAGGATGCCTACGGCCGTCCCATCTACAGTGGCTCTTCACCTATTAGCTCCAACTATCAGCCACAAGACAGCTTCCACAAACAGGGCATACAGGCGAGCTACCAGTACTTGAACCGACCGGAGAACACACATCACAGTGCACCCAACTTCAGACCCGACACATTCTCGATAAACAACTTCCCCGGCAGCAACTACGGCCGCAATAACGAGCGACGCGGTGAGACGCCCATCGAAGCCGCTGGCGAAGACGAGAAACGCGAGCAGAGCACGAGCACACAAGCGTACGAGGAGGCACGCACAACCCTGCATGCGGATTTGGACCCTGCAGTCAGGCAGGCGACGGCCAGCGAGGACACAACGTCAAGCGAAGGTAACAATGTGGCTGCTGCCAATGCCGCTGATGCTGCTGCAGCTGCTGCTGCTCCAATTGCATCGGATGGAGCAAGCGACGAGAGCAAAACACGTAAACGGCGCTCATACGTCGTCACACCGGCGGAGTCGATGTTCTTCGAGGATGACACGCCAGACTTTCCATGGGAGCGCATACTCGAATTTCAGCAGTCTATTGTCTGGGATTAGGGCGGTGATTGTTGTGCATGTGTCTGATGTGACGTATGCGTAATGTTTAGGTTACCCTTTTTCCCTAGCGTAAACTTAGCGGAGGGATGGTAAAAAAATTTCGTAAAAACAACATAAGGAAATACTTAAAAATTGCAAAAAAAAACAAACAAAAAGAAACGCAACCTACTGTGACTGAATGCAAATTGTTTAATATCTTTAAAAAAAAAAAAAAAGAAGCTCTGATAAAACATTTTAATAATTAAACATAAAAATTAAACTAAAACAAAACAATATTTAGCAGCTTTTGTCGACAAAAATGCTAAAAACTAATTTAAAATAATTAAACATAGTTTTTAAGTTTTTAATTGCAAACTAAAATGAAAAGCAAAATGAGTGTGTAGGCATTTAAAATGGCATTTAACGAAATTATTTATTTATTTATGGAAAGCGAAGAGAAAAAACGGATAAGCAAAAATAACTGAAGCAATAACGAATTAATTAAATAATTATGCGCAGCTAAATTTTAACCTAATTGTTTAATTAATTTGTTTTGGTGTTGCCGCAAATAATTTTTTAAAAAATACATTAATTTATTATTTAATAAATTAAAATAAAAACCATAAACACCGATGAACGATGATAAAAGTAACGATCGGCGGGCGCGACAAGAGCCGAAGGTAAGGCAGAGCGCAGCATTTAAAATTAGTTGCTTATTTATTTTATATTTAATTAAGCTAAGCTGCATTTATTAGTAGTTAAAAACAAAACAATTTAAAACAAGAATTTATAAAAAAAAAAAATAAAATTGAAATAAAAAAACTTAAAAGTGAACTGCAAATTGCACAAAATTTGCCTTTAAGATTTTTCAATTATATGTAATAAATTATTTATACTTTTTAGAAAAATAAAACAAAAAAATGGGTTTTCTTTAATGAGAATATTAGATGAAAAACAAAGAAAATATCTAGAATGTTCACATAGTGAAATATTCAACCGCGACTAATTATGGAACACCACCAGAACAACAAAAACAACAAATAAACAGTAGCCGAGAAAGCAATTTGACTGATTAACATCTTGAAGAGCCACCATTGCACCCGCCAGGCTGCTGCTGTGCAATCGAATCAGTCAACCCGCACCGTAACTGATACATTAATAGAAACTGTTCTTCTTGGAGACCGTAGCTAAGTCGGACAACGCTACTGTGGCTGTGGCTGCTGCTGCTGCTGCTGCCGTTGCCGTTGCCGTTGCTGAACCGTTATTGCACGGTAGCCGATTAACCAAATGGCTTAGTAACTTACTTTAATGACCCTACACTACCGCATGCGGGTCTTGACTGCGTGCAAGAACACATGCCAGTCGCGCCTCCTCCGGCGCGTGTAACGGCACCCGCAAACTGCTGTGCTGTCAAGACGCACGAGCGGCAGACATATAAACAAGATTTTAAGATAAGTTCCCTTTCTATTTTCTGTTCTGTTTGCTGGTTAATTCTGTTTTATCAAACGATGTTAACTAATCATTGACGTAAGCTACTTTCTCCCGCACCTGCCGCCTCAAACTTCGCTCAGCATCGTAAATCTTATACTAATTATTATAAATGTGAACTGTCTGTCTAGACTTACCCAACATTTCCGCATCAACGACAATGCTACAGCTGTACATGGGGCTAACCAATCGTTGCGGTTGATTCTGAAAGGCTTGCCGAGTGGCCTCCTTCGACGCAGTCAGAACTTGACCTGAAGCAACATAAAACAGAATAGAAATTATCTACCAAATACGAAAAGCAAATTGCCGAACATACCTGAAAATGGTCCAAAGGTTCGTGCATTCAAATCCTCTGCTGTCTCGGCCACTATCGACCATTCAAGGACAACAAAGCAAACGCCTTGCATTGGTTCTTCGCACAAAGGACCCGCTGCGGTGGTCAGTTGAAAGCCATTTACAAAGGAACTATTATAATCGCGACGAATATCGCTCGCAGCAGATTTTTGCAACTCGGTGTCGGAGTATTTGCCGAGCGTAGACCACCAGTTCGGATGTTCGTAGTCAGACAAGTTGAGCAGCATGTTCGTCCCACAATTTCGCGGACCCAGACACCAAATGCGTTCTACCAAAGCCGCAGCATCCAAAGTGCTTAGGTCGTGCAGCTCCAGCTCCGAAAGCGTGGACACGAGTTGAGCCTTGATCTGTTTGAGCAGCTTGACGTACTTCTCCGACAACGCCGAGTGGCGTGCGATGCCAGCCAGTTCCTGCACAAAGTAACGGACATAAAAGTTGGAATAGTTGTTGTTTTAAACAGAATTACGCACCTTAAAGAAATTCATGTGCTTCTCCAGCAAATCCACAGTCGCCGCTGGCAGTGGCAAGGCCAGCATGCGTATCGTACATAATTTGTTCAGCGTCGAAACTCTGGCGATTTTCTTATTGATATCCTTGTCATCGGCCGTCTTGACAATCGCCTCGTTCACCATGTCGACGGTAGCCGCTTGTACAATGGTCTCACGGAAGGAAACAATGGGCTCGGACACGTTCACTTTGATCTTGGCATAGCTTTCCTCTAGATCGCGCACACATTTCTTTACATGCACTTCGCCTAATGTGGTGATGACATGTTCGCCGTTGGCCGCCATCGAGACCTGTACGCAAGCATCCGCTTGATTGAGCAGTTTAAGACCCTTAACCAGTTGCGGCATCTCCTGAGGGTTGACAGCTTCAATGGCGACTCGTAATATGGGCGTTGCCATGATGCTAAGTTCACTGAACGAAGTGCAGTGCAATGTGCTGCTCAGCGTTGCAGTCTTAACCACGTGCGCCTCCAGGCCACCGATGCCCACGATGTTACCCGCAGGCACCTCATCCAAATGCTGCAACTCACCACCCATGAAGAGGTACAAATCGCCAACAGTAACTAAACTGGCGTACGGCGCGTCCGCTGTCAAATGTTCTTTCTGACGTGGATCGTGCTTAGGCGTCAGCACATACAATTGCATGCCACTCTTCAGTGTGCCGCTGAAGATGCGCGCAAAAGCCACGAAAATGAAGTCGCTCTTCTCTGCCTCAGTCGTCTCAGCAGCTGCAGCAGTGCTTGCCTCCAATGGCGTAGTGGTCAGCTGCTGCACGCCTTTCGTTAGATTCTCCAGCTCCGCCAGCGCATTCTGCTGCTTGCGTTCGTCTATACGGCGGCGCACCTCATCTCGACGCGCTTGCAGCTCTTGCTCGTTAAGGCGCTTCGGACGATTCTGGGGCAGCTGTGACAAGTGCACGGGCATCATTTTTGAGACGAATGCAATCACGTTTTCGCTTTTCGCATCGCAACGCTTGAAGTCTTCTTTGAGTGCCAGCGTCTCCGGGGGAAACGTGGATAATCCCACATTCGCCGGATAGAGTAAGCGTTGCGCACGCTCATCACTTATTATATTTGGCGCCGGCACATGTCGCACAACCATCTCCAGTACGCTACGGTCTAGGGGCAGCCACTGGCCTAGAACAATTTTTATTTGCACTTTGGCGTCATTCTCGCGCAGTTCACGCGCCTGCAGTTTGAAGCCCAATTTTTCAGCGATCGCCGGCAGTTTCTCTTTATCCTTACGCACGACTATTATGTCATACAAACTCCAGATATTTTCCAATACGAACTGCACAAACATTGGTTTCTTGGCTTTCTCCTGCGCACCAGGCATGGCACACTTCTTCTTGGCATTGTAATAGTAGTCTCCCCATAGCACTTGCGTTAACTCCTCACGCGACAATTCCAAACGCTCGGCGTAGGTCGCCGCAAAGTCACCTACAGCAAAGGCCCAGCCATCATAGGCCGAACAGAAAACCACATTGCCTACGATAGGTGAGAAATACAAATTGGCATCGTCCAAATCCTCCAAGACAGATTCATAATTATCCTTCTTGCTTATGTCCTCCTTGGAAAGCACATCGGAGGCGTATATGCTGCCCAGCACAGCGTTTACTTGCTCGACAACTTGCATTATATGAAGATAGGCATCTAATGGCGTCATTTTTTTTTCCAATATTAAGCGATCAATCTTATTGAGCACCAACACCGGCTTCAGTTGCTCGTCATACATTTGTTGCAGGCAAGCGCGTGTCTGTGGACACACGCCTTCGACCACATCAACCACGACTATGGCGCCGTCACATAAACGAACTGCAGTGGACACTTCGCTCGAGAAGTCGACATGCCCTGGCGAATCAATAAGATTCACTAAGTAATCCGCCGCTGTAGCGTCATCGCCATCGCCGCCCCCTCTGTAGTACAGTGATATGCTACTGCTTTTCATGGTGATTCCGCGCTCCTGCTCATCTTGGCGATTGTCCAGATAGCGCAGTCTGCCTGCCATTCGTTGTGATATTATCCCATTGCTGGCCACTAGCGAATCTGCGAGTGTGGTCTTGCCATGATCCACATGCGCCAAGATGCAAATGTTGCGCACATACTGCTTGCGTTTCTGCAGCAACACCAAGTCACTTGGATCCACAATTGGCATTTCGAATTATAATTTATATATAATTTTAAGTTCAACACGTTAGAGATTCCAATTAAGCAAAATGCCGCGCGCGCGTAAACATATGAGTTTGTTTACATTTCACAACAATACGAAAAATTACCATGGTTGTCAGAGTGAAAAAAATTCTGACCCTCGTACGGGGTCTTCAATGTTGACACAAAGCTTAACAGTTGACATTCACAAGCGAATGGGAGTTTAACATTAGTGAACTTAGTCATGTTGGCAGCAAAGCTATTCATAGATGGCGCAATCAACTTTCCCGTTTTTGTTTTAAAAGAAATCACCAGTGACACCAATTTACAATTACGCATCTTCTTCACCGGCACATAAAACCAAATCATAGAAGATGCTGAATAAATTTGTATGTTGTTCGGCAGATTATATTTGGTGGCAATTAATGAATATCCATCTTATTCAAGCCAATTAAATAAAACTTTATTCGTGGTTACAAAGCAAACGTAAAAAATTGCAAATAAGTTAAACAAACAGCTTCATAAATGCCATTAGCCGCTTATTGTGTAGGAAACTTTCTCGTCTTTTAAAAGTCCTTACTTGATGCAGCAGTTCGCCAATTTACTCGTCAATTTCTCCCCCTCAGTTGTGAGCAGCAAACTATCCTGCCAGACAGCAACGCCATCGCCATTCGTCTTCAAATCCGCTGATAGTTTCTCCCAGATTTTCTTCTTGGGATTTAGCTGCTCATCCGGCGTGCCGCTGTAGCCCTCGAAGGCCAAACGACTACCGGGCGCGGCCGTTGCTGGCACGATGATTGGCTCCACTACCGTATGATCGGCACTAGGAACACAAAAATCTTACACAACGTCCAAGATGTAATACACAAGTATACTCACTTGGATGTGCACAGCACCATACCCTCGGAAAGTATGCCACGCATTTTGGACGGCTTCAAATTACAAAGCACAGCGACTAAACGTTGGTCGAGTTCCTCAATCGTCACGAACTTCACCAAACCGCTAATAATTGTGCGTGGCTGTGCTTCAGCCAAGTCGATCTTCAACACGTACAAAGTATCAGCATCAGGATGACGTGCCACCTCAACCACTTTGCCTACTCGTATGTCCAGCCGCGAAGGGACATCTTCCTCTGGTCCGGCAGTAGTTGCAGCACCAGCTTTCGTCTTAGCTGGCGGTGGGTATGCCGCCGCACTTAACTTCCTGCAACGATCAAAGACAAACCATCAATTTATAGGCGAAACATAAAATTTTGGCAGTACGTACTGCAACTCCGGCGTTTCAAAAGTCTTGCGAATAGGTTCCAACAAACGATTAATGTACTTCTCGACGGTAGCCTTTAGATCACCCGGGTGTAATTTGTTGTCCGCGTAGTACTGTTCCAAATCCGCATAATTAGTAAATGTGATGTTTCCGCCGTTGTCATCCGCGCGTAGCACCTCAAACCCTTCACCAGGCTTAAAAAGCGAGAAGAGCACATGCTTTACAAAAGAAAGGAGACCGTTGTCAGCAATATTGCCAGGCTCGCAGAAGGCCTTCTTCAACTTCTTTTTGACATTCGCCGGCGAATCGAGCAAATCAATCTTGGAATCTTCCTCGGATGAAGACATTTTTCCACCTGCCAGGCCGGGTACTGCAAAAAATATTTTCTAATAAAAGATGCAAAAAAATGTACGTGTTTTCTCAGTTACGAACCCATAGGATTCATGAAGTGTATGCGTTTCTCATAGCCCAACTGTGGCAGATACTTCTCTGAGAATGTGAAGATTTTGCGCTGGTCAACGCCACCAAATTGGGCATCGACTTTCAGGTACTCCTCATCTAGAGCCTGCAGGCCGGGGTACAATAAGCCAGATAATAATGGGAACTCCACCTGCTTGACTACTTCGGCGCCTGCTTTCTTTGCATCATGCTGTGTCACCACCGAAGTCAACTTATAGACATCCAGAGTGTATTCCTTGGTTAACTGGTATTCTGTGCCCTGTACAAATCTTAGTTTCTCCAAAGGCACTCCAATCGAACTGAGCATAGCCTTGATGACCGCTTCGTAGTATTTTGTACGTAGCTGGAGCAGTGACCATGGCGCCTTCATATTATCTAGATAGGCATGCAAATCGGCGAACAGTATTGTCACTTCACATCCTGCTTTGAGGAAGTCCGCGATCTTCGACATGGGCACGAAGTAGGCGACATGCGGCTTGCCAGTTGTCGCCGTTCCCCAGTAGATTTTCAGATCGCGTTCCTTCAGGATTTTATTCAGCTTATCCTCGCCAAGCGTTTCTTGCAAATTGCGTGTGATTAACTCTTTTTTTTGTTCAGGTGTTAATTCAACCATTTTGTTTGTTTGCTTTTTATTTAGTTGTATTATTATTTCAAGATATATTAATACTTCAATTATGAGTCAAACGTCCACGCGTGCGGAAAGAAGAAGAGATGCTGCCATGCAAACGTCACCAGTTGCGAAACAGCTGACACGAAATAATCGGCGAGTGGCGGCCAACTGCTGCATCAGCTGATGGACGCACACAGCTGACAGTTCATAAACAAACCTTGCAAACATTATTTTATATTGTATAGTTTATTAATTGTTAAACACGCCATGTTGTATGCGCGTTGTGCAGCTACGCAGTCGTCACACGTATTGAAACGCTTATTTACACATGCCGCAACTGCTGAAGTACGCGTACGTTTCGCGCCTAGTCCCACCGGCTACCTGCATCTCGGCGGCTTACGCACAGCGCTGTATAATTTCCTCTATGCCAGGCACCACAAGGGCAAATTTCTGCTGCGCATCGAAGATACTGATCAAACGCGACTCGTGCCGGGTGCTACCGAACGTTTGATCGATGATTTACAGTGGGCAGGCATTGAAATCGATGAGGGTCCTGGCTTTGGGGGCGCGTTTGGTCCCTACGTGCAGAGTGAACGCACAAAAATATACAGTGATGCTGTATTAAAATTGCTGGCCAACGGCAGTGCCTATCGTTGCTTCTGCACGGAACGCCGTTTGGATCTCTTGCGCAAGGAGGCTGTGCGTACGCGCCAGGTGCCACGCTACGATAACAAATGTCGCCACCTGACACCTCAGCAAGTAACTGAACTATTGGCCAAAGGCACACCGCATTGCATACGCTTTAAGCTGACAGCACACGAGGAACCGCTTGAGGATCTTATCTACGGACGCGTGCAGCACAACGTCAGCGACAACGAAGGAGATCCAGTGATCATGAAAAGCGATCAGTTTCCTACATACCACTTTGCGAATGTCGTTGATGATCATTTGATGCAAGTGACGCATGTTTTTCGCGGCGTCGAATGGCAGATCTCCACAACGAAGCATTTGTTATTATACAGGTAAACTTTAAGCTTACCATAGACAAAGTAAATACAAAGGATTTTATTAAACTCATTATTCACAACAGTGCCTTCGGCTGGAAGCCACCACAATTTGGTCACTTACCGTTGCTCGTAAATGCGGATGGCACAAAGCTGAGCAAGCGCCAAGGCGACATCGGCATACAACATTTTCGCAATAAGGGCTACTTACCGGCAGCTTTGCTCAACTATGTAGTATCCGCCGGAGGAGGATTCAGTCGTGAAGCTCCAACTAAACCCACAGTTTATAGCATTACAGAATTATCCTCGCAGTTCGATATAGCAAGGGTAAATGCGCATCCCAGTCGCTTGAATCCTGAGCTATTGGATGACTACAATCGCTTGCAACTCATTAGAATGCTTGAATCACCGGCGGACACGAGAGCACTGGTGGCACAGGTACAGGCGCTGGTACAGCAAACATATTCTAATCAGTGAGTAGCACTTTTGCCAGACATAAGCGTATAAAAACGTTAAGCATAAAATTACTCCCTTCTTAGTAGTGACAACCTAGATCTGGCTCCCGCGCATATTGAAGCTGTTTTGCACTGGGCGACGAACCGCGTCACGTTGCTACAGGACCTCACATCCAATCAGCTTAGCTTTCTTTGGGTTAAACCCTCAAATGTTATGCTTGAAACGCTGACACATGCACAACTTCAACGATTGAACAAGCAGCTAGCGGCGTTGGTTGACTTTACCAAAGACGACTTGAGTAAACTGCTCAAAGCCTTTGCAAAAGACGAGCAGCTGAAGTTTGCTGCGCTGATGAAGACGCTACGCAGCCTATTAAGTGGCTTGGAGGCAGGTCCTGGCGTTGCCGAAATGATGACAATATTGGGCAAACGAGCTGTACTCGAAAGATTGGAGAGCGTGCCAAGTGCGAAAATTAGCAAAAAGCAAACAGCAAAGGCTCTGTAGGACGTCCCAGGTAATTGCTGGAACGCTTTTTTTTTTATTTTTGATTCACTACATAAGAGAGATTTGCTATTAAGCAATTATATTTATGGGTATTTATGTATATTTTTGTTATATATGTAAGTTAATTTAATTATACTTTGATCAAAACACCGATTGGATTCAAACTTTTGTAGTTAGTTTTGTTTATCCGTGCAGCAGCACCGCTCGATATGTTACCAGCATTGGTTCGTCGACACTTGTTCTACACACCCCCCGAGAAATAAGTTTTGGATTTTTTAATACTTGAAAAGCTGAGATTTCATCTTAATTGAATTCGCGGTTAGTCAAGATTAGCGGCGCAACCAAGCTCCACGCGTAGATGCTAACACCAAACCAGCTAGAGATGATCTTGATCCACATGGAAGCCTCATTGCCATTGAACAGCTCAATATCAGAGTTTGGCCTGTAGTAAAAACAATTCAATTTTCAGTTACCGTTTTACAGCAGAACGCGATGCAATGTAACTACTTACTTGTACCAATTGGTCAGCGTCATCATTACGTAGAGGGAAGCACAAATCAATACAAAGTGAAACATTGACCAGGAATAACTGACGCCTTCGGATTCGTTATCTGTTGAGACTTTGCCATCAGCTTGACCGGTTTCTGTATCTGATAGAGGTTCTGTTAAAACTATATACATTAAAGTCCAATTGTTTACAATTTAAAAAAAAATTCATTTGCGTTAATTGGGAAAACCAAACCAAGTGTCAAAACGTAGCATATTGGTGGTGGTTAGTTGTTTATTTGTACATATGAAAAAAATTAGCAAAAGAAAAAAAAATTCGATTAACGTGTTAGTAGTTAAATACATTACGAGAATTATGCGGAATAATATGATATGGGATGTGTACAGGATTATGAAAACTGTTTATAAAAACAACAAAATTCAGAAACGATACAATGAGAAAATGCCGTACATTGTGAAATTTTAACTGGACACAAAAAAAAAGCTTACCACGTTTCTCGCTGTCGTTGTTGACTTTAGAGATCTCCACAGCCGAGCTGATACAGTTGTACAGTATGCAGAGCAACCAAACCACCAACCCAATGATATTAGTGGTGTCGAAAGTAACTTTGGAATTGGGAGATATGGGTGGTGCATTGGTTGCGTTCATAGCGCCTTCCATTAGGCCAAACATGCCTGGATTGCAGGCTTTCTCTGTAAGCAGTACAAGTAAAAATATTTAATCAAATGCGCAAAAATAATGCACACAATGAATTTACCCGGATTATTAGCCACAGCAGACCAAGTCAAATAGATGGTATAGAGTGTTACCAACGAGCTCTGCAAAAGCCCAGAGTGTGGCAATTTGTCCTGCACGGCTGGCAATACAGAAATAACGCTAATCACCAAACATAATATCAAGTTGATTGAAATGAAGAACTTATTAATGCCGCATCCAGTAGACTATATATATATAAAAAGAATATATAATTAAACTTAAATTTTCAATTTAATAATCATATTAAACGCACAGTCGTAAAGTAGACGTACAGCAGCGATACACCGGTGATTGAGAGCACATAGCTGATCATACACACGCCAACCAATGCGTAATAGTAGCCACGACTATTCTCAGCGTTTTCTGCGAAATCAAAATATTCCGTAAGAAACGAACATATGCCAACAAGGCTTTCTTTGCGTTCTTACCAATCCAACTCTCGGCCACGGAATGCGCAAAGTGCACAATGATCACGAGCTGAATGAGTATAAAAGCCAGTCCGCCTATTAAACCGACCCACATCATGGCCGGCCCGAAGCTGCCATCCGGTATGAAGATAGCCCCAATGGCCGCGCCGAAGCAAATAAGAAACTTAAGTGGCCAGAATTCGTTTTGGATGTGCGCGCGCGGATCCCGTGAATTACGCACTCCAAACATAATCAACGCCATTAGTGTAAAGAAGCAAGCTAAACCGAAACATATGCGATAGACAGCCATATAGCCCAATGCGTATTCGCAGTCCACTTTCACCGAACTGTTTAAGAAGGAATCCACAGGATGAGAGCCAATAGTCGAGGTTGAGCTTATGCAGAACGGTAGTTTTTTGAGCGTATCCTGCAAACCGGGGGAGAGAGCTATTGCACCAAGTATGGTGCCTACCAACAACATAAAGGCGTACATAAAACGTGAAGATGATGAGTTCTTGCACGAGGGGCAAGCGGAGCAGCACATACTAGCGGCGGTGCCGGTGCAACAAAGTGCACACTGTAGAAAATGACGTCAAAAGGATTAAATGCAATTAGTATGTCGTTCGTTTTTTCGACTTTTATTGATTTATTGCCATTTCATGAGCTGCGCAGTTTCTTTGTTTTTTTTTTCTTTGTTGTTGCCTTCGTCAGACAAAGTAATTGGCATATGTTTATCTTTTACTTACCTGAGCTGCCGAACACAATCCCATGACGGCTCCCATTTTTGGAGATATCGGTATAAACACCTATTTATTATGTAGCCAAACTTAAATTATAAAGTTTTTCCAGATTTATTATTTGTTTTGTTTGTCTACTACAGACGAACACTGACAGTCGGCAATCGACGATGATAATCTGGGCTATGGTTGTCACCATATCCAATGGCCTTCTATGACGACCGACCACTCGCAGAAATCGGCAATATTAATAATGTCTTGCAATCTCTATTCCAGTGAAGCAGTGGTAGGTAACGCAAAATCCTGTTTTTTTGAGTGCCCGCGCAGAAATACACATATGTACATTTTTGTAACATGGGTTATTCGCTGGATGCCGAACAATGTGTGTTGTGTTGACAACCCTAACTCAAGGGCGGTTCCAAAAAAATTCTAAATGCCGCGTATGTCTCTCGGTGAATTGAAAAATAAATAATAACAACAGTATTGTATGTTAAGAAATATTAACACCAAGTAAACTCAAGCAACTTGACGCTTTACTAACAAGCAAAAAATTACCTTAAAATTTTCCGATTTTTTGGCTAGATTAAGCCCTTTTTTAAGTGTGGCTGCCACAAAAATGCTAAACATTCAATAGCCACAAATCTGACGATTTAAAGCATAGCGGTAGCCCCTTTTTAGCTACTTTTTACACAATATAGCCACTTTTGCTCGCTGAGCGTTGGCATCACTGCTGGTGCGGCTCAAAATGCCCGTCGCGGCTGCGGATACTTTTAGTTTTGATTTGGGAGCGGTGCTGAACAGTCAAACCAGAGCTGCTTGATTAAATCGTGTAGGAGTACTAACCGTTTTGTGCATTTTTTGAATATATATTTCTACCTGTATTTTTCTCTGTGACTGTGTTTGTGTGTGTGTGTGCAAGGAACCAAGAGAGAGAAAAAAAAAAGGAAAAAGCACTAACAGCTTTGCTAAATATTGAAAAAATCTACGAAAAGAATTGGAATTTGTTTATAAAATATGGCAACTGAAGTGAGTCAACAACAAATTCCCGCTGAGGACACGCCAGCGGCCGCTGCGGCCACAGAAAACGCTGCTGCCGTCGATCAAGAAAAACCTGCTGAAGCAGCCGCAACTGAGAATACTGCCGCCGCTGCTACTGACGCCGCCCAAGACAACAACAAAGAGGATGCTGCGAAGGCGTCGTCCGCTGGCGACGAAACAAAGGGCGATGGTGCTACGGCTGGGAAAACCGAAAACAGCAAAACTGAGGCAGCGCCCGTACAAAAATTTAATGTGCACAAGACCAATTTCGAAAAGGATATTATCTACTTGTATCAGTTTTCGCGTACGCCGTTGCTGCCATCGCTTTCACCATATTGCTTGAAAGTTGAGGCTTGGCTGCGCCTAGTCGGGCTTAAATACGAGGTAAGTGATGGGTAATGTAGGAAATAAATCAATGAAAACCCACCAAAAAGCAAAAAAAAAAGGATCCGCAGCTTGAATTTCACGCTATTAATAGTCACAAGGAAAAATATCCCAGTCCAGACATTCCTTGCCCGGATTTTTTCTCACAATTATTTTTGCGGTACAGATTTTTTTTCATCATTCCTGCTCCGAAAAACCGCCATGATATGTGTGCGACAAGGACAGCGTGTCGGTTCAAGTTGCTATCCTTTGGCAACACACAGATTTCCAGTCCATAATATCTACAAGATTTGTGCGCGTGTGTATATGTATATGAACCTGTAGCAGCTCTTGCTCTCTCGCACACGGTCTTCAACGAATACATAAAATTTATATGTTGCTCTCCGCACGCAGCAGACTGCTGCATTTTCAAGTCTGACTTGCTTGCATTTTTGTTGGAGCCACTTGCTTTGCTTTTTGTTGCTATTCGCCTGGTTTCGTTTATTTCTTTTGTATTTTTGCATGCATGCGAGTAACAAAGCACCAGAAAAAAGAAAAAAATGCAACTTTGAGCTGTAAACTATTTTATTGTATTTGGCTAACACACCTTAATAATAATTTAGATTTTCTGTTCACCACTATTTTAAGCAGTTAAAAGCTAGACAAAATATGTAAACGCATTTACATGTTTAATATGTTTAAGCGCTTCCGACGCATCAAAACCCTCGTCGCGCTGTTCGCCCCAAAAACGGTTACCTTAACAAGGCAGCGGCGATGCGGCTTGCATATTTTCAATTAATAATGAATTAAACTTATTTGTAATGAATGCCTAAGCTTTATTGGTGCTATGCAAAAAATGTAGAAAATGTGGAAAAAAAACGAATGCTGAAAACCTAAAATCTTAATGAAAAACGTGTAAAATATTTCATATTATGGGTGCGGCCGTAATTGCATCGCATCGCATTTTTTGTTGACTTCTGACTACTTGCGATGGCGTTCGCAGGCACCCGCACAACTGTTTTCTTAAATATTATTATTAAAGGCTATTAATTACAAGGCATGGGTGTAGGCCGGACTGCAGGGTTGGGGTTGCAAGCGGCTGGCAGGCGCACTTATGGGCAATTAATGACGCGCAACGAAAATTTTTAATTGAACTTTTTTGTGTAGATTTATATCAGCGCGGCGCCTTGTTGCCTTATGCTTGTTAAGACCGTTGTTTAAGACCGGCCGAGCTTGAAGTTAAAAAACCAGCAGCTTTCTAATTACGAAATTCGTGTAATCGTATACCAACGAAGAAATTCAATTAAATTGATTGACAACCCGCATGCCGCATGCATTACTTTTATTATTTACTCTTATGCGTTTTTTATTTGTTTTTGTTGTTGTTGTTTGCTGTAACTTTTCAATAATGCAACTTTAATGTCTTATCAAGAGTTCAACAAACTTGCATTTGGACCTTTGACATTTTTCATTAATCAACTCAATTCGCCGTCGTCGGCTGCAAAATGCAGTGAGCGCGAGTTGTTTGCGTTTTTATCTTCTCAAGAGAGTCGATTTCCATACAAATATTTCCTCTCTTCAATGTGGTTGTTGTAATATTTACTCTCTCGCTCTCACACACTCAATGATTGCCTTTGAACACAAGTACACACAGTTATGTTGTGTGTAAGATCATTTTATTGTTTTTACTGTACTTTAACATGGTGTCGTGCGTTATTGTTGTTGTTCAACATGTTTTTTTTTTATTGTATCCGCGTTTTGTATATATTAAGCGGAATTTTGTTGTTTCTGTCTGTTAATGTAAACAATTTTCAATCAATGCTCCAGCAGCGTGCACACAACAATGAAAAGAAAGTGCTTGTGCGGGCGAGAGTATGTGCGCGACCACGCCTCTTTCTTACACATCACAATGGAACAGAAGCAACTTCGGTAAATTTACGTGACACCAAGTTATTGTTAAAACTGCAATACCGCCGCATATTTGCATTTGTTTGACACCTTTTTACTTATGCATTTATGCAATGCAAATTTGCAATAAATGCATGCATAAAATAATTGTAACAAAAACAAAAGCCGCATACAAAAGCAGTAAAAATGTAATTTACAACAATAAAGTGTAAAACTTGAAAAAAAATTGGCGCAAAGGAAATAGCCGCTACAACAGCAACAAAAACAAGCAAAATTTTCTCGCTCATAATTCTCTCTACTGGTAACAGAGTTATCGTTGCCAGATGGTAATGGCTGGTTGTTGGTGTTGCATTCCAAAATTTAAAATATTTAAGCAAATGCTGTTTAAACTATTAGTAAGTAGCAAACCAACTGCATGTTTAATTTTTCAGTTCTTTGTTCAAACACAGTTTGCGCATAATTTCAATTTAATAAGCAAGGATCTGTCGAACGTAATCTGGCAACCCTTGCTGCCGTTGAATATGCTCGTTGCAACTGTACAAGTGTTATGCTGTTGTGTTAATTTTGTTCTTTATTTTTTTTATTTTATTTTGTTTAGCCATGCAAAAATAATACGCAAAAACCTAACAAAAACAGCAACGACAAGCAAAGCCATATTATGTTTGATATATATTTTTTTGTTTCGTTTGAGTTGTGGTTGTTGATTTTGCCGTTGCTGTGTCTGATACTTCTGTCGCTTTAATTAATAGCGGAGGCATATTTATGTTATTGAGTTTAAAGACAAAGAATGCAAGCATTGTCGTTGTTACTGTGTTTGTGTAGCAGTTGTACACCCTCCGGGTGTGGAATTCTACACGCAGATGAATACGTACAACAAAATGCACTGAAAGTTGCTCGCACGCTCGCCGCTCTCCGCTCTACGAAACAAAAGAAGAGAAGGCGCTCTCCCGCGTCTGTTTATGTTAAGTTTTTCATGTTATATTTCATTTTTTAATGACTTTTTCTTTCTTTTCCATTACTATTTTTTGTGCTCACTTTTCTTTTTCTTTGCTTGTTGTTGGAAATCGAGACAGCTTGAATTTAATCTAGTAAAGAATGCAAGCAGCTTAATTGGCATAATGATTTAATAAAGGCAAAAATAAACATTCCGGCGACAATAAAAGGCAAGCTGCAATGCATGCAATTGTCTGTCTCACTGTCAGTTTATCTGTCTGTCTTTCCGTATTGTCTCTTGTTTCCCCGCATGTTCGTAACTCAACGGCCGACAAAACGTCGCCGCTTTTGGTGTCGCCGTCGTCGTCTTCGTTGTCGGTTTTGGTCTCGGTTCGTTTTGTGGATCATTGGAATTAAATGGACTCGACTCGATTCAACGGCTCCACCCTTTTGCCCTTTTTTTTTTTTGCATACACGTTTGTTCTTATTGGAACGTTAAAGCTGAAGTAAAACCAAAGTGAACCGCACAGAAAATGTACGTTACCACTCCCCCGCACTTGGATTGTGCAGGGTGGTTATTCGCAAAAAAATCTAACGGGTTTTGTGTTTGCAGCAAACGAACTTCTTTTTGTTTGTTATTGAGAAAAATAGAAAGTTGCAACAAATTAAGGCTAATTGCGAAATAAACAAAAAACGACGAAATAAGTTGTTAAAAACTCATAGGAGTAAAAACGCAAGAAAAGCAAAACTGCGCCGGCCGCATTGGAAAAGCACAGAAAAGCAGCAGCAATAGCGGCAAGAGTGGTATGCTTTGGTATTGGAAGTAAGAGTCGAGTTAGTTGCGGATGGAAAACGTATTTGTATATGTATGGATTTGTGTGTGTATGCGTGTGTGCATGTCAGTATGTATATTTGTGTACAGTGGGGGTAGCTGAGATGGGTGTTGGTTCGTTTTGGTTTCGGATTTTTTGGTACAGCGCTGTGCGCGCGCGGTTGCTATTGTTTTTGTTGCTGGCTGCCGCCTGGCGCACACGGCCGACAGTAATTGCTATAGTGGTTGTTGTTGTTGTTGCTATCTACACAGCATCTCGCACGCTGGAAGTAGCGAAAAACTTGCTTTTTAGCTATTTATGTATGTCATGAGTGAGCGAGTAGGCGAAGCGAGACGTGGCATACGCAACAGCATTAGGGACAAATAAAGAGAGAGTGTGAGAGAATATGAGCAAGCATTCGTGAGTATAGGCAAATTTCGTAAAAACAAAATGGGGTGGCAAGTAGTGGGCGTTGGGCGATAATAGTGATGTTTCTTCGTGTTATCGTTGTTGTTGTTGCAATACATTACACACGCATTAGTCATGCACACACAGCGAGTAGTCAATGCATACACACACCCACTCCCCCGCATAGCAGCAACAGCGCGGAATTTATTTTCTTAACCCGATAAGCAGCCGCATCGTCATTGGAATTTCTTACTTATAGATACGATACATACATACATTTGAAAACATATGTATCTGAAATTATAATGCATAGTTTTAATTTTTCCTATTCATTGCAGAATGTGGATCACAAGATGCGTTTCCGTTCCAAGAAAGGTCAATTGCCTTTCATCGAGCTCAATGGCGAGGAAATCGCCGACTCGGCCATCATCATCAAGGAGTTGTCATCGAAATACGAAAAGAACCTCGATGCCGGTCTGACGGCTGAGCAGCGTAACGTCTCGTACGCGACCATTGCCATGCTGGAGAACCATCTCATCTGGATAATCTTCTATTGGCGCGCCAAGTATCCGGACAACGTACTCAAGGGCTACAAAGTGAATCTGCAGCATGCGCTTGGCTTGCGTTTGCCCAACTCCGTCTTGAATTTCTTCTTCAAGATTACATTCGGCCGAAAGGTGTGTATTGATTTAAAACCCCAACAACAGTAGCAGCAAAGACCAACAGCAGCTGTCTTGTTTTTCGTGTAGTACCTCATACCTCATGTAGTAGTATTTAGATGTGTTTGTTTAGCGTAGCCCGGTTTTAGGCGCAGCGTGTTGGCTGCGCGCAATTGCATGTACATTGTGTCGCATGTCAGGACGGCTGGCCGGCCGGCCGGCAACAGCAACATTCGTCTGCATTTCACTAGTTCAGTTAAATTGCGTGGCGTGGCAAGCGTTGTCAAGCTGAGCATTTAACTTGGGCGTTGTCGAGTCTCTACAGTGCCGCCTTATCAACTGCGGCGTCTTTGTTTACAGTTTGAAGTGCTGGACGGCGCGGCTCTACACAGCTCAGTTTATTTCAGCTCAAATGACTTACTGCGTTGCGTTTTTTACGTGTATAAACAAAACGAAAATTCCGTTGAGTTTTCCCATATATTAAAGCATTTTTTCTATTTCTGTTTTTGTTTGTATTTTCTGTTTATTTATCTATTATCCCGTTGCGCGCAACGTCTGCAGCTAATGTTGTGTAAACAAATGACCTCGGCAGGAGTTGCTTGCAGCAGGCGGCGTTTGCGTAGCGTCAGCATTTTGCCGATGATTTTTGTTTATGCATCAAAAAAATAAAAAGAAAAAAGGAAAATATAGAAATTGTCTTATCTAATTTCGTTTTATATTACAAAAACATAAGATCATTTTAGATAGTCTTATTAACGTTTTGTATATTCACATGCATGTTTTTTCCCGTGCTTTTTTTCTCTTTTTTTTTATTTTTTATTTTTGTATGTATTTGTGGCAATTTGTTTCTCATATCAAGTGGTTCCAGGGTACGAAAAAGCTCAAGGCGCATGGCATTGGCGTACATAGCGCTGAAGAAATCGAAGAATTTGGCAAAAATGATCTGAAAGTGCTCAGCGAAATGTTGGACTGTAAGCCATTCTTCTTTGGCGATGAGCCCACAACGTTGGATGTTGTCGCATTTGCTGTGCTTTCGCAATTGCATTATCTGTCGAAGGATATTTCGTATCCGTTGCGAGATTTCATGACTGAGAAGTGTCCAAATTTGGTTGGACATGTCTCACGTATGAAGGAGAAATGCTTCCCCGATTGGGATGAGATTTGCACAAAGCTGGATCTGAATGCGCACATTCCTAAGCCAGAGTGAGTATGCAATAAAATTTAAAGTTTAACCAAAGTTTCTTATCATCCCATGTGCTAATGCTTACTTTTTATAATTGCATAGACCCGAGACCAAGGAAGGCAAGGAAGGCGGTGAACCAGAGAAGTCAAATGAGCAAGAAACCGAAGGTGACAAAATTGAAAAGGAATTGGATAAGGATAAGGTAAGTGTTGGATCCGTTAAATAAGGCTCAAAATTGTATTGTGTCTTTAATTGTGTTTTTAATTTCTTAACACAGTCAAACGAGAAGGAGACAACCGAAGAGAACAAAGAGAAGGAGGAAACAAAGTAAAACTTGCATATGGTATAAGTGCATAAAAGCAACAAACAAACCATACAAGAACAAACAACATACAACAACAAAAAATCCATAAAATCAAACATATATTAGGACAACTGCAAAGGCAAAAACTCAGCTAACATAAAATCATTGAGAAAATAACAAAAGTCATACTGAGTCAAGCACGACGCAGTTGCCAAACGCGTAAAAGAACTTTGGCCAAGAATTTTTATATACAATTGTATTACAACATGAACACAACCATGAAAAACCATTTAGTATAAAGTTATAAAAGTTTATACGTACGTATATAAATAATAAGTAATAAAACGACAAAATAAGTAAAAGAAATTAAAAATTAGTTAAAAATAAAAGAAGTTGAAGACGATGAAAATATTAAACGTAATATAGTTGATGACGCAGAGGAGCAACAGCAAAAAAATTAAAACATAACCATTAATACAAAAACAAAGAAAAAAGATTTTCTATATAGAAAACACATAGAAGAGAGACAAAACAAGGAAAACTCACACGACACAAACACAGACTCATACAGCCATGCAATCTTTATATATATATACATAGTTATATACAAGCGCCCATTTATATACTGGATGGTATTGTTTACTCTTCCAAAATTTAAATAAGCTTAAAATTAAAACAAACAAAAAAATATATAAGTTTAATAAAAACAAAAGCAACAAAGTAAAAAAGGTATATATTATTATATATAAATATATATATATTAAAAGAAACAAAACAAAAAATGTAATAATAATAATAATGAAAATTAATGTTCATGCTGATGACGTTGATGATGAAGATAATTAAGTTTATTTTTTATATATTATTGAAAATAGTTTTTTTGTGTGCAAATAATTAATATTATATAAATGAAAATTTTTAATTAATTATACATACATAACACAGTATATATAAAATATAAATATATATACCCATATATATTATTATTATTATATATTTTTAAATTGTATTGTAAATTATTATTGCAATGATTTTTCTCGAATGCTCAGACAAGATGTTATATTACATAATTATTATTTTTTTTATACATATAATTTTTAGTGCGATATTTGTTGGCAAAAAAAAACCAAAAAGAAAATGCAAAAAAGAAATTTATAGACTCAAAACACGAATTGTATTGAATTTGTAGCAATATTTTCGACTGTCCGTCTGTCTGTTGATGATTGCTAATACATTTTTTGTGTATATTGCGTTCGATTTTTATGCTTTTTATGTTTATTTATCTTATTGTAATTATCTCTCACTGCATACCATCAATAATAATAATAATAACAACATCATAAAACCAACACACGAGCAACAAACATATACAATAACAACAACAACAAGAACTAATTGGCATTTTTATTTATCATTATTTATACCGAACATGCACATCGCCTGCCAGTCAGTTAGTTAGGCAATCGGTTTAAGAGCAACAACTGAAACAGAAATTAAAGCGAGCGTACAACAACAAATCAACTCAAGTGGCGTTGGTCCATTTGGCCGAAATATAAGCAAAGAAAAGAAAATCATTGGAAAATTAGCACATAACAATATATGGCTAATGCTGATGCGCATTTTGCTGTTGGCTTCTTTGCTTTGCTTTGCTCTCTGCTTTCGTTTGCTTTGTGCTGGCGAAATTTTGTATGCATGCGCTCATCATTTCATCGGCGGCGGCTGCTGCTGCTGCTGCTACATACTTATAACTGCTTTTGGACCATTCTTGTAAACTGCATTCTAACTAATAACTAGACACAGATACAAACAACAATAAACATACACAACAATACACATTTTCATAACTACTTAAAAGAAAACGAAAAAAGAAGAACAAACTGAAAAAAGTCAAATGACGTTGGCAGTTTGGCTACGAAAAAAATTTAGATTTTTTCAGTTTTTTTTTTTTTTTATTGAAATTGTACACCGAGAACAAGAAAAAAACAAATAATAAAAAAATAAAATAAAATGAAACAAAAACAAGCAAAATGGGAAAACAATATTTTTTAAAAAACAAAAAAAAGCGGAAACAACAAAAAGAAAGAAAAAAAGGAATATTGATACGATTGTAGACTACGCAAGTATTTTTATGTATTAAAGGTTATGTTGTAAGATTTTTATCACAATATTTGTATTGTAGCTCAGTGTTTTATATGAATTAAAAAAATTATTGTATTACATACATCTTATATAATAAATATGCTTCTTAATAAAACAAACACATCTTCACTTGTATTCGCTATATGACAGCAGCATCGATTGTTTGCCTTTATAAGTGGAATTTACTATTTTGGCGTCATGTTGCATTCCACCGTCTTTTCTGCTCACTAAGCAAAGAACTATGCTGAAGCTTGTAGTCTGTCGTTATGCCATTTCGCATACAATTTTTCACTGAACTCGGATATATTAATAAAAAAAGTAAGTTCATTGCCACTCATATAGTCTGACTAAAGTCGCATGCACCGCTCTAAAAATTACGAAATCACAAATATTTTGCCATATGCTTCGTTAGTCTATACGTTCGAATTGCATTGAGACTCTGATGACCATAAAAATAAGTGAATTTCAACAAGCAAACCCACTCCTTCTGATTGTGCATTTTGCCGACTTGTTAAAAGATTGCCGCAACCTAACCCAAGACACTTTTATTTACTCATGACTAACATGAAGGCTGCTTATCGGTTTACGCAACTTGGTTGAGCTTGGCAAAAGTTTCATGAAAGTTATGTCAAGCCCATGGAAACCGATAAAATGTTATTGAACCGACAAGACTGTCGCCAACAACAAGCGAGCAGCAAACTTCTGCAACCAAACAAAGAAGGAAAAAACAACACCAAAACATTTGTTTTCTTGTCTTTTTTTTTACGAGTATACTAAAATGAACTCAGGACAGACGACCAGGTCGTGCTGTCATGGCATATCCGTGTATCCTACATTTCAAGGCCAGAAAAGTAAACAATACCCACTATTGCCAATCAAAACGACATTCAATATATGGCTGTGACATGCTGCTACTGCTGCTGCTGTTTCTGTTGCTGCCTGTCGAAGTGTTGATCAATCAGCAAACAGAATTAGCAACGAAATCGATATTTGACCTAGGCCAATAAAAAATTGCTAATACGCCGCGTGTTACGCGCGCAGACAATAAAAATAATAAGCATTGGAAATATTATGATAATGCCAAAACAGATAATAGCTAATTTTATACATGTATATACAGGCAACAAAAGCAACAATCGAAGCACAATCAATGCAAACACGTAAAGGATTTTGGAGCTTCTAAAGGATATAAATGTGCTGCACACACAATGCACGGCACGACTGAGCCTTTGAAATGTGTAAATGTGCTGTGATTGTTGTTGTTATTATGGCTGCTTCTACTGTTGCTGTTGTGAGAATTGTGCTGTGACATTTTGCAATTTATTGACTTGTGGCGCTATGCCAATCAGAAATCCACGAAAGTCTAAAAATGTGCCCAAAATGAAATAATAAAAAATATTTATTGCGCGCGCTACATAATAACCAATCATAAAATAAAATAAAAATGCTAAATGATGGCACCCAAAGCCACGCGATTTTAGGCTGTGCTGGGATCGGCCTTGCCTAGGCATTGCTACAAAATATTAAGCGCGACGTTTGTCCTTTGTGGTAAGAAATAAATTTATTGCATGCATTGATTGCATGCTGACGACGACGATTATGATGGTGATGATGATGATGAGCGCAGACAACTGAGCTACTGCGCGACCAACTGACTGACTGACTGTCTAACTGGCTGGTAAAGAGGCAGACGGGCGGCAGATAGACTGTCTAGATAGCATAACGAATGTGCCAACGGACGTAGTATGCACAATTCCCGAATTGAATTGGTGTTAAGCACGAAAGAATGGCATGAAACGAAATCAAAATGGAAATCGAAATCAACATCAACGCAACGGCTGCCAGCATAGTAGTCGATGTCGATGTCGATGTTGACGTCGACGTTGGCGCCGGCTTCGTCATCGTTTTCGATTGTCATTGTTTTGGTAGTAATCGAAGTGTGTTGTTATTGTTGTTGTTGTTGTAGTCACTACTGCAATAGTAACTGCTAACGAGCCGCAGTTGCAGACAATCCTTGCCAGCGGTTAGTCGTATCAATGGCCAATCAGCTTTTCTTTCTTAGCTTGGCCGACATCTTTTCGATTTACCCGGCGATTTTCAAAGATCTTGTACAGAGCTTAAAGAAAGCCAAGCACATTTACTTACCCAGTGATGAGGAGTGGCAGGATAAAATGTATTATATGCTGTTAGAGGTGCAGAAACAGGTCAATGAGGCCATGGATCGTGGACTGTATGTATTTAAAAAGAGTTTGCCTAAAAGTATGCAATGAAAAATTGTGCCTATACTCTGTCGCTACAGCACAATGCAGGACATTAACAAGAAGGAGAAGCCAAGCTTTGATATTCAGCGAATTACCAAACATTTCTCACCCTCGAGCACACCCAATGGACGTCGTAGCCGTTTGCTCCGTGTTTGCCATGCGACAACTGTGAAAATAAAACTGAAGTCAAACGCCGACTGGCCGCTTCAGATAATCGCCAAGGCAGCCAAGCTGCTGCATAAGCCACTATTGAGCGTTGAATTCCAGAATGAGCACGAGATGCGTCTGACCTATTCGCTGATTTACGATGTCTTTCGTTGTGGGTATTGCAATATGCATGCGTGGTGTATGGGTGTGTGTGTGTGATTGTGTGTTGATTTTGTATCTTCTTGCATTACTTGCAGATAAGATGGTGCTGGCAAATGCGCTGAGCGATGTAAACTTCTTCAAGCAGCATGAGCAGGTGAGCTGAGATCATGTGAAGAAGCGATGAAAGTGGTAAAATATCCTTCTTTTAAAACTAACAGTATGTCGGCGATGAGATGCGCATCTGGCTGATGCTTTTCGAACTGTACGATCGGCAGTTTAAGGTGCGCAAGGCGGAGGATGTTGACGAGCAGCAACGGCTCTATGAGGATGCCAAAGTGACGGGTAAGTGATCAACCGCATAGCGACCATAGCAAGAGGATCTCAAGGATATATTTGCCGCACAGAGATTGCAGATTACTTGTGGCGTTATCGTGTGCGTCTCTCGGCTTCAATATCGCGCATGCGCATACGCTGCGGCGCACTGCGGCTGTCCAAGATGCTGCCCATACATCTGCAAAACGAAAAGGTAGCAGTGGCAGCAGCCAATCCTGTTGTCTCGGGCTGGATTAATCCGTTTCTGATAAGGTGAGCTCAAAAACCAGTAAGGCATTTATATTATTTGCGCTTACAGTAAAACCCTTGCTGGAATAGTTAGTTTAGTGTAAAAGGCGCTTGGCATAAGCACTTGCATGCTTTGACATTCTTAATGTGAGAGTATTCACTTTTCCTGCTAAGCCTTTTAACTGCGATTGAGTATTTTCTGTCATGCTAACTAAGTATTTTTTTCCAAACCAGAGACAAAGCAGCGGCGGATAAGATTCTCACCGAGATGGGCTTCATCGTGCACGGTCCAGAAGACGAAAAGCCTTTGTTGGTGCAGCATTGTAAATGGGACAACATTTGTCCGCTTTTTATATCCTGTATACCTAAGGATCGCAGCGAGTTCACAAAATCAGATCTCATGACCAAACACTACTTTATAATGCAGGTGAGACTCCATGCCAAGTTACTGTGGCGTCATATCACAGGTACATTGCAACTTTTACAGGACAAGAACTTTTCCTTTGGCCCCGCCATCATGTCGAAGCTGCCCGACTACTTTGAACTGGATGGCGACATACTGCAGACGCATATTGGTTCACCGCGTTCCACGGCTTACCTGGCCGCGCTCTTCTACTCCGTTAATCGTGTAAACAACTTCTATGTCTATGGCGCTGGTTCGAGTCTTAAAGACTATCGCAAGTACATGGACTCCATTGGCGTTAACAACATACGTCTCTTTGGGGAATCCTTCACGTCATTTCCAATGGAATCGAATCGTTTTCGCACCGTTGTCGGCGTTTTTGCTTGTCCGCCTAATTCCTTTAGCGCCATCTCGGATCCAATCGATCTCATATGTTCGCGTGGTGGGGACCTAAGCATGCTCGAAGTGCTCACCGAGTCCGAGGTCAGTGATGAAGGTCGACATCGTGTCGCGCTCATTTTGGAGGAACAACTCCTCTCGCTGACCATGTCCATGTCACGACCCCAGGTGCAATTCGTGCTCTATCAGACCCATTCGATTGTGGATACCGAAAACCGTGACATGGTTCAGCACGTCATAACAAAGGTTAACAAACTTGCGCTCGAGAAACATCGCAACGCTTACAAAGAGCTAAAACGTCTTGAGGCAATTGCGGAGGCAGAAGCAGCTAACATTCCCGCCGCTGCAATGACCACGAATTCACCACGCAAAAAGAAGGACACCCTCTCACCGGAGGATAAACGTAAGTCTCAGGCGGACTTGTCCTCAGCAAAATCAACGGAAAGCATCGCTTCCGATAAGTTGCCACATTTGGACAGCATCGATCTGATTGAGCTACCGGAAATCGACGAGTTCATAGATGATGTTGTACCCGACATATGCATCAACCAAGACCGTTGCATAGAAACACAAGTGACCGGCTGCTTTCTCTCATTGGTTCGCCGCAAGGTCATCACACAATTGAACGAGAAGTATCTGATACAGATGGCCGAACGGCGCGGCTTGTTTGGCAAGCAAGTGAGTGATAAATCAGCACGGCCCAAGGTCGTCAAGGTGCAAGAGGTGCAGGAACAGCCAACGCAGCTAGAGGTTTTCGATACTCGGGATTCGCGCATTCGTTCGAGTGCCAACAATGTGGTGAGTGACCAGCAATTTATTCGTGTGTTACAGAATTTATTTAGCATAAGAAGGAAACAGCAGCATTTATATATGATATCTCCGGGAATTATCGATTGCTATCGCTCAGTTCTATCGACCTTTGAGTCGTGAAGTTTTAAGAATTGCTAATTTCGTTGCCTTGCAACTACAGCAAATCATTGTCAGTCTCATTCGTAACTTTCTAACAATGTTTTACACCAAAAACTTCTTAACATTTGACCTTACTATGGGCCAATCCCACGCTCTAACGGTATTAACCCAATATGAAGAGCTGTGGCAACAAGACATGTTGTTGCGGTCGAAAGTTCTTGGTAAGCCAAAGCACCTGATAAGATATTGCCCTAGCATATTGATAAGATAACTTATGGTATCTTTATCTAAACTACGCACGACGTACACACACTCGTGCAAGTAAACCGTGGATATTAAGGGGTCTTAGGAGTGATTTATTTTACCCAAATTAACTTATTTGTTAATTGTTATAGGATGAGGTTGGCTTAAGTTGGAGTAGAAGTAAGTTAGTAAGTTCCTAGCCTAGTGGCTAAAGTGTAATGCACATTTGTTTATCTCGAATGCAAAAAGTTTGAAAATCTCGTGGGTTGGTGCAATCTGTCGATCTTCCATGTTTTATTACAATAATTTCGTTAACATTTGTAAAACTCATCAATTCATAGTTACGTAAGCGCAAATTACAAACAACATTAAAATTAGCAACAACTACAACAACATCCGTAGCAACAACAACACAGACTTCTCACTAGGTTTAACAATTGTATAATTAGAATATTGTGCGAGCATCTACATTGTAGGTTCACTTATAAGCCATGGTAATGCGAATATACGACCGCATTAGTCCGCTGTGCTGGAGATGATGTAGCGCCGTCGTTGAGATTGTCATCGTCACAGTCGCATTAGCTCATGCATATTAGGTCATATGCTAAACACTCACGACAACACACTATGTCACTCCACGCCACTCTCTGAATCACTCCGCACTTCCTCTACTTGCGCCAGGCGCTCTTCGTCGGCTGCATTTTGCTGTCTTTGGCCTTCGTTCCGAATGTGTTTTTGCTGCTGCTGCCGCTGCTGCCACTGAGGCTGCCTGTGGCGCCCTTGTAGCTTGTTGTGCTGCTCGATGTCTGACTTTTGGCCGTCGTATAGCCAGCCGCAGCATAACCCCCGCCGACGCCGCCATAATAGCTGCTGCTCCTACTCACATTCGGATTGTACTTATCGCGGCTGCAGTAATCGTTATTGTAGCCACTGCTGCCGCTGCTGCTGTAGGACCGATGGAGCGCACTGCTGCTGCTGCTGCTGCTGTTCTTATCGTCGTACATGCCGCGCCCATTTTGAGTGCTCAGCGAGCGTTGCAGATTCTTGTACGTTGCACTTGTGCTGTATGTGGCGCTCTCCTCGGTCGCCAGGGGACCGCTCTGCGTGTAGTACTGCTGCTGCACCTCAAGTATGTAGCGGTAGGCTTCCTCGAGTGTGCGGGCATTGCGACGCAGGATCATGGAATGTGTCGGTTCTGGCAGGTGATCGCGGAACACCTGCAAGGTGATGCGTTCGATGTCCTCGACACTGTAGAGCGTGTCATTGTGCGTGAGCTTGCGGTTGAGCAGACGCTGTTTCAGTTTGTACAGCTTCTGGTGGTACTGTTCGATGTTTGAGTCCAGGACACTGCTGCGTATTTTGTGTACCAGCGCATAGCTGGCCTCTCGCTCGGCATAGTGCAGCAATAGTAGCTCCTTGAGCTTGTGCCAGGTCTCCACTTTGTTGCCACCCGAGCGCACAATGACCAACTCCTTGGCGCGATCGGTGCATTTGTTTTTGATGTACGTGAAGAGGGTGGCGCGGTAGTAAGGATCGAAAGTGTTCAGCGCCGGTATCAGCGCCTCGATTTTGTTCAAGAAATTCGGCAGCTTAGATGGATCTGTGCCATCAAAGTTTTCGACTTGTTTGAGCCGATTTAGAAGCATATTATATTTATTCACAAAATCGGGATCCATTGCGGCAGGTCTTTGTTGGCTGAATGGTTGAAAGCAGTTGATCCTTTTAGCAATTCTTATTGAGAATAAAAATTATAATAATTCAAATAGCCGTGTCCGCTATGACCTGACTGGGTCTAGTAGTTTGACATAACTAATCCAAATAATTCGGAAATTGTTACGTTTCAAAATTTTAATTATCAAATCTTGCAGTTCATTTAGGCAAATGGTGCGCGGCCCAAGTTAATTACCGCGAATGTTCCCATAAAGGTATAGAGTTAAACATTGGCGTTACGCCCACAACTTATTTCTCAGGATTAATTGATTGTATTGTAATTTGCAACAGTTTTCGATTTTGTTGTTGTTTTTTTTTTTAGAATTGCTCATTAAAATATTTACGAGTGAATCCCTTTCACTTTTGTACGAAATACTCTTTATAATTTTTATTTATCACTTTTCACGGCACTCGATCATTGCTTGCGCTGGCTGTTGTTCTAGTTCTAGGCCTTAGAGGTCTAGACCCGTTGACAGCTGCTTGATGACTGTTAAAATGTTTTTTGCGTTTTTCTACAAAAACGGTTTGCAAATTTAATTTTACTTTTTTTTTTCTTCACGAAAATTAACTGCTTGAAGCGCGCGCGATTGCGCACGAATGTGCAGGGTTTATGTTTTTCTGATAATTATAAAAATAAAACAACAATAAAAGCCAAAAACAGAAAATCAAAAATTCTTACGAGTGTATAAATTAACATTCATTAACATGATTTGGTGCGCTACAGCAGCAGTAGCAACAACAATAACAACAACAATGCGACTTCACTATATTAAAAACACTAACAACAACAAACAAGCAAGCGCAATTTGACACGAACGAACAGGCGCACAACAATCATTTCACTCATTACGTTCGGTGTCTGGCGTTCGCCAGCTGTCGGCTTTTAGTGGGAGTTGGTCGGGTTGACTCACATTAAACATACACAAAATCAACAAACAGAGACGCACAGACGGCGCTGGGCGGCAGGCGGCAGGAGGCGGGCGTACAGAACTCATCTTTTCTTCTTTGTAGGTAGGTTTATTTACATTTTATTTGTTGTTGCTGATTTCGTTGTTGTTATTGTTGGTGGTTTTTTTTCTATTTAGTTTATTATTTTGCGTTCCGTTCGTTGCGCTACATTGAAAAGCATCGGTCGTATCTGTGTACGCTCCGCGGCAATGAACGCCATGGTGTACATGCGACGCTACGTCGTCATTGGCGCAACTAATTAGCGGCAAATTTGTTAGCAGCTTATAAATTTTAATAACAACCCGCTTGGGCGCTAATTCATTCATACATACATGTGTGCAGTTGGGGCATAGTGATAACGGGCAGCAGCTAAGTGCAAATGACGGGTGCGGCAACTTGCCGCAAAAGAAGCAATGACAGGGATGTAAGAAGAAGCAGCAGCTGCTAGATAAAGACGCGGGCACTGCCTGCCGTCGTAAATAAACTTAAACTGCGTGCTGATAGTCTGCCGTAGGTCCGTAACTGTTAGTCAGTCTTGCTGTCTGTTTAACTTATCCGTCCTCGCTTGCTCGGTGGGTTTGTTTATAGCCGCATTCATTGTGTGATAATTTATTTACAACTATTTCCTTAAGAAAAAATGGCAAAAATTAATAACCTATACATACATAAATATGAATACCAGCGAATGCGTGAGTTTTTGTTTTTATGCTTTGAACCTGATAAAGTAAGTTCAGGGTCCAATTAAAACTTTACTGCGGTTATTGAAAGATTGGCAAAGTGTTCAATTGGCAATTGAAGGCTAAAATTTAGTACTTAATAAATTTCCTAAAAAAAAAAGAAAAAAAAAATGCGAAACCACAACAAACGACAAATGCAACTGCGTTCCACCTGGTTCAATTATGCAGCCACAAAGCTCGATTACTCACTACATTTCAAATGCCGTTCGATTTGGACGTCAGGTAGATTGTTTAGCCCGTCTCTAATTAATATTTTCTTATCGGATATTTTTTTTTATGAATGCACATACTATATATCTACGTGTATGCACTATATATATGAATACATGTAAATGTATATTTTTTTCTCTATTTTGAATAACAATTTTTGCACTTCTATGCCGTATGAAATTTCACAGCGCTTCTATTATCTGCATATTAATTAATTACTGACTATTATTTTATTTTCATTACTATAACAAACACGCCACCAGCTTGCGCGTCTGCTGAAGTGTACGAATGCGAGTGCTATACGCTCGAATTTGGCCAAGTTATCAGCGCAAAGGCAGCCGATCGCGTTCAACTTTAAAGGCCGTGAATGCTGCCGTTACGTGCTGCCGTTCTATATGGTAAGTAGGCGCGGAAGCCTAAATGGGATTTAACGACTGACTACTGATGCCAATTTTATGTTCTTATTGTTTCTGTTCTGTGTTTTTACCTTCCTCAATACAGTACAGCACCGCGCAGCGCAGTCGACTCTGGTGGCAATATGCTTACGGCTGCCTAACGCGCAATGACGGTCCGAATGCCATCTGGAATCCAAATTTGAAATTCAAAATCTATTGTAATCGCAAACTACGCACGATTAAAAGGACGCGCAAATTACCATTTCCGGTGCATATCAACGACATCGAATTATACTGCACGCTGCGCGAATGGCGGCCAGTTAACAATTAAAGGGATTACCTTGTTTTCGTGTTGTTTTTTGAAGAATTTTAATTTATTGTTTACAAATAATTATAGTGGATGATTATGTTTATGAAAGTGTGTACGTACGATATTCTAATTGGGTATAGTATTATTTGTTGTTGTAGTTGCCGTAGAAATCAAAAAATAGTTAGACACCGCATAGATGCTGATGCTTATCCCAACCGTTAAGCTGCAACATATGAAAGAAAAAAAAAAAGAGAAGTTACTGCCAAAATATTAAAAATTAATCAATAAAGTGGCCCACCTGACATTCCTTGCTGCAATACCATTGATTAGTGCAGCCCCCGCAGACAAACGCAGCCTCACATCTGTAGCATTCCTGACAGACGCGCAGCTTATACTTATTTGGCACACCAACGCCACCACCAACTCCATTCATTGCAATATCACTTCGGCCGCCGTAATACTCAAAATCGTTTAATTGACGCTCGTTTCTTTTCTGCAGGCATGAAAAAAAAATTTGTTGAAATCACATAAACCTACTCTCATATAAGAATAAATATTTACCGAAACATAGCTCCGAGTGGCTGGCTCTGCATACGCCGCCGATGTGTTTAGCTCATGACTGGCATTGTGGCCGGGTCTGTACAACGGCGGCTTTGGCATAGGTGCCACATAGGAATGTTGCTGCAAATTGTTGCGGGCTCTGCCACTCAACAGTTTCTGCAGTGTTGGTATATCTTTTGCGGATAAGTTATCATGTTGTGTGTAGTTATTGCTTTCGTTTTGCTGCGTCATATACACGTCAGGCTTCAAGCGTTTGCCCACGCGCGGTAAAGCGTCAGGATGTTCGCGACGAAAATCATCTATAATGCTTTGAACATCTTTGAAAGGACCCTGACGACCCATGGATACCGACATTTGACTGATGGAACGTTGCGCTGCCGTTGATGAATTGTGCTTACTGTAGTCAGCATTTAAAGGTGGCATCGCGGCGTTGCGCGTCTGTCGTTCAACTTGACGAGGAGGTAGCACATAACTGTAAAAGTTTTATTAAGGTAAGGTATAGAAGTTTTCTTACTTATTCGCTAGCAACAACAACATACCTTTGAGATGCTCTAAGTGTGCCGCGTTGTTGTTGATTACGGTCCGGAAGCGTAGCACTTCTATTCGAATGACTCTCTGGACGTTGCCAGGACTCGCTAGAATGTGAAACACTCAATTGTAATTTTTGATAAATTTCACACAGCTTTCACTTACTTTTGATCCCGCAGACCCTTGCTGCGTTGCTCTGGTTCCGAGTCAGCGCTGTTACGCCAAAGATCGTTGACATCCGTATCTTTGTGTAGCAGATAGCTAGACATTTGAAAATAGTTAAAATAAAATAAGTTTTCAATTTGTATTACCGCGACGGCGACGACGACTTACTCCCTAAAAGCTTTCAACTTTTCTTCTTCCTGCAGCAATTCCGCTGTACGCATATTCGCACGATTATGCAGCAACTGCGTTATATGATTTCCCAAGGATTCCGTATTGGGTGTTGGTTTCTCAGCGGCCGGTGCAGGACGTTCCTCACTGAGACATGCCTCCAATTCTTGTAGTTGTTTTATACTGTAGTTTCTGACACTCTGGCAGCGCTTCGTTGCTTTGTGTACCTGCTTCATACGCAAAAGACGCTCTAATAGTTCTTCCTTAACGCGTTTCAAATACAACAGACGATTCCATTCCTCTTCCTTGGTCTTAAGCACACCTCCCAAAGTGTTCAAGTCCGAATTAATACGTTTTATCTTCTCATTTAGCTTATCATCTGTAGTGACGGCCGCTTTCACCTGCACTGAGATTGCCTCTTCGTAAGCCGGCAGCAAATCTTTGATTTTATCATAGAACGCCGCGTTGCTGGCGGGATCGAGAAATGGACGTTTGGCGGGTTTTTGCTGTTGAGTATCGCTAGTTATTATTTCTATGGACGACTTCTCACCGTTTGGCGGTGGTTGTGGTGGCTCTGGCGTTGGCGTTGGCGAACGGCGACGTTTCATGCTGAAATTAGTCGCTTGCGGCACAGTCGTTGGCATCGTTGTTGGCTGTGGTTGTACATTGTGTGTTGTTGGTGCATTGTTTAGTACAACTGCATTTGGATGTGGGGTCGATGTCACAATGGGCACGCCCACTGGCGTAGACACTGGTGTGCTTACTTGTACCGGCGACGGTACTGGTGGTGGTTGCACAAAAATGGTAGTAGAAGGTGCAACAGGTACCGGTACCGGCGCCGGTACGGGTACCGATGGTTGTAACTGTTGAGGCTTCTTCTGCAATGGTGGCGTTTTGTTTAGATTCATCGGCGCCAACAGCGGCTGCTTAAGTGGTATGTTGTTCGGTATAATTTCTAAATCCATTGGCTCTGGTTGAACTTCAACTTGCTGCGGTAACGGTGAATTAATGATGACTTCGGGTACAACGGCTGGTATTGGTAGTTCTTCTAACAATTCGCTGCAGTTATTATCTTCCATATGGATTTCTTTGGGAATGGTTACTTCCGGTTCCATGCTGGTTGTGCATATTTCGACCTCGGTTGTGTTTATTTCCGTTTGCACAACTCCAACATCATTATCGACATCATAATCATCGGCGCCTCGAACTTCAACGATAGTCATTTGAGTGTTTGTCACTTGAGTCACAATTTCCGGTTCTGGTGGTGCTGGTGGAATAGTTTCAGGCTGAGTTTCGGACAGAGTTAGTTTCTCCGGTGAATCTTCATTTTCGGTGTCATCCAAGCAGACCAAGTCCGGCGATTTCGTTGGTGTGCGCTGCATACATTGCACAAACTTCTGCTGTTGTGCTAATTCTTTCTGTACTTGCGCCATTATCTCTTGTATGGGTTGCTGCTGCTGTTTAAGACTTGCAACAGCAGCAGCAGCGGCCGCACGCTGTTGCGCCATGAATTGTTCTAATTCCTGCTTGGCCATAGCCACCTTTTCCAATTCAACCGCTTTTAATTGTTCCATCACTGCCGCACTAGCCGACAATTTTATACGTTGTTTAAGATGTTTTCGTTGCTGGTCGCGTTTGTTTTTTTCATTTAACCTGTGTTTGTGCAGTTAATAAATTATTCGGTATTTAAACGGTTTTTCATCATTTACTCACCATTTTATGCTGCGTTTTTTGTAGAACAGATGTATGCGTTTTTTCTTCGTCAATAAAAGGATCTGCTTAGCGGTCTGTTCACGCCCACGCGGTGGCGCCACAGGCCTGCCGCTAGTCGTCTTAGTTGGCGTCACCAACGTGGAAGTTGTTGATTTTGTCGGCGAGGTTTTGTTGCTAACTTTACCACTGACGGCCGCATTCATTAAATCGTCATCATCTTCATCATGGCTATATTCATCGCTACTCAACTCCTCCGACGATGAATCGTAGATTTCCACTGACATTATTTCAACGTTTTAACTGCAAAGACACACCACAGATGAACTTTAATCGAATTCTCGTTTTCGTATACGTAAGGCGGATTACTGCCACTATTGTAAAGTCATTTGTTTCAAGTATACTTACCCAAAATGTTTATGCACGCCGCGGCCTCCTTTTTGTTTCTTTGTATGCACTCAAGCCGGCAGCGGGTATGACTTAGATTATTCTATATAAAGCAACTCACTTACTTGTGGCTTTCTAATACTAGAATTACGAGATTAATAGACTTACGATGGAAAAACCATTGCTCCGCCGAACAAAAGTTTAGAAAAAAATATGTTAACAGCAAATTGCAGATTTTTCTGCTTCTTTTGTCGCCATTTGCCAGTGTTGCCAGCTAAATGGCTGCGTGCAAATTATATACATACATTTGGAACTAAGAAGAAATTTTTGGAAAAATTGCGCTTTAGCAACTTCCAGTTTTTTTAATTCAGTTTTTTGCAGTTTTTTCAATGTAGTGTAAGTTGCTTTTTTTATAAATATTAGGTACTGAGTCAAGTATGTATGCATAAATAATAAAGTTGAAGCTGTGATTGCATAATTGGAGAGGCAGATTTCCTTTAAGGTCTTTCATAAATGATTAAAATTTTATAAATTTTTGTTTCTATAAAAATGTCAAACGATTAGATTTTTTTACATCATATTCGACCTTCTGAAAATTGTGCCGCTCCAGCCTATTATATCAATTAAAGCGATGTGGCAGCCCGAGCACAAATCAGATGCTAAATGTTGTCAAGCAAAAACAATTTGAGAGGAGTGGAATTAAAAGTAACAGAATTTTGAAAGAAATAGACTGAAAAAAATAGGAGATATTAGTTAGAAACCTAAAAAAAAGAAGTAAATCAAAATAAAATAAAATCAATGAAATTCTCTATCATAGAGAATAATACACAGTATAGTTATTTATATAGGTGATTCAATTATGCTCTTTTCCTTTTAAGGATACGAGAAACAAGAGTTGGCTACCCTGTAGACAGAAAAATTGGAATTCCTACGAAGGAAAAATTCAGTTGGACTTAAAGTTTAACTACAAGTTGCACAAAAAATAAGAATAAATTTATAATTAATTGTAATTTTTATGATATTTTATATTTTTTTATTCATGGTCACGACACAATCGAGATTTTACATTGTGCAACACTGATTTGCTGCAATAGAGTTTGCAGAGCTCGAAAGCATTCTTACTCACTCTTTGTTACTTTCTGACCACACATTCTTGTTCTTCTGTGTGCTCAGAGTAGTGATCATCAAAATTTATTGTTTTTATTTTTTGGAAAAAGTATATTTTGTAGTAAAGCCACGCAACAGAAAAAAAAAATTACAATTCAAACACAATGACATCATACGTACGTGCTATGTACGATTTCGCAGGCGAGCCTGGCTCCTCGGAAATATCCATCGCAACAGGCGAGGTATTATCAGTAACGAGAACAGATGTGGGTGAAGGTTGGTGGGAGGGCAAAAACACCCGAGGGCAGGTTGGTCTCTTTCCGGCGGCGTACGTAGAGGTGATGTCTGCTGCCGAGTCACAGAAACAGGCAAATTCAAGCGGTGCCTCCACCAGCGATACCTTTTCGAGCAGCAACAACAATACCACCACCGCTACAACTTCCACCACGAATAGCAACAGGTATGATCAAACCGCCGATGACTACAACGATGGTGACGACTGGGAGGATGACTGGGATGAAGACAACGATACCTACTCTGAGATTGGCCAAACTGGCGCGCAACGTTCACATTCCAGCGCAGCGGTTGGTGCTTCGGGATTGTCCCATTCCGCAAGCAGCTACGACAACAAGCATCTACCTATTGTGCCCAACGATGATAGCGTTTCGCTGGCATCTGGCTTTGGTGGTGGAATTGGCCAACAGAACACAATGCGCAAAACGGGCATGTTCGCGAAAAGCTCAGATTCATATATACTAGGACTGGGTGGCAACAAAGAGAAGATACCCGACAGCGAAGTGGTGTATATCGTACCAGTCATGGACATGATCTTCACTTGGCAAACGAATAACTCACACTATACCGTAGTTGTTGCGAGTCCTAAGAAGGAGTCGAAGTTCAAAGGCATGAAGACGTTTATCGCTTACCAGCTCACACCGACCTTTAACAACATATCTGTGAGTAATACCTAACTTTCTTGCTATGTAGTGGTTTGTGTGGGAAGGGGTCGCGGTCGGACGCAGTTGGTAATTAGCGCATTAAAGTAAAAACACAAGTACCAGAAAGCCAAGCCAAACGCAGCCAAGCAGCAGTAACAAACCAACAAAGACTGCGTGACTGACTGTATGACTGCAAGTTCAATTAAAAGGTTGGACATATTTATCAAATGAACAAACATACATACGCGAGTACGTAAGCATGTCTGCAGTATGCTGCCAAAGCACATCGTACATAAAGGGTGTTGTTAAAAGAGTTATGTGCCGCAAATAAAAAAATGAAACACTTGGACTAAAGACCGAAAGTATTATGTATGAATGTTTTTACACAACTTTGTAACTGAGTCACTGAATGAATGTTCTTGTAATGGTTAGTCACTTCTCGTTTGTTTGTGTGGTTGTTGTTATGTGTTTTTATTTATAAAATTGTATTGCTGCAATGCAGTTTTTTAATCGTTCTCAAATTGCACATTTCTCAATTGACTGATTGACAGGTGTCACGCCGATATAAACATTTCGATTGGTTGCACGAGAGGCTTGTTGAAAAATTTGGGCCAATTCCCATTCCACCTCTGCCGGATAAACAGATTTCGGGACGTTACGAGGAACAATTTGTAGAACATCGACGCGTGCAATTACAAGAATTTGTCGATTGGGTCTGTCGACACCCGGTGCTATCGAAATGTGAAGTTTGGCAACACTTTCTCACGTGTACCGATGAGAAAATATGGAAATCGGGTAAACGGAAAGCTGAACGCGATCCCTATGTGGGTGTCTCGTACTGTTGGGCCATTAAGGCGCCAGAGAAGCAGTTGCTGCAGTCGAAAGTTGATGCGCAGATGGATAGTTTCACACAATTCATACATGCCATGGACGCATCGATACGCAATTTGAATGCCATCTCAAACGACATGGCCAAACGTTCTCAGACGCAATGTAAAAAAGAATTTCAACGCATTGGCGACGGTCTCTCCGATTTAGCGAAAGCTTTGGGCATTGATGAACGTCGTGCGCCTACGCATGGTGCGGTGCCGCTGTCGGAGAGCGTTGGACGCATTGGTGGTATATTCATCGGCATTGGGCAAATGTTTGGTGATCAGCCGAAACATGACTGGATACCGCTCTCGGATTGTTTGCATATCTATCGGTAAATATTTAAAAATACTCTAATGAAATATGAATTGAAATGAATATATTTACTTTGCAGCGGCGTTTTGAACACTTTCCCCGATATACTATCAACGCACAAGGGCGCCATGCAAAAGCGCAAGGAGTGCGAACGTCAGGCAGCCGAGCAGAAAATGAGCAATGCACAATTAGCCGATGTCAATCGACGCACCGATATCATATCCTATGCTGTACTTGCGGAGATGACGAACTTCAAGACCGAACGTGACAATCATCTGAAGCATGCGCTAAAATCCTTTATAGAGGAACAAATCAAATTCTACACGGGCGTTGTAGCCAAACTGCAGGAGGCTCATCGCCAGATTGAGTAAAACAATTCACGCACGCTTATATATTTATATATAAACAAAAATACAAATATACAAACAAGGAAGCAACAATTACCACATTAGCATTTAATGCTTTAATTATTTAAGTAGAAAGTTGTTCACTCCAAATATATATTTATATGTGAATATGTATTTAAAACAAAAACAAACAAAAATAGAATACGAAATCTAAAAATGCAAAATAATTTTAATAATGAGAAAATATTTTTGTAAATTGTTTGCGCCGTAATGCCTCTGCAACTTTATGCATTTGAAGTAATTATTAATTGTACTAATTTTCTGCTGCTGAGCAACAATAACAATAACAATAACAATAAATTAAATCTAATCCTAAATAATAATAAAGAGAACTATGCTTTAAACATAAATTAATTCCATGCGAGTATTGTGTCGGTGTATTAATTTTTTTTTAATTATTTAACAATTTGTGCTAGAAGCAAGAAGAATAAACATAAATAAGCAGCAAAGAGTTGGCTACAAAGTAAAGAGATCTGCACAATTGTATATTATTTAAATAGCGTGTTTTTGATATTCAATTTATGTTTATTATATATAAATTTTAAAAATATATTTAAAAGCACAATACAAAAATTTATTAATAAAATCAAAATTTATACAAGTGAAAGACGTCTTATTACTGACATGCAAAAAATGCGAATTGTTCACCTGTTCATCTTTCTAAATCGCTCGTGAGCGGTACATGCTGTACTTTTAAATCATTTGAAAGTGGTGTGCATCCAAAGGTCAGCATTATACAGAAAAATAAAATGTTTGTACAGTTAAGTCTGAGAGTTATTTAAAATGGATCTACATGCATGAAACTTGAATTTGGTTAGACTCTTATCAAATCCGTTAAAAAAAGCTAAAAAAAGTAACCCCAACAAAAACACATTTTTTATCAGCGAAATTCTCTAAAATTCTTTTTTTATATTTTCCATTTATTTTTGTTTATATCATGTTTAATAATCATATATATATAAATAATAATAAAAAATTGCACAATGTGACACAAATGAAAATAAAAAACAGCATGTGTTAAGAAGATAACATGTAATAATAATTAATACATAAAAAAATGAAAACAAAGAAATAAATTAATACACGTACATTTGATAAGTATATAATTCTGCTTCTTCTTTGCTTCAACTACCTTCTCCTCCGACCTCTTCAACGTCTTTATCTGCTTCACCGCACACGGTTCACGGGTTGTTGTGTCTTGTCTTGTTACTCTGCTATAATATAATTATGTCATATAAGGTAATTATTTGCATATGTGTGTGGAATGAAATTTTTTTTGTTATTGTTACTTGATTTGTTTTTTTTATTTATTTATTTATTTATATAAATATGTCAGTTTTCAACACACCCATTGTTGTAGTGTGTCTTTGTTGTTTATGTTCTTTGCCATTTCTAATGTTTTTCTTTCGCTTTTTTTTTTAATTTTTTTAGGGTTTCCTTTATGATTTTTCTTTTAGGTTATGTTCACTAATGATAATACATCTAGATAAAAACGCTATATACACTTTAACGCAGCAATGATAGAAGTTATAAATTACAATAATAGATTTTGGTTAACAATACAATAATAATAATAATAATAATTAATATAAATATAAAGATGTGTAACAAACTACTACGCGATAACAAATTTTTACTAATTCAATTAAAATGTTACATAAATGTTATTGTATGGGTTAAGCCGCGTATTGCACTAAACCGGAAACGCTACGCTACAGAGAAATCTTGAAGCCCTTTTGCCATGAATGCAAGTGAAATGTCCAAATAAATATCGGTTGGCTGCTCTAGACGCGGCTTAAGCTTTGAGTTTCTGCTGCCTTCATTTGTATTTGTTTTTCTTATATTTTCCCTTTTTTTTAGTTTTGATTTAGTATTCGTAGAAGATTCATGAATTGTTGTAATTAACAGAAATTATTACAGATTTACGACATTGTCTATACATACACAGTGGGGCATACTCCAATATGCCCAACTGAATCCTATATATATATATTTATACTGTATATATGTATAATATATTTATACGAATATAAATGTGTGTGAGTGTGTGTGTATGTGTGTGTGCCTAACGCAGTGTGCAATCATAATCACTATAGCGCATACTGTTGTGCTTATTGCTGGCAGCAGCTGCGGCTGCGGCATAAGCATGCAACTGCCCACTGCCTGCGCCAGCAGCGCCACTTTTCTCGAGGAACGCTTTTTGCTGCTGCTGCAGATATGGACTGAAGTGGTGCATATACATTGTCGCATTCTGTGCTGCTGCGGCGGCTGCTGCTGCTGCGGCCGCGGCCGCTGTCGTGCTATTCGTGTATGCATACGATGAGCTATTTGCATAGCCACGTTGTGCTGCTGCGGCGGCGGCGGCAGCAGCACTTGTCCACTGATGTGCAGCTGTATGTTGCTGCTGGAGATGGTGTTGCTGTTGTTGCTGCTGCTGTTGTTGATGTGCAGCAGCTGCAGCGGCGGCAGCTGCAGCAGCCGCAGCTGCCTGTTGCAAGTGTTTTTGTTGTTGCGTATGATGTTGGTGCTGCTGCTGCTGTGCGTGATGTTGCTGCTGTTGCAGGTGGTGATGGTGTTGCTGTTGTTGCTGAGCGTGATGCTGTTGATGTTGCTGCTGCTGCTGTTGATAATGATGTTGTGACCAGAAGTTACTCTGCTCCACATAATTATCAGTGGCTTCCTTATATAGATACGAGTTAAGCAGGGACTCGCGTGCCGCAGCCTGTTGGAACATATTCTCCATGGCGGCACTGTAGCCGCTTGTGGCATTATTGGGGCAGAATTTGTTGCTGCTGTTGCTGTGTGCTTGACTGCTGCTGCTACTGTGGTTGGGCGTGAGTGGCTGGTGTGGCTGTACATGTAATTGCTGATGGTGCTGGATCTGCGTTTGATGCTGATGCAGCTGTTGCTGTGGGTACTGATGATGCTCATTGGGAATTCGAGCGCTACTGGCAACATTAATTTTTTTGGTGCTGCTACTTGGATTGCTATTAGAATTATTGCTGGTAGTATTGCCGGCATGGTGCTGCTGATAACTGTCGATTGTTGACGTTGCGGCCGTAGCTGCCGTTGTGGCTGCAGCGGCACTGTTATAGTCATTCAAATCCTTTTGCACATAGTTGCTTGCCGTTGGCTCCTTGAGAGCCCGGGTTGACTGTCATTCGCCTGTTGCCGTTACTGTGGTCCACTGCCAAGGGCTATTGTAGCCCTGTTTAGGATTGCTGTGTAGATGTGAAAGCATAAATTAGGATGAGATCTCGGTATATAAGTAAGCTAATCCACACCACTCACCTGCCGAAAAGTGGATGCCAAAGTGCGGCATTCATATCCATATTGGAGGCATTGATATCAGCAGCCTGTCGCATAGCCAGATTCGGGTCTATGTGTGCCATATCGGGCTGCATATGATTGCTTGTGTTGTTGCGCTTCCGATGCTGCGTCGGTTGTGGTTTGACCTGATCTATAGGAGCGAATGTGATACAAGCTTTACTGGAACGCAGCGTACGCGTATTACCGGTAATCGTTGCCTCTGCAGCATCCTGTTTGGATTTGGAATGCTGCGCCGCACGGCGAAGGCCATCGAATGGCACATTGAGTAGAGGCACTGTGGCCGCTCCGTTGATGTTCTCAGGTTCGAGTAAATTCGAGAGGGATTTGCATGTAAGTCTTGGTTTATGCTCTACCAACGGTTGCTTCTTCTCGACCTGATGCTGATGCTGTGCTGCCTTATTATTGCCTGCAGGTGGAGTCTGTACTCTGAAATTACTATTGAAATCGGGTATGTTCAGGGGTTCCAAACCACTGGCCGCTGTTGCTGCTGCTTCCGTGGCTTCGGCCACAGAGCGCCGAGAGCGTTTTTGGTCTGATTGTATTTCTGCTGTCACTGTAGCCGGATGATGTTTGGGTAGCGGCGTCGGAGTTCTTTGTTGATGGTGTGGCGATGGCGTACATTGCGTTACTGCAGCGGCAGCTGCATTCATGTTTAGGAAGTTTGGCATCTGCGGTTGGAATAACTTCTGGAAGAAGGCAAGCTCTACAGGATTTGAAAATCCATTATAGTTGGCAATCGGTGTTGCAGGCGTTGTGGGCGGTGTTGGCTGCACCTTGGGTGGCGGTGGAGTTAGAGGAGTTTCAGTTAGAGGCTTTGGCGTGCCGCTCATTTGCTTCATGTAGTGCTTGTAGAGCTCATCCAAATGCTGCAGTCCAAACTGGCTGTTGGGGTAGAAGGGTAGCATGTTGTTGGCAAACTTGCGCTGCAGGGTCATTGGATCTTTGAATGACTTAAAGAATTCCTGTGAGAGTTGCCCAAAATATGGCAGCCAGAGCATTTGCTGCAGCACGGCCAGCGTGGCCGCATTTATGTCCGTTGCTAGACTGGAGTCGGCCGGCTGAGGTGTGTGCGCACACTTGTTGGCCAACAAAATAGGTTCTTTAGCCAACGGTGGCAATGGACTTGGCTGCGGTATGTGCTGTGCATGTGCATGCGGTTGTTTGTGGAGTTCCTGTGGACTTGGGTGTGGTTGTTTGTGATTATTGTTGCTGTTGGCTATCAGCAATTCATCGCTGTGCATTGGTTGTTTGCCAGGCAACTCCTGTTCCACCTCGTTTTTGAGTATTGCTTCCAGCTGCGCCATGGATATAACCAAAATGTTAGGGTTCTGTATGATCTCCGGATACGCAAATGCTTCAGGCAAGCGCAACTCTGGACGCGTCGTTAGTAACAATGGAATCTCACGTGCTGGCGATGCTAGCACCGCGCCGAGACGATCCTTTGGCACAAGTATGGGATCGGGCACTTTCCACTGTGTATTGCCAAGAAGCATCTTAAGCTGTGTTAAAGGATCTGGATCCTTGTCCAACTTTATGTTGCTCTTACAGCGACGCTTCTTTAGCGGCTCATCCTCATCTTCGTCGAGCACAACAGTCTCCATGTAATTGTTGTTGTTGCTGCCAGTGGCGCGTGTCGGCACCGTTGCCGTCTTCTCGCGACTCTTACCGAGATCAATGGGTTCCGCTTGTTGGTTGTTCGCCACGACCACTGCCGGCATACCAGGTAATTGATTTAAGGCATTCAGCTTGATAAACTGTTCCAGTATTAAATTCTTTATGGTTTCAGATGTAGCTTCGACTTCAACAGGTATGCTGCCGACGCCGCTGCCTACACCATCGCTGGACTCATGTCCTGGCGACTTCAAAATATCCGAGCTCGATGTCACCGCACATTGGCTGCGCGATTCCGATGGAGGACAGACTTCTTCGCGTTTCTTATAACTCAAATCCTTTGGCGTTTCATCCACAATATTTTCATTTATTGCCGTTGGCGATCCCGTCTCTACCTGCTCAGAGTCTACCGTCAACGGCGCCACCACCACAATTGGTGTTTCCTTCTCGAATGTATCAATAAAGTTGTTTGATTGGAAGAGCTCACCATTAAGGCCTTCAATTTCGCCTGCCTCATTAAAGGACAGGCACTTTGGTGCATCGCTAACCATATCTAAAATGGGTGGTAAATCTTTTACTGCGAGTTCATTTATATCAGTGCAAATGCCACCAAATGAGCTCAGCGCATCCTTCATCATAGCTTCAGCCGCTGCAGCCGTTACTGTCGCCGCCGTTGTGCCGGACGATGAGGTGTCCTGCACAAGGTTATCCTCACAACTGCGTTTGACAAGTGAATCTAACAGTTCGGCACCATTACTGCCATTATCACTGCTACAGTGTTGCAGTAGATCGGCATCATCTAGCAGGTCTTTCAGATTCTTTGTGTTTACATCGAGACTCTCGGTGGCATTGTCGCCCTCCTCCACAACGACTACATCATCATTGTCCAACACTGCAGGTTTCACGCAGTCGGCCATTTCCAGCAGAGCATGTTTATCCAGCCCGCAGACACTGGCACTGCGCTCCACCTGCTCCTCTTCAACAGGTTGAGCAGCTGTCGCGCCCTTTGGTAGGAACAGACCAGTCTTTGGACACAAATGCAATTCCATTGGCGGTGTTGCGCTGCTTTGATATGTTGGTGTGTTCTGGTCCTCATTTTGCTCTTGCGCAAGCAACGCATTGAAACAGCCTCCCGGCAACTTGGCGGCCGATGATTTTGGCAGCTCCTCATCCGCAATGTGCTCCAGAGGCACACTTGTGACGCAGTTGGGCGGTGCAACGAGCACATCGCCAACTATTTTAGGCGACGTGAAATCCATCTGCGATGAGCTCTGGCTTTCATAGAGTGGCGTATTTGTAGTTGCCGTCAACATTGTTGAAGTCTGCGTCTCGTGCCAGTCTTGCAGTAATTTTTCGCTTGCCTGCAATTCCCTTTGGTGCATATCATCGATTCCTGGTACGCCTAGCGACATTTGCGCCAACTGTTCCTCTACTTGCTCATCTTGTTGTTCGCATGCCTCTTGCATTTGTAATTCATGATGCTCGTATACCTCACGTTTGACCTTCAACAAGGGTGAAGTAGCACTTTGGAAGAATTTCACTATCCTAGTTGAGGAAGCATCCGTACGTGGCATGGAACGCCATCCGTTGGTCGTCTTTGTGAGCCGTATGCGATTACGCTTGTCATAGTCCTCGCAGCGCACCTCGACAATGCGTGTATCTTCCTGTTTCACCCAGAGAAATATCGGATTGACACTTGGAGTCTTCGGAGGTGGTTCTGTGTGCGTTGTCTCAACGTAGGTGTTGTATGTGCCGGCCGTCGTTGGTGCAGGCGTTACGTTTTGTGCTGTTTGGGTCTCAACTTTAATTGCCGCCTTCATGTTTGGGCGAATGTAGTCCTTTGGTGGTGTTGGCGCCACTGGCATTGTTGGCAGGGGTGCTGCTGCAGGCTGTAAGGGCTCTGGTAGAAGCAGGGCAGTTTCTGGAGGCTCAGTCACTGCAACGGTTCTAACCGTTGTCACCGCTGCAGTCAGTGCCGGCAGCTCGAGCGGCATCTCCACAACTGCTGGCGGCACACACTTTGGTTCAGTTTTGATTTCACGTATTGAGATGCATTTACTTGGTTTAGGATTTTGCACTTTCAAATGGCCAAACTTTTGCTTGGCCCGCGTCGATTTGCCCTTAGTACCGCCACGGCCACGCCTGCGGATAGGCTGCTCCTCGAGTATAAGGAAAATATCGCGAGCGACTCTTCTACGTTCGGATTTTCTGTGCACCACTTCCTGTACTTCTGCGGGAGCAACGGCAACAAATTCTTTTTTAATATTATTGGCTTCTGGCAAAACTGCCACCTCCAACGATAGTGGTGAAGTACTGCCGTTTGATGTTGCTTCATTGTTATTGATGTTGTTTTGGTTGTTGTTATTATTATTGTTACTATTATTACCGTTACCGACGCATTGTTCACTTGGCCAGCAAGTGTCCCGGGGCATTTTCCAACCGCCGCGTTATTTTGAGGTCGATTATTCTAATGTGCAAGCGATTGTCATTTTCTGTTGGTTTTTTTTTTTTTTGCTTTTTTTTTTTTTTGGTTTAATTTATTGCGAACAGTTTTGTTTTGTTGCTTTGTCGCTCAGCGCAAATGCAAATTGCGACCTGACCCCCAAAGGTTTCGTCCGAATTTTGTTTCTATATGTTCATAGACAAAACTAACTGTTCCTCTACGATTTATGGAACACGGAACATGCTAACCATTGAAGCTGGTAGGAATCCTAATTTGCTTTTGTTTCTTTTCCGTTTATTTTTCTTCTTATTGGAATACTGGCAGTGCTGTGCCTTTATTGCAAACTTATTATGCTTCTCAGCAGTTGAATCGCATTTTACACCAATTCCGAATTTAAAATTATTTACGATCTGTTTTTGTTGTTGGCCTGCACACCATTGCTTATAAAATATATACTTTACGTTGACAAAATCGATGAATTATTTTCTATATGTATAATGTATATCCCATATATCTCTCGTAGAAAAGCCTATGCGTGAGAGTGAGAAGGAGTGGTTTTCGAGCTCTGCAAACTCTATTCCAGTAAAACAGTGGTGAACAACGTAAAATCTCGTTTGTGTCGTATCGCGGGGTTTACTTTAAAGACGTTTTTCTAAGGTTACTAAAATGTCCTAGGACAGCGTGGTGGGGTGATAACAGTTTGAAAATCTGAAGACCGCATCAGACTTAGCTTGAAAGACCGCCTACTCCGCTTCAACAATACTGCTTCAGTACAAAACTTCGTGAAATTGGTTGTTGGTGGGTTCCGGGACTCATGATAAGAGTTTTCCGTAGTTCTATCTGAGTCCCTTAATCTGCGGCCAACCACTGAGTGATGAGGGGATTACCCTTAACTAGCCTAACCCCCATTCATCTAACTGAGCTGGTTTTTCTGAATCGAGGTCAGAATTTAGACATCGAATGGCGTTATACCTTATTACATGCGCGGTATTATAAATGTAATTTTTAACGCTAGGATTAACTTTAATTTTATGCTTTTTAACCCGTTTTCTTTATCAATCATCGAAACTATGACTACCCTACCTAGGCGTTGGAATTTGATGTGTGATGTTATTTTTGGACATACAATGAAATACATGTATTTGCAACACATCGTTTCTTTAAACTAATATGGTTTTTTTTTCTCCTTAGCAACATTTAAGGAATCCTCAACGTCATTGAAGTAGTAAAAATCATTTATCATTACTTACACTTATTTAATTAAGGAATAAGAATGAAACAAAAAAAATTTGTTGATAACAACAGCGGTGTTGCCACTGAGATGACTTGGTCGGATGCCTACAAGTTATCGATATTGCCTCAATGCTTGAATCGACATTTGAGCTAACTTGACCTTTCACTAGACTGAAGCAGAGTTTGGGATAACTTTTATGGTAAAAATTAGAAAAGTTAAAAGCCAAATTATATTGACCGTGTGTTCATGCATAAATTCAAGGCTTTTGATCGCAATGCATTTATGCTTAGTTCAGTGGCGCGTGTGGCAGCATTGTATTAAATCTAATAAGTCTCAGTCTGGCAACACGAGTGACATCAGCTGTTTTATTGTTTGGTCTTTGAGACGTAAAATTAAACAAATAATTTGTTAAATTTGTGCAAAAATATTGCAAAAATAGCAAAAAGTGTTAAATTAAATGAATTATAATTAGGGTCAGCAGATGTAAATGAATAAACTGATTAAATAGTGTTTGTGAATACGGGCTGTGTTTCAAGAGCTTTTTACGTTGGGCTGCACATTCGTCGACCAGCTTTGTTGCTTGAAGGTTGTGGGATCGCGGAAGGCTCCGAAATTAGTTGAATCGGCTAAAATGCAAAATAATTGTGCTTAATAAATTTAAAAAATGTATAAACCAAGAGATTAATGCGAGGTTTTGAAAGTGTATTCTTCAGATGTGTTCAGAAGCATAAGTAAACGAACAGTATAAAATAATTTGAAATAAATAGACGAAGGCGCAAAGCCAAACAAATCAAGAAATAAAAAAAAAATCGCACGCAAATATAAAAAAGAAAACACTAATAAAAAGCACAACATCAAATACAAAGTTTCGAAATAAATATGATATCACAAACACATATGACTTGTTTATAATTTAAATTAAAAAAATTACACAAAAAAAACTTGAAAATTCGACAATAATTATCGTGTATGTGCGTCGAGGCAACAGAAGACGGTGGGGCAGCAGCGCATCATTGAATCGCGATTTTTTTGTTTTTCCTGCGTTTACTTGTTTTCTTTCGTTATTAGTATTTTTTTATTTTATTATCATACTTTTTTTTTAAAGAAGTAACGTGACTTTAACGGCGGCTACGACGGCAACAAGTCGAAAGCCGATTTATTTATATCAATATTGTCTAATTATGATAATAAAAATTGTGTTTATTTTTGTGTGCTGTCTTTGTTTTTGCGTTTACATATAAAATATTGTTTTTGCAACAATCAGCTGCTGATCGTTCTCGGCCTCTCTAAAAAAGGAGGAGATGTATATAAAACGAGATTTCTAATTTTAAATCAGTTTTATTTTAGATTGAATCGATCAATTTTTAATTATTGTTAAGCGTTCAAAAAAAACCAACAAGAAACTTGACAGTTGCTTTGGTTTTCGCTAATATTTTATAATAAATTTTCGTTTTTCTTAAAGGAAGCAACATGTTCGTCGCCAACGAAAACAAATAAAATTCACAGACGTAAACATAAAAGGGAGTAGCAATAAACAAAATGCACTCAAAAGTGAAAAATAGTAGTAAAAAATAAAAGTGTAGCAGCAAATCTTGGTTCGCGTGCTCTGCGCGTGTTACAGGTATGTAATAGCCATTATTAATATTTATTTGAACTGATACGTCTGTTTTGTTTGTTTTGTTTTGAACTCGTACCTTTGCGTGCTGGTATTAGTCAAAAGAAATTAAGACCAGCGTCACCGTCTAAGTACATACATATATGGATTTCTTTTGGCTGTGCCGCCACCTTTAAGCTCGCAACTGTGTGCGTTGCACTCAGAAATTCTTTCGTAGCTAATTAGGTCTGAAGAAGTTAAATATTAATTTATTATTAGCATAATAAGGTTCTGCTGAAGTACCGTCGCTGCATGCGAAGACGCAATCGCTGACTCAATGGCAGAAGCGGACACAGCACACAGTCATCGAAGGCAGTTTGCTTAGTAATTTTCCATGTCAATAAATAAAACGTTACGTGTAGTTTAACCTTTTCTCTATGTTCTTATTTAACTCTTTGGCGGCTTTTGTCTGCATTTTCACGCCATGACGTCTTCAGGCGAGTAATCGTTCGGCATGCTTGCCTGATCTCGAAATCAAATGTTGCAGGTTTGTTATTGTTGTATTTGTTGTTGCTATTGTGCTTTCTTTCATTTGCTTGTGTTCGTTTATTTGTTGTAATTCTCACAATGCACAACTGCTTACCCGCTGGTTTTTCTGTGTTCTACGCTCGAGACTCTTCTATATTCTACAGTTTGCCTCACGCTTGAATATGGTCTGCAATTTATTGGACAACATTTTACTTCAGATTTCTGTCATCCATGAGTTCTGGGATTACACTTTTTTATGCTATATACAGCGTCTGGGTATTTCGTTTATTTTGTAATACTACAGATTAAGAAGCTATGCACATTGTAAAAATATCTTTTGCTTAATATTGAATTTTAGTTTGACATTTAAAAAAGTAAAATATCTGTGTGCTATTAAGTGTCAAATATGTTTTCTTGTTAGATTGTCATGGGCTCTGTCTGGCTTGCTGATGCAGCGCAACTTTAATGACGAGTGCGATAGGCAACCTGGGCTTGTTTTTCTTAGTATTACCACACAGCACTTAATATTAACTGGCTCCCTTCGAGAAAAGATGCTTAGCTTGTTCAGTTTATGATTGTTATGTCTTGGAAACTTTTGCAGTCGTAAACAACGCAGCGCGTTATCCGAGACTATGGTAATTTTTCGAATTGTGCTTAGTCTGCCTTACGTGCCTTTTCTGATTTCTCTGCAATATGATATTAATTATGTTTTATTAATGGTGTGGCAAAGTCGCGTACTTAGCGGTGAGAAACCTAATTGCTAATGACAAGATTGCCACATACTTCAAGAGTTCAGGTTCAATAAAGCGGAATCGTGAGCAGTGTCCAACTGTCGCTTTATATGTGTATAGCATAATCTTGTTGTGATCTTTGTTGCTTTGTTGCAGCTACAACTTTCAAATGGGAATGGGAAGTGCACACCAGCCAGCAATCGCTTAGAGTTGACTTGATTTCCAGCTTCATTTTTCTTACTTAGCTGCCACGGCCACTTCACTTCATATGGCACAGACTTATCTTGCACACGTTTACGTTTGCTGGCTCCCACTGTCGCGCACGCTGCAACCGAACGCCCACACATGTGTACACACATACGTTCGCTTTTCCCAATTCGAACAAGAAGAACTCCGCAAGCGCACATAGGTAGCACACACAAACCGGCTGGACACCACCGGCGCCATGTGTGTTGTTTGTGTTGTCTGCGTTCGACTCATAAGAACTGGAACCAGACACGCTGCGGTCATGAAATTATTCTGTGTCAAAAAAAAAGAAAAGTTTCGTGCCAGTTGCTAGTAAATGGTCTAAAACAAAAAGCAGACATACTTTATTACTAGTTTATTTTCTGTTTTATATTTTTTTTATTTTATTTTATTTTTATTTCGTTTTCATATTGTTCTTGTTGTGATTTGTAGCCTAGGATAGCTGCAAATTATTGCTTAATTTTAGTTAAAATCTTTTTTGTTTTTTACTGTGTGTAACTGACAGCGCTCTTAAATAGTTTGCTTCACTCGAAGGTTTTTAAAAAGTTCTTACACACATTTTAGATATTTTTTTTGTTTATCTAACAAATTGTTTATAGTGCAACAAATTTACGCCTTCGCGCACAGTACAAACGAATGTCGTTCAACGTCGACTGCCTGACATTGTTGTTGTTGTTGTTGTTATTGTCATTAACAGCGTCTGCTTTATGCTGCTAGCTGAGACCGCTTCGCCGTCTTCATCGTCCACATCAACGTCATAATCATAATCATTATCGTCATAATCATAATCGTCAACACCGTCAAGAGCCAAAGCCAAAGGCAAAGGCAAAGGCAAAGCTGAGGCCTGTCTGTTGTTGCTTTGGTTTCATTTCACATTTTTCGTTTATTTTACAATTTCTTGTCGTTTATTTTTCCAACCTTTTTTGTTTACATACAACGCCAACCGCGCCACTCTCTGTTTATGCCTTACATCGTTCGCCTTACGCGTTTGTGCGCCAATACCCTCCATCTACTCCTCCTACACTTGCTGGCGCGCTTATCTTGCTCTGCGTTGTTTTTGTTGTTGTTGCTGCTGCTGCTGCTGCCATCGCTGACGTTGTCGCTGGCGTCGCTGATACGTTTCTGACGACGATTCCGATTCCGATATCGACTTCTCGATTTCGTAGCTCGTTGCGGGGGCAATGCGCTTTGAATAAATACGTTTAGTTTTTATAACTTTTTATTTGTGTTTTACTTTGCTTTTGCATTGGCTTTTGCTTTTGCTTTGGCTCTGGTGGCATGGTGTGAAAATCTATGAAAAATCAATGAGAAATTTATGAGGAATCGTTTTACGCACTTTACGTTTATTTCTGCTCATTGACTGCTGCTGCTGCTCCTGCTGCTGTGGAAGCTAATAGCGCGCGTCCAATGTAGCGCATCAGAGTCCTTAACAAATTGCCCGGCTGGTGCTCAAGCATGCCTTGCCTCATGCCGCATGCCACTTGGCTTGCGCTACGTTGTATATAAACTCTAGCTTACGCTTGTTAATAAATCACAACGGCAACAATGCGAGTGGCTATGTCTTCTTCTTTTTCGTTTTTCTTTTCCTTTACCTTTGCCATTGCCGCACACATACACACACACACACACAAGCACACAGATATTCACTCACAGTACGTTATCCTTGTCGACAGGGGCGAGGATGACGATGTCGATGAAGAGGACGACTTTGGCATGCCAATACTTCATCATCTGGCGAGATTTCCTTTACTCATATCCACACAATCACCACATGCACATTCGACGTACGACGTACGAACTCTTTGACTTTTTTCCAATTTTATACCTTTTACATTGTTTGTGCAAGTGCGAGCAGGAACTCAGGAACACAGGAACACGGGCCATGTAAGCCATTTGGCACTCCTCGCATGCTCGTGAGCGTGTCTTAGTCTACGTATCGGCTGAGGTATGGCGTAAGGCATTCCTTTTGTTGTTGCTGTTGGTTTTTGTTGTTGTTACTGTTAGTACGGTTAGTGGCGCAGGAAAGTTAGCAGCCAACCTGATTGGATTTGAGTTGGATTGGATTGGCACAAAAGGATATTTTCATGTGCTTAGATTTATGAAGTTGCAGCAGCGAGTGAATGTTGTAGCGACTATTGTGCCTGCCTTGTGTGTGATTCGCAACAACTTGAGTGCTGCTGCTACTCCTGCATGCACTTCTGCTTGTACTTGTATCCTATAATGATTTCGTGCTTCATATTGTTGTCATGAAGAAAGAAAAACAAAATAACAACAACAACAAGGAGGGAAAAAAGGAAAGTTGCTTGTTAATATATTCAAATTTTGGTATTGCAACAAGCAACATATGGCATTCACTCGCATTCCCGTTTCCCCCATGCTCACCGACACACTTGACATATGTTGAAGTTCCATGCTTACTTTGACTTTGGAATAGTTTTGGTATTTGCTTTTATATGTTGCATTTTTGTTTTTTAGTTTGTAGTGGCTTTTGTGCAATTTGCATCCGTAAGCGTTTTCAAGTGGTTGGCTGGTGGCTGGTGGCTTGCATGGTTGGCAACTGTTTTTGGCTACCAATGTACGGGTAATGAAATAATTTGATCTGCCTTGATTTGCAACCGATTTTCGTAAGCTGATTTCTTGTCTGTCTAAGGCAATCTTTGTTGCATGTTACGAGCGATTTGGCATATTCTATACATTAATTACTTCTCGAGGCTAGCAGCCAAGGCTGAAACATTTGATTGGATTAAATATATGTAACCGTAATAGGATACAAATACTAAAAGCATTATTTTGCTTGTGTTTGCCTTATTCGACTTTAGAAGACTACATATGTTGTATTGTCGTTTACTAAAAAATTTTCAAGAGCCATATATATAAGCATCCAACGCGTTCCAGTTTATTTCTTTTAATATTTTTATTACGTGGTATTAAATTATTTCATTGGCAGACAGTGGAGGCAATACTGCCTCTAGAGTAGATTTTAGATTTTTTTTTTTTTTTTGATTTTTCGTATTTTTGTTTGCTTTGAATTACTATGAGTAAAGTGAATAAAAATATGTTTAACCATTTGTTGTAGGGAATCTGTATATTAAAGTGAACTAAATCAAAAGCTCCTGCTTTTCCTCTCTTCTTAAATGGCTTTGTTTTTGTTTTGCATGCATCGTTTATTTGAATATTCATCGTATAAACGGTATTAAATATCCAAACACAAATAGTTTTTGTTTGTCAACTCAGCGTTCATATAATTGCATGTAATCTAGTCACGGTAATTAGAGTAGGCAGCGCAGCGATTGTTCTCAAGTTTCATAAACAGTTTTCATTCTTATTGCCATTGTAATTGTTGCCGTGTTGCCGCTTAGCATGTAAAGCCCATTATCATATATTTCAACGCTTGTTGTTGTTATTCTACTTAACTATTGTAAGCTCACCCGAATCATGCCGAGAATTGCTGCAGGCATATACATTCCAAGAACAGGAACTGTAGACTTGTCCGCCTTTATTTAATTGCCTCGTATTTTAGAAATAAGCAGCAGAAACATTTCGCGGCTAATTAGCGTCTGCGCTGTGGGCGCATATGTACTTTCGGACAATGCCTTAGGTAAACATGACCAAAACTTTTCTCTTGTATGACAAAATGTATATTATCCGACAATTATAAAGCGACCAACTTGGCGTGAATATAAAACACAAAAAAAAAAAAAAAAAAGAAGGTAGTGAAATTTTTACAAGTCTCTTTAAAGCAAATTCAATGCTTCCTCTCTGTGCGTTGTACGTGAATTTAAATGCAGAATGCGTGCCATGTGTGACGTCATTTACACTACACTTCACTTCATGCAAAGTGCTTATGAATGAATGAAACTAACGTTGACGACGTTGTCGACGACGATGATGATGGGGATGATGATGTTGACGTTGAGGATGTTGATGATGTTGATGATGGTGCTGGCGATGACACCTGCCCAGCTGTGCAGTGCATGCTTGTGCTGTTGCCTGCCAGAGGCGGCAGCTATATAAGTTACGAGTTCTGCGGCGCCTGTAGTGGCTTTATTAGCAGGAACTGTATAAGCCGCATAAGTTATAAGCACTAAGTATGCATAGTGCACTTGTGTGGGGCAAATCTAATGCCATAAAGCACTCAACCCCGTCGCTGTGCCGCACACAAGTTGTCATTTTCCGCCGCTCTACACTTTTCTTGCTTAAAGTCATCAGAAATGGTTAGCCGCTTGACTTGCTTTTCCGAGTATATTTAGTTTAGTTTAGCAAAGAATAGGAAAAAAAAAATAAATAAATAAATAAATAAAACAAAATACCAAATAATCCGCATGAAAGATTTAATTTCAAAGGCAATCTTTTCTCTTTGCGCGGATTTGCGTTATTTTGAGGGACAAGTGTGTGAGTGGCAGGCAGGGCAGGGCAGGGCAGGCGGTATGCGACATGCGGCATTAGGCATTATCTGTGAGTTGCGCTTTTTCTTAACAATAATTTCGGTTGCGGGTTGCCGCGTTGCCAAAGCCAAAGCCACTTGCGCATGGCTAAGCCAAAACGATTAACCAGATTTGTTTGACGGCGGCCACGGGGGTAGTGGATGACACTTGATTTGTGTATGATGAGTAGCGGGGTGGTGGGTGTTGAGTGGTTTTACGCATTGCACGTACATGTGTGTCAGCATACTACGCGCAAAGCTGTGCGCAGCGTAACTAAGCCAAACTAAACTAAACTTAACGTAACTTAGCTGAACTAAACTGAACGAAACGAAACGAAAAGGAACAGCATAGCGAACAGTGCATGTGAATAATAAACGTACGTGCTGCGGTGCAATGCTGCTGTTTTATCTATCCCTCTGTCTGTCTGCCTGCCTGTGTGTCTGTTTGTCCTGTCCTGTCCTATTCTGTCCGTTACCAGCGTCTGTTTGTTCAGTGTTCTTTGTTGATTGTGTTGTGTTGGTGGGTTGCTTGGTTAGTTGGTTGTATGGTTGGTTGGTTGAATGGCTGGTTGGTCGCTTCGTTCAGGTTGCGCTTGTACACAGAGTTCATATGTAGTTCGCTCGTGTGCTGCATGCATCTGCGCATTGATTCAGATCACATAAAACTTATTGTTTTGAGTTGCTAATTAGTGCGCGTACTCATTTGTGCGTTTATTGTTCGCACTGTGCCGCTACGTGGCCATACGAACTTTGTGGCAGGCAAGCATCCGCGCAGGCAGCTAGCAACATTTTCGCTGATAACATGCCAAAATTCACGTAACAGGGACAACCGAAAATACAATTGACAAAAACAACAAAGGCACACTGCCTGACTGCCCGGCTGCTTAACTGTCTGTCTGTGTGCCTGCCAGCCTGTTGGCCTAACTGGCTTTAAACTGCTGTTGCCTGCAGCCTGTCTGTACGTTGGCTGTAAATGCCTCCGTGATTTTATTGTTGTGGCTAGCCTCAAAATTACAACGCGCTGCCATTTTGTTTTTATGCAGTCCAAAAACGAAAAAAAAGAAGAAATTCTTGCTTGCCTTTGATAGTTGCATGCGGTAGTGTGGCATGTTAAGAACAACCAACAACTGCAATAAAAACGCACAAAGAGTTTTGCATTAAAATGCTGTTAGACAGGAAAAAGAAAAAATAGGAAAACACCAAAAACAAGAGTTATAAAATAGTACAAGCAGCGGTAAGTCTGGAATGAATGGTTAGTGGAGCATGCCTCTAAGGGCAGCAGCCTACTCTTACAAAGTATTTGCCTGGCTTCTTGAATTACTTTCTATCCAAATCCGAATGATTTTTTAAAGGCGAAGAAAATGATGCGCAAGCGGAAGACGGCGACATCATAATTTAAGGCATAAATAATTCAACGCGAGCTGCTGGGCGCAAACAAATCATGTCAGGGAGGAGAGGAAGACGAAGATGAAGAAGCTGCTCATACAAAATTAAAGCAAGTTTTGACATTAAGCCCACCTGGCAACACTTGCACTGTACTACATTTTGGACACATTAGAGCCTAAAGCTGCATAAAAACCAGCACCATCATCATCATCATCGTCATCATCATTGCCATCCTATCCAGCATCATCTACATAAGGATCATACTCATTTTCGTAATAATAACGTATGCTCTGGCGCATTGCAAGCGCACATTTGGTTAGTCGAGCGCCACGCTGGTGGCTTGTTTTATTTTCGGGCGCATCAGCCATACCCATTACCCATATAAAGTCCAAAAAACTATACAACTGCAGCAGCTTCCGGGCATGTCCTGCCATTGCTCGTTTTCGTCCTCGTCCTTGCCTATCTGGTATGGGAGCAGGCAAGCAAACCTATTGTCCTAGAGTCTTCTCGTCTTTTCGCTTGGCAAGGAAGGCTATTGCTTTGCTTTTGTTTAGTTTTGTTGGTACGCGCGCGCGTCGTGCTGCTGCTGCTGCTGGGTGCACGTGTTTGTTGCCGTTTAACGTCACACTTCCTGCCTTGTTGCCATTACCGCGCGCACCTTGCGTCAGAGTTCACAGCAGCACTACCCCTGCCTAACCCCCCACATTTTTAGTTCAGCTTGCTCCACATTTTGTTGTCATGCTTTTTTATTTGTCTACTAAGTTGCCTTTTTTGTGGCTGAGTGTGTAGCTTGCTTTGTTTTTACGTTTGTTGCATTTTTTTTTGTTTATTTTATTGTTTTTTTTTTTGCTTTGTGGTTTTCGTTTTGTTTTTTATTTTTTTTATTTTTTTTTTTATAAATTTTTCAATTTTTTGCCACACGTGTTTCCTTAAGCTCAATGCCATTTGTATGTGAAAATGTTATGCGCAAAAATAAATTTCAACTAAGCCGTCTTGGTTGCAAAATATGAGGCTGCTATTGCCCTGCTGCCTCGCTTTCCCTCGCTGCTACTTGCTCCTTGTGCGCACACACATTGGTTGGTTGCCTGCTGCTAAAGCATTTTGCGTGCTGCATACTTTTTGGTGTTTATGCGTTGCCTTTTTTAAGCAAATATTTGCTTGCTCGTGTGTGTGTAGCGTTTGTTACAGTTGTTGTTGTTGTTATTGTTTTTGCTGTTAATTTTTGATTGTGTTGTGTCGGCGCAGCTTAAAGTTTTAGCAGCGCTTGTTTACGCGTATTTTACATTTATTTATTTTCATTTGTGCTTATTTGTTTTTACATGTTTTTGTTGTTGTGGTTGTTGGTTTTAGCTTTTCTTGTTGTTGTTTTTGTTTGTAGTCAAACAAATTGTGTGCTTTATGCCCTTAAACATAATCTAATTAGTTGCTTTATGTAACATAAGCGATCCAAATAACATGCTACAGTTTGACTTGCACTGCAGTTTGGGAGGCACTGTGCGATTAGAAAGGCACAAACTACATGTGTTTGCTAGTTAATCCTTTTAAACAAATTACATTGCTTATTAAACATTTAATTATTTAATGCGATAAAACTGCATATTTTCTATCGAATTGTATGGAATTTATTTAAATTTTTATTATCTTGTGCTTAAAAAAAACAGCTTTTGCAAATCTATTTTTAAAAATCAAATTTCACACGAATTTAAAACAAATTACATTTTAATTAAACAAATTGTTTGTTTCTCCATTATATGCATTTATTTTTATGTGACTGAGTGTGAAACACACAAAAACATATACTTTTTGTGCTTGTTAATTTCCAATTAATTATTGGACACTTTAGTCGAGCCAAACTGTGCGAAACTTTTTGATAAAATGTTAGACAAATTGTTAGCAAAATGTTGGACAGAAAATTGCGTGCGACGTTATACAGGATATCAAAATACATTGTGCGAGTATGTACGTGTATGTCCATGTATACGTGTGTGTATATGTGTGTGAGAGTAGGAAACGATTCGAGGTAGTCGTTGACGTTGTCGTTATTGCTGCTGTTGTTTTTGTTGTAAAACTTTTCAAATAAGCTTTGTTTACATTGCAGCAAAAAAGTCAATTTGTAAAATGGCGTTTATTGAGTGCGAGAGTGCCACAGTGCGAGAGTGCACGGGACCCAGGACACAGGCATTGGTGTGAGATTTTTACTAGTGACAATGTTGTCTTTACGCATGCATGGCTATTGCGTACGTTGACACACGTTGTAGCAACAGCAGCAGCTACAACAACAAGAGATAGATTGAACAATTTACAACAATAACAGGGGATTTGCACAAAGCTATAGAAGTAAACTGCAATGCGACATCAAAGGCAAGCACCCAGGCAGGCAGGCAGGCAGGAAGATTGTGTTACACGAAATGCAAAAAAAAAAAAGTCAGTAACACGCACAATCAAGCATATATAGGGAGTGTAAGGAGAGGCAGTGCGGAGCATATTTGTATTGCTATACAACAATTGTAGTAAACACAACGACAACAGTAACATCAACAGCAACAAAAACAGCAGCAGTAGCAGTAACATGATAATCCTATCTGCACTTTGTCCTTTTAATGTTGCGCTGAGGCCTTGTCAATTGGCTCGACTGTTAAGAGTGTCCGTGTGTTCGTGTGACTGCATCAATTTTGTCTTTTTTCGTCAGCATTGAACAACAAACATTGAGTATGTATTTTTCAGAAGCCAGTATACATAAACAGTGCAGGCTTCACGCCCCATGTCCTTCGCCTCACGCTATTATGACATGTTGGCAGTGCACCAAAAGCCAAGAAGACGTTGACTTCACAGCAAGAGCAGCAACTCAAATGTGTTAAACTGTTATCAAAAACGTTTTCGAGCACATTTGTAATGCAAAGTCATGTAATAAATTTAACAAATATTCTATTTTTTCTGGTTTTGGAGTTTTGTTATGTTATGGCTTTTGGCATTGCTACGGCGCCAACTGCGTTTGCGTGTTTATCGGGCGCCTGTTTACGCACATACTCGACGTTTGTGCATGTATGTGTTTATGCCTATAACCGCAGACACACACATACACACAACCAGAATGTAAGCGTGTTTGATTAATTGTTTATGCGGTTGCCGCGCGTTTAGCGTCTGTACAGCAAATGCGTTTAGGGCATTAAATTTTGCTTTGATTTGCAGGCAGAGTTTTGAAGTCACTGACTGAGCACATAAACGGAAGAATAAATGAATGTATGAATGTATGAATGAGTGAGTGATGGCGGCATATACCCTGGCAGACATAGTTGAAGTAGTCGTTATGGTTATGATTGTTGTTGTTGTAGTTGTTGGCTGCTTTTTGAGTGAAACTTCAATTATAATTATCGGCTTGACATGGCTCATACACACACGTGCACTTGTGCAAGTCCCAAAGCAGGTTTTAGCCAGAGTCGTCATCATCGTTATCGTTACCGTCATCGTCATCGTCAGTCATCATCGTACAATGCACTTGTTTTGACTTGCTTTGATGTGTTTGTGTGTGTGTGTATATATATGCCTGCATGCCTAGTTATTGTTGTTGTTGTTGTTGATTCTGTTTTTGCATGCGTTGATGGAATTAAACGCAAGCTTTGTATTTGCGGCCTTTGCTGCTGTTGAAATAATTAAATTTTAAAATCAATTTAATTAAAATTGTGGCTTTCGAATTGTTTTAAATGCGTGCAAACAAATTGCAAATGGCCGTCATTTGACGTTTTGGCTAAGCGTGATTAAATATTTCATTGCGTGAAAAATGTTGGCGTCCTAGCGACACGTAAAATTACACCTGTGTACGTACACTGATGTGTAGTGAGATAAGAACATGTCAGTTGATCCGTATATTTTAATTAAAAAGATCTGGCACAAGATAGAACCCATGGCTTGACTATTATTTATTAGCCATGTCCTACTAGCAATATACACTGCTACATGGAATATTTAGTTGTATTCATGTCCAGCAGTAGTTCTTCGAAGCTCGTCTCCTCGTGTTCCAGTTACTTGTGTGTGCCGCCTATTGTTTGCACGGTATAATCGCAGGTTCCTAATTTAGTAAATTGTTTATCATATAATAAATTTCTTAAAGTTTAGCGGTTTAGCAAAATTGTAGACTTCTTTTTAACAACAAAATTCTTTTTGCAATGAGACGCGGATCAGTCGTTTCGTTATTGTCAAGATTATTAATATGCGTCCTTAATTCGAATGGAAGGCATTAAAAAACTTATTGCCAACGACAGTAACTTAGTACGATGACATTAGTTTAATGACTTAAGTTCGCCGACATTTTTATGGTTAGCCGCTGTGCAAGAGCAGAAGCAATAATGCGCGGCAAACCACCTGGCAACTCTGTCACGCTGACATTGTTGAACCCTTCATTACTTAGTTGAGTTGAGTGTGCTATGGTGCTATGAGGGTTGCGCGCTGACGGCTCGAGTAGGCTAAGGCTATTTCGTTAACAATAAATAACGCTTGAGACAGCGCCGAGGAGCCGCTTTTGTTTTGCTCAAGTGTGCGAGGTTATACCTACTTACATATACACATACACATACATATAAACACACGGCCGGCATTCTGACTTTGATCTAAGCGCACAACAGCACAAGAAGCATAAATCCAACACAAACGCCACGATATTCTCGCACTTACTCGCTTAGTGCAGGAGAGTACTGAGTACAGACGGGGAGTGAAAAGGACTTTGTCGGAGGTTCATGCGGTTGAGTAAAAACGTGCAAGAAATAATGAAAGAAAATCAGTACGTAAAACGTTTTAGCAACGTCCGCGGCGGCAGCATTGACTATTTTTTTGTTGTTTTTTTTGTCGATGTGCAATGGTGGCTTTGTAGCCAGTCGCCCCTGTAACGTACTCATCTTGGTTTCTTGGACGAAAATGGGAAGCAAGCAACGCGTAAGGATAATGTTAGTGGCAAAAGTTTAGCTGTGTGTATCCAAAGACTTTGCGCTGTTTGCTCTTCATAATGAAAACGACGGCCTGACTGACAGCCTGCCCGGCCTGCCCGGGCTGCCCTCCTGCCTTTTTGATCGCTTGCTTGCTGGCTGGCCTGCCTGCCAATCGGTATGACTGTCCGTCTTTTAGCCCATCTGTTTGCTTCCACTGCTGCCACGCAAACTGTGGAGAAGCACTTCAAATAAGCTAAAATGCCATGCTAAGGGGTCCTGTGACTGTGTCTGTTTGTGTGCCAGTCCTCTCTGTCACTGTTGTGTGTTTGAGTCTGTGTCGGTGTATCCATGTGTATGTGTGTGGGTGTGTTTTTTTATTTTATTATTTTATTTTGTTCGTGCTTTGGTTTTCTATTGATCAAATATCGCATGTCAAGGGAACCGGAAAAGACAGACAGTCATCGAAGTACTCGTCCCCTTACCGTTGCCGTCACTACTGTCCCTGACGGTACACACTCTGGACTCTGACGAATGAAGCCACGAATGAGTCAATAAAAATGGCAACTCAAATGTCATTCAAAATGTATTTATGTACTGTTTATTGTTGTTATTTCTATTGTCCTTTTTTGCTGCTACTGTTGCTGGTACTAGTGTGCTTGTTGTTTTTGTTTTTGTTGTTGTAATTGTGGTGTATTTTTGTAGATTTCTTTTTTATTGTGCTTTTTTTCGCCTTGCGCCAAGCGAGCAACAGTGGCAGGCGCAAGAACAAGAGCAGAAAAAAAGATTGACAACATTTCAAAATAAATTGGCGAAAATTATGTTAAATGAAAGAGACAACAAAAACGGCAACAACAAGAGCAAGAACAAAGCGGAAGCGTGTTTGCTGTTATGTCAGTTTATGATGCGACACATAACGTCCCGCAGTGAATGTCGTTAATGGTCGCGTTAATGCATTACAACAATAGAGGCAACAACCAACAACATCAGCAGCAGCAGCAGCAGCAGCGACAGCAACAATAACAACAAGAGTAACCATATAAACAATAGCAAAAAACCGCAATAATTTGTTCTTATTTCGTTGTGTTGTGTTTTGTGTTGTTTTTTGCTGTTTTTCCACAGTCATTACTTATTTGTTTGCTTGTTTGCCAACTACTTCATTTATTACATTTTCTGTTATTTTCATATGCCCACTGCCAGCTCTGTTTGCTTTGCTTTTTTCGACCCACGGCTTCCTTTGCGATCAGGCGCCGCCGCTGCTTGTCAACGGAAACGGAAGTAAAACATTAAAAAAAAAAATAAAAAAAAAAAGAATGAATATGTGTTAAACAAGCAAGTGGGAGGCAAAACAGTTCAGAATGGCGGCACAGCATACCGAGCACGTGGGCGTTTGTGTTTGTTTAATATTGCCATGTCGCTTGCACATTGCCTGTTCTCGCAAAATCCTGCTACACTGCTGGCCTAGCCTTCAATCCTAACGCAGTTGGCATTAAGTTATATATGCCACCCGCTGACGCAGCGCAGTGCCGCACATCGCACACCGCATGCAATGGCATATGCTATGCGTCGGCGTCGTCGTCGTTAACGTTTGCCATATCATCATCGTCATCATGGCCGTTCATGGTTCCCGTCATCGTCATCGCCATCGCCATAGCCACCGCCATTGCCATTGCTATCGCCAACGTTGCCGTCATTTTCATCAGCGTTTAAACATGCTTGCGCACATTTTGAAAAGGTGCGAAGCGCCAACATGTTGCCGCAATGACCCTCATTAAGTTAATGGTGGTCAACAGCATGTCTCTATAGCTTGCAAACGAACCAAGCGACCAACCGACCAAGCAGCAGCCAACATACCAAACAAGCAACTTATATTTCATACCATTTGGCTTGTGTATCTTATGGTTTTCTTTTTTGCTTTTCCCTTTTTTGTGGTTTTTTTTCCTTTTTTTTTTTTTTTTTGTATAGTTTCGCCTTTTGTTTGTTTATGCATAGTTGTTGGTTTTACTGTATCTCACTGCTGCGGATTGCTGTGCTATACCGGGCCGGGCCGTGCTGTGATGTGGTGTTTGTTGTGTTGCGTTGCGTTGAATTTACAAATTGCAGCACTTTTGCCAGTCAAGTCCGCTGATCCGCCACCTGGTGCTTTGCTTTGCGTTGCTCATTTTAAAATTTCATCATAACATTAATTTTGCACATTAAAATTATTTAATGGATTTTTCCTGCTCGAAGCGTTACTTTTGCTGCCACAGATCCCCGCGACACTTAAACGTCACTTTTGCTGCCACGCATCCCCGCGGCACTTTGTGGCACCTAATTGACTTTTGAGCATGAGCAACGAGCAAAGTAATTAGAAAATCAATACGCTGCACTTTGTCTTAATTTGATTTGACCGTTCGTCTTTTTTTTTTCGTTTTTTATTTTTTATTTCACTTTATTTTCCTTTTAGTTTTTTTTTTTTTTTATTTTGTTTTATTTGTTGTCTTCATTTTAAGCTTTTGCGGCGTTTACTTTATTTTGTTGTTTTTCTTCTTCTCCTCCTTCTTCTTTGTCTTTTGACGCCCTCTGCTTTGCGGCGATGCTTGTCTTGCATGTAATTGGCTACAGTAATTTTCCCCCAGACTCTTTGGCTAATTTAATTATGGCCTAAATAAAGTTTAAAATTGTTTTAATGTGACTAATTTCGGGTTTTCGTTTTGCTTTGGCTCTATTTTGCCTTTTTTATTACTTCTGCGTCGTTTGACATTTCTTGACTGTATAGTGATTAAAATTTTTGCCTAATTTGCATAAAAAATTAGAGACTTCGAGTAAGAATTTTATGCGCGTGCATTTAATAGAGTTTGGACAAAAAAAAAAAGAAAACGCTATACAGCCGCGGCTGGTACGATTTACTTGAAATGTATGGATTTTGTAGGGTAGGGCCTGCTGCTCAGGGTATTATATTCGACTTGGCTGCTGGTGAAAATCTATTTGGAAATCTATAGATATGCGGTAAAGGACGCGGTCACCCGTTTTGGGTGATTAACGAAAAGTGAATTTCATTAAACTCCGTGCGCCATGTTTGCTGCTGACACTTGTGCTCTGGGTTGTGGATGGAGAGCGTCTGGATATTGCCAACAACAACAGCAACAAAACAAAACAGAAAACCCCAACCGAACTTTTTTAAAGCAATTAAGAATAAGATAAAGGTTTTTGTATGCTTTGATGTTATCATTAAAAATGTTTACAGGAATCGCAAGAAATTGTCGATAAATCGGCAAACGAAAAGCACAACAAAGCAATAGAAAAATAATCAAAGTAAACAGATTAAAGGCTTAACTCAATATAATAAAACTGACATCAACGAAGAAAAACTCATTATTAGCGCAATAATAAAACAATAATAAAAAAGCAAAAAGAAAAAAAAAATCAAAACCAAATAAAAGGATCAATAGATAGACAAGTGACTGCATGCGTACGTGCGGCACAGTGTTTGTAACCACAACTATTTGACTGCGTACGTATGTGTTCACATACACACACAGACACACTTACGCACACCCACATATACTCAGAGACATGCATCTATACGATTGTGTATCTGTATATGGTATTTGTACAAGTAGATACATCAGCAGCATGTGCTTTTCCTAACGATGCTTGTTTTCGTTTATTTATAGCTGCAAGTCAAAAGATTAAAATACACACACACACACATGGGTGCATGTGTGTACCAAGGAGTACAACATATAGAAAAGCATTTATTTGAGGTTTTTATTTTATTACATTTTATTATCCTACATAGACAAGAAACGCACACGCATGCACACACGCACACAGATACAATGCGAAAAACAAACACATCGAAAGCAATCGAAACGGAACGGAATGAAACGAAATGGAAACAGCGACACACACGCATATAATGGCCAAAATACGTTTAGAAAACTGACAGGCCAACAAAAGCAGTTAAACATGTGGGAGCTGAGCGTTGGGTGTTCTGTGTTTTGTGTGGGGTGCTGTCCCACTGCATGGCAGTTTGGCTGGTTGGGTCTGTGGCTCTTTGGCTGACTGGCGTAGCGTAGCAAAGGACTCACTGTGTGGCATTCATGCGATAGTAGCTAGCATAAAGCCAAAGATAAACTTGGCTACTTGTACGTATGCGCAATAACGAAGAGTCATGACGAGCGAGCGAGCGAGGTTAGCGAGGGACACACACAGATGTAAAATTGTATTTACGCGTTTGTGAGTGTGTGTGTATGTGTATGGCTTGTTGCTTGGGTATATTGGGTGCAAGTACGCTATGCTGCTGTTGCTGTTGCTGTCTTACTGGCTGTCGGTATTTTGTATCCTGTACGTATCCTTTAGATAAAGCAGTGAATAGGCCGCTTATGCGTCTAGCCTCAGTATCAGTGTATGCGCACGACATCCTTTTGCTCCATAAATGTTTTGATTTTCGTTGAAGGCAAGTCAGGCTGGCAGACAGGCAGGCGACTGGGATGCAAGCAGGAAGGCAGGCAAGTAAGTAAGCAACTAATCTGTTATCCTTGCTTGCTGCCAGTCTACAATGTGCACACCATGCTTATGTCCCACTGCATGCTTAGCATCAAATATGCCGCATACGACGTTGAAGATTGCCTTCAGTAAAGCTTTTTCAATTCATTTTGTTTATTGAAGCATGAAAGACGCACAAAACCAAAGACAATCGTAAAAAAGTGGAAACAACCAGCGGCAAGTTGTTGAGTGAGTCTTCGGCTAAGTCAGAGGGGAGAATAAAAAAATGAGAAAATCGTTAACTTAAGCAAAAGAAACCGTCAGCAGCAACAAATAACAAAAAATTGAAACTCAACTTGGTAAGCGGTTGAACATAGCCGACAAATGCGAGTTCGAGTAGCAACAAGAGGCAACAAAGTCTAGCTGGCAGGCAGGCATACAGACAGAGAGACAGACTGGCAGCCAGGAAGCTAGGCAGGCCGGCAGGCTAACGTAAACGTAACGTAGTATGGTTGTCTTTACATGCATATAGATCCTTGGGTTTAATCGGCAACTAAGCATTCGCATTCGCATTCAGGTTCACTTAATTGATATTCATATTATGCAGTACGATGTTGCAACAACAAATGCCACGACAACAAGAACAACAAGTAGTCGAATCCAAAGAAACATGTATTGGACTTATAGAAGCTTTTACTTTTACTCCTTGCAGCAAACACCAAGCAACAACAGGAGGCATGGCCTAAAAGAAACAAATCAACCAGCAATCAATTGATGAAAGAACGATCCTAACATTTATGACTGGGGCTGAGGTTTTCTGCTGTGGTTTCTATGGTACTTACGCACAAGATAGTCTGCGGCGTAAGCCCGCCCACGCCTAAGCCCATAAATAAAAGCCGACGATTTGATTGAGCAGCAGCTACTTCACTTGGTAATTGTGCCAAATTGATAGTGATTTCTTGTTTGCTTGCTCTTTATTGCCAGCAGAGCAGAGCCGAGCTGTGCAGTGCAGAGTAGAGCAGAGTAGAGTATAATAGAATAGAATAGAGTCGAGCAGAGCAGATTAGATGATTGAATACTGCGTTGAAATGACTTTGCTTCGCCTAATGAAGTGTGTAATTAATGTGCGTATATTAAACTCTTGGTCGGTCCCAAGTTCCAAATTAAAACACAAAATTCATTGAATTCCTGTGTGTGTACATGCAAAAATTACATAAGAGTGAATTGTTGGTTTCCGTTTTTGCGATATTTTGCCATGGTGGGGCCAGACAAACTTTGCGCACGGCGCTTGCATCGCCCGCAAGCTGCTGTATCTCCGTTATATGGTAAATATGAAAATGTCGTTTGTATGTTCACTTTTGCCATGGCATTTTGTAAACTTGTACATTGCATGTTTTTATATATGCATGTTTATATTGCCGTATACGTAGTGTATGTCGCATATATGTAAGTATTTAATTTTGTGTATGAAACGCTGACCATGAACATACAAGGAAATAAAAAAAGAGAGGACAAAATATTGGCATTAAGCTACGAGCTTGCAAACTGAAAAACTCTGAATGCTAGTAAACTTGTAAGCCGGAAAAGTCCAAAGTGCAAAGGGCAAAGTTATATGCTGCTGCTGCTTTTGCTGCTAGTGCATACTTTTGGGCGCACATTCGCCTTGTCGCTGACCTTTGACATTTTATTTGTGTGAACTGCATTTGCGCTTTCATTACATTTCATGTACTGCGCTGTAACGTCCGCATCGTATCGTTCGGTACTAGATTTCAAAAAGACAAACTTTGCGCAAAAGAAAATCAAAAGTAGTGAGCGCGCGCGTGCCAAAGAAAAATGAGCGGCGACAGGAGGCGGTTGAGGAGTGGCAGCTGCCTGACGTTGAAGGCAAAGTTGGGGCATTGTTTTTGTTTGTAAAGGAAAACATTTTCATTTGCTGCTAATTAGAGTTGTTCGCTCGACGTGCAAATTGAGTTGAAATTCAATTTGGCAACGACAACTAACAAACGCAGAAAGAACAAACGAATGAATGAAATCAGAGAAAGCGAACGAAAGAAAAGCAACAGAACACAGCGAAAAGAATACAAAACAATTGAAACAATCAAGTCAAAGCAATAAAGTTGCAAAGTAGCAAAACATGTTAAGCGTAAAGAAACAAAATAAAACAAAGCAAAACAAAAAAATAAAGGAAGAAAAAAAAAAAGCAGAAAATAACAACAATCTATGCCTTGAATAAACTGTTGAAAGTAGTGTTTGTAGCAGGAAGAGTAATCCAGGCATCCAGGCAGGCAGGATGTATGTGGCAGCTCAGAAGACACAAGTCACAGTCGGCTGACAGCAGATGCACAACTTTTGTTGCTTGCCTATCTCGCTGTCTCTCTGTCTCTCTCTCTCTCTCTCTCTCTGTTTGCTAGTTGATACCAACAACTGCTCAGCTTGCGGCAATAGAAAATACATTTTTTCCACATTGTTTTTATTTTATAGTTTTTTTCATTTATTTCTATTTTTCTTTTGCTTTCCTTTTTTTTTTTTTTTTAGATAAACCTGGCTTGCTTTGCATTATTTTGCTCGGTCACTGACATTGTTGTGTGTTGCATTGTCGTCAGCGTGTATCCTGCAGCATGAAACCTGTAACTTTTAAATCAAAAATCTGTTGGAAAAATTGAACTGAAAATATCCGCAAGTGCTGACCGTGCGTGGCTTCTTTCACTTATTTATTGTTGTTTATATTTTCATACAGAAAAAGTTAGGGGGAAAAAAGATAACTATGCCGCCAAATCGATGATTGTAGCTCTTGGCATTGTTTCCATATGCGTGCACATGTCCTTCGTGCTTTTGGCACTCACATTTGTGCATGTCGTTGCATGCTCTGCTCTTAGTTTGGCGACATTTCAAACTAACAACAAAAGCCGACAGCCAGCCCAGCTCTGCTCAACAATGTTCCTTGTGCAAGCTAACCCCCTTTATTTTTTTTTTTGTTTCATTTTGCTTTTGTTATTTTTCGTTGGTTGGTTGCGGTTTGCCGGATCTGCATGTCGAACAATATGCTTGCCTTCGTCGAAGCGATAACGTTGTTAGTTTATCGTGTTTTCACACTGCATTGTTGCAGCTAAGCAGTGCAGTGCAATCCCAGCCTCAGTCTCAGTCTTATTCTCAGTGCCAGTGCCAGGCCAGTGCGAGTGAGAGTGCTTAGTCAGCAGCTCCCTGCCTCACAGTGCAGCTGGTCAACTGGCTTTTGTTATAAGTGTGTTTGGTAGTTTCGAGTGTTGGTTGTCGTTGTCGTATTTGCTCAAAAGCTTTTCTAAGCTTGCAAAGCGAGTTGTGTCATTGCGCTTATGAAATGCAAAAGTTTCGTTAACAATATGATGCCACTTATTGTTCAAATTGTTGTTTGACAGTTACTTTATTTATGTTATTGTCGTTGTTGTTGTTGTTGTTGTTGTTGTTGTCCTGTTGTTACTGCCGTAGCTGTTGTTTGCAATTGGTTTAGCAAAATGTCAAAGGCAGCTTGTAACTTGTTTTTTTTTTCGTCTTTTTATTTTATTTTATTTTGTGTTTCGTTTTTTTGTGAGTGGTTCATGCATTGTTGAACCTTTTTATTTATAGTTTTTATTTGTCTGCATGCTTTGGCATTAAAATAAAAGCAATGTAGTGAGTGGTTCGCTCGCTTTGTTTGCTTTGTAGCAGTTGTGGCCAAATACAGCAGTTCAAGTGTCAAATTGATTTGGTTTGTTTTGTTTGTATAAAACAAGATCAATAAACTGCTGTCCTGCTGCATAGAGTTGTTGGAAAAGAAAAAAACAGAAAACAAAAACAAAAAGCAAAAGTAAATAAATAAACGCAACAATTCGTTGTAACAAGGACTGCTACATTCTGTAAAAGGTGCTGCAATATTGCATAAAAAGAGAGGTCCCATTCATTTATTGGTTGTTGTGATTTATTTTATCTTCTCGACAATTGAAGCTATTGATATTGATTTTTGAATGATTGTTTTGTGAATGTAAAACGCTCATTTGTCATTGGCAGACATTTAAGCAGCATTCAGCTTTCACTTGACAAGCAGGCATGTCTCCATTCTGTCAGAAACAAATCTTTGAAAATGTTGAGCTTGAACGAAATTGTTTTTAACTGAAAGTTAGATCCTCGTAGATAACCTTTTCCATTAAAGACTTTATTTTGATTATTTAGGCCATTTGTGATTTATCCCTTAAGAAGCTTTGTGTAAATGACATAACACCAAAAAAAAAAAAAAAGAAAAAAACACAAAATGCACATTCAAAAGTAATACAAAGCTTCTTAAATGGCATGGGAGTTTGAAACCAAGCTTAAGCATGAGTAAACCATGAAAACTTAACTAAAAAGGAGTGAGTAAAATGTACGTAAAAATGTGAACAGATTTTTCGTTTTAAAAAACTGACTTTTTCTGCATTTCGCAAGGACTCAAATCATTTATTACAAATAATGCCACTTACTTCCAGCTTAATCAGTGATGGCAATATTCCTGTACTGAGATATGCTGCTTTAGATTTATTATGTGACGTTTGTCAGTTCAATTTTTTCAATAGTAAATCGCATGTGGCAGCACGACCTCGTTTCACTCTTCACCAATAAGTTGGAAAAATTCTACTCACTTAAAAATCAATATCGTCTGCAGGAACCCTTTACCGCACATACTTTTGTGCAAAGCCGAATCGTTGTCAATTTACTTGACAGCCACTGACCGGCAAAACGCTTGCATGCCAAGCTGAAACCGCTAAATCGAAACTAAGTTTATATAAATTGAATTGATTTGGAAACTTCTGTTGACCCAATTATCTTTAACTTTATTGTCAAGCGCAACAATGATGCCGCCAAAAGCAATAACAACAAGTAAAGCTAAGAGAATCATAAAAACAAAACAAAACACTGGGAAAAATACCCAAAGCACCAACGAGGCAACTTTCTTTAAAAAAAAAAAACACAAAATACAATTTCATAAATTTCATTATAGTTTTTCCTCAGTTTTGGTCCTAAGCTGTCGTACTGTCGCACTGTCATCGACGTTGTCGTCGCCGTCGCCGTCGCCGTCGAACGTGTGCAGCAGCCAGCGCCAATAATGGACAAACTTTGCACAATGCGATATATGCGCAAATTGAAAAGAAATTCTATAACACTGGGGACAAAAAAACAAAATAATAATAGCAACTAAAAATATATATATGTATAAAGATATATATACTATAAAAGTAAGCAGGAGCACTCAAAAACTTGCCACCAAGACGCAGCTGAAAACTTTCAACACTTGACAATGTTTCGTTGCTGTTAAACTTATACACGGTGCCCGCCATCGTAGCTGGTCTTAGATGCTTTGCACGTTTTATTGTAACATGCCAAGCATTCCGTTTTAGTTTCTGTTATATTTTTCGAATTTTTTTTTTTTTCTTTTTCTTTAGTTGAAAAAACTTAAATATTGTACGTATATGTATGTATGTATACAAGCGTTGCCTTTAACATTATCAATATATGACAGCGAAAAGTTTGATAATAAAACAATTTTGGTGCGTGCTCGAAAATTAACTCAAATAAAAACTTAAACCCAAAAAAGAAATCTTTGCAATTTTGCAACAGACTCGTACATGCGATGTATCAATACATATACATATATACATCGGTTTGTGAATAGCCAAGAGCTGCACATACCAATCGAGCAGCAGTCAACCGACATAGTTCCGGCAACAGCGAATACGTAAACATTTTCCGGTCAATTTCGTCGAGTAGTTTCGCTTAGTTAGCATTGGTGGCAACTCTGTCCGTCTGTTCCGTTCTGTTCAATGTTGGTGTATTCTATTTGACTCTAGTGTGGTCTGCCAGTCGACTATTAACTTTGGTACGCACCAAAACTTTTGCGATGTAAATATGTTTGGATGAAAAACTAATAGAAAAGAAAAAAAACAAAACCGTACAACTTTTTGGATTTGTGCGCTAAAAGTTTTATTATTATTATTTTGTCTTTTTTTATGCTATATTTATTATCGAAGCAGTCTAACTAATGTCATATACATATATATGCGTGGGCATATATATAAACTCAGTGAACTGCTTGCAGATATTTTGGACATATTTTGTGTGTGGCATGCTCTGGTTTGCATGTGCTTCGCCATAAACCACGCAAACAGGCCAAACTTGTTTGTTTGTGTGGCATAAAACGTTTTCATAAACATAAACCTTTAGCTTTAAAATGATTTGCATATGAAAAATAAAAAATATATGCTCAGCAAAGTTTTTCGTATAGAAAATATTTTTAGCACAAAAATAGACAAGTAAAAGAAAAAGTTCGTTTTTCATATTAAATCATAAGCAATTTACGTATACGTAATATTTTTCATACTAACCAAAAATTTCTTACATTGCTTTCTATTCTGTTTCTAGCGCCTGCACTGCTGCCGTAATTCATCACTTCAGTTTATGCAAGGTAATCTAATAAAAAGATTTGAAATCGTTTAAGCAAAGTGCAAATGTTTTAAGCCTATTGCTGCATTGGTATAGTTCTTAAATAAATATTACGCATACGCCTGGCTGCGCAATTTTAACTGCAGCAGCCAACACTGAGTACACACACAACGGCACATAGAGTGAGTCAGCATACAACAAATAGGAAAATAAATAATGAAAAAAAAAAATAAAACAGATATTAAATTCTATGAATTCCGCAAATTCCTCAAAGTTGCAGGCATAACTGAACTAATTTCATTTTGTATGGCAGCTTTTCTCGCTTAACATTTTTTTTCCAACTCTGCTGCTGCTGCAGGCGTTGTGGCTGGTGATGCTGCTGCAGCCATTGCTGTTGCTTCTGCTGCTGCTATTTTCAAATTTTATTTCCGCTGCAGACAGTGAAACCTTTTTCCTGTCTACTTTGCTTTTGCGAGACTTGCGCATGGACGCTTATGCTTAAATCAGCGGTGTTTGCCCGTTACTTAGGGCAAATGCAGAACGATTTATTTATGTCATAAAATCATTGTAGAAAAATTTACGCTAACAGCAGCACAGGCAACAACAACATTGACTATATTCTTAAGTTGTCAAAGTCTGCAACAATTTTTCACGCTTTACATTTTTTTCGCTCCCCCTACTGCTTCGAGAATACACTTTTCCCCAAGTGTTTTTGCAAAATAAAAATAAAAAAAAGCAGAGGAAGCTAAGGAACTGAAATTTAATTCAAAATCGAGTGTCGGCGTTGACGCTGAGAGACAGTTCAACAGTTCATAGAAGTAGCGCACATACAAAACAAAGAAAACAAAATAGAAAATTAAAAAAATGAGAAAACAAAAAAAGAAAAACAAACATCGCAAAAATACCAACTTGAAATGCATGAATAGCTGAATAGCGACTACAACAGCAACGACCCAAATGGCGAGATGGGCATGATGAAAATACTCTGAAATGTTGGCGCTGGCTGCATTAGGGTTTAACATAGTTGAAGTTTTAGTAGTTTACTTATTTGCCACAAACTGAAACGGACCGACGGACTATGACTCGAACTCTGACTCTGGCTCTAACTTGGTCTCCATGTACAACTCCCATGCCAACATGGATTCCGATACGGACGTCGCCAACGTTCGCTTCAGTTTCAGCTTCAGCATTACCATCAGCTTCAGCGTCAAAGCGTACGCCGCCTGACCTAAAATGTGTCTGTGTAAATATTTTCCATAAACAAGTGGCTTTTGTGAATCGAGGATAGTGCAGGATGCTTGGCTCGTTAGCTTGTTGTTTTTATTTTCGTTTTCGTTGCTCGTTGTTGCTTGTTCAGTGGGTGCGCCAAGAGACCAATGCCATCGAGTGTTATTATGAGAAATGTGACGCAGCTGTACGCTGAACTTTGTTGCGAAATTGCACTCATACGCAATCCAGGCAGCAATTCATTCAGTCATTCATTCATCCATTCACTTACTCACTCAATCTCTCATACATATATGGCTATGTAGTTTCCTGTTGTTGTTTTTGTTGATGGTTGTCGGTATTGTATTTTTAATCACTCTGTTGTTGTTGGCATTTAATTATGGCTGATTTCTGGCATTAGATAAAATGAATTATATGAATTTATTTGTGGATGAGAAGTGAAGTATATAAACTACAGCTGCATAATGACTGCCTGTCTGTTTGTCTGTCTTTCTGTATGCCTCTCTCACTCGTTTACGTGCTTGTGTGTCTGTCTGTCTGCTAATTTGCATGCTTACCTAGGCAGACAACTGAAAGCCTGCCGACTGTGCGGCTGTTAGACTTATTTTGCCAATTGTGTATTTTTTTTTTGTATATATTTTTTTTTTTTTCATTTTGCTGCCCATGCATTTCGACCACATTTATTTACATTTTAATTAAGCCACACTTCATGTGCATTCAACATTTTGGGCTACTCCATTTAGTTTGCTTAATGAAATTCAACAATTTGTATGATTTGTGCAAAATAGTGGGATACTATTTCTGAAATATATTTTTAATTTTTAGGTTTTTTTTTTTTTATTTTTTTCTGTCTAATATTTCATAAATTAGTGCGGCCACAGTTGGTCAACCGAAAAAGTTAGTGGGTTTCGTGTTTACGTGTGCCGAGTGGTGTATGTGTGTTTGTGTATGCGCATGTTTAAATAGGAAATGCGCTGATTTTAATTTTTATGACGGCTTCGTTTTTGTTTTCGTTGCATTGGCGGTGCAAACGCAAAACCAACGGTAAGCAGCCGTGTGTGCAAATAAACTGCACTCAACTGTACAAACGTCAAACATTAGTAATAAACTCAAGTGGCGGCATTATGGTAATCAGTTGCTCTAGTAACAATATCGAATGCATCATAATGATCGTGCTTTGCTGCTGCTGTTGCTTATGCTAATGATGATTATGTTGTGTCTTATTTTTGTTTTGCATAGCATCAGCGTGATCGACATGCATAAGCCTAACAACGCGCTGTGAGCGACGTTCGTGCGCTTAGGTGTATGGGACCGAGTCATTGTTTTGACATTCCAGTAATCTTTCGTCGTAAATATTTTTATGACAACATCAGCACAGTTGCTGAATTGTTCTTGTTATTGTTGTCGTCGTCATAGTTGTGATGTCGTGTCGTGTCATGTCGCAACATAAAACTTTGGCGCTCATGGGCAAAGCTTTTCACCGTGCTGTATTCACTGCAGCGCGGATAAATCAAAACAATAAAGTTCAACTAAATATGAACAATGGCGGCGTTGGATATTGTACGTTGCATAGCATAGCGTTGCCACTATTGTACGATGCTGCGTCATTGGGCAGGGTAAGGCGACACAAGATTTGCCGTCATTGATGTGTTGCGACAAATTATGTCATTGAACTGACGTTGACGCTGACGCTGACGGTGACGTTGACGTTGACGTTAATGCTGATGCTGTCATGGCACGCAATATTTCGCTGCTGTCGAGCTGTGTGCTATATGCAGTCCATATATGAATAGCACAGCCGTGTGCTCATTGTGGCAAATTGTGTCGCATACCGCTGGCTATTGTTGGCTTAGCCTACGGTGGGATGGCACGATGTTTGCAATTATAAACATTGACCGCAGGCGAAAGTTCACACGTGGCACAAAAAGACAAACTATGTGCAGCATATAAACTATATATGCATGATCTATGCCTGCGTGTGTGCATCAATCATTATTTATTTATGTTTTGTGCAAATATTTATTACGCATACGCAATGTTTGCCTAAGACACAGCAGGCGAGCAGGCGGGCATTGCACGTATGTCTCTATTCTGATTAAACTTTGACTTAACGCGCTTTTAATGACTTTCTGTTATATACTCTCGCTTCGTATACACACATGCACGCACACACACAAGCGGCATAGTGCAATATAAAAGGCAACTGTTTTTCGCCATAGACCAAAGACACTGACACTAACATAAATTTCAACATTATTAATGGTTATTAAACAAAAGTGATATATACGTATTTTATTGTGCGAAATTTACGCAGCATGTCTCTCAGCGTCTATATGTGAGTAAAAGAGCGTACTTCGGCATACACGTATATACGAATATATTTCCAACAAAGCCCTGCTGGTCTACGCGTAGTTGTCGATGTTGGTGTTGAATGTTGGATGTTGGTCTCGGTGTAGCTGCTGCCGTTGTAGTCGGAAACGCTCAATCCATTATTTATGTTGAACAACAAAAACAACAATAACAACAACATACACCATGCCAAGGCTGGGCAAAGGCCAAGCGTGCAATAAAAGTTAAGTTAATTCAACATTGAAATCCAATACATAAACAGCATGAAATAACCAAGTCCAATGTGCCGTATAAACTGATAAACCTAGATAGATAGAGAAATACACTCTCATATGCACAAATGCTCCTATATACATATGAGTATACGGACATGTAGTGGATATATATAAAGTATATAAATTAAATGACATTTTGTACATCAATGCGCAACATTTGCACGCACTATGAGACTTAAATACACGCGCACACATACGCACGCATTTATAGACTATTGGTTTTAATGAATAGACTGTTGTAGTGTCATTACACTGTTGTGCGAAATTGTGACAGCTAATGGAAAGATTTTAAATTTCCTAACTTCTCCACAGACATGGCTAGCTTCGAATTTTTACTTGATTGCTTTGCCAGACACTGCAGTCTAAGTTTTCAGCTCAAGAAAATTATTGTCTCAGAGATTATTGAGATTTGGGAACACCTGCCTTGTGTAGTAACTGTGTAGCAATTGCTTGTTAAAGGCTCTCCTACTTCGCTGCCTACACAGGCAAGTTAAATTAAAAATGTGGCTACTTGGGCTTATTTTCATTTAAAGTCTTCTGAACAAGCTATTTTTTTATTTTGCAAGCGAAAAGTCTATGGCCTCAAAGTTGAAACTTTTGTCGTTAACAGCTGCAACTATCCCAAGGCGATGCTGGCTTTCTTCTGGTCCATTTGCAATTTATTTTCATCAGATGCTTAGCGCAACGCATTAAACAAAAAGCCATTACATTAATAGTTGCCTTGATTTTGTAGACCAGTGTATAGTGATAATTATATGTAGATATAGATACAGATATAGACATATATATGCGTTTACGCCAAGGCAGACCACTTAGCCATGCTTATGGTTGGCTGGCGATGTCGTTTAAGTCGTTCATGTTGCTGCTGCTGCCGCTGATGTTGATGCTGTTGATGTGGATGTTAATGTTGATGATGCTGTTGTCGTTGCCATTGCCGTTGCCATTGCTGTTAAAGCTGTTCAACGCATGCCGATGATCATTATGACGACAACAACGACGACGATGACGTCGGTGATAATAGTAATGTTGTTCGTGGTTATGTTGTTGCTGTTGATGCTTGTTGTAATTTTTTGTTGTCGTTGTTGTTATTGTTTCACTGTTATGCCACATTATGTTGACTAAGTCATTTAATGCTGCTCGCGCCGCAGATTCTCTCTCTCACTGTGATGGGCCATGCGGTTGATAGGCGAGGCGTAGCTTAAACACTTAAATGTCGTCAATTGCATGGCTGCGTGCGTTTATACGCTTTATCCTACTGTCACTTGCAAATCCGCAGTGGCCCACTGTCTGTCTGCTTGCCTGTGTGTCTGTGTGCCTGCCCGCCAACTCGCCAACCCGCCTGTCTACTTGTCGTATGTTTGTTTGCTTTCACCGGCTTTGCCATAATTATTCAGGTGGATTAATTATAAAATGTTGCTGTATTTAACTGGGAATTAATTTATCCTGATGTGCGCTTGTGTGCTTATGTGCATGTTTATGTGAGTGTGTGTGTGTGTGTGTGTGCTATTTATGCGTAACATTCTATCCTGCATATTATTATTAAGTTGATTATCGTGTTGTTGGTTACGTTAGCTTAGCCTGCTTGGTTGGTTGGTTGGTTGGTTTTGTTTGCTTGTCTTTAATGTCAGCCTAGTTAATGAATTTATTGAGAACTAATTTTGCAGCGTGCTTGTGTCTGCCATTGGTGGCTGCATGCTGTAGTTAATTAATAATCGTGTGTGTTACGCGAACTATGACAGGCAAATGTATGTAAGTGCTTTGTGTTTTGCTAACAATGTTTGGCAGAGAGAAACAATGGGGGTCTGGTTTGGGCGCTCTAAGCACCAACGCATTCCAGTTTAAATAATTTGGTTTGTTTTTGTTTTTTTCTTGGTTTTGCTTTTTGTTTTACTTTCTAGTGTTTTGGTTTGCGTTGTTAAATTTTGCAAATTCCATTAAAGCAATTTGCGTCAAGTATTTGCATTTGCGTAGCCGCAATTTGGCATTTCACTTTCATGGCTTGGCATGGCATGGCATTGAAGAGTTTGTGGTAACAGCTTTATTGCTTTAAATACCGCGCTCGGCCCCCAACCCCCCCCCCCCCCCCATGCTGCACGCTTGGCTCGTCGTTTTGCCGCGTATTCATTTACGCCACTCAAAGTCAGTTTTTTTCTTGTGTTTGTATTTTTAATAGTTGTTGTTGTTGTGGTTGTTGTAACATTGCCGCTCGCTCGCACTTTAAAAGTGAAATTTTACAAACTGCATTTATTTTTGTGAGTTTCAAATTTATCATTAAAATGTCAAAACTTAAATTGATTCAAAAAGTTTATCCAAGCGGGTGTTTGCTGTTGCTACCCTGCCTGGCCTGGCTGCTGCTACTGCTGCTGCTTCTGCTGTTGCTGCTGCTGTTATTTCTTGCATACTTGGGTTCAGTCTGTCGCTACAGCACACACTTGCGCTGCCTTAGATTCTCCTGCACACTAACTGACTTACAGCTGCTCGGCTATGATGCTGAAGCCGCCGGTTTTGGCTTGTTTTTCTTGGGTTACTTTATTTATTTTTATTCCTTTTTTTTTTCTGTTTGTTGTTTGTTTTTGGTTTTCTTGCTATAACTCGACTTGCTGTATAGCGCTTCTGGATTTGTTGTTGTGTGTTTTGTTGTTTGCTGCTGTTGTTATTGGTATTAGTATTGCTGCTGTGGTTGCTGTTTCTTGTTATTTTTGTTGATGTTGTTGTTGTTGTTTAGTCTCGTTTCATTTACACTCGCACATTACTTGTAGCATGAACTGTGTTGCATACTTAAAGGCGCACAAAACTTTGCTTCGTTAAGCAAACTTGTTTAATTTCCTCTCGAATGCCTTCGCCACCGAGTGGGACCAACAGCAGTCACCAGTGTCACCGTGTACCCGCCTACCGCTGTCAGTCGTAGAACATCTTTCGATCTTTTCATTATTGCATAAATACTTGTGTAACTTTTCTTTAGTATGCTGTTGTCATTGCTTTTGTTATTGTTTCTGTATATATTTTGTTTTCGTTTTGTTTTCTTTTTTTGTGTAAAACAAATAACTTTTACTTAATTTATTATGTTTGAGTTGTTCAACGTTTGTTTTTATTATTATTACTCCTGTAGCAACTATCGTATTTGCTTTCGTATGTATGTGTGTTTTTTTTATTTTGTTTTTTGCTATTGTAAAAAGTTTTAAATTCTATTTTGTACATGTATTATTTTTATTAAAATATGTGTATATATAATATTTTCCAAGGCAGGCAAGCAAGCACAGAGTCACAGTTTGTAAAAGCAATAAACACACTTTAAAATGCTACAAATTAGGTTTTGGCCTCCTGACTTCTTCTGCTTTGTGTGTGTGTGTGTGTGTGTGTGTGTGTGTGTGTGTGTGTGTGGATGTGTGGATGTGTATGTGTGAGTGTTGTTTATTTTGTTTGCCATTTGAGTTATTATTAATTTTAAGTGTTCATTAGTGCGTAATTTGTTGAGAATCACTTGGGGGAAAGCAAGCTTCTCTCACTTTCCCCAAAAGAAAACAATAATGTATGTGTTTTTTTGTTTGACTTTAAAAATAACTCGAATTAGTGAAAAGTCAAACAAAATGTTGCTGTGAATTCTTAAGAAATTTATTTATTAGCTGGTATTGATTTATATAGGGCATAAAACATTTATGTACATATGTTTGTTTTTGCTTTTGTTTTTGTTTTGCTTTCATTATGTAATTTTCTGCGTTCTTGATTTTAAGGAAATAAAGAAAAAAGAGGAAGAAAAGTTGTAAACGCAGGAAAGAAATAAAAATTATGTCTGCACGCCCACGCCCCACGCATTAAACTCTTCACACATTGGTTGTTGTTGTTGTTTTTGTTGCTGCTTGTTCGTGCATAGCTTAATAGCGTAAACGTTTCTTGTATTTATTTTTTTCTATTTGTGTTGTTGTTGTTGTTGCTGTTGGTGCACCCCTGCTTCTTATGCACCTAACAATTTTAATAGCACCAAATAATTCGCTGTTGTTATTGTCGTTGCTGTTGTTCTTGCTGTTGTTGTTGTTGTTGTTTCTGGTGTGCTCGGGTGTGCGTATCTTATGCGCTGTTTGTGCATATTACAGCCAAGCCAAGCCAGCGTGTGTGCGCAGCAATGGCAACACTTTTACACGTTCGCACTCGCACAGAATTTTAGCTGTGAATGCTTTCCCCGTAGACATTACACTGCAGACGCTGACGCCTGTGTGCTGTCAGCGTCACCGTCACCGTCGCCGTCGCTGTTGCCGTCATCATAGCCATAGCCATCGCCGTCGTCATCGTCAATGCCATTGCATTCTTTGGTGCGCTGCTTGAGACCATTTATCAGAGGCTGCGTGTTTTTGTTAGGTTTTCGCGTGCAATGCACATAGCAAGCCACAGCCCTTAGCTGTTTGGGCGAGGTGAAACGAAGCGAAGTTCTGCATTTGCAGTCATTGATAATCGTTTTCAATTTGTTGGTTGCTGCTGCCCTTGTTTTTTATTTTTTTCCTTTTCGTAGTTTCGATTTTGTTCATTTCTGTTGCTGTTTGCAAGAGTTTCCTCGCATTTGAACACTCATTTTCATGTTTTTCTTTGCTTAGCACGCTGCTGCTGCTGCTGAAGTGTTCAGTTTACACAGAAAAAAGCGCACACCAAAAATTTAAAAGAAAACAATAAAACGAAAGAAATTTTCGATTGTAGTAGAAGAAATGTACAAAAAAACAAAGCAAAACTAAGAGAAAATCAAACCGAAAAAAAGTAAAATAAAGGAAAAAAAAAAGGAAACAAAAAGCGAGACAACAAAAACGATAAATCGCACACGAAATTAAGTAAATTGATTTCTAGTCTTGAATAATGACTCTTTTGAGTGAATGAATGAATGAGTAAGTGAGTGTGCTTTGGGTCGCCGCTTGGTCTGCACGCTGCTTAGCTCAGTCAGTTAGGCAGACTCAGTGACTTGTGTGGCGGCGCGTGGGAGTCGAGTATTCACATACCCCGCTAAACATCTCTCTCTCTCTCCCTCTGCGCTGCTCACATTGTTCTTTGGTGTCATTTCGTGCGTTTACCAAGCATCAAATTGTGTTTTAATAGAATTTCACACTTCAACGCTACGCATTACTATGCTATGTTATGTTATCTTTGCTGCTGATGCTGCTGCAGCATACCCTCTGACATGGCTTTGCGTATTTGCTGTACGTTCGTTCCGTCACTCGCCCGTTTTTCTGTTTGATTTATAAATCACCAGTTTTGACATCAATTGACTCATAGTATCGGCGTCATCATCGTCACTATTGTCGCTGTGGTTAGTTCTTGTTGACGTTCTCCGTTGCTTGCTGTTGGCCGCAGATACATTTGTAGCTATATATCTTATTTCTTATGCACTGCTATATGTACATTTGTCGCCGCCTGTCGCTGGCTTATCCTCTATTAGCCTGCTGCACTCTGCTCTCTATTGCCCGTTCGTGCGCTTATCCGTGTGCGAATGTTCGTTTTGGGATTTGGTCTTGGTGTATGTCCTTGTTGTTGGCATCGTTGCTCTAGTTCTTGATGTTGTTATTGCATCGTTAGCGTATTTTTGCTATCGTATATTATACGTGTATTATAGTTGTCATTCGTTGGCTATTCGCTATTATATGTTGGACAATGTTTCATTTTCAATAGCAGCCAATTGATCTTTGCTTAAAAATTCTGTTGCTTAATTTATTTGAAATTTATTTTCATTAATTTAGAAATTAGCACACATCACGTTGTTAACCCCTGGAGGTCGCTCTGAGTGCTGATAATTACTTTATTGAAAAATTAAAAATGAAAAATACAAACACAAAAAAAGAACCCTCCCTAATCAGAAAAATAAAACCAAAATAAACGTCACGTTATACGGAATCACAGAACACGTATTGGTCATTATGTGATTTTAATTTTTAATAAACTCTGCCAAATCCAATGCCAATCGTTCTCACACTCGTCTGATTGCGCTGGGCTGCGCTGCGCTGCGTTGATTGTTAGAGCGACTCTGCACAATGTAAACTCGTGACCTACTTTTTGGGGGTTTATTTCGTTTACTTTTTTATTTTCGCTTTTGTTTATTTTTTATTTTTATTTATATCTGCATTTTTGGGTTTTTTTGTTTTGTTTTTTGGTATTCGTATTCTTTATTTCGATTTTATTTCTATGCTATAAAAATAGCACATACATCACTTTGATTTTATTTGGCTTGCAACAGTTTTCAATTTCTCGCTTACATCAATTGTGATACTTTATATTCGAAGGCTGCCTTTCGTGCCCGTTGGCTTGCCCATCTGCCCGTCTGCCCGTACGCCATCCGTCACCCGCCTGCATGACTGCTGCTGCAATAGTAATCCAAAGCTTGAGGCGAGTTAAGGCTGATTCGAAGCTTGCTGCTGCTTGCTTGTGGCTTCGTTGCTCGTTTCCTGTTACTCGTTTGTTCATTGGTTCAACACTTGCCGCTACACTTGAACAATTTGCAAAATTTTGTCGAGACTATTTGCTTACACTAATGGCTCAATTTTCTATGTGCTGGAGAAGTTCAAATTTTCAATTGAACAACAATAAATGAAGGCAACCAAAAGTATTGAACTCAGCACGGATATCGAGTGCAGCTCTGCCGTGTGGCAAGCCAGCAGTGAGGCCGAGAGGTGTGGAGATGAAGAGTGCGAAAATAAAACAGAGAAAGCAATTCGATGCCACATTGTGAGTGATTTCGGTGCAGATTTTCGCTTAGTGTAGGTTTATTATTCATTCAAGACTGGCAGCTACATCGTATTTGTCGCGTGTGTTGATGTATTTGAATTACTTCCCGTGTATTATCAGCAATGGGATGCGCAATGTTCGCAGCATCTAGAGCAGCAGCAGTGCCAGTCAAGCTGTGACATCATTGGCCATGAATACATTATATGTCAGCTGTAGCTCTGAGCTTATCAAAAGATTTAAGGTTTTACTTAATTGAAATTGAATATATATTTCGCTTATTTATTCGGCGTTTCAACAAAGACTACAAAATTTATATTTCGTGGATTTTTTCATTGATGTTTTTTAATTGGCCATAAAGCTTTGATGGCGCGAAAAAAAAAAGAAAATTGAAAAAGCACATTTACGGTTAATTGGTTTTTGGTTATGTTTTTTGCCAATTGCACGTTTGTCTGCCTATTTGTCAATCTGCCTGCCTGTCTTTGTTGCAAACTGTTTGCCAAACGTTTTTGTTTAATAGACGCCCACGTCAACGCAAGTTACCATAAAGATACTCACACACACACATACATACAAACGCTAGGCTGCCGATCTGCATGCGTCAATAGCAGACGGCAATTGCAATCAAAACTGGCTTCGGCAGCCAACTATCTACACTCGCTCAGCGCGCACACAGGCTGTGCACAACAATCATGCTAACCATGACACATTGCATGCGGCATGCCTGATGTTGCCACAAGTATTGCTACGCTTCGGTGGCGTACGTATGCGAGCATTTCAATCTGCACATATTTGCGGCACTTTATCTCAGCCGCAGAGCAGGCCAGGGCAGGGCACAGCAGAACACAGCGTGCGTTTCAGCCCAGCAGCTTACGAACAGTTAACTGTTACCGGCTGCGTACACTGTACCCTGGCACCACTGCACCATTGCACTGCTGCATCGACGACCTTTGCAACGGCGACGATGTTAGCGACGACAACGACGAGATGACGACGACGACTCAGTGACTTCTATTCGGCTAAGCGACTTTCTGCAAGTGCATGCAGCGATTCATCGTGTGTGTGTGTGAGAGTGTGTTTACAGGCGTGTGTAAGCTTTTGTTTGTATGTCGGTACGTATGTGTGTGTGTGTGTGTGTGAATGCCTGTTATTTGCTTTCCTGTTGCTTTTCGTTTTGTTCATGAATTTTGTACAAGCGTAGCATGCGTGGGCCGTTTATTTGTTGTTATTGCTTTTGCTCTTGGCTTTGCTTTTTTTCTTCTTGTTATTGTTGTTGTTTACGGCACAACTTCCACTATGCAAGTTTTGTTGCTTTGAGTTGCATTGCGTTGCGTTGCTTTTTAACTGCATTTGGCAGCCAAGCATTTTGAGTGACAATCACTCGTTTGCTTAGTAATGCTTTGTTGTTGCCATTGTTGTTGTTGTTGTTGTAAGTACAGGCACAGCACAGGCTGCAGCACAAAACCAGGTTTCATTGCTGGCAGTCGCGCTTTGAGTCGGTTACAAATTGGTGTTGATCGCCTGCTTTCTGCGTGGTGTACAGAACTTAACGTGGCTTTTATTGCAGTCGTTCTGCGCGGGCTCGTTTTCAGAAAAGAAATCTTTATTGTTGGCTAAGTCCGTCGTGCTTTTTCTTTATGTTTTTTGTTTTGTTTTTCACGTGGGACAGTTTTATGCATGATTTCTTTTTCGTTATTTTTTGTTTTTTTAATTTTTCTCAGATTTTATGAGACGTTCAACTTTAATTGGAAACGAAAATTAACTTTGCGCTGTCTGAATGAATTTCTTGAAAAGTGTAAATGCATTGAAAGGCTTTGCTGTGGCTTTGGTAAGCCTGGCGATTAGTGTTTGTATATGTGGGGTTTTTTTTTTCTTCAAATTTGTAAATGCTGAGAAAAGCGGTTTGTGTAAGACAACAGTCAATCAAACAAATGCGACTGGTTTTGTTGCTGCTGGTTGATATAAAATGCGTTGGCCTAGATTGTAAGATTTGATGGCAAGCGTTGTTCTTGTCAACGTACTTTTTGCTTTTTATTTTTTTTTAATTTAGTTGTTTACAATTTTTAAATAAAAATATATAAATTCGTTTTTTTATTCCACTTCAAAGTTGACATAAAAATACGTGGGCTTAAAAGTTATTATTGTCGTGACGTCTTTAGAGAGCATGCAATATTTCTCTATTGTGTTTTGCTATATGCTTAAATCACTTATGACTACTTATCGTGACCTAGTATCTTGCGTGTTTCATTGTTCAATTTCCCGCTCGATACATTCGCATTTGCTTGGGCTGTGCAGTAGAGAGTATATACCCTTTTGTTATGTTTATTGCTGTGCAATTTTGGTGATTTAAGTGTCTAAGATTTTCATAGTTTAAGATGTTCAAGGTAAGGCAGTTTTGTACAAAACTGTAAGAAAAGCCCTTAGCAAAAAATGTCTACTGTTTCATTCTTATTAAATCTTATTATATTGTAACATGTTACGCCTGCAGTGCCATTGCCAAAGCTCCTAATGACGCAAATAATCCTATGTAACTAAGATACATGTAGTAAATCCTTCAACAATTGCTCGTTGTGCTTATTTATGCCAGCATAATAGGATACTAAATTTTCTACATCAAAGACCAAAAACAGAATCATTTAACTTATTTACGACTAAGACTCTTAAGCTTTATAATTTCAATAATTTCTAAAGCACTTTAGTCGCACAAAGCTTGAACAAGTCTGCAGAAATGCAAACAAATGTGACAAATTAAAGTGAATCCATTAAACCCTTTTGATGATAACACACATGCACACACACAAAGTCGGATACACTGACAGAGACAGAGTAGACAAACACAGACGCACACTCACTCAGACACGGACACGGTGTGAGCGGCGCACACATGCAACTAATGGATAAACAGGCATAAAACAGCAAACAGCAGACAGTCACACACGCACACACACACCCTCACGTCCTAACGCCCCGATGCCTTGACGCCTCGCAGTTTTGTCGAAGCGTTTGTAGTTAGTTAAATACTCGTACCTACTTTGTTGCTCTCATACGTACACTTGGGTATGTGATGCGTTCTCGTATATCGCTTTGTGCCGCTTGTGCTCTTTTGCTTCGACTTTTACTTTGCTACGCTCGTAATTGTGGCAAATAAAGTAAATAAATCGAGCACAACCGCAGAGCCGAGCACAACAAATTCTCGTAGATAGGCTTCAAATATGGGTAAAATGTGCGGTAAAGGGTTAATAAGCTTTATAAGTATACTAAGCGCCAGTCCAGCAGACAAATGTGCAACTACGTACATACATACATACGTGAGCATATATGCATGTGTGTATATACATAAAGAAAAATGAAATTGAAATCGTGCTGTGTGTGGCACAATGACATGTGTTATCAATTAATTTGAGCCGCTTACATGTGAGCAAATATTAACTAGATAAAATGAAGCGGGCGCAAATAAATATCATCGTGCCTATGTGTATTCCATTGCAACCACCAACAACAATAACAACAACAACAACAGAGGAGAACAAATGCGTCGAGCGACGACAATTATATAGCACAATCGTAGCTATTTAAGCTGTGTTAGCTGCTACAATTTGTTTAAACAAAAAGCAAAGCGAATTTGCAGTAGATAAACAAGTGAACAAATAAATAAGTGCGGCATGCTGAAACTGAAACGAAAGCAATTTTGTGCCACTTACGCATGAATTATTTACGTTGAATATGCAATAAAAAAACAAAAAAAACCCCAAAAACAAAAAAGAAAAAATAACATTTTTGATGCTGGCTGTGGCATTTGGCTGCTGTGAAACCTGCATTGGCAGGAGCTTTGTATCGAGCCAGTAACGCTTCGGTTGAGACCGCAAATATTGTGTGGCATTTTCGCGCCAGCCTAACTTGCACAAAACTGTACAAAATAAACACAAACAGCCATCGAACGAACCAACAACTTTACATTAAATATAAAATCTATTTGTTTAATTTATTTATTCCTAGTATTTATTTATTATATTTTACAGATAAAGAATTATACGACATCAGCAGCAGCAGCAACAGCGGCAGCAGCGACAACCAAAATCGACTCAGCGACAACGAAACGCAACGAATAAACTAAGCAGTCAAAAGCAGAGCAACGACGCTGAAGCACCAACAGCGTCGACACCAGCAGCAAACGTGGCGGCGGCACAGGCAGCAGCAGCAGCAGCCTCAGCTTTTAGTAGCATGCTGATAACGACGCGAAGCGCACACCACGCACACCACGCATAAAAGCAACGTCGTCGTGTCGTGCCGTATCTCGCTGTATAGCAACTCAGCGCATCGTGTCGTGTCGTGTTGTGTCGTTTTATTTGAATTATTAACTATGCCAAGTGGCTGAAAAGCTATTAACGACAAATGTGCGCGCTAAAAGATGTCATTGTAAATATTGCGTATACGTCGCGTTGGGCGCTCGCATCGAGGCCGCCACGAGCCTCACAAGCCAACGCAGCAACGTCGATTAGGATCTAAGGGCGCAGCGCATGCGCTACACAATGGCTTGGCGGCAGCAGCAAAAATTAGTTGAATATATGAAAATTTGGAAACATATCAAGTGGCGAACAACAAATGAGAACTAACTATTGAAATTAGAGAGCACCGCTTAGCAATTTACAAGAAAACAAAAACCAAAATAAAAACGAAATAACAAAAGCTAAGCAGTGTTACGTAAAACTTAATGTAGCGAATTTTCACGCAAAGTGTTAAGAGAAACAAAAATATATTTTAAAATATAACATAAATATATATGTACATATACGTATATAAGCGTATATATATTTTAAAATATTTATGCCAACTAACTTAGATTTAGTTGTTAATTCACAAATTGCGGTACTTAATTTTAAAGCTAGCAACAGACAAATATATAAATTTAATTTTAAATTATTGAAATAAAAAAAAAAAAGAAAAAAAAAAATTAAAACTGAAATAATCACACGTGCAAATAAACTTCGGTGCCATAAACAAAGCAAATTAAAATGCAAATAAAATAAATAATAAAAACTAAAAAAAACTTTGGAAAACCGTGACGCTTAAATTTAATAGTTAAACATATCGATGGCCTATACTAATAACAACAAAATCAACAACAACAACATTAAGAATAAAATCAACAGTAAGCAATAAACGCGTGCAAATATTCAAAATTGAACAATTTGTAAAACGTGCAGCGACAAATTTTCGGGCAACACAACCGCAACCACCGAGATTAACCAAACAAAAAAATATTAGCAAAAGCAAACACGAAAAAATTGCATAAAATTATATTTAAAAAAAATAAAAGCATAAAAAAGAAGGAAACATAAAAAGAAATAACTATAAACAAAAACAATATGACAATAACACGTAAAGCGACAGCACCCGCAGCAGCAGCTATAGCAACAAATGCGAATCGTCAGAAAGTCAACGGTGCGTATGAGCAACTAAATGACCAAGCGACAACAACAGCAACAACCACGCCGACGAAAACTTCTGCGACAGCGAAATTAAGCAAACTGTTGCCAGGCAAATCGTTAAAATATGAAAAACTCATTAATCAAACAGCGGGCGAGCAACGGCAAGCTACGGCAATGCCAACGACGACGACGACAACGACGACAACAGGCGAAGAAAGAGCAACAGAAGTGAACAGAGTAGCCGTGCAGGAAATGCAAAAATCTGACCAAAATGCAGCCGCCACAAATGGCAGTCATCGTCATCAGCAGCAGCAGCAACAGCAACAGCATCACAGTCAACAGCAACAGCAGCATCACAGTCAACAGCAACAACAGACGCTCGATAGCGTGAGTGCTGCATTACCCATAACAACAACAACAACAACAGCAACAACAGAATGCGCACAACAAACATACGCAAACAATTTTAATAATGGCAGCAAATATTTTGGAGATGGCAGTACAACGAACAGCAATGGCAGCACTGGACTGCCGCGACTATTACCAAATGTTGCTGCCACCGCCAGCGCTGCAGTCGTGGACGACTATGAAAGTGCGTTTTTATCGCCAAAACGACAGGATGGCAACAGCAGCAGTAGCTACAATAATAACAACAACAGCAGCAATAACAATGCGCTGCTTTTGCCTGCTTATGAAGCAACAAATACAACTACAGCACTTTCGGCACTGTCGGCCGCCAATAACAGCAATGCATATGGCACGAACAGTATCAGCAATGGCAATGGCAATAGCAACAGCAACAACAACAACAACAGCAGCAGCATTGCCGGGGGCGGCAGCACTAGCAACAGTGGCGGTAATGCCATCACATACAAAGCCAAAGCCAATAATGTCTCCTCCTCACCTGCCAACTTTAATTGCAAATCAACTACCTCATCCGTCTCGCCCACATATCTGCCGCTGTATGCGCCCGTGTCTGCAACGCCAACTGGCCTGGCCAAGGGCGGCTTGGGTGGCATGGGCAGCAGCGGCAGCGGCAATGGCCATGGCGTCGGCTTAACGGGTGCAGCTGCCGTCTGCAATTGTTGTAATTTAATTGCACGCTTTTGCTTCGGCATCAATGTGCGTCGCTGCGTTCTGGCTCTGTTCGCCATAACGGTCGTTACCATATTTTACTACACTCATTATGTCGATACGGGCGTTTTTGTTGGGTAAGTGAAACTCTCCTTCTCACATCATTTTCAATTACTCGTACTCAAACTTTCCATTTATGATTTAATTTCGTGTGATTTATTTTCAGTATTTTTATAGTTTTTTTTCTCTTTATTTTTTTTTGCTTATTTTATTTTTACACATTTTTAACATGCAGTACGTTCACTAAGTGCACTTGCGCGTGAGTGAAGTTGTATGTGTGTGCGTGTGTGTGTGAAGTGTGGTGTGTTGTGTATGTATGATCAGAGTACTTGCACATGTACATAAATGCCTCAGGTGAGTGTGAAGTTGAGGTTTTATGTTTTATTAAATTCGCTGGCATGAGAAATTAATGTGCCAGTTGTGGCTTTTTCAGCTTTTTCAGCCGGTTCACCTGTCATTAAGTCAATGGCTGACCTGTTTTTACATACATAGCTGACTTCTTAATCAAATGCGCAGTTTTTTTCTAATCCAATTGAAATTATGTTTTAATAGCAAATGTTCGTTGAGGTACTTTTCTTTGAATTGTGCGCCAACACAACGTAATTAAGGACTCTTGAAATATTCGCACTCGCATTTCATAACATTTGACTTTTAAACAAAGTTCTCTATAGCGTATATGTAGACAAAACCAAGTTCATCTGTGCTTGGTCGCCTATCATCTACTATATCTATTGAGTTCTTGTTGATGTGGGAGAACATTGAGAACCTAGAAGATGGCTAAGGATTCAATGAGTAGAGCTGGATTAATGAACGGGGTTCAAACTGCAGCAATGCAATTGAGGATATTGGCTCTGGCAATTGATGAGTTGAGCACATAAGAGCTAATTCCAATTTTTTTTTTTTATTTTTTTTTGTTATTCAAGGCCTTATGCCTGTGCGAAACGTCGGAAGTCGCCTTTGCGTTAGATGCAGTTAACAATTTTTTATGGATATTGTTTGTATTTTGAATTTTATTAGCGCATATCCCTCGCGGGTTCAATTAGTTTGAAATGCTTTTAATGCCGATTTTCTACGTTCATAAACGCACACATACCTGGTCACTATTGCATATTCGAATTTGCGTGCAGTTCTTTTGTATTTTAATTTAAAAATTCAACTGCAAGCCGCGCAAAAGAGCGAAAACCCAAAGCCAAAGTAAATTGCCAACTCGAAACCAACGATAGAGGGCAATTATAGTTTTTTAACATTTCCCTGTTTTTTATTGTTATTATTTTTAGTTAGTTTTTTTTTTTTCTGTTATTTTTTTTTTTTTTTATTATTATTTTTTATTTCTTTATTTTGTTTTGTTTGTTTCAGCGGTTTATAGTTGTTTTGGCTTATGTTGTTCGTGTTATTGCTGCTGTTGTTGCGTAATGTTGCTGCTGCACACTTATTGTACGCCACAAAACGTAACTTTTGATTACTTTTACGCGCTTTTACCGCTCATTTCGCGAGCATTTTGTTGGCCATCATTGCTTTGCCATTTTAGTTTACTTTTAATCGCTTTGCGTTCTTCTTCGGCTACACCTGAGCTGACCTGTGCAGCGAGCGGCGGGTCGCGGTTGTTTGTACCGTTGATGCTACATCGTTAAAAGATACACAAGCAGCAGAAGAAGAAGAAGAAGAAGTTGCACTGACTGCGTCGTACTGAGCTTATGCACTCAGAGTTCAACGTTGAAACTCTTGATTTCATGCGCTTGCCTCTCTCTCGTTCGTACACTTGACATAAAGGACTTGGCCTCCGCTAAGTGGCTCAACCTGAGTTGAGTAGCTGCTATCGCACTGTTGTTGTTGTTGCTGCTGCTGTTGTTAGGGTATATTTCCGTTTTATTTTTGCATTCCTTTATTTTTTAGTTTTTGATTACTTGCTACAACTTTTTTGCCAGTTTTTTTCTTGGTCTTTTTGAATTATTTTGTTTTTCCTTTTTTCATTATTTTTATTTTTGTCGATCGCTTTTGCTTGTCTCGTTTTTACGTCATTTACTTGCAATGTGCAGCACGACCGGTCGGGTAACGCCAGCCTGTAAAAGTTTCCTAGCAATGAAATGCCGCAAGTTTTTAACACAGCAGTTTATTAAAAATGTATTAAAGTTGTCGGCTTGATTGCACAGTTGCTTGTATGTGCGTGTGTTTGGCCAAGTCTCAAGATAACTGGCTGTGAGTGAGTATTAAAGTAAGTAAGTAAGTAAGCAAGTAAGTAAGCTGTTTTTATTGTGTGGCCACACAATTGGTTTAGCAATAAACCAAAATCCTGTCAAATCCTTTTTGTTGTGCTTAGTCGAATTGATTGTACGCATGCATATGCGAGTCGGTAAAAGAGTGACAGGACTTTGTGAGTGCGTATATTTTAATATGTGCGCCGTACAGCTGCACACCCACCCATTGCCTTGGCGTGCCTCAGCTTACCTTAGTGGGCACTGACTGCGCTCGGTGTGTGTGTGTTTGGTATGGTGTGTGGCTGGTGTGCGTGTTTATTTATTCTCTGTCATTATTTGTACATGCGGCAGTTGCTGCTCGTTTGTTATTGTTGTTACAGTTGCCATTTTTGTTGTTGTTGTTGTCATCGGTTTAGTTCGGTTTGGTTAGTTTGACTTTGGTTTTTGTACGTAAGTACGTATGTAGGTGCAAATGCATTTTGACAAAATGCAAACGTACGTGATTTGCATAAATGTTGTCGGTCGATTCGTGTTTGTTATTATTGCCATTGCTTTTCGTTGCCTTTGTCGTTGGCGTTATCGTTGCTGCTGTTGTTGTTTTGTTGTTATTTTGCTTGTAGTTAGTTTTGCTATTACTACGTCTAGGTATAAAATAATTGATTTGTAATGCAAAACACTCGCACGCATGCATGCATGGCTGCCATTTTGTTGTTTGCGTGTTAAGTGCGATAAATGCATTTTGATGTTGAATTTTTTGTGCCTAATAATGCAATACATTTGATAATTACCATGTATTTAAATAACTGCTATGCACTAAAACAAACAATAACAACAACATCAACAACAATATTAGCAACAGCAACAACAATTGCTGCGCTAAGCTAATTAAGAATAGAGAAGCACACACATCATGTGTGCAAACAATAAATATTGTTTTACTTCGCTTGAACGCATTACCAGAGAGAGATGTGAGCCGAGCCGTATGCCGGCTTTATGATAGATATTTTGCCGTAATTAACTTAAATACCGTAAATATTTAAACCACAGCAAATGCGATTTGCCTAATGTGCGGTGATTTGTGAGTTAAGTGATTTGCATGCCTGTAAGTGATCTTCATGCAAAATCATGCATTTGTTATGCGAAAACAAAGTCGAAGTCGAAAAGCATAAAGCATTTTAATGCCAAATAACCCTATAGCAAATTTCTTGCTTAGAGCAAGGCAGCAATATTTTCTATTACATTTTCTTTCAACTTTAAAAAAACACAAATTATGCGTGGATTTAACTGCAGACGCGATTGCGATAAGGCAAAGAAAAAAAAAATACGGGGAGAAAAAACGCAAAAGCCAGTAAACGCATAAAAATTGCGCATATCCGCGAAAATATTCAATTTTCCAAGCAGCTGCATGCATAATGCGACGTATACAAATTCAAATCCTTTGGAATCCTTTCAATAACCAAAAATGAAATAAAATGCCATAGAAAACGAAATTCAGACTCGTTGGGTAGCAATAACGAAAACCGCTGAGCGCAAGCACAATAAATCGTATGCAAGGAAAGTATGAGAAAAAAAAACACGCACACTCACACACACCACACATAAAAAGAAAAGAATATGGAATTGAAATTTGTAATAAATTTGCAAAAAGCAAAGAATGCAATGTAAAATATGCAACTAATATAATATACTTACATATGTATGTAGGTATGTGTGTCGGTATGAACATGCGTTCTTATAGCAAAAATATACGCAGTAAAACGGCAATAGCACATTTCAAGATATGTGTCTTTAAATGTTTCACATATATAGAAGATGAGCGTCGTATGAGCGCACTTGAGTGGCATGATTCACTTTCCGCTTGAAATGCACGATTGAACGATTTCCGGCCAATATGCGTGCATATACTTCAGTCAGACAGCAAACGCGCAAAAATGGCGCCTGCTGTTGCCATATAGGAGTATCGTAGGTCCTGAATGGGACTTCAAAAAAACTGTGCAGACACAGTTGCAGCGAAAAAGTTAATTAAATAAATCAACCGATGTTCAATTGAATTTTTACGCTTAAAAGCCATAGGAGAGCGTCAAAGAAACATGCTTGGGAAAACGCCCACAATCGTTATGGTGCCGTGCTTGGCTGTGTTGGCTGAGTGTAAGTGTAAATGTGAGTGTCAGCATGTGTGTGTGTAAAGGCCAATCGAATAAAGCGCAGAGCCAGCCAATATACACACACATGTGCGGAAATAAATGACAGATTACAAAGCGCGGGTCGATCGGTCATTGCACGCATTGCCTACAGGCGTCTCTGGCTATGCAGGATACGTGCACGTACACACACGAACATGTTTGACGTTGTGGCGCTGTCGAGTCGAGTTGAGGCTATGGTTAATCTGTGCGTTTATTTGCATTATGTGATTGTGTTTTCGGAGAAAATAAATACAATTATTTATTGGATTTTCAAGCACTTAACACATGTGACCCGTGACGTTTTTCCGGCGTTTGTAGGCGTAAATAAAAAAAATGCCTGTCTGTCATTTTGTATACGCTGGTATGCTGAGAATTCGTATGCGTGCGTGAAAACAACGTATTTCGATTTATTATACATATATGCATACATGCTGTGCATGTTGGCATGTAACGAGTCGAATCTTGTGTGATTACTTTTGCACAATTTTCCTTTATTGCAACAGTATAAATAATGCGCACAGAGCTCGCTGTCTAATTAAGTTTATTTAATGCATGGTGTGCATGTCTGACATGTAGCGATTATGATATTTATGGTTCATGCTATTATTATAAATACATATAGGAAATGTCCTGAGCCTTGTTTATGTTGAAAATTTTGTTATATGCATTAATTAGTTTGTCACATTGCGATTGGCTCGTTGCTTTTATGATTACTTAAAGCTTGTGTATTTGCATAAACATTTATATGTCTATATGTGTGTGTGTGCGTATATATATGTATGTATGCATGTTGTACATATAATGCAAATGACAAAATTCAAGCACTTTATGCATAAATTTTTGGTAAACAACAATTTGTTGTGACTTGCCATAAACTTTTGCTTGATGTCGTTGTCATCAACAAAAGCAACAATGATAACATGTAAAGCACCACAACAATAACAACTTCGTAGAGCAGAAAGCCAAAACGAAAGCAAAAAAAACAGAAGAATATTTAACATAAAATGTTTATGATAATCATAGCCGCAAAATATTTACAACAATGCGCGCGGCTGACTTTTCTCAAGTTTGTTGTTTTAACTGCAAACAACTTGTTTGCCATCGGTTGTTGTTGTTGTTGTTCTTATTGTTGTCGTTGCTACCGTTGATGTCGTCGTTAATACATCGTTGTTGACATTGTTGTTGTTGTTGCTGCTGCTGCTGCTGCTTCTGCTGCTGTTGATGTTGCTGATGCTGCTGTCTGTTGTCTGTTTGTTGCTTGGTTACTTACTGCACCGCGTGCTGCTGCGCTGTGTGCCTTGGCTGATTGTCTGTCTGTTTGTCTGTCTGCTGGCTTCGTTGCCAGCTTGTTGCAACTTGGCTGCTGCTGTTGTTGTTATTGCTATGGTTGTTGTTGTTGCATTTCGCGCATAAATAACACGCTAAAATGTATAAATTCTTTTGCCTAATTTATGCGCCTTAAGAAAGAAAGTTTTGTTACACGTAGCACGGCGCTTGAATGCCTCTTGCACGATACGTCTGTCCGACGACTGCCGACTGCCGGCTGTTTGCATGACTGCCTGTCTGGCTGCCAGTTTGCTGTGGGTGTTGCCTCGGTTTATATTGCATGCAATTCGATATAACCAAAAAATGGTTGCACGGGCAAACTTGCGGCATAACAAAAACAAAAAAAGGAAAACCAAACCCAAGAAGTGCAAAGAAAAAGTAACACTGAACTGTACTGAACGCAGTCAAAGCGGAAACGGAAGTTTTCTCTGCGCACACAAATAAATCAGCAGCAACTCGGGAGCTGCCATTTATTTATACTTATATACATACCCATATCTCCTTGTTGTGCTCAACGGTTCTTCCTTGCTTGTTTTTTTCCTCTTTTTATAGTGTAATAATTTTGTAGCTTTTTAGTGTATCTTATAACGCAGCTCTGGTCTATGTGGTGTACTGGCGCACATATACATACACACTCGTGAGTGTATATGTTGGTATGTTTCCGACAGGAACCACAAATGTTGCTGCACGTACTGCCAATAGCAGCAAAGCGGAATGCAATTCTATTGCTGGCATTGCAACAACAACAACAACAGGTGAAACTTTTTGCCTAACTGACTTGTGTGCCGCTTGTTGCTGCAAAAAGGATACGCAGGCGTAGGAAATGCTGCTTACATTTTTATTCTAAGCAAATATTTTGCTTTGCGTGTCGTTATGCCAGCCGCCAGTAAAAGTTTGTTAGTCTACATGAAAGTATTTACATTTTCAATTTCTAAGGTTCTGTCTGTCAGACAAATGCGCAAAGAGGCAGAGCGCACAAACCTCGCCACACGCAAAACTCGTTAGGTGTGCGTTGCCTAAAAGTATGCAACTCTACTTTGCATGTCTAATGGCTTTTTCGTTAATTTTTGGAAATTTACTGCACTCGTGTATGTGTACGTGGATACGTGTGTGAGTCTGTCCGTGTGTGTGTGTGTGTATGCTGGTGTTAATATTAGCTGTTTCTTTGTTGCTGCCTCTTCTGCTTCTGATTTCTGTTTTTATTGTTGCTAATGCTGTTGTCAGACATGTTGTTAGCGTATCTCTGCTGCTGCTGATTCAGCTGCTTCTGCTGCCGTGTGCCAACTGATTTAATAACTTACTAAAAATGTGACTCAAAAAGATTTACTAAGTCGTGTGGAAATGTTAAATGAAATTCTCGTCTTCATCGTCGTCTTTGTGAAGTCTGTAGTACGTCTTTTTCCACACGGTTTGCTGTTGCAAGCGGAAGGAACCACATTCAGGAGACGTCCGTGTTAATGAGCATGTCTCGACGAGTACTTGTGCAGCGAGTGTGGGCGGCGGCAGTGGGAGAAGACGGCGGGCATAAACATGCTACTGACATGCGTATAAAAGCACAAGCAGCAAAATGAAGAAATATACATATGACTTGCATATGCGACACAATACAATAACAGCAGCAGTAACATCAACAACAACAATAACAACAGCAACAGCAGCAACGAAAACAGCAGCAACAGTAGTGACAAACAACACTCGCATGCTCTTATACTTTGTCTTTTGCAGCAGCAGAACGACATAACTTCTTGTTTACGCGCAGCTTTTACTTCATTTACATTTTTTCTTTTCATTCTTCTTTGTTTCTTTTTTTGTGCAAATTTTTATATACATTATATTTTGTTTCTTCTGCTTTCCATAGTTTTTTTTTTGTTTTTTTCTTTGGAGTTCATAAAGAAAACTACAGCTCTGAGTCTGTTATTCACACATTGTTTTCGGCGCGCTGTGCTCCCATTCGTGTGACAAAGAATATCAACGAACGTACGAACGAACGAACGAATGAATGAATGAGTGTGTATTGTAAATGAATGCGCATTCAAATAAGTTGGAAACAGAAAAGCTACAAAAAAGAAAAAACAATCAAAGGACTGAAAAAAAAAAACAAAAAAAAAACGCACAGCGAAATCCAACCCACGCTAATTCAAGGAAAACCAGCAGCAGCCGTTATAAACATAGTTTTTTTTCTTTTCTTGTTTGTTTTTTTTTTTTGTTTATTTTTTGCAAGTTTTTCTTATCTTTGGCTCAGCATTTTGCTTTGTAAATATTTTATTTCTAGCAAAGATTATTTTTGCTGCATTTTCATTCCTTCTGCTTTGGTTTTTTTCCCCCGGTTGCCGTTTGGCTTTGGCTTGGTGCATATTATATTTTGCTTTATTTTATGCATGCAAGAAAGGAAATTCGTTCACCTTCTGGCTGGGGGCACTATTTCAGACCAGAGCGTGCGACAGCTGGTCCAGTATTGTCAACATATCCCGGCTTCGTGTGCTCCATTGCTCACTTCTCTCGCTCCTATCGCAAATGTCAGCAGCGAGAAGCCAACAACAATACGAAAACTTGTTTGTCACATTCTTTTGTGCCACAAAATTGTTTTATGCTTTACAATTTTGATTAAATTTTTTAATTAACTCGACAAAAAACGCCATGACAACGTTCACTTGACATAAGCGAATTATTCAAACAGCAAAAACTTGAGAGAAAGAAAAAAAAGAGAAAATCAAAGAGCAAAAAACAAGAAACAAAGCATTTTAATAATAATAAACGAGCATTTAACATTTGTGTTAAATGTTTTCAAAGCGTTTTACATGCGTGTAGCACTTGCGGTTTGTTTGTGTGTGTGCGTTTGGGTGTGCGGCGGTTGTTTTGCTGGAAAATTATTTCGTTTTTAATTATTTCATGAATTATGAAGTCAAATTAATTCAAAGTGCCAGACATGGCCGCACTCTACAAAAATTGAGTGCAATTTTCAGTGGGAGCTGCTGCATATTGGAGTTGACTTGTGTGCCTTTTAAAGGCCTCTGGCAGATGTTTTGAATTTTGAAATGGAGTTTGACTGTAAAATAGCCTAACCATCAAAACTTTGTTGATTGATTTTAGACAAATATGGGCAGATTCTAAATAGATCTTCTAGCTTTATTTGTCTTGGTATGGCATTTTATACTAATAAAAGACTTTCTTGGGTTTATAAGATTAACCTGCTACTATATTTCAATGCTAGTCAGATGATCCTCACAGGCGCTTGAACCACAAACCTTTTTATTAATTAAACTCTCTTCGAAATGATTTTAAAAATTTCATACTGTAGCACTGTGGCAGTCGATAAAAATTAAAAGAAAAAAAAACATTCTGACAGCTGCTAAAACACATTCCAAGTTAGCAGTTAATATGGCCTAAAGCCTACGTTAGGAAGTTTGCCTGCTGGTCGCAATGCTCACTTCGGAGCAGTATTATGCGCATCGAAAGCCAAATGTTTTTTTTTTTTTTTTTTTAAAGTAAGCAACACTGGCCCACATATAGCAGCTTTTGCCTTGTTAATTTTATTTATTTTGTTTTTGTTGTTTCCGTTTAGCAAAGCAAAGCCAATTCAAGCCAAGCCAAGCCAAGGCAAGCCGACACTTTCACATTTTATGGTCGACTCGTTTTCAAGTGTCAGGACTTTGAGAAAGTTTCGTAAAACCAACAATTTGGCGAAATTTCTGCAAAATTCTTTTACTTTTATTTCCGTTTGCCGTTTGTGCTAGAAAAGCCATTTTTGGCGCCACTCGCAGTTATTTTTTTTTCAAATGTTTTTCTTTTTAATTAATTTGCCGCAATGGGGACGCAAAGTGGTTTTATTTGGCTGTTTTAAAGTTGAACATTGATTATTTTATCTAACATCAACTCTGCTCTTTACAGATTAATACAACGCGATACACATCCGGCGCCGCTGATCAACTGTCGCATGGTTAGTGGGAAACATCCACGCGATGCCTCACCGGCACCCGATCATCGCTCTGAGGCGCGTCTGCGCATTGATCCCAAGGTGTTGGTCTTTGTGGAGACAATATACTCCAGTTTGGGACGTGACATCGCCGAGCTGCTAGTCTACAATCGAATCAAGTGAGTACAAAAACCAAACCATATAACAAATAAAATGAAAAAGAAATTCATAAGTGGCAAAAGTTGAAATTGTGATGCCAATTCGGTTTGTCTGACAAGTGGCTATGCCCGCATGTCTGTCGGTTTGCCTTTGTCATGTGCCTACTCAGCCATGAATTGTGGCGCTCAATAGCAGTCGGAAGCTTTTTATTATCTGCAGCTGCGTTCAAAGAGCCACGATGACGACGACGACGACGACGGCGGTGATGACGACAACTACTACGAAGTCGAAGGCAAATTTGCATAATTAAAGCACAGAACGGAAACGTAATTATTATAAGTCAGCAGACGTCCCGGTGCCCTTGCGCAGCGCTTTTTCCGCCAGGCCGAGCACATTGCATTGGCACTGCATTGTGGTTACTTGTGCGACGACTGTAACTGTAACTGAAACCGAAAATGAAACTGAAACAAAATCCAGAAACCAAAAAAAAAAAACCAGAACAAAAAAAAAAATCGTTAAAAAATAAATAAAATGAAAAAAAAATCCAGTGCACGCGTTCGCATAAAAGTTGTGCCAAGTGGAGTGGATAAGTGGCTGCTGGCATGTGTCGCCTCGTGCCGGCGAGCCGTACTGTTACTGGTATGGGCAACACTTTTGGCACCTAAACTACTTTGGCACTCGATGTCATCGAAAGGCAGGGAGGCAGGCAAACTGACAGACAGACAGAGAGTTTTACTGAACAACTGGAAGACAGACGACGAGGCACAAGAAATGCGGAACGAGTGGTTAGTCTATTGAGGCAGCGTACGTACCAAGAAGCGGCAGAGAGCTGAGTTGAGTGTGTGCGAGAACTTATTGTCAATGTTGACCTAATTTTTCGTAGTAAAAACGTAATGAAATTAATTTTTTGTTTCTGCTGCTGCACTTCTTGTGCACTAGTACGTCGAACGTCGGACGATGGACACGGGACATGGGACATGGGAGGTTGGACGACAGACAGAGTCGACGGTTTATGCCAGTTTTCATTCATTTTATACTGCATTTGAGTTTAATTGGCAACTTATGCTTTTGTGGTCGAGTGTGCTTACCCAAGCAGAAGTTGCCAGGTGGGGCATGAGCATGAGCTAAGTGCATCGATGTGACGCAGCTCGCTCTGGTAGGCGTAAAGTAGAGGCTATATCATTTATATTTTCCAACTGTCTGCCAGTCTGTCTGTCTGTTTGTCTCTCGTCGCTGTCGGTTCGACTGACTTTTCTTGTTGTGGCTTACGGTTGCACCTTTTTAGCCTGCCTAAGTCAGCGGATTACAATCTCGCACGATGTTTGGGCTTTAGCAATATTTTTCCGTGGCTTTTTAACTTGGCAATAGATATAAAGGTTATGCCGTTGGGCGTTTTCCGGTTTTTTTGATTGTTGTTGTTGTTGGATTTTTTGGTTTTTTAATAGCGTTGTTGTTGTTCTGGTTTATTTTTTATGCCTTTGGTCTTGTAAGCTATATAAATGTTGACCGCAAACGTTTTTGGGTGGCTTGTGGTGGTGCTGCTGCTTTGGAGCTAAACGCGCGAACGTGGAAGTTTCAAAGTCTGCAACGAAAACCACAATTATTATACACCCACACACACACACACACAAACATCTACAGAATAGAAGGCTTTGCTTTACTTTGTTTCGTTTCGTTTGGTTTTGTTTTTCGTTTAAGTTATACTTATGTATATTTTTAAGTTTATTTCGTAGCCTAGCTTAAGTTTAATTTCCTTTTGGCGTTCTATATGGTAAATACGTATAGGAGGCAGTCGACTTAGTTGAGTTTTAAGGGCAGTAAGACCTAAAAATATGCCAAAAGATTTGCATATGCCGTTCAGATTTCATGTAAATGTGCGGCTATCAGCAAATTGTAAGGTATGCCTTTAGGCGAATACTGGTGCTCGGCAGGCGCAAAGCGATAATGCTTAGTGTGACTGAAACTGCTGAATTTCGAAAATTTATTGCTCACTGCTTATGCGTGTATTATGCCACACTCAAAGGTGCAACGGAAGTACAACAATTTGTTTGAAACTTGCACATTGTAACTATTTGATCATGCACGTCCCCTGGCTGGCTGAACTGAGGTAACCAGCCACAGCGATGTTTCATTTGCGCATGCAAGCTAGAAAGTCGGTACACTTATGCGATATTGCATTGGCAACATAAAACAATGCAAGCAAGCGCCAGCTTTCCCGTTTTCTATAGTCTAAATACTGCACAAGTTTAATGAGATTTCCAGAGCAAATAGCAACATCAAGTGGCAGCGTGCTTGCCATGATCTTATACGTACTTGCACATATTGCCATATCGTTTTATGCATATGTGTGCATGTGTGAGTGTGTGTTGCTTTGTGGCAAGTGTTAGTTGCAAGTTGCAAGCAACAGTCGCTGAAGTGTGCAAGTGGCAGCAGTGGCGGCAAATATGCATGAATGAAACTTGTAATCAAGTTGCACGCACCGCTCCCCTGCCGCCTTTGCCAAGTGCAGCTGCTTATCAATGACTTCATTAGTGCTTTGTTTTCGACAAATAGCAAACTTCGCCTTTTGCCGTCACGCAAATTCACATACACACACACACACATGCACACATATCACACCCTAAGCGACTTTTGCTTTTAACTTCGTTTGCGGAGTGTGCAGTATCAGTCAGCAGCAGCAAATTTCATTAGTATTACCATCTCATTAGAAGTGATGACCCACGCCCCAGTGCACGCAGTCTTGCAGTTGCGCCGGCAGCCACCAACCAGCCAAGCACTCGCCCACTTGATTGTCGTTTGAACTTTGGCTGTCGTTAGTGAAACTTGTAAGTTCGTTACTTGATTTAAGAGCTCCGCCGCGCTTTGATTGCATTGCTGCTGCATTGTTGATATTAGAAGGACATATGCTGCTTTCAGTGCTGTGTGCTTTGACTTGCTTCTCATGCATATTTCTTGCTTATTATCCAACGTCAATAACTATTGACATACTATTTGAATTTGCGACTGCAACTTGACAATAGAAAATCACTTGCTGAAGCATAAAATGTTTGAAAGTTTGTGAAGAGTTACTTGAAATTGCGCTTTAAGTGAGTGGCTTTCTTAGTAAAATTTGCTTAAAAACGCAACACATGGCAACATGGCTAAAGAAGAGGAAGAAGCATTGTCAATATTTCAATAAAACATGAATACATGCTGATATCGAAATAATTAATTTAAGGAATAATCAATAAGATTTTGACAAGGCAAACAGAAACAGAGTATCATAGAAAAATTAGTCAAGAATGAAAAAAGCAAATAATGGCAGCGTATCCTAATCAATCACCGGCAGCGTCCTTTCTTTCTCCTTACGTCAAGACAAAAAACCCAAGCCGCAAAACTTGGCAAACATGTACGCCAATCAAGCATTTGTCCTGTCCGCTTGGCATTAAGTGCATGAATATTAAACGATGCGCCTGCCTTGCTGCCAGCAGTTGACGTTAGTTGGTCGGCTGTCTTGCTGGAATGTTATGCCAGCCAGCCAGTCAGCCAGCCATGCCGAACCCACCAAGCAGTCGAACTAATTACCTAGCAAATGCCTTGGCCTGGCAAAGAAATCTTTTGATTGATTGCCAAGCCTTTTCGGACGCGCCGCAAATTATTTGCTACTTAGCCAAGTATTCAAAGTTTTTTTTATTGTATGCGGCTATACATCAAGAGAAGCAAAGGGAAAAGTAAAAGAAAGAAAACTGCAAGAAAATCAACTTGCTAACCCTTGCCAGACACTTGCACGCCCAAGCGAACCGAACGCCAGCACTGCGCCTTGTAAGCACTTAACACAAACTTGGCTGACTGCCTAATGCGCCGTGAAATACTAATGAAATTTTTAAGGTAATTACCTACCGAAAAATAGTAGAAAAAAAAGGAAACAACAAAAATAAAATAAAAATAATGGAAAAACCGAAGAAAGGCATAGTCAACGGCCACGCGAATGCCATTGTTCGCCGACAAATGTGGGCGGGCTCTGAATGGAGGAAAGAATAAAAGGAAATATTGCGCATACGCTGTGTGTGCTGTGTGCTGCGCTGCTACATGGTAGAAAATATTGCCTGTTAGCTTTTAAATTTACTATTTATAGTGTGCATAGTGCACGTCAGCCTCAACACGAATCACACTGCCAACCTCAACACCACAGCAACGCTAGCACACCAACACCATCACCACTCCGTCACCGCATCGCACCGTACCGCACCACACCTCCCACGCTGCAGCTGCGGCTTGCCTCTTGTGGCATTATGTTGACTGGTGGCTGGGTTATGCATTATGCGCGTAATAGCTACTTAACCTTATTTTCAATTTTTGATTTGCTTTTGTGTGGCGTCTTTCAGACACACTTTCATGCACACTCGCACACACACACATATATCCACCCCTATTCATGCTGCCGTCCCACGCATAGCAATTTGTCGGATGCGGTGCCATAGACCATACTCGTAGATTCAATTGACTTTTGTGCGCGTTTAAATTTGTTAGGCCAAACCGGTGGCAAGAGGCAACAAGCAACAACATCTGCAACAACATCAGCCAAGGGAAGTCATCAGCAGCGTTATCATATTTTTTAACGTTCTTTTTCATTTCTTTCTTTATTTTTTGTTTTTATTTTTTTACTTGGTATTGCCTGAGACACGCACATGTGCACGAATGCTGTGAGACTTTGGGAGGCTCTGGCACACGACCCACACCCCAGCCTTGTCACACACCCGCGATTCAATCATAAATATGCATATATGCATATGCGCATAAATAACGGAGGGTGTTGTTGTGGCTTATTTCGTTTGCGTTTCATTCGTGTGTTCATTCGCTCATTCCGTGGCAAGCAAGTGTGCCCTCCTGGCTGGTTCCCTGCCTGCCTGCCTGCCTGACATCGCGTTGATTGTGCCATGGGGAATGGCGACGAACTTTGTGTGCGCTTCGCTCAAAGTTTCAACGTTTGACATTGTTGGTATGCGCGTTGCGACAAACGACACGACTACCAAAGTCAACGTCAATATTGCCAGCCACCCTCATGCATAGCCCACCCCACCACACCCACTTCCGCCAGCGACACCAACACCACCAACTGCACCACCACAAACATCAACGCCATCGTCCTCCCCATTGCCTTTGCCTTTGCCTTTGCCTTTGCCTTTGCCATTGGCACCGTTGCCAACAATTGCTTTGTTGCCGCGGCTTTTCCATACGCCAGCCAGCAGCTCTGGCTGAACTGTAGCTCGTTTGCTTTTGGTCGATTGCCAAGCGTTCGTTATAAGCAAATGCTACTGCTGCTGGCGGTGGGCTGGTATTGCTGCTTGCTTACTTTGCTAGCTAGCTAGCTGATGATGTCCTTGTGCCAGCCCTATGACAGTTTGGGAGTGCTGCCAGCTAATATTTGCTTTAATAATGTCGCGGAAAATTTTTATTTTCAATTTTTCACCATTTTCAAGGAGTTGAGCTACAACAGTTGATGTTGTGACAAGCAATACACACGAAATATCCATACACCTGCACACACATACACACACTCGTACGTACCATGCAAGCGAGAGCATGTATTTATTTATAAATAAAATATAAAGTTACATTGTCATATTGTGTACAAGCTGACTAACTGACGGCCTGTCTATCTGTCTGTCCTTCCGTCTTTGTGTTTGCCTCTTGGCGTGGGCTAGTTCAAGAAAAAATAAATAAATATGTACTGCTGCTCAAGAGCAATTGCATGAAATCCTTATGGTTGCCTACTTGGCAGTCAGAGGCACTTATGCACCAGCCTAATGTGCCCCTTGCCATGCCTTGCTCCTACACACACACACGCACACATACACTCACACTTAGTCAGTGGCATGCGTAATCCGAGCGGTTTGTGTGCCCTTTTAACTTTTAGCGTATATCGGTGTGACTTTTCCTTCCTCGTATTTTCTGTTTTGTTTCATGCGCTTCTGCCTAGATCACACTGCCACTCAGTGTGTGAGGCTTGAGTGCGACAAGTTTTTGTATTACTTCCGTACAAATTGCTTATTTTATCGAATTACACACAAGTATGCATAGAGTGAATTTTGTGCCCCGATACATGCATGCGAGCAGGATACGCCTTCGATGCCTCATAGCTTATGCGTGTATTCGAATAGATCGACCCGCTGTTTATGCTCGTAGCTGCCTGTGAGCCTTGCATGCCTGCTAAGTCTGCCACATGCTGTGCTTTGGCTGGCTGCTTCATTTTCTTTACCCGTTGCCAGTTGCCAGTTGTCAGTTGCTCCTTGTTGCTCCTTTCGTGCCGAGCTTGGGCGTTATCGTGCGTTGTGTTGCGTAGCGTTGCGTTTGTCGCCTTTATGCGTATGCGTATGCGTGTGATTATATTAAAGAACCGCCGAAGAAAAATGGCTGCCGTTTAGCTTTCAGCTTATGGCACTGTGGGTGGCCATGTGGGTGTGTGCCTTCGCCGGCAACACCCGCACGGTGTTAAGTAGCTGCTGCACGTAATAAATTTCTAGTTTAAACTCATTTATTCATACTTCAAACCAGTCGCGCAGCAGTTTCTTGTTGTGCGCGCCCTCAACACTTTTTGCATAAAATTTTATTTAATATTTTTACTTTATTTTTGTTTTTTTTTTAGCATTTTGTTCTAACTTGACTTAGGTTTTTTTTTTATGACTAACACTGAGCAGCAGCAAGGTGCTGTGTAACTGCTGTGAGTATGGCTGCCATATATCTTGTCAGTGGCAGTTCATCGTGTTTAAGTTTTAATTACATAAAGTAGGCGACTATAATTTTTAGTAATCTGCTGCTGCGTGGCCCAGATCGTATTTCCAACCCATGCCGCTTCGCTGTCCACTGCATAAACACAGCAGATAAATAGAAACAAACCTACGGACACGTAGACGCACAACGGCACGCCGCCGCCAACACTTAAGCAATGTCGACAATTTCATTAATATCCTAATGAACTTATGTGCGCTGTAGGCAGCAGGTGAATAGTGGAATGCTCGCACACTCACTCACTCTCTCGCTCGCTCTCTCATCCGCTATGCAAAAGCAAACATGGCAAGCAGTGTGAAAAGTCAACCGTACCTAATCCCATTTAATGTTGCATTAAGCCTTACACCTTACAACAACACAAAGCCAGCCGAGCCAGCCGAGCCAGCAACAAGCGAGCAATGCCACCACGAACAAGTTGCCAGAACAACAACGATAACAACAAAAACCAAAACAAGTGCGAGTGACACCAATGCCGGCACTTGCACTCTTAGGTTTATCCCAAGGATAATTTAACACAGTAGCAAGATAGTAAGCATAATGAAGAACCTAAGTGTATTCCACGTGGACAGATGGGCGACTAAGCGACGGAGCGACTGACTGCATGAGTAAAAATAACAAACAAACGTTAAGAAACGATTAAACGGGTTTGTAAAAGCAACAACAGCAGTTGTAACAGAGCAACAGAAGACAGAAGTAGCGCAGCAAACGAATACGACAATAAGAAGAAAAGGAAGCAGAAGAGGAAGAAAAACCAAAACAATGCCATAGTGTAGAAAACATGTGGAGACGGGAGAGCAAACGAATGTGTGTAGCAACGCATTTATTTGCTCGAAAGTAATACCCCGGTAATGGGTTTTTAAAACAAATCCTCCAGGGTAAAATGAACTTGCAAACAGCAATTTAATTTCAAATATGCAACAACAGGAACGATGAGCAACAAACACACACACACACACACACACACATACTCACACACATCACATCACATCAGAAAGGAAAAGCAAAGGAAAGAAAACGAAATGAAACGAGCCAAACACGCTGTTAGATAATTAAACAAGCATTAAAACATTTTAATTAATGCGTTAAATTGTAATCTGTAATTGAGTTCTGTCATTGCTGCTGTTGCCGACAAACCACCTGAGTACGCAGCTAAGTGCCTTTGCAGGGCGCTGCTCTGCAGCACAGCAACGGCGGAGTGTGCGCTTCAAGTGAGTTCTAGTGCACTCCTCAAAGTATGCAATGATTATTTTCTGGTTTTGTTTTCTTTCTAGTTTTTTGTTTTTGTTCTTCGAAATGCGTTTATTGACTCTTGCCGCTGCCGCCAATGCCGCTACCAAGCGATGTGGCAACATGGTTTGGAAATGAGTTTCTGCATTTTGATGGCGTTGTCTTTGTTGTTGTTGGTTGTTTTGTTTTAAGTATTTTTTCAATATCCGGCGCTGCAAACAATGTAAAGGCGATGTTGCCTCACGCCACAGTGATTGACCGACACGTTGTCTGCGTCTGTGAGTGCGCTTATGCATGTGTTGGTGCAAGTGTGTGTGTGTGTGAGTGTGTGTGTGTGTATTGGTAAGGTGCGCGTTGGAGGTGCAAAGGGTATGTAAAGGGTCCATTTGTCATTGTACTCACTTGGATGGTGGCTTGCCTGCGCCATTGTGTGACACATGGACGCTCGCGTTGACGCGCCATAAAATATGATATGCTTGCAGTATGTCAACGCTGCTATTTTTTGCCGAATGTCATTGCTGCTAACCCCAGAAGGCGGAGGAGATGGTGTGCACAGGCAGACAAACAAGCAGGCAGACAGGCAGTCGAGCAGAAAGGCACAGGTAGGCAATAGCCGCGCGTGCTCATAATTTAAATGCCATACACCAACGAACGAATGCAGTGAGAATCGTTTGAAATGCGAAAATGTGCGCGCTATCAATAATTCGACTGCGTGGCGTTTGCATTTCTATTTGTTATTTTTTATATTCTTGAAAAGTTGGCAATATTTCAGTCCTACATTCGTATTAAAAACATTTCAAAAAATAGAATTTGCTGCTGCAAATATTTTTAATATGCTTGAGTAGTTCTTTTTGATGCACTGTACCATATTTAGTCGTATTTTCATGATGTTTCTGACGTTGGCATGAGTTTGGTTTTGTTTTGTTTCGTCTGTGTCCCGCATGGATTTAAGCAATTATTTTTCCCCCATTTTAAATGGCTGTATGCATTTTAAACGTGTGCAAATGCAGCTGTCCTATGCACGCGCCAGCTCAGGATAGGCCAGGCCATCAAGGCTAACGGTAGCGTTTCACGTTAATACTCTCATCAGTAATTGTCATTGCGCGGTTGGCAAGCGCACACTAGATTATAGCGATGCTTTGCGCGTATATCCTGTCCGTGTTTATGCCTGTTTTTGGCACTTTCTATGCCAGCTGCATAACAATTTTATCTGCGATATACACGTAGATGAATAGTGGCTATGTGTGCCTGTGTGTGTGTGTGTGTGTATGTATGTGCATGCTACAGAAACGGGTAGCAATGTGTCGGGCAGGGCTTTGTTGCTAAATATTCCTCTGAAATGCGAAATTCAATCAAATGGAAATTCCATATCACTGAAAACATTTTAATATTTATGCAAACTATTTATATGCGCATAGCATGTCATATGCGACTTATGCGTATGTCTGTAGTGGTTCTACAATGGCGTGCCAGGATAATCGCCCGGCTCAACATGTTCGCACAATATGAAATTGATTTTATACGCGTAAATAATATTTACACAAAATTTCATCAGCACCGAATGTTTGTAAATGCTATTATTGTCGTATTTAATGTTTGTTGTTATTTATTTTTTTATGCTATACATTAAATATTATTTGTTCATATTTTGGTTCATATGCAATTTCAATTAAGAGACAAAAAATAAGAATAAAAAGAAAGCAGCATATTAATTACAATTCAAAATCAAAATAATAATTTAGTTGACGTGTTTAAAATTCATTGCATACTTTGAGGATGATTTGATTGCGAAACTGTTAGTTGGCGGTTAAATGACTATTGACAATTAGGCGCACGTATAGTTTAAGGATTTGCTCAACTTTTTTAAATGAATTTTTTATGTGTACCCTCGCATTAATATCAAATCAAATTATCAATTTATTAATTAATTATTTCAAATTTTGCTTACTTGCAGGTACAAACTCGAAGTTGCTGGCAAGAGTCTGCCGGTGCTGACGAATATGGATAAAGGTCGCTATGGCGTCATCGTCTTTGAAAATCTCGACAAGTATCTGAACATGGACAAATGGAATCGTGAACTGTTGGATAAATATTGTCGAGAATATACCGTGGGCATTGTGGGCTTTGTCAGTGCCAGCGAAGAGACGTTGGTCGCCGCGCAGCTACGTGACTTTCCGCTTTTCGTGCATACGAATTTAAGGCTGCGTGATGCCAGTCTCAATCCTGCTTCCTCGGTGCTGCGACTTACACGCGCCGGTGAGACAGCTTGGGGCGCCCTACCAGGTGATGACTGGGCTGTGTTTCAGCACAATCATACGACCTATGAACCGATAGAATGGGCGCAGCGTAATACACAGGATTATCCGTCGGACAGCGTGGGTCAGGTGCAGATGCCACTGACAACTGTACTGCAGGATCGAGGACAATTGGATGGCATACAACGCATACTCTTCGGCAGCAGTTTGCGCTTTTGGCTGCATCGACTTGTCTTTCTCGATGCGCTCTCCTTTCTGAGCCATGGACAGCTGAGCCTTAGTCTGGAGCGCATGTTGCTCGTCGACATCGATGACATTTTTGTTGGCGAGAAAGGCACACGTCTGCGTCCGGATGATGTGCGAGCGCTTATTGCGACGCAGAAGATCATCGGTGGCTTGGTGCCGGGTTTCAGATTCAATTTGGGATTCTCTGGGAAATATTTCCATCATGGAACGCGTGAGGAGAATTTGGGCGATGATTTCCTGTTGCAGAACGTGCACGAGTTTAATTGGTTTTCGCACATGTGGAAGCATCAGCAGCCTCATCTGTACGACAACCTGACGTTGCTCATGACTGAGATGCAGTTGAATTATGCTTTCGCCAAGGAGCATGACATACCGACAGATTCGGGTTATTCCATATCACCGCATCATTCAGGCGTCTATCCGGCGCACGAGGTGCTCTACTTGGCGTGGAAGAAAGTGTGGAATGTCAGGGTTACATCCACAGAGGAATACCCGCATTTGCGGCCAGCGCGTCTCCGTCGCGGCTTCATACATCGCAACATCATGGTACTGCCCAGACAGACATGCGGTCTCTTCACGCACACGATGTACATCGATCGTTATCCGGGTGGACGCGATAAACTCGACGAATCGATACAGGGCGGTGAACTTTTTCAGACGATTGTCTACAATCCGATAAACATCTTCATGACACACATGTCCAACTACGGCTCCGATCGCTTAGCGCTGTATACATTCCAATCTGTTATAAAGTTCCTACAATGTTGGACTAATCTGAAGTTAGCCTCCGCACCGCCCGTGCAATTAGCAGAGATGTACTTTCGTCTGCACCCCGAAGAAGTCGACCCCGTCTGGGGCAATCCATGCGATGATCCGCGACACAAGAAAATCTGGTCGAAGAACAAAAACTGCGACTCCTTGCCGAAGTTTCTGGTCATTGGGCCACAGAAGACGGGCACGACGGCACTCTATACATTCCTCTCCATGCATGGCCATGTCGCATCCAATGTGCCCAGCCCGGATACCTACGAGGAGATACAATTCTTCAATGGCAACAATTATTATCGTGGCCTCGACTGGTATATGGACTTCTTTCCCGCCGATCTGTCGAACACAACCACGCCCAGCCAACTAACCTCATTGCCGGCCACAAGCGGCTTACGCTATATGTTCGAGAAGAGCGCCACCTACTTCGACGGCGAAATGGTCCCTAAGCGTGCGCACGCCCTGCTGCCGCATGCGAAGATTGTTAGCATTTTGATTTCACCCGCAAAACGTGCCTATTCCTGGTATCAGCATCAGCGCGCACACGGCGACATCATTGCGAACAATTACAGTTTCTTTCAGGTGCGTATGGGTGGGTCGGACTTGCATAAGCGTACACAGTACCACAATGAGAACGACTCTGATAATGATAACAAAAGTTGCAGGCAGACAGCGGACAAATAGATAAATTGCGCACATCAATCAAATGAATCTGATTGACATGCAATTGCTAGGCAATTTCGACATTACGCTGTGCTGTGCTGCCACACCGAAGTTGGCGGCTGCTTTGCTATTTTAAATAATGCCAATAAATACGCAAAGTCGGTTGCATTGAGTAGCTCTTTTCGCATGCATGACTGCCTGCGTATGTCGTGCCGAGCTGCACTGCAGGCTTTATGAATTGCAAACAATGGCGCTGCAAATCTGCTTAGCACAATTGTTTCAACTGGTTGCCATGGCAAATGCCAACCGCTACTTCTGCACACTTTCCACTCTCTCTCTCCCTTTCTATCTCTCTCTTTCTCTCTTGTTCTCCAATGCTCTGCTATCTTGCAACTGGCCTTTTCTACATTGGACACACGAGTGAGTGCAATATATTTCCGTTTGCATTTGCGTTTACGCACTTGGCTGACCGTAAATTCCTGCCGAGTGCACAACTTGAAAAACGAATTTGTGAAAAGTGTTTTAATTGAATTTTCAATGCGTTTGTCACACCTACAGACACAGTCCGCCACTTCTGGCCAGCCACCGTCGTCTGCCACTTCTACCGAACTTGGCAACATGCTGTTTTTATTATCGTCTTACGTCGGCTGCTATGACACTGTCATGTAAAAGTTCTCGCCTGATAAACGACAAATCTGGGTAAATGCTTTGCTTTGTAAGCTGGCATCAAGGGATGCGTCGTCGTCCCGTAGGTGTGTATGTGTACGGCAAATCTTGTTGTGTTGTCTCACTCTGAGACAACAAAAACCACTTGTCGGAAGCTATTTGGGATTTTAACTGATGGCGACAACAACATCAGCAGCAGCAGGCAGCAGCAGCACAAACAAGAAACAGACCAAAAACAACAACAGAAGAAATGACGTGAACAGTGACGGATTCTCAGCATGTTACTTTTGGATTTGAATTTCCATACAACTGTGTCCTTAAAAAGGATTTAACAAGCTTTCCTACATTATGTGCTTGATTATTCATTGTAGTACGCCTAAAAGATGCCACAAAAAATTCAACAATGTTGCATCTGTTTGACGTGAAATCCTTTTTGCGATGCATATAATAGAAAACTAAATTGTTAGCAATTTGAGCAAAGATTTTAATTGCATCTATGAACGTAGTCACACACACACACACACACACAAACAAACTCAAGAAGTAAGCCACAAAATATTTCGTTTAGAGATAAGTTTAACTGCAAACTGTGTTCCAATCCTCCGTATGCCTTGCTGCCAATGGGCTGCTATAGGATTCCATCATATTAAAAGAAGAAAACTAATTAATTTGAACTTTCTGCAGTAAAGTATTTTCGTGCGTGCGTGCTTGTGTGCGTGTGTGATTAAATATATCGGCAACACGCCACTGACTGTTCACGTTGCTAAGGAGACTTTAGTTCAGTGTTGAGCGTGCGTGTCAGTGGCAGTGGCCATGGGAGTAAATCTGCAAAGGGCAAAGGTCTGCTTTAGACGACCATTTATTCATACGCCTTACACTTGTCACATTTCAACTTAATTCCACTCTGAGCATATGTATTTATTTGCACCTGATGACAAAAACTCTGAAAGTGCCCAACTGCCGTCATGTCAAATTACAAACACAAGGACATGCGTGCATACACACATCTGCACATACCTAAGTACTAGCAAACGGACTAAGCCAACACAAACACACCCACACGGGCACACACACACACATACACACATTCAAGCCTTGCCACAAGCTGCTTGGTATGGACTGATGAGGACTGGTCTGGACTATGTCGATTAAAATACTATTCATGCTTGTTCAACTGTGCCGACATGAACGCGCTCCTCGGAGGTGTGTGTGTGTGTGTGTGTTTGAGTGTGCAGGAATCCTAATGTCCAATATTTGTTTTTGGGTGCCCACAAGCACTTTTTCTACGTTTATGACATTTGTAAGTGCATAGCAATGTGCTGAGTGCATGTGTTGCCCAACTTGGCTATGCCGAGGCCATGGGCTGCGTGGCTAGAGAAACTGTTCAACACTTGCACAAAAGCCATATACGCTTGTCAGCAACAGACGATGCCACTTACACCAGAAATTTTCCCAATGCTTTCAATTTTCACTAAAAATTCAAATGTCAGCAAATGGAAGTGTGCGCGCGTGAATGCATAATGGGTGGAAGCGAGAGGGAAAGGGTAAAGGCACATAAATGTGTTAGGGAATACAGCGACGGGTCCAGCATGCAAACAGCAGCAACAACCATCGACGACAACAACAAAAGTGAAACTCTGTGCCATATGGCAAAAGGCAGTCGATTCGCTTTTGGCTTTGACAAAGACTTTTTTCCAAGTTTTTCGTACATTTTTCTTTTTGGCTTTGCCTACATTTGCTAACGTTTTTTTGTTTCTGTTTTCCTTTTTTTTTTGTTTTCGTTTTTTTTTTTTCCTTGACAGGTTATAACCGCAACGGATTCAGCGCCAAAAGCACTCAAGGATTTGCGTAATCGCTGCCTTAATCCTGGCAAATATGCCCAGCACCTGGAGCACTGGCTCGCCTACTATGCGGTCCAACAGTTGCACATCATCGACGGTGAGCAGCTGCGCCTGAATCCTGTAGATGTGATGAACGAGCTGCAGCGCTTTCTGAAAATCCAACCGACATTCGATTATTCAAATCATCTGCGCTACGATGTGAAGAAGGGCTTCTACTGTCAGATTGTCAGCGAGAAACGCAATAAATGCCTGGGAAAGTCCAAGGGACGCCAATATCCGGCCATGGATGAGCGAAGTGCGAAGTTGTTGCAACGGTAAGTGACGATTCGATGGCTCTATGGCTTTCTGACTGTGTCAATGCAATGGCATGAGTTGGAGTTGCCTGCGTGCACTGGGGGGCTGCTTGGGATTAATACTTTCGACTCGAGAGAGTGCACAGCGAGAAATTATTGGACACAAACTTGTTCGATTTTATAGTGCATTTTAGTCATCTGCTGCTGGCTACTGAATAGGCGACAGGCGGAATTTGGATAGGAAATTTTGTCAATTGGAAAATAGTGGGAGCAAATCCCCATAAACCTTATATAAAGTATGAAACTACATTACCGACAGTTAGGTTTAAACTGCAGAAATTTATTTGGAGTCTGCCATGTTGCTGCCGAGTACTGCAGTGTTACAGTGTAGGCTATGTGTACGTGTTTAATGGTTTCGGTGCGGTTTGGATGCGGGGCGTAGGGCGTGGCAGCGCCACTTAATGAACGTATGTGCACGTAAAGCCATCGTCGATTTTTTAGCAATGTCGGTTGTGGTTTTTTCGTCGTTAGTTTTTTGTGCGCCAAACATTTTCATTGCTAGCAAGCCATGGGCCAAGTGCGAGGGGCGGCTGTTGACGCGGGAGCCAGCGCCAGTCATTCGAACAAGAAGTGCATTTTACTGTTGTGGCGCAAATGCTTTGTAACAAAAAAATAGGAAATATCTTTTTTTTCATTTGTGCTAAAGTGTTGCCAACTACAAGGGAGTCGCATACGTTTTGCTTTTTCCATTTTTTTGTTTTTTCGCTTTTGTCTGTAATCAATTTGAACGTTAACTAATTCGTGTTTTTTTCTTCTTTTTTTTTTGACTGCTGTGCAGTTACTATCTAAATCACAATACGGCGCTGGTGAAGCTGCTGAAGAAACTCGGCTCGCGGCCCATACCGCAATGGCTCAAGGATGATCTTTCGACGGGCACGTGATAGCAACTTAACGGTGGCGGCGGCGGCGGAGGCGGTGTCGGTGGCAATGGCGGCAACAATAAATATCGCAAAATGCGCGCTAAACTCAGGAAACAAATGCAATTGTACTTTTTAACAGCAGTGGCAGCAGATGAGGCAGCAGCGATTGGCGCAGCAGCAGCAGAAGCAGCGGCGAACGAGGTACAGCCGGCAGCACCGCAAAGTATGCAACAGTATCGACATCACTTAAGACGCGCAGTTGGGGCTGCGGCCGCTGCTGCTGTCGGCGGCGTTGCTGGCATGGGTGGCAGCAGGCGCACAAAATGGAAGTAGCGGGAGTTGCGGAGAAGAAGATGACGACGACGGTGACGGTGACGGTGACGATGACGATGGCGACGCCGAAAGAAACATTAATGAATGTGAACAGCAAAAACAAGGGGAGGGGGAGAAAAAAGGAAACCAAATAAGAAAACATGAAAACATGGAAAACATGAAAATGGAAAAACGACGAAGAGAACGAAGCGCGTCAATGTTTGGCGTCTAGTTTAGTTAGTTTTTAGTACCGGGACATGTCGAAAACAATTTAAGCAAATTATGTAATGCAGATTTTAGTGTTTTAAGTCGCAAGTTTAGTGTTGTAAAATTATGTAAACAGGCAAAGCAATGAACATTTCGTTCAATGTATGTGTAAGCGCGTGTGTGCGCGGATGATGTAAATATGCCATAATTGTATGTAGCTAAGCTTGTAAAACTTCGTGTCTACGTGTGTCTATCTGTATATGTATATATGTGTATATATGTACATGCGTACATATATATTTAAGTAGGTGTATATGTGACAGAGTTAAATATATATGTGCATGTGTGTGAGTGCGTCTCTGTGTGTGAGCGTGTGTGTGTGTAAAGTAGGCATATGAGTTAGGAGTACGTTGTATTGTACACAATAACAATTAAAGCGCTTAGTCATTAATTAAAGCAGTTCAGCTCATTTCAGTTCATTTCAGTTCGGTTCGGTTCGGTTCAGTTGAGTTCAGTTGCTGTGCGCTGAGTGCACAATGCTGCCACGCGGGTGTGCTTTTGTTTGTTTGTTTGTTGTTAATACTGAGCGCCAATGGCATGTCCTGGCCTGGGCTGGCCGTACTGTGAGGTTTCACCTAAGTGTGCACAAGCTGTGCATGTGTGCGTGGGAGTGTTTGCATGCACATATGAGTACACAATGTTGGCATTTTAGTGTTGGCGCGCCCGAATGTCGCACGCTGCATGTTAATTAAACATTATTATAAACTAATGCCAATTATGCGCTTAATTAAGTCATTTAAGTTGATTTTTTATATGCTTGTGTATGCACACCGCGCATAAATTGCAACAACAACAACAACCACACGGCAACAATTATAGCAGCCAACAACAACAGGCAACAAAGCAAACATTTAACGCGATTGTCGTGTGTGAGTTTGCCTTTTTATTATGCTGGCCTTTTTTTTTGTATTTATTTTTGTTTTTTTGTTTGCCTGCGCAAATGTTGTTTGAAGCTTTAAACGCTTTAAATTAATTACAAAAAAACTACAGTGCATAAATCCTCTAATACTGTTTTGTGCGATTTTTTCGTCATTTATTAAGTTGCGTTTGATTTCGGTTTTATTTTTACGCACATGACGGACAATGTTGCACAAATATGAGCTAAGCGGCTTTGCGGTAATTGCGCATATTTTTTATGTATATCTGTAATAAAATATTTGTGCAGCTTTACATAAGTCAGTTTGCGTAAACAAGCGTTTTGTTTTGAAGTTCAATTAGGTCAAAGAGATGAGGATGGAGGAAGGAGATTGAGGATCTGAAACCTGAAGTGTAAATAAGTTCAATCAGGTAGAACAGACCGATGCTGCTGAAGATAAACGCACAAATGTTTAACTTGCATGTTGACAAACAACATTGGAAATGCAAGCGACGAAAATAGAGCAAAATGCAAATAAGATTGGATTAAGATGAATACGCAAAGCGTTAATTATTAATAGATTTTATGGAAATTGCAATTGGTTAAGCAAAACACGTACATATATGTCCGACACACTCAAGACAAAATGTCTGATGATGAAGCGGTCGATAAAATGCCAAGGCAGGTTTTAGATATACACGTCATTTGCTGTTGTGTTGTATTGTAGTTGTGGTCTCGGCCGCGGTCATTGCATTGCTGTTGTTAGGCGCGACTGTTACCGACTTGAAAATATTAATCATACTTTCAATATTCTTTGCTGTTAGCTATAGTTTTAGTTTAAGTTGCTTTTACAGTACCTCAAAAATATCAAAAAAAAAGAAGAAAGGAAAGGAAAAACAGCAACGTAATAAAATTACACAAATGAACAAAGACAAAGAGAAAAAACTGAATGGAAAACATTTCGCTGTTAACGCATGTATACTGTGTTCAAAACCAGTCGCCAAAGGACTACAACGATTATTTGTTTAAACTATTTAGGCTATTACTGCATTACCTACAAAACTCATTTAATAAGTCGCATACTTTTTCAATTACGTCCGCCCTGTAAAGAGTAAATAGCAAGAAGATTAACTGTAAAAAAAAGGAAATAGCTTAATACCTGTGCGCTTTTTTGTTTGAATAGTTGAGTAAAGAAAACGCAAATCTAGTGCTTAATTATGAAAATATATATAAATGTAAAAAGTATATTTATTGTCTAGTGCAAGCACACAACATAATTAAAATCGTATGGTGTATTAGCTTATTAAATGGAATCGTGTTAAGCAGAGAGTTTATGTATGTACTATGAACTTAAATGGCTGCGTGTTCCCTGTAAAAAGTGAATAGTGTACGGTATTAGATGAAGTTTTAGATTCGTAAAGCGACAATAATAAAAAGAAAATTATTGCAAAATTTTTGGTCTCTCTTTTACTTATATTTGATTAAAGAAGTTTACGTAGTTCTGTTATTATCGGTGGAACATACAACTAAACGCAATGCAGATGGCGGTAGAACTTGCATTTAATTGCTACTGCAGATGGCGCCTCAAATTGTATCTACCGACCATTATAGATGGCGACTGTTGTTAATTCATATTCTCGCTGTAGGTGGCGCTTATGAGTGTATCAAACTCGCACTAGAGATGGCGCTGAAGGTGGCAAGTGCTGACCACTGTAGATGGCACTTTCGTTTATTCGCAACCCAAGCTTCAGATGGCGCAAAGAAATAAACGACAATTGCATCAAAAATATTTGTTTTCTCTTCTTCTTCTTTATTGTTAGAAATAATTATTAAAATTTTAAAAGTGAAGAAAATCAAAATGCGCTCGAAAATTTTGAAATAGCAAAAAAAAACGGCAGGAGTAGAAATATGCCGTACTAGGTTGGCATCGCGCAACGGACAAGAAGCACAAACAGGACACAAATTTGGCGAAGCGTACATTTACCTTACCGACAAAGTTATTATACTTTTGAGCTGTTTGATGATTTGTTGGCGCAGGTAGATTTGAGATTTATCTCGACTCTTGAGTTATCTTTGCCCCCGATTGGTTTTCCATATAAAATGTTCTCGTTTTTCGGACCCTGAAGAGTTTCAAATGTTGGTTGTAATGTTTGCCATGCAACAGTGTATATTAGCACTATTTATAGATGGCGATAGTTGATTGAGAAACATAGATTGCTGACCGACAGATGGTGCATGAGTTCGGCTGAAGCATTTGAGAACAACAAATATGAAAGAAGAAGAATTTAGTACTGACTCTCCAAAACAAGATGGCTTTTTGGCCAATTACCAACAAATTACACGCAAAACTGCACCGGGGGGTTTTGGAAAACAAGCAGCTTGTCGCAATGACAGTTTCGTTCCGGCAGCTTGAAAGAGACCACTACTTGGATAATCATCGTACACAAGTGCACTTACAATGTACAAATGTGTTAGTTAGCACTCTCTCACTTCTTCACTCTCACAGTGAGTGCGTCAGTGTTGCCAAGTAATACAATTAGTAGTACAAAGCGGCAACACTGACACAGTGTATTGAATACTAAGCACTTCAGAGAGTGCCACATAGTCTTTATATAATTGTGTTATACAAAATTGCTTAGAATAAGTTTCAAACTAGATTCTAATCTTAAATATCGACTCTGCGTCAAACTTTTTCAATTCAATTAGGGCCAGAAATTTGTCTTTGTAGTTCTTAATATGCTTACAATGCGCTCCAGGGATTTATTGCCCAGTTCCATTGTTAATTGTGTTGCCTTGGTTCGACCGCACTTGACGTCATTTGCAATTTTGGAGTCAGGACAGCACTCGCTGTGGCTGCGGCTACAAATTGTTTTTTAAGCTCACTTGTTTTCTAAATCATTGGTCGAAACCTTAGCGTTCAGTGACAGTTAGATTGTTTTTTATAATAAACCTACAATTATAATCACTTTGTAATTCATATGTTTAATAAATGCGATTGTTTTCTTTTCTTACCTTTCCATTTTTCAAATTCATAATTTGGATTTCCGCAATGCCGGCAGCACACACTTGTCAAAAATGGAAAGCGCGCAATTAGCGATGTACATTGTGTCCGACTATTTTTAGAGCTGCATTTCTTAGCTTTTGATTATGTATGGTTTCGATCATTTTCAGTGTTGGCAACGAAAAATATCACACTCTAAATTACTTTCTGAGTAAATATATTCTTTTTCGCAAAGCCAACAAAAGCAAAAAATGTGCCAATTTCAGTAAAAAAGAGCCACGCTGCCAAGAGAACAAAAAAGAGCCATTTTTGGCGCAAAAGAGCCAGTTTTGGCGCGAAAGCGCCAAATGTGGCAACCGTGGTCGAAGTAGAAGTCAGTCGCGCCCGAGTAGCGAAGCGTTTTTTTTCGTATTTTCCAACGCAGTGGGCTTTTTTGCTAGTTAGCAGTTTAGTCTGAATGTGTGCGGCAAACGCACCGGGTTCGAGTTTGTATGTGTCGCATATACATCTGTGCAAGAAAAAGAACAAAAGTTTAGAGTAAAAAATTCGTAGTGGAAGAAATTGCTTAAATCCAAAAGTAAGAAAGTCGTATAAAAAAAAGATTTCGCATTGTTTTTGTTTCTTTGTGCGCGTGTGTCTTAAAATAACTGTGCTTGTGGCGCTAAGAGAAGTGGATCGTTGTTGTTGTTGATGGGTTCATTGTGTGGCCAAAAGAAGAGGCAACCGAGATATCCAGCAGCAGAAGCAGCAGCAGCAGAGTGGTCCGAGTAGTGCATTGTACCCAACAAGCAGCGCCACATAAATTACCATTTAAAATTTCGCGTGTATAAATCCGCAACCGCGTATGAGGCAGTGTTCGGTTTGTCTGAAGTTCGTTTGTTGTTGCTGCACCGATTAGAACTGCTCGCCAACCCGCGTGACGCGCGTCGCATTAAGCAGAAGTGTTAATCATCAGCAACGACGAAAGCAACAACGACCAGCAACAACCGAAGCAGCTGTAGCGGCAACAGTAAATTCAAGTGGAAATAAATCGCATTTAGTCAATAAAAATTAATCAGTTACTAGTTATATACTTAGTAAATACAGTTATATTCAACAACGGTACGTGTGCGTAGGCGTGGCAAGTGCTGTATGTGGGCAGTGACAATAGCAGCAGTACAATAAACCAAACAATCACAACAGGAATAACGCAATTAAGTTCTTGCTTTGCAAAGGAAATCCTTGACAAATGGCGCCGGGCTGTGGCATTGCAAGTTTTCGTTTGATTTTGCGACGCACCGACTTGAGGAGTTTCGGCCGACAGGGTTTGCGTCTCGCGCCTGCAGCGACATTCACGCTGGTAAGCTAGATAGATGCTTGTGTAGATATGTCTATTCTCATGTGAACGGAAATTATTCCAGCCATTAATCATTGATAGATATAAAAAAAACAACAACACCAAACACGCGCAGTCTACTAATTAATGCAAAAAAAATAAGGAAAGGTTATTTTAGTACGAGCGTTCTTTTTTATTGCGGTATGTTTACGACGATGCGCACTTGGTCGCATGTAGCATATAGTTGTTGTACTTGTACTTGTACTTGTTGTGCGCTGAAATGAGCAATGGGCAACAACAACAGCATGGAACAGCTGCTGCCGCCGCTAAACTAAAATAACAGCAGCGGCAGCAAACTTTGGCTGCCTTTGGCGACACAACATTGATAAAAATATACACTTGTTGTTGGTATTGCGGTCGACAAAACGCAAAAAAAAAAAGTCTACATAAGCGTATATGTACTACATGTATTTTCGTGATACACGGCTTTTCCTAAAATTACATATTAGAATTTATGCCTACACGCATGAGAATCGTATGCGCATTCGTTCAGTTTTTAAGCAAGAATATAAAAAAGCAAAAAGTAAAAAACAAAACAGCAAAAAATTATGCCAGCCGTTTGCTTTTGCCTTTGCATTTGACTTTTGTGTTTTGCCATTCCTTTACATTGTTTTTGGCCTGGATCCATTATTGTAGTACAAAGTGAGTGAGAGCGAAACAGCAGAGTTAAGTTAGGGGAAAAAACTCCAAAATCCAACTTCGGCTGCGTTGTCGGCGTCATCGCTGGCGTCGTTGTCGGTGTAGTTGTTGTTACCGAAGTGTTTGTTGCCTTGATGTAGAGTTCACAAAAGGCAGCTCTCAGTTTTTTGTTAATTTTGTTGCTTTATGTATTTATTTGTTTTTTTTTTTTTTTTTTTTGTTGCTTTTTATTCGTTTTTTTGCAGCGTTTTGTTTTTTTCTTGCTCATGAACCGGCATCGAGAGTGGTTTTGTTTTTGTGCTTTGGCAAGTTTAAGTTGGCAACTGATATCTGCATAAATTTTGTGAGCCAGTTTTACATTTTATTTTTATTCTTTTATACTTATATTTTTATTCTTTTTTACCACATATACAAATATGGGCCGGCTTGTATATATTTCCTGTGAAACTAAAGCTCAAATAAATAAAGACAAATGTCTGGCAATCAGCATTTGTTTAACTCAGGCTATTGTTTTTATTGCTTTCTGCATATTTCTGCTACTTGTTAACGTTGCTGTGCATGCCAACGTCAATGCAGACTGGCCTGACCAGCCAGTCAGACAGTCGCCAAGCACAGATTTTCTTTAATTTGTCTGCATGTGTAAGTGACCTCTGCCTTGATTTGGTTGCCTCTCCGTTAAATGTGCCAACAGCTGCGTGAATTGTGTTCAATTACGTGATTTTTCTTCTTAAGACCAAGTCTGGCAACATACCAAACAAAAACTAGAGTAAACCAGAAAAGCCATGGCTTAAGCAACTTTATAAGATCGGCTAGTTGGCAGACGGTTTGCGTGGCGGCAAAGTTCGGTTTGCCGCTCTACACATCGACAGGCAATTTAGCACAGTTTGATGGCCAAAGTGTCGACAGCTATTGGCAGCTATTGAGCTGCGTAAAAATGTGTACGTTTTATACCCTACGGTATAGCTGATTAGACCTTTTGCACTCGCAAACGAAGTTTTCCAAAAGTATCCCCTTGGCTTTGCATGCGTGCGCTTAGGCGCAAGACATGGCACCTTGCTTTAAATTGCCTACATGGGCAACAAATGACTGTGTTGAGTTGGGCTTATCGGCATGAAAAGCGTCAGCAAAGAAGACGTCAATGAGAAAAACAAATAAATAAGTAAACAATGAAAAAAAAAAGACTCCATGTGACGAACTTGTAGCAAACAATTGCAGCAGGTATCAAATTTTAGGCCGACAAGCAAATAAGTTTTTTTTTATATAACTTTTTTACGATTTTATAAAAAACGAGATTAGCATACAAAGTAGTTTACTTATTTATTTATTTTGGTTGGCCATTTTTTTATTTTTGGTTTCATTTTGCTTCTTTCTATTTGCATTCATAAAGTGTTGAGAGCGCAAATGCCGGCGCCAAAAAAGGTTTTATTTATTTAGTTCTAGTTTTGCCTTTTTGCATTACTTTGCCTTGCTTGTCTGCACTTGGTAAGCGCTTTTATCACCGTTTTCTTATCAGCCAAGTGTTTTGCTCATGCACACCATCAACACTTGTCCACTTGTTGTGTCATGCCCCCAACACCCCATGGATTTTGTTTATAACGCATAGGATTAGTGCAATTTGTAGAAAATTGATAAAGATCGTGTCTGAGTTTAAACGCAGACATTAGCAACTTTTGTGTTAAAAGCGTAGCAGTACGTTTTTGACCTACTTAGGAGATAGACCCTTGCAAACTTACTTACTGACTTGGTGCACAATTTGCGACATGTCTTTTTTTGTTGTTTCCAATTTGGCAGATTTACTTGCTTCGTTATGTCATTTTTGCTATTGCCGCTGGGTGTTGCCGCTGCTTCGCCGCCTCGCATGCCTCTTTGTATTGCGTTTTCAACGCTTTTAACAAAACTTCTATTGGCGCCATTCGGTCTGGCGCAGTTTTGTTTTGGAGTTTTTTTTTTTTTTTTTTATTTACTTGTGTATATTTCCAATTGGGTATGTACTGTATTTTTTTGCTTGTTTATGATTTTCTTTTTTCAGCAGCAGCAGCAAAAATGACCATAAATCGTTACTTCAAATCCGCAATATGTATTCGGTGTACGCGGTCAGCAATTAGTTTATTTCCCCCCTCTGCGCCTATATGTAAATATTGAAAATTGTTGATTGAAATTTGATTGATGAACTTTTTCTGATTCATTTTTTTTTTCTGATTTCTTGTTTGCAGTTGTGTTGTGATTGGCATAAACATGTGTAATAATATGAAAATGCGCGGCTGCCAGCTTGCATTACATTGAAAATTAATTTACAGTGAAACCTCAGCAGAGGTGAAATAAAAAGCATTTTGGCATTTGTTCCGTATCGATTCCAAAAATACCTCGCAGTCTTTGCAAACATTTGAAGCGCTCTAGGCACCAGCATGCTGAGCTTGACTGCGCTAAAGTTTCTTCTGTTGATTTGATGCTTCGCCTCGTTGAAGACGATCAACGGCGAAGTATTGTGCTTGATGTCCCCCTTGCGCCTAATGCCACAAAAATGGCAGCTTAAAGGAGGTGAATAGCAGAAGTAGATAAGGAAACATAAAAACTTGTGCGTTGCCAAGCAATCTACTTAAGTGCGAGCTCATTTAACTTGCGGAACAAAACCGCTACTTCTTATTCGAATTTTCCGAAACTTATGCACGTTTTCCCACGTTTATCAACGGCAAGGCATCTCGTTCCGCTGGTGACATTGAGCCTAACTGTTTTAACGGAGAATCTCGCGCGCAAGAATAAAATTTAAACCACAGCGCAGAACAGCCAACCAACCAACTAACCATGCAACCACCCACACGCTGCAGTTCCAGAGCGTGCCATGCGGAGAATGCAGAATATTTGCACATGTGTGCAAAAAAGTTCGCGAGCAAGGCTGTAGTGCATAATTCACATAATTCACATAATAATTAAACGAGAAAACCTTAAAAGCAAGCCACGGAGAAGTGGGTATGCTTAACAGTGGCACAGCTGAGGCGTGTGGGTGGCCAAGAAGATTAGCAACGGAGTGGCAAATAATGGCAGAAGTGCCATCAGTCTTCAGCGGCATTGAGTCTAATCAGCAAGTATTTTGCTTATGTAATCTCGTGATGAGTTTTTCAAGCATGCAAAGTGCACGTCATGCCAAAAGTTTTGCTTTCTCTTACTGATTGAGCCTGAATCTGCAAATTTGCTTATTAGCTGTGTCAACTTGCCTTTGTAAGTTAGTTTCAAATACGCTTAGTTGGCTAATATTTTCCTTTATGTTAGCGTGTTATTTTTCGTAATTTTTTTGCTTTATGTGACATTAATTTCCTTTTTAAATATTTGCTGCATACATGCTTGCAAATCATATGAGTCTGAGGTATATTTGTGTGCATTTGTCGAGCTTTGTTTTGAGCTTTATCTGCTTCTTCTTGCTTATTTAACAGCTGAGTTGAGCTGTAGTACGTACATTGCATTTTGACCTGGCTTTGGTTGGCTTTGCGTTTATTGCCACTGCACTTGACTTTGTTTCTTTTTTCCTTTTTTATTTAAATCGCGTCCTTGCGTGTGTCTCTCTGGCTGGTTGGCTAACCTGTACGTCGCAATGACGGCTGTTGTATGTCTAGTGATTTTACAGTTGTGCTTGCCAACATTTTGTTGCCATCGGATGGCGGTGGCACCCACGCAAGTCTCGCTGCCATAAAGCCACATGTTGCCTTTGTTGTGTACTAGATATGCAGATACAGTATCTAGATACACGTTTACATTTGTATTTATGGCATTTAAGCTGTGCACAAATTGTTGAATTTTTAGTGTTGTACATACATTTGCTGCTGCTCTTGCTTTCTATAGTATGTGCAGTACTTAAATATGCTTAGCTGCACGCTTCGGTACCTAATTATAGCAGCAAGCGGGTCAACGCATACCAAGGCGCAGCGCGGCACTGCCCCCAACCACTTCATTAAGTGCTTATCTTTGTTTTGATTTTGTTGTGCTCATATCTGGCAACGCATTGTGTCGCGTTTGTGCGTATTTCCAAAGGCTTTGGCTCTCTTATCACTTCAACTCAATTTGGTGGGATTTATGAGTTTTCAAATCAATTAGTTTTTGTCATAATTAAATTCAACCGAAATAAATTGTAACATTTTCATTGACAATAAAGTCATATAAAAAGAAATGAAAACAAACTCAAAAGTCAACATCCAATTGTAATTTACTGCTTTCATTTACTTCTCATTGACTTTTCATGTGCTGCATAATTTATGCGGAATTTTAAGCTGCTGCCCGAGTGAACGGTCTCCAATTGGCGAACGAGCTGGGTTTGTGCTACTTGATCGCTTGACAATGACACACGCCATTGTGAAGGTCAGTGAGTCGTGCATTCCCATCATTCCGAGTGCCTCACATTACATAGAAAATTGTTTGTTCTGAGTCGCGAGTTAAGCGAGTGGAAGTGCGATAGTGTTGGGCATTTGCTCGGCGCTTGTTTGTAGTCATTGCCATGGGTTTATTGAATTTGTTAGCTCAAGTGTAGATAACTGACTGAAATGTGTGTTTTTGATAAGAATTTTGAATTAGTTTTGAACTTTTTGTTTCGTTATATTTCGGTTATATTGTGATGTTATTTATATTTTCTGTTAATGGTTTCACAAATTAATTGAGTAGTTCGAAATAGTACTGGTGATTGCTATTTTTAGAGTAGAACTTTAGTTTCCTAATCTAAATGGTAATTAATTAAAATTCTAAATTATTTCAAGCCAATTCAATGACATATTTCCATAGTTGAAGCATTTTTCTATACATAGCATTTTAGTAAGTAACTTTGGAAAACCGCTTTCCGTTTGGCTAACAGTTGCTAAGATACATTATTTTCCCAAGTTAATTCCGTATTACAGAATGTCTATCATCAGATTTTGTCTAAAGAGTTTATTGAGTGCCAAGGCTCAACTTCTGCATTCATTTAGATGTTTTTTCATTTGAACTGCGATCTGTTTTTCTTTAATGATTTTCTAGGAAACAACTTTGGCAGTTGTTTAATGTTGATTTTGACGAAAACTGCACTTTGGCTGAAGGCTTTGTAAAGCTGAGACTCTGACCTCCCTCCCCCACTAAGCTCAATTGGAGCATACAGTTCTAAGAATTACTTACGAATTCCTTCTTCTTCTGCAGGCGACAATGCACCTGAGGCTAACATTAAAAGTAATCCATGAGGCGAACACAAATTCTTGTTAGTTTATGTCATCTTTAATTTTGACTTTGCACGATTCGTTAAATATGAAGTGTACTTACTCTCACTGAGTGATTCATTCAAAATGTAAACAAAATGTGCTCATTGCGAGTTCAGCAGCATTTTGCAAATTTAATGTTTTGATTTCAAACAAATGCCGTTTATTTAGCTTTTACTGTAGGGTAATCAAGCAGTAATTGTTTTTTTTTTTATTGCTTTCCATAAACTGGCAGCAAGCCAGACAAGCCGCAAAAACCAAAATTGGTTTAATTAACTTAGTTTTCATAATGTTAGCAGCAGCTATAGCAAGAGAAATTAAGAAAAGAAAAATCATTTTCCGACAAAAAATGCATAAAAATCGCATTAATTATAGTACATTGTGGCAAGCCCACAGCGCTTAGCTAGCTCAGCCAGTCAAAAACAAAGTAGACAACGAGAATCTCCGTAAAGTGTGAGTGGCAGTCACAAGGACAGTTTCTGTGTTCTGCAAAGCCATATCTGCCAGTGAGTCAGTCAGTCTGCGAGACAGCCGGGATACCGTCGCACACAAGCTAAGTGCGACAATGTGTTAAATGCAAATTTTTTACTGCCAGCATTGTGTGAGCTGTGTCGCACAGCAGGCAGCAGGCAGGACAGGAGGAAGGGGACAGCAGGCGAACGCAACGCAACGCACTTAACACTTAATGCGCAACTCGAGTCGACTCAAAGTTCGCCATAATGGCAGCTTAGCTTAACCGAATAGCTACTGAACAATAATCTCACAGGGCAAAATAATATTTACTAAGCTACAAATTATTATATAATAAAAAAAAATAAAATAAAAATAAAATGAGCAAAAGTGTTGCACAGATTTGCGCGTGAAAGCGTCAAATGTTTGTGTGCATATTAAAAATTCTGTCAAACGCTTAACGCAATAAGTAATTAGGAAACTGACAAAGCGCGTATTTGGCTTCAAGGCAGCCAGATAGCCGCCATTTTGTGCTGCCACACCCCTGAACTTATTGCAGACACAACAAAGCAAACTTCATTTCAAGCTGTTTCGCTTATGGAAATTGCTGATGCTTGGCTATAATTATTATAAAATTTAAACCGAATTGTGCGCTCGTGCATAGACGGAGCTTGGGCGCAAACTGAATGACTGACAAGACACACAGGACATGCTTTGCGATCCCTTGTGCCTTGACCAAAGCACTAGACACATGACAGCAGCAGCCGGAGAAGTAGCAGCAGCAGGCGAACTGGCTGACAGGCTGGCAGCTTGTTTTATTTCTGGTTTTCGAGTGAATGTCGTAAATTCTGTTGAAAATTTTTGGCATTGCAAGCAAACAGCAAATTCAACTCCAGCCAGCACCAAGGGCATGGCAAAATGAGTTTCATCGGGAGTCGGCTTTGTTGCGCGCTCGTTACGTTGTTGCCCATCGTTTTTTTGTCCATATGGAGCACACACACACGTCAAAGTCCAAGTGTCGGTGTGCTGGCGGCGGCAGCATACACGGTTTAGAAGACTATTACAACTCAAGGTTGTAGCAATTTTCTTGACTTGAATTTCACATGAAGTTGGCATACATAGTACAGCAGGGAAGTTTGAGAGTGTGAGGCATGTACTAAATGAGCAGCAGAGCGCACAAGTGCGCCAGCATGGCGTGGGTGGTTTGAGACATGTAGGCAGTTGTTCATACCGACTTACAACTGATTTGTGATACCTGCAGCTTAAGCTGGAAACTTGTTAACACGTCCTCGCTGGCATATGCCACACACAAGGACACCGTCTTGTAGATTATTTCTTGCCATGTAGCAAGTATTGTATCTACTCAGTGTATCTGTCTGCAGTCCTTTGCTCACTTGAAATTTGCAAATATTTTTCTTAGAGTAATTTATGTAAACGACTACATTATTTTCTTTGCCTTGATATCGCTTCAGCGGAGAATAAAGTTAATTTGCTGACGTTCCGTTTTCTGCACTTTTTCATTTCAATTGCAATTGCCGATGTATGCAAATATTTTTTCAATAATTGCCTGGACTAAGATAGCAGCAAACTTATTCTAGAAATGGTTTACTCGCATTTCTTCGTGACCTTGTTTGTGCCCGAGTCATGTGCAGACTTTTGCAATCGTGCTTCTGTCATTTGTAATTAGAATAATTGTGTGCTAATGTAATTAAGCAAGTTGTGCTTTTTGATTTATATAGCAATTGAGCTGACCTGCGCTATTCACAGCCATTTAATCAACTGCATGCTGTTGGCCCTGTTCCCCCCAGGCATTGGCTTCTTGTAAGACACTAAAATTAATAGCTTCTATGGCTGCTGCTCTGCTTCTGCAGCTGTCAACTTGTCGCGTGCTGCATATCGGGTTGCAAACATGCTTACGTACGTGCCAAAGTTAATTTGAAATTTAGCGGAAAATTGCATCAAGTCGAACAGTTTTATTGATTGCAGCGAGCGGGAACTGGCTGCCGTTAGATACATGCTAAATGTGCGGATGACAACTGCGCATTCATTTTACTCGTGACTTGAGTGCAACTCTTGACAGCTTAGGTTCTGTTTCTGTTCCTGCTGTCGGTTGTAGCTTGAATTGACTTTGTTTTTACTTGGATATTTTTCTTAATTTTTATTTTTTGTTTTATATTTGCGTTTGGTTTATAATTGGCAAATTGAGTCTTCGTTTAATTTAAATTTTAATTGCTTTGTGTGGCTATTTGCTGTTGACATATCAAGCGACCAGCAAATAAATCTGCCCTAAAGTGTGTATAATTATAGACTATAAATAATTTCACTTTTATGTTTGCTTTTAAGTATGCCATAATAACCGAAAGACAGCCAAGGCCGCATTTCTGGCAGTACGTGGATTATAGCAGCAGCATGTTATGAAGATAATAAAGATAATAAATGTCAATTGGCATTATAGTGCTTCAAAACTTAATTACAAGTTTTTATGAACAATTATTATTTCTATTATTCTAAGAGAAATTTGAAAGCACGCTGTGAAAATTGCAAAAATATATCGAGGTCATCGTCGGCTAAAGACGTTAACTAAGCAGCTGTAGACTTTTATTCTCATGGCAGCCGAAGAATGTATAGGGCCAATCAACACCAGAATACAGTTCGACTTTGTTGGTAACTTGAAATTGAAATTTTTCAATGTTGCTTAGTACCACGGCAAGTGACAAAAACAAAGCCAATTTGAAGAGAGCCCAGGTTGTTGACCATTTTGAATTACTCTAACAATTTGACTTACGCATAAGCTATTTTACAACAGAAACTTACACTAATTACCTGGGAGGAGGTCGCATGAACTTGCGTAAATACAAACGTAGTGTTCTACTCGCCTTCACTCTCTCTATCTCACTCTGTCTCTGTCTGTCTTTCTCTTATACGCACAAACAAACGTTGTCATGCTGACGATGCGTGTGTGCAACATTAATTTTAGATGAGCCTTTTTAATCAACTTGATGCGCAGGCCACATGCAATCCAATCTAACTTAAAGTGTGTACTCTACTTATCGCGCACCATATGTTTCGCACTGTACGCTGCATTAGCATGGACATTTTATGCTAATTAGGCCAAGCTGTTAATTAATTTAATTTAATTTAATTAAATTAAATTTAATATCCAATAAAAAAATATAAAATTATTTAACTATTAAACGTGTTGTATTGTCGTTAGCAAAATTGCATTTGCAAATTGTTTCTGACGTTGCGCATACGCCGCGTACGCTAAGCGAGGCAATGACTGCGCAAACATATAAATAAATGAAATATTGCTGATAAATACATGGCAACAAACATAAATGCAGGGAAATGCGTGTAATTTGACTAATACGAGCAAAGCAAAGGGATTCCCCAAGCAAACATTACTGCAGCAAAATAAAACCATTAGAGCGGTCGGTATAAGCGCAAAAGTGACAAACGGACACACAGACGGACACTCAGGCCTGCGAATGTGTTCATACATGCATATGTGCGTGAAGGTACTATTCGTTTAAACAGTGGTGCAAGTATTTAGGCCAATTCATGTGGCTTTGAGCTGTCCGCCGATGCCTAACTCTGAGCTCCAGCTGTTTTTATGCGCCACATGAGGCATCAAATTGTTGCTGTACATTTGTGTTAAGTGTTGCGTATATGTTTGTCTTTAGTTTTCGTCATTGTTGCGGTTGCTGTTGTTTTTGTTGGCATTATTTCAACCTTTTGGTGGATAGCATGAAATATTTTGACAACGAGTTGCCTGCCGCAGCTTGTGTGTATTTTTAGCCCAATTGAACGAAACGTTTTGACGTTAGCCGTCCGCTAGAAAGCCGTCATCATGATATTTGTCAAATTTAAAATTGATTTTCTCGCTCACTTGTTTATTTTTTTGTCGTTGAATACGTGTATTTATAAACCATCAAATATATGTGGTATTTATATATATAAGTATATATTCATTACGAAGCGGCATTGCTCAGGTAAAAGTAAAATTATTGTTTGTTTTATTTAGTTTTTCATTACTTATGTCAAACAATAAATTGTGTTAGAGTCGTAAGCCATCTAAGCCATGCGTGACATACGATCCGAAAATTATTTTAATCACCGTGAACCGTAAAATTTACTTTCCAAGATATTTTTAAATAATTTTTGTAAAATTTTTTATTTATTTTCTTGCTTTATTTCTTCTAATATTGTATATAGTATATTATTAAAAAAAAAAAATAAAAATAAAAAAGCCTTGCTGAGTTTTTTGTTTTCTCGCTAAACGGCTGCTAATTTTTATTCTTACACATATTTTTATGTTTTGTATATGTTTGCTTGCTTGTAAATATGTAGCTTCTATTTATGCAAGTATTAAATTCATGTCTGTGTATACACATATTCAGAAGCCAAAACGACAACATACAGCAAACTACCGATGTGTACGCTAATTTTAGTACAGATTTGCCTTTGCCTTTTATCTTACACTAAACAAATTTTCGCCTCTTAGTAATATTTTGATTTTTATCTGTATGTTTCGCGCAAATATTTATGAAGCATGTCTGTCGCTTTAATGTATCTGAATTTTATTATTTAAAATAAGTTGGAAAAGTCTTCTTAATTTATTAGTCTAATAAGTCGTTTGTGATGTGTTGCCGTGTGTGCGCGTGTTTTACTTTTTATTTTGTTAATTTTGTTTACTTTAGAAACCATATGCTCATTATATTTTTCCGCACCATTAACACTACAAGTAAACATTTTTTCACTCAAATTTTGCTGAGAAAAATTTTCAAATCAACGGAGCATCAAATGCTGTCGCAAACAATTTCACGCTGTTTGACTGCTCTGCAATGATAAATATCTGATAGACACTTGCAGTGAGCTGGCAGTCATATTTTCGGCTTGAGATTATCACTGACATTGCGTCGAGTTGCATAAGCTGTTTCATGACAGTAAAAAAACGAATCAAATGTTACACTTGTCGTTGCAGAACATAAAAATATGCAAAATGTTAAAAGATTAAATCAACCGAGAATTTATTGCAGTGAAAGTATTTTTTCGATCTGGATATATGTAGGGTATTAAACCTAAATTAATGCACATTTTATAATCACGATATCGAATAAAAGAAGAAAGAAAAAAATAACTCGAAAACGTTGTGTACTTTACGCTTTAAGGCATTTCACCTTGTTTAACCTTTGCGTGCGAATTTGTTAATGATTCGTTAAATATACTCTTACAGGTTTTTGCATATATGTAGATACGTACATATATTTATTGTATATACAAACAAATACGATTTACTTTTATGCATGAATGCCATATGCCCGCTTACGATCGTTTATCTTGACTTAAAAGTCATAACAACGCGACAATAAGTTTCTGTTTCACCTGCAATTGTCAGCGTTTTCAATTAGAACAAACGAGAGTACACGAAAATAAATTTTGCTTTTCACTGCTGCGATGTAATGTGCTCAACGAGCCTTTTGTGCTTTATTGTCGCAATATTTTATTATTTAATGATGCATGCGCGCACAAAAAAGGGAACCAACCCGAGCAAGAATGTTACACAATGAATACATATGCGTATCTTCGTGTACGTGCGCCGCATGTTCTAAAGGCACAAAGCTGCTTGTTGACATTCTGCTTTTGTACGAATTGAAGAACCAAACAAAAACAAACCTAGCAACAAATTCCCATTCAAGTATGCAGAAAGGTTGCTGACGCGAGCGCCATGTGCCTCTAAGCTAATCCTTGCTCTTCGATGTTGCCAACCAAGCTAACTACGCTCACTCGTGCCACTCATGCCAATCCAGCTCAACGTAGTCAGTCGGAAGCCACACCCAACGTGCGATAACACTTTCACTGTCTATTGTTATTATTCAGATGAGCGGCCACCATTTTATGTGTGTGTGTGTGTGAGTGTGAATGTGTCTGTGTGTGTGTGTGTACTTTTCGCTTTGGCTTGTTTGTGTTTTTCATGACAATGTTTGCACTTGTTTAGACTTGAATTAACAAGCAACAACGTCGTCACCGCACATTTCGGCTGGCACACAATAAACCACAAGAATATCAGTGTGGACCCCGCCTCTGCCCTCGCCTGGCGTTGCGCCAATAAGCTAAAGTATTGTTCCTGTGGCTCAGTGTTTGTGTTTGGTAGTGAGTGGCTATGCTCAGACGAGTTACTTGAATTGTCATCGCCATTATGAAGCTATTCGGCTTGTCATGAGCCTAGGCACTTCTTGCGTAGCTATTGTCTTTTTGCAAGTCTTGACAGAAAAAGCAAGAATGAAGCAACAAGAATCGGACATGCTACACGACACAATGGGCGGAGCGACAACAACAGCAACAAGAGACCATGAATGTATATAATCTTTTGCCGCTTGCTGCGCTGCCTATTAAGGCTTTGTCATGAATTGTGACTAATATGATGAGGAGGGGTTGTTTATTTTTTTTCTTCTTTATTTTGTTTATTGTTTTTCTCTTCTTTTTTTCTTTTTGTTCTAATTTGATAAACGTCATTTCACTTATGTTGATTTGCGACCATTAAAAAGGCACAGTCAAGGACAACGGCACTGGCTCAGTCACAGGCTTAAGCACACTCACCGACATCCCGACCGTCATGTGACTGTTTTTGCCAATTTGTTGCAGGCTTAATTTTACCCAGACGCAAATTAAGTTAGCATAAATATTTTGCAAGACGCAGCTGAAATTTATTGGCTCCATTTGTCATCAAAATTCATTTCTTTATTTCATAACATTTCACTTTATTTAGCTGCATAAAAGGTTGAAAACTTTTCGTGTGCGCGGCTTTGATTGCAATTTTTTTTTCTTTTTTTCTGTTTTTTCATTTTCTTGCTCCTTCAATGGCTGCTTTTGCTGCTGTTGACGCTTATGACGGTCGTGAAGTGCTATAAAAACTTTTGCTATTACGCCGAAGTGCTCCTTATGTGTCGCAGTCACATGCATAAATTTCCTTTGCCTGTGTGTATTTGTGTGTGCCGCAGACATTTACTGTTGCGTTTGTCAGTTTTGGCTCAGTTTGTTTGGCTCTGGCCAAATTTATATTTAATGCTCTGGTGGATAGGGAAAATTAAGGTACTTTGTGACATTTACGCATTGCAGGGCTCATTTCGTGCTGATCTAATTTTAATTTGTTGCGCTTAAGCCGCTTTCAAAGTTCTAATTGGATTTATGCGTTGAAGCGCATTCATTTGATTTTCAATTCATGAGACTTGCAGACGCTCGTTGTAAAAGCAATTAATATTGGCTTAAAACTGACGCAGCAATGTCAGCCGCCCACAGCAAAGTACACTACATTTTGACAATTTGTAGAAACTACACGACAACTCTGGGAGCCGTGTTTCGTGACTGGCAAAGTCATCTGTCAAACGGCGTCCAACTGGCAGGATGTCGGCTGTTGCGTGTAACCTATATCCTGCCTACTTGCCGCTTGGGTCATCAATTTTACTCATTTGGACAGCGGTGGGCACATACACACACACACACAGAACCTTGTGACCCAACTCAGTGGGACGACCTTGAGCTGTGATTTCCTGGCGACACGCTGTAAAACAGAAATGGGTTTATGCGGCTCATTTAGTAACAACCAAAGCACACACACATACAGACACAAATACACCTATTCAGCTGAACGCTGGCTAGCATAATGCCCTAAAAAAGCAAAGAGAACGCTTGTGCAGCAGTTATTTGTTTTCCATTTAAATTTCAGTTACTGGCAAGGCCGGCGTGTGTTTTTGTATGTGCTTGAAGAGCACTTGAAAATGAGCAATCATTAGTTTGAAATCGATGCAATGTTGCGATCAAGTGGGGCCAGGCACAACTGTTAGCCAGACTGTTGGCCTGGGCCTCGGCCTTAAGCCGCAATTTTGTAACTTATTCTGCGTGGCGCATGGTTTTCGCATAAATTGCACAAGCAGCAGCAGCCAGAGCAGCAGAAGCCGCAGCGATGTTTGAATTATTGACGCGCTTGATTGAACTGTACCGAGAGCCAATCAAAAACTGTTTCAAGTATACGCAATATGCCAACATTTTCGCAGTCCTTTTTTCTTTTTTTTTTCTTGCATGCTTTTTAACTTCTTTTTTCGCTATATTAGCTGCCTTTGGCGGAAAAGGAAAAAGTAATCGAAAGGTAAACTCAGACAGATATTGAGCGCACGTGTGCACGTGAATATGTGCCGCAAGGCCATTTATGCGAAACGAAACAAACTTTTTTTTTTTTTTTTGTTTTTTATTTGTTGTGAAATGTGGAAAGTGGGTAGAAAGCTTTCAGCTGACTTCATTTTTAATGCTGAACTGAAGCCTGCCGCCGCCACAGACGCAGAGGCACGCATTACTCATACGCAACGTCGGGCAAGTTGATTGCAATGTGAGCGTTTGCGGATGGATGTGAATGATTGTGTTGTCGATATAATAAGTCTATTTACTTATACTGATGATGCATGTGCGTGCACAGTCACCCGTGGGTCTTTCGGTGTGCATGTGGGTGTGTGTGTGTGTGGCTTGCGTGCTTGCCTGCATGTGTTTGTCTTTGCGCTTTTGCCTTGTCGTGCTACGTGCGTGTCCTTCTGTGCGCATCGTGCTGCCCATCGACCCAACGATGGTTATGTCGTTTTTGTCGTTATGTGTGGCACGTGATTTCACTGGGGTACATTTTAACTTAATTAGGTTCATCTTTAGCATTCAAGTCGTTGTGGCTTTTCCTACACAAATTTGCTGTGTTCCTTCTCGTTATTGTCTTCCGACAATGACATGATTCCCATTTTGTTTCTTTTTTATATCGTGGCTGCTTTTTAACATTTTAATAAACGCAAGAGCGTGATTATTGCTTTAGCTTGTATATGCCCTCAATTTTATTGTACATTTCTATATATATGTGTATGTTTATATAAATATATTTTTTGTATTTTTTTTTGTTGATTTTTTTTTGGTTCTATTTTCAGAATGCGCGACAATATTGTAGCGAAGGCCCGGCGCCAACAAGAACGAAATCTGGAAATGCAAAACATTCTCAGTCATCAGGTGAGTGCTCAGTTTGGCAACCGTTGAAAACTTTCTTTTTTTTTCTTTTTTCGTAGTAAAAATGGCAGCCAGAGTGCCACTTAAGGTAGTATTAAAAAAATGTTAAATTGTGTACTACAGAATGGCAGGTGTGGCAAACAGGAGTGACCACGAACCATGTTCATGGCACTTAAGCATTTTTGCTTGCTTTCAAGTTTTGCAGATTCCACTTAAGAATTTATCTATATGTTCATATAATTTAATTTAGTTTAGGACGTATGCATTAAAAAAAAAAAAGAAAAAAAAACATTACAGTTGCATATATTTGCGAAAAATTTTAAAGCTTATTTTACAGCATTTCATTTTCCAGTGCTCTTCAAAGTTTTTTATGCTTTCATTTGCAATGCGTTGAATTTCAATGCCGCCCGTCCCTCATCGCTCAAAATTTCAATAGGATGCTTGTGCTGCGATATACTGAATGCGATGCACTGAATACATAATTTCCGAGAATTTAATGTAAATAATTTGATGGTTTACTTTTTGGTTTTACGCCTAATCAAATTTTGCTGAAATTTAATATTTTTATGCATGCTAATTAAATGTTTGAAATTCCTTTGAATTGTAAATAATTTATGCAAAAACAATCCAAACGAAAAAGGTGGAAAAATAAAAAGCGTGTCATTACATATTCTCAATTAATAATAACTTTTTAATAATGCTTTCTGCCTTTTTTTTTTGTTGTTGTTGCGTTTTATAATAATTTCGTGCAATATTGATATCGAATTAATGTCAACTTAATTTACATGAGCAGAGAATACTTTGGATATTATTTGGCATTGCATAAAACACATGCTGATAAACTAATTAATTATGCATATACATATGTAGGTATACTCGCATTTGGTATAAGTGAATTATTGTTTATTCAATAAGGCTTTGATGATACGCTTAAATATTTAAATCTTGGTATTGGATAATTTTGGATAATGAAGTAAAGTTTAGTCAGTAACCGACACCAAAACTCGTTGCACCATTTGAGCATTGTTGATCCTGCACGAGAGGTCTGTCTGTCTGCTCGAGAAACCTAACATGCTTTGTTGCCATCAAGACTGTCATAGAGTGTGTCCTGCTGAGCGGCAGCTGGCCCCTGATATACTGCAGCAGCGACTTCATCGTTTACGCTGTCCGACTGCTGCTGCTGATGTGCACCGTCGGCAGCCTTGCTGGGATCGTAGACTTCGAACTCCTCGAATTCGATGTCATCGTATTTGCGCTTCTCAAAGAGACTCTTGTCATTGGCTACATAGTGACGAACCACACTCTTGTCGATGACAGTTGAGCTGCTGCTGGAGATGCTGGCACAAAGACTGGGACGACGTTGACTTTGTCTTTGCATTAGCTGCTCCTGCTCCTGTTCCCGCTCTCGCTCCCACTCTTGTTGATCCTGTTGCTGTTGCTGTTGATGTATCTGTACCGGCACAATGATTTGCTGCTGTGTGTGTGCGTATTTTTCGTTTGGCTTCGTTGCTTTATGATAATCCTCGGCCATAAATGTCTGACACGACAATGACTTCTCGACTTTTGTCGCATTACTCGTTGTGTTTGTTGTTTTTGTTGTTGCTGGTATTGTTAATGTTGAGTGGTGGGTTGCCGCTGCTGCTGTCGTATTTGTCAAATTGTTTTCGTAAGCAAGACGACTGCCAGCCACAAGCTCCTGCGTCGACTGTGCGGTGTCCCTGTCGACCATTGCCATCGTTGGCGACGTTGCTGACGTTGCCGACGTTGCCTCCGCAGATTGTTTTGCAATTTTTTCCACTTGCTGTGCGCTCTGATTGGCTTCGCCAATTGGATTTGCGCATTGCTGCGTGAGTGCTTTGCCAATGATTTTGGCTGTTGTTGGTGTTGTTGGTGCTGTTGGGAGCGTAGCCATGGTGGTGGTGCTGGTTGTCGTTGTGGCCCCCATGGACTTGGTTTGTGGCTGTTGTCTGAGTAGTGTAAACGCCAAGTCAACGTTTTTATTGCGGCAGATTTTTTGCAACCCATTTGTTGTGGCATTCTTATTGTTGCCATTTCCATTGTTATTGCCGTTGTTGTTGCTGCTGTTGCTGTTGTTGTTGTTGTTACTGTTAGTGTAACTGTTAGCATTTACACTTGTGTTTAAACGTATATCCATAGCACTACTCTGGTATGTCTCTGGCTGCATGCGTGTCGCCTGTTTATCATTGTCGTTAAAATTTTCACATTTCCTGGACGCATTTTTCGTCGCCTCTGAAGCGGTATCCCTGCCTGCCTGTGCCCCGTTGGCGCCCGGCCCAACATTTATGTGATTATTTACTGTCACTTGCCGCGGCGATAGCGACGGCATCGCATTTCCAATCAACGACGACGAGGCATCCTGCAGCTTTTGCACCGTTGCCTGGTTGTTTATCGTCAGTATGTTGTCATTCGCTGATGTTTTTGCGCTCTGCCGATTAGATTCAAAGTGATTTACCATTTTCCTAACAACTTCCGTTTCCGCTGCTAGCGACGATTCGTTTTCCTCGATTTCAGCAGCGCCGGCGAGCTCCAAGCGACTGCTGCAACTATTCGATTTCACCAGCTTGAATTTGAAGCCTGTCAGTGAATTGGCAACGGGTAAATATTATTTTAGTCAAGAGAAGGCCGCCATGTGTGTGATTAAATACGTGTACAAACCTTGATAGGAATTATCCTGTTCATTCGGTTGCGGCGCTGTTGTCGTTTGAAGCTGATGTCCGCACGTCGCATTCGGTAGGCATACGTTGCAGGCCTCAATCTGGCGCACACGTGCGCGTGTGCGATTCAACGTCGTGTCCTGGCGTTGCGAGGGCACGCGTTGCAATGCCGCAGGATGCGGCTCTGGCGTTGTGCGGTTCAAAACGCGTCCACCGTAATAGGTCACCGTGGAGCCGCACTCACGTATCTTCTCGAGCACATCCTACAATGAAAATTCTCTATTAGCGAAATCATTATGGCGTGCCAACGCGTAAAAGCCTGCGGCATTCGCTGGCCTTTCGACGCCGGCAAACCAATAAATATTGCCAACAAATAATGCTCAAATTCGATGTTGAACACTACGTTGTGGCATTAAGTGTAACAACAGTGTAAGTGTAGTCATCTTTTTCTAATGGCGCATAAAATGTGCGCTTATTCAAGGATTTCGTTTTAGTGTTCTTCACTGCCTGCCTGCACTGGACTGGCCAGAGTCGGAGCTGGAGCCGCAGCTGTTGGCCCACTTGGTTACTTGGCTGTGTTGCTGTTTACTTACATTGCTTACATAATACGACTCGCACAAGTCGTGTTCATCATCATCGCCTTCGAAGCCAAACAAATCGTCGTCTTCCTCCTCCTCTTCGACGTCGTCATCCTCGTCTGGCTCAGCATCGTTGGCTGCATCGTCATGTGCGCCGAGTCGCACAAACGACGACGAAGACGCAGCACAACTTTTGCCCAAATTATGCTCGTAAATTTTACGATATCTTGAGTCACCTGATGTGCCGTAAATGGCAGTACTCCAAGGACGTCTCGCCTGGTTGGAGCGCGCTTTTGCACGCGCATTGGCCGCGGTGCTGTTGTGTCGACGTACAACATCTTGCACGTGTACATTTTTGCATGCTGAGACCGCAGATTCCTCCTTCATCGGGGCGACCGTCGTTGGCGTTGTTGATGTTCCTCCTGTGACTGCTGCATCTGTGGCATCGTTGCAATCACAGGGCGAGGATAAATCGCCACTTGAGATGCCACTCGACAGGCTTGCAGTATCCCATTTGTTTGTTGTTGCTGTTGTTGTTGTTGTCGGCTTACTCGCAGCCACGCCCTGCGCTGACAAGTCGTTCAAACCCGGCTTAGCTGAAGTCGTCTCCTCCGCCGGCGCATACCCATACGACGTGTCGATGGTGAGGTAACGGTATTTGCGTGCACGTCTCGACTTTGGACTTAATTGAGTTGCAGAGCCAAACTTTTTTGCGCGCGTCAACAAGCCTTGACCCGGTGTAGGCAAGACGTGTTCCTCGAAAAATTTGCGCACATTGCGTACAGTATCCGGGTCGGGTAGCTCATCCTCATAGAGTTCGCGATTCACGCGCACTGGCTGATAGAAGAAATGACGCTTCAGTCCGCCACCCTGTGGGTTGCCGCTGGCAGGCGAGCCACTCGTTTTTTGTGGTGCACTCATGCGTCGTGTGGCGCTTGCGTTGCTGCTGCCATTCGGATTTTTCTGCTCAAGGTCAGCGTTCTTGCTGCACCCTTTCGTTTGGGTCGCAGCCTTCGCATTGCCACCCGCAGTGCCAGTGCCTTGGCCGCTGGTCATCATCAGGGGACGTTCGATTTTCGTGCGCACTGGCTCCACTATGACCACATTGTTGTTGGAGAGCAACTCCTGAAAACTGTAGTCCTGCAAATACTGTATGAGGCCGTCGAATTGTGCTTCCTTCTTGCTGCGCGGCAAAATGTTGCTGCGTATGAGCTGCTGCGATTTGAGCACCTTGTAGCGTATATGATCGAATTGCGGCTCTCCATTGGCCGGCTCATCTTCGGACGCTTGCTCGCTGCAAAGTTGCGCACTGACGATTGTGGCCTTCTTCGCGCCATCTCCCAGCTCCACAATCTCAATCGAGGGCATGAAACTGCAGAAGTCTGCACCCTGTGCATCGCTTATGGCCGAGGCAGGCATTGTCGGCTGCGTGCCGCCCAAGATGAAGTGCCTGGTTTCGTGTTGTGGTTGCTGCTGCTGCTGTTGCTGCTGCTGCTGTGCTGCTGTGATCTTGTTTGCCGCATCAATGGCTGCTTCGTTTGCCTTTGATGCCAATAAGGTCTCTTTAGTTTCTTGTGGTTGTTGTGCCTCGCTCGGCATCTTTGCCAACTTATCATCGGCCTGCTTGGCCTGTTCATCCTTTGCCAACTTGGACCAGTAGCAGCGCACAGCGTCGACCTTTTGCAAATATTCATTTTCCGCTTGGTTGCTTACAAATTTGCTGTCGTTAATGAACTCATTCTTGTGCGGCTTGGCACCAACATTGTCCGTTGTTGCCGTCGTAGGTGCTGCCTCACCCCGGCTAATGCGTCTTCGCATGCTGGAAACGCCGCCGCTGCCGCCGTTGTCGACAACGTGCAAAATCTGGGGACGCGACATTCTGCCGCAGGCACTGCGCCGAAATGAATCGTTGGCTGTCAGAACCTTAATGGGTCGTGCCTTGTAAATTGGTGTGCTGCTGCTGAGTATTCGGCGCTCCCACGATTTAGTGGTTACTTCGCAGTTGTTGCTATGAGTGCTGCCCGCTGCACACGCCGCTGCTGTGTGTGCCGCTGGCTGTGCGGTCTGCGTATGTGAGTGCGTGTGATGAAGCTGGCGCTTTCCTTTCGAGGCAACGCGTTTCAATGAGGTAACTCTATTGTTGCTGCTGCAGCTGCCGCTGATGTTGTTGACAGTCACAGATTTATCTTTTTGCGGTTTTGTTTTCGTTGGCAGCTTCTTTGTGGCAGCTGCTGTTGTTAAAGGAGGAGGTGGAGGTGGAGGTGGCGGAGGCGGTGGTGGTGGTGGCGGTGGAGGTGGAGGTGGCAGCGGTGCCGGGAGTGTTGATGAAAATGTCAGTTGTGGTTTTTCAAATTGAGCCTTAGTAGGGCGTTCCTCAACAAATACTTCCTCGGATTTGCCACCTTCTATGGAATCCTCTTCTATGATATTATTCTGTACATCCGTAACAATGATACGAAATAGATTGCTATCCTCCTGCTGCTGTTGACTATGCCCTTCGGTATTGTTGTCTGAACTCGCTGGTTTTATTTGTTTCAAGTGCAGCTTTTCAGTATGTTTGTTACTTTCGTTGTTGTTGATGTTCAGCTGCTTAAGCTCGTTTGCTTTTCGTATTTCCTTAGCACGACTCTCGATAAGGTTGCTAAAGTTGGTACCAACGATGGGCGGCCCCTGCTTGGTTTGTTGTACCGGCAAAGGCACCTGCACTTGAGCTGCTTGCGGTGTCGTCGGTGTCAGAGTAACACAGTTGCCTGGCACCGCAGCAGCGCTGCAGAAGTTTTCCAACTGTGCGTCTACTTCTGCTACACCTGCTGGCCTTGCGACTTTGTTGCGTTGTTGGTCTTTCACTTCCGTGCGCTTTGATTCCGGATCCTTGGAGTGTTCCTTCTTCCTCTGCGCATTCAATTCCTTGAACTCACGTTGTCGTGCCTTCTGGTGTGCACGGCCGAAGCGTCTAATGGAATCATAAATTTCCGCACGCGTCACAACTTGCTCGCTTTGACGGCTTCGGTTGCCGTTGTTGTTATTGTTGGTGTTGTTGTTGTTGCTGCTGTTGCTTTTGTTACAAGTGGCAACTTTGTGCTGTGCAGTGGTGCCTGTTATCGCTGTCACAGTTGCGGCCTTTGCCTTCGCTTCCGCCGCGCGTTGATACTTTTGTAAATTATATGACGATCTTAGTTCTGCATCAATGCACTCGGACACCTTCAGACTCTGGCCGATGTTGACATCCGGTAAACTGTGATACTGATTGTCGGAGAGATTTGATTTCTGTGTCACGAACAGTGAATCTGTGGCTTGCCTCTGCAGGGGCGGGTACGGTCGGTGTGCCGTCGAGATATCTGGATACTCCTCCAACAGTTCACGTTGAGTGCCTTCGTTTGCGTGACGTTTGAGCTTGCGTTTCTCAACGACCGAAAGTATCTTTGGCTTGCTAGCTGCGCTCGATGTCACGCCCACCGGCAGCACATTCGACGGTGTGTGCTCAACCTTAAGCACTTGCGTAAAAATCTGCGGTTCACTTGTGGCTTTATGAGTTGCCGTCTGTTCGATGAATTCGATTTTCGTGCTAAGGCCGTCGACCACCGTGGTAACGCGTTCCTCAACGACAATGGCTTCGTCAGCTTGTGCTTGAGTCTCTTCAGCCTTTAGTTGTGGTGGCTCGGCAAATACAGTGTCCTCTATGGATATGTGCAATAGACTTCTCGTCTCGATCTCACCAGTCTCTAGACAGGCTCTGGTAATCGTATGCTCCTCAAACGATTCAGACGTCTCCCCTATGAGTGTGCTTTCCGAACTGTCTTCGGACGAAAGATAAACCGAATCGTATGCTATCAATTTCTCTAAGTTTTCACTGTGCGCACGCGAACGTTTTAATGTGCTGACTGTGCTTGTCTCGGTATCTGTCGTAGCTAAATTGTCATCTGATTTCTCAAATTCCTTTATGTTGGCTCGCTGATTGTGTTGACGTGACGTGGCGTACTCCTCAGCCTCTTCGTCTTCGGTTGTCTCGATGCGTGTGCGTGTGGTCGTTGTCAAACTAATCAACTCGTAGCTCTCTTCATCGCCGTCTAGTTGTGTTTGCTCGTAAATCTCTTCAATGTGCGTTAGATCGTATTCCTGCTCCGAGAGCGAAGGACTGTCGGTCTGATCGTCCGAGTTACTTGTAGTTGTTTCGGGGAAAACGCTGCTTTGGCTATTTTCGGGGCACGATTCGCCGCCGCTTTGTGCTGCTTTCTCGTATGAAGTGTTGCGGCAACTGGGCTGACTTTGTTTGCTATGTTGCTGTTGCTTTTGTTGTCGTCGCGACTGATAGATGCGAGGTTTCTCACTGCTCAGTAAGTTCACTGCCTGCTCCAAGGCCTCAAACTCCAATTGCTGTTGATGGTGGTGATGATGTTGCAGCTGAAGTTGTTGTTGTTGCTGCAGTTGCTGATGTTGCTGCTGTTGCAATTCGTGACTTTGATGCAGTGAATTTTTAAAGTAGTCCGAGTTCAAGCTCTCCAAATCGCTTTTATCGTTGTGCCAGGGGTGCAAATGCTCCGACAGACCGAGTGCCAAGGCATCCAAACGTTTCAAATTATCGTAATAAACGTCAAACTCATGCGTTGCGCTGCCCCCGCTTTGATGCTGCTGTGAATGCTGATGATGATGATGCGGCAGGTGATGATGATGGTGGCAATGATGTTGGCTGTCGTGACAATAATGATGATGATGCTGAAGTTGTTGTTGTTGCTGCTGCTGCTGCTGTTGCTGTTGCTGCAGTAATAATTGCTGATGCTGATGCTGATGGGAATCACAAGTGCCTGCAATACTCGTACTGCTCTGTGAGTCTGCTTCGCTGACGTTAGCGCCGCCAACGCCGCAAACAGCTTCCCGCGTTGTACTATTGCCGATGCTATTGCTGTGATAGTGATGATGATGTTTATTGTTATTGCAGATTAATCTGTGGGGCGGTTTCGAAACGAGAATTTACGTTAATGATTACTATTGAAGTTAGTTATTGTTTTTGTTTGTTGTTAGCATATTATCATTCTAAATGCTATGCAGTGTGATTATCTTTGAGTGTATACGGTTATGCTAAACTGGAAAATCTATTCACCAGGCAGATGTGCCGGTAACTGTGCCTCTTGCCGTTTGTTCTTTACAATTCAGTAACTCTGACGACCTTGTTTGGTGTCAAGTGTTGGAAATTTGAATTAACTATCGCAAGCCATGAGATGCATCTGATTGAATAACGTGTGCGAACTGCAACAGCATCAAGCTGATTGTGTTTTTCTTGTTTTTTTTTTTATATTTTTTTTCTTATTGAATTAATTGAATGCAATAATAAAAACAATCGTTTCACATTTGCAGCTTGCAAAGCAAGCTCTGTAAATTATTTGCTACCATTCTACGATAAGCAAACATCAAATCAATCAGTCAACTATGCAAATCAAAGTTTAAATTGCTGTCGAATTAATAAGTTTCATAAAAAAAAGGGTAAAAACTTTGCATGCGTTTCCATTTGGCTAAACTCCCTACATTTGACAAATAGTTTTCCCTTGGGGTTATGCTGCTCTACTGTGCATTGCCATAAATGCTTCCTATCCGGACATTTGTAGCTGCTGCTGCTGATCTTTTAATTTGGTATGTGTCTCTGCACCAATGTGGTGAGCTTTGCTTCGGTTCTATCGTTGCATGCAATGTTATTGCCACAAGTTCATGCGACGCAGCTAACGCCCCCAAAATCAAGCGCGCGCGCATGCAGGACATGTTACATGGCATAAATTGACGCCTGCCATGCTGTTGGCTGGCTGGTTAGCTGACTGACTGACTGGCTGCCTGGTTGCCTGGTTGCCTGGCTCAACCCTCACCGCAGTCATCATGTGCGCATTGTTCGAAAGTTGATTTTGCAAAAGTCAAACACAGACTTTACCGCAGAAGCTTTCATCCGTGCACATATATGTGTGTAGGCAACAACAAGAAGAAGCAGATGAACAACAACAATAATACACACCCCGAAAACCAACACCGAATTGTGGCTTTGGCATGATTTCGTGGCATGCATCATCTGTATGTTGGACTGACTGTATGCTTGGCGCTGCCCAAGTGGGCAGCCGAACTTCGTTGCAATCAACAACGAATCCTTTTTTAATGAGCGCCATTCAACCGAAGGATAATATTAGTTTTAGTTATTTTGCCAACGGAAGCAGCCAAGCAGAAGTCCAGTTTGCTAGGCGAGTGTGCAGCAGCATAGATGTCAGCTTATTTACTTGCTTGCTTAGCACTTGCCCGGGATACGCAATTTAGCTGCTCAGCTGCTCAGAGTTTTAGTTGTTAGTTCATTTATGCGCTTCGACGTTTGCTCTATGCACTTGACAACAAGCATTTCTCACCCGCTGTCTGACTCACTGACTGACTGGGTGATCGATTGCCTGCCTGACTGTGCATGCGCTTAATTAAATAAAGTTCCATAATAGCGTTGAGCTGAGCTGAGCTTAGAAAGTGTGCAAACTTTGAACGTTTTCAGCTTTGATGAAACTTTTTTACATTGCTCTGTCTGTTATCAGCAGATAGTTAATGAAAGTTGTTGCCAATCGTCATGTGTGCGATATATTTTAGTATTTAAATTAATTGACCATTCGTTTTAGTTTCACCGAGCAGAGCGAAAACATTTAAATGTTATGTAAAAGTTGAAACGAAATCATCGCTAAAAAACGCACAGGGAAACGAATGATAAATTGCCACAGAAAACTCATTGCGTTGGCCAACACGCCGTAAAGTGCACTTCCGCTGTGCCGTGCCGGCCCGTGTGCATTGGAGATTGTTCAATTGACTTTTTTAATTAAATTGTCACATGCATGTCCACACTTGCCACTTTTTGCTATTGACGTTGGCATTAACTTCCATACAATGGGCGCAAAGTTCTGCTTTCGCTTTGCCTGAGCTTAAATTGTTAAGACAAACATTTGCAATAGCTTTCCCCTTAGCGTCGAGAACGTTACGTGCATCGGTCAGACTTTTTTGTTAGCATTGCAAAAAGTTTGTCGTATACCGCTGCACTAAGTCATTAAAAAATTATTTGTCACGGACACGCATATTGTTGAGCAAAAACCAGTTAAACTTGCGTCATTTATTACTAATGCAAATCACTTGTGTCGCAAACCGCGCAAACCGCAAATATTGACATAGTCATCAGTTCAAAGGGCTTTGAAGAGCTGCCGACTTCTGTAGTTTGTTTTGTAATCAATTGAAGCGTAATAGTTGACTTAAAAGTAAAAGGTTCGCTGGCGATGAATTAAACCTCTTATGCAAATTGAAAACGCTCTAGCGTATGGTTCAATCAAAAACCTGCACTCACGGACCACAATAACAGCTTTAGGCCACCACCTGCGCTGCAAACATAAATCAAGCCTAAAGCATTAATCTAAAAACCACAAACCACGTAAGGGTGCACTGCAGGCGTGCAGAGGCGTGCAAAGGCGTGTGCAGGCAGCAAAACCATTAAATGTGTAAACACAATTTTCACAAAATACTCGCAGTTTTCCATGCAGACCACAGACAACGAAGCAAATCGAATTGAAATTGCGTTTTTCGAATACACACGGGATAAAGCACGAAACGCGAGAAAATACGGCTAAAGACCTGTTGCGTTTTGGCCAGCAGCAGTCGGTCGACTGTGAACCGTTGCAAAAAACGCAAACTGAACTGAAACTGAAACTCAAACCTCAAAATATTTGCAAATGAGCGCGTGAGTTGGCTATTGCCGATTGCTCGCTTTGTTGCTTTGTTGCTATTCGCGGTTGACGATTGGCGATTGACTGTTAGCTGCTAGCGGTTGGCTATTGCCTGATAACTGGCAACGCATAGCAGTTGGAAGTTTTGCATCTTTAGTTTTGCACAACTGGGCACGCGATGCCCATTAAAGTTGCCCTTTACAAACAGCGTAAAGTCAATAATAACGTATTAATAATTATAGCCAAATGGTGGCATAGCCCTGACTCTGACTACGAGGCGACGCGCTGCTAAGCATCGCTTACCTTTGGTGCTGCTGCTCACGGAAAAAACCACGATTAACCAGCCGCGCACGCGGTATCAGCTGCGAACGTCGTCGACTACTGTTGGCCGAGCTAATTTGCAGATCGCTAAATGTCTCCTCACGTATGACGGCCAAGCTGCGCGAGCGACGTAAGCTGCACGATTCGCTGCCGAAGTCGTAGGCGATTGTTGTTGCTGTGGCGGTCGCGGTCGCGGTCGCCGTTGCTGTTTGCGCGGCTGCTGTCGTCACAATAGTCGATTCTGCTGTTGCCGGTGGCTGTGCCGGTGCCGGTGTTGCTGTTAATTGTGGCTGCTGCTGCTGCGACTGATGCTGCGTCTGCTGCTGCTGCTGCTGCTGATGATGATGCTGCTGCTGCTGCTGCTTTTGGTGCGTGTGATTGCTGTAGTCGTCGCCTAGTTGAGAATAACAAAAGTCAAGCTGTTGCATGCTTAGCTGCAAGTAATCGCAACGCTTCAATGAGCAGCGCTCAAGGTTGCCTGCGCAGTTGAGCATGCAAAAGCAAAGCACAACAATGGAACATTCCCTGACACTGTAGTCGCCCTCAGCGTCAGCCCCTTTAGTCAGCTGACAGCCACCCACTTACCTTGGAAATTGTTGCTGTTGTTGTTGTTGTTGTTCTTTTGGCTACTTTGGTTGCTTTGCTTTGCACGCGGCAAATCAGCTTCGATGTAGTGCTCAGCTTCCGGATCGAAACGCCAATAGAATTCGGCTATGTCGAGTGCGTCCTCCTCGCAGATGCGGTCTCGCTCGATGTGTGTGTAGTCCAGTGAACGCGCATTGCGCAATTGACGCGTCTGTGACCAGTGCGGCTGCTGCTGATCTAGATCCGCAGCTGTGCCGTAACAGCTTGTGGCTAGATCAAGATGTGAAATCGATTTGTTTGCGGTATGACGCCAGCCGGAGCCACGCGCCGGGCAACGAGGATCGTGTGCGTGAGCGTGATGCGTAGTCTCCGATGACAGGCGCACACGATCGACGTAGTTTTGTTGGTATGTAAAGTCTTTGGTCTTTCTGCAAATATATATATATTCAAGAGACAAACAAAATAACAAATTTTAATGCGCATATACAATACTTGGCCGTTTTCATTAGCTTAAAAGCCTTCGCATTACATCACACCTTTGCTTTATGTCTGCCATAAAAATTTATTGAAAATAAAAGTAATACGCCGCATTAAGCTGCATTTAACTTTTTATAATCCATTCAACATTGTGTTAATTTTATGTACGTGCCTGTAGCTGCGCTTCGATAGCGAAAATTCGTTTATGCGAGCAAACGCCTGCCTGGAGTCGGGTGAGCAATTATTAGACACAAACACTTATCTGACACTTGCCGCAGTCAAGTTAAGGCAACGCGCAGACGATTTCACTGGCGCACACTTGCAGTTAATTGAAGCGTAAAGCAGCCGACGCTTTGTGGGGTAACCAAAGTTAAGCTGCAAGCCAGACGGACTGACAGACAGACAGAGATATTTTTTTATTGAGTTGATGTTTTTGAAAGGATTATATAAGTCTGTGCATGGCAATGATATGTTTGAGTCGCACTGTGGGGGGACCGTGCTTTCGATGCCATTGACGCTATTGACATGCTCAAGGATTACCCATACGCAACGTATGTCAGCCAATATTGCCATGGTATATTTTATGTTGAGTGTTTAAGTGTGTTCGCTTGAAATGCTTTTATCGTTTAGCAAATTGCTAAGTGATTACTCGCATGCTGCCAATATGACTTGTTCCTAATGATAATGCATTTAGTAGAGCATAGAGTGTTTTTGTGTGTGTGCGGGGGCGGGGGCGGGTAAACATATGTGTAAGCCTTGGAAGTGGCGAGTGTGTGTGTGTGGGGGTATTTCGTTGACTAGCTCCTGTTGATATACTGTGCATTAGCGTAGTTCGAAAATCCCTATTCGCCATTTACCAAACATGAAGGATCATTGCACACCAGCCTTAAGCGCTCATTAAATCGTAAATATTTATTAGCTTTGTCGATGCTAATGTGATTTTTTACACGTTTATTTTTTCTTTTAACCGCTTCCTTCGCCTGTTTACTGCTACTCGCAAGTAAACTCAAATTTGTCCATTAAGCCGCAAGGTATTTTTCCTGTCATTTGTTCAGCAATTTGCATTGGCAACATTTGCATTGAAAGTTAAATTTGCAGCTTAACTTTTTTCTTTATTTTTTTGGTTTTTATTGACATTTTAACTAACCTAACCGGCGAAAGGTTTTGCTTACTTTTCCGGTATGCCAATTTGTTGCGACTTTTTGCATATAATGGCATCGCTTTAAAAGTTTTACAGTGTAATTTTTATGATAATTGTAACAGCGTCAGTGCTGGCAGTTTGCTGCTGGCTGAGGGCAACACACCGGCGACCTTAGTGGCTGATCTGCTTGACGTGAAGTATATATATGTATGCAGCTTATGTGTGTGTGGCTGCCTGTCGCTGCTTAAACTAAATCGCATACAACTAAACGGCATTACAATTGCAAATGTCCATAGCCAGCCACAACTGCAGCAATGTCGTTGAGACAATGGCATTGGCAGCTCAGCCTAAGCGTAGCTCTTGTCCTTTGGCGTCAGCATGGCTAACGTGGTGCTGTATAGCTGAATCATAGTCAGTGCCTTTGTTTGCTTGCCTGCCCTGCACATGCTGAAGCATGTGGCGCCGTTGCACTTTCTTTAAGTGAGTGCGCTCACATTTGCACACCTCTTCCCACAAGACGCCACGAGTCATTGGGTCTCTCTCTCTCTCGGTTGGTTCCGTTGCTACGAAGATTTACTGCTTATGTTGCGCTAAAATGGAAAACAAACGTCTTTTTCGTCTTCTTCTTCATCCTTTTTTTTTTTTTTTTTTTGTTTTGTTTATGGCCTGAGCAGTAGGGACCAGTAGCATGGCTGAGTCTGTTAGCACAATCGTTTATGTGTGTCCACCGCGTTTAAGTGTGGTTGGGGTCTGCTCGCTTATGCATTTATACCGTGCACACACTCCTGTACACTCCACAGAATCGTTAAGTAACGCCAAGCATTGGCTCGCAGTATATTATACACACATAAACATTGTGTGTCTGTTGAAAAAGTTGCTGCACATGGCAGTAGTTCATGCATAATGTGTTTCGTTTCGTTTTGCTTTTTAATGTCTTGCTTAAATGTTTTATAAAGACGTTGTTCTTTGGATTTATGCTGTTGGCATATGTACTTGAAGGTTAAACTTTTTGCCTTAATCCAAGCGAAGTGGGAATGCGCTGCTAAGTTGTTATAATTAGAACACATTAAACTTAGCATTGCTGGCAGTTATTGTGGAGTTGGCAGTACAAAGTTTTGACGCTTAAGGCGCTCAATTGCACTGAGTTGAACCATAAATAAATAAATTTCGGAATGGTGATCATTCAGCATAGCGATTGGCCGGGCATTTGCTGAATGAAAAACACAATAAAAGAACATAACGCAGCACATGTGCCCCTTAAAGTTTTTCGGCATTATTGTTAAATGGACTATGATGGTGCCAGAACTATGAGTGTTGGCTTCATTATTATCTCAACGAAAGAAGGCATTCGCATCCGCATCCGCAGTTCGACATATTTATTAAATTGTTTTTTGCCTGCACAGCTGCTCGCAAAGTTTCAGCTCTCAGCTAGCGGCAAAGTTATTCAAATTTAAGTTGGCGTTTAATGCTTTAAGTTTGTCGCCTACGCAAATGTTGGGGCAAGGTTGTAGGATATTTTAATTAAATCTTAATTAGTGCATTAACTTCCTTTCCATTGCTCTTTTTGTCAACTTCGTTAATGTCGCACTTAACTGCTGTCGTGCAAAAATTTCAAACTTGTGCCGCAGCGTCGACATTTGCTGCTGTAGGGTTTTTCCCTTTTTGCATGTTTTCTAATTTGTTCTGTTTTTTTTTTGTTCATTAAATTTTAGCCGCACATTTTGTGCAAAATTGGCAAAAACACTAACGCATCGCATTTTCACCGCACATACTCAACAGCGATATTTTATTTTTTGGGCTAGGCCGCCTCTGCCGGTTGACGGGAAATGAAAGTTTAATGATGGCATTTTGCAATGATATTTTAGGCAAAAACGAGGCACAACCTTTTTGTCATACTTAAATCATCATCACGTGCCTTTTGCATTTAAACTTATTTGTTTGAACATTAAAGCCTTAAAGTACTTAAATTAGTCACTTCTAATGACGCTGCTGACACTTAACCTTGAGGTTTACATTACGCGATAAAATCGCTCGTCTGTGTGCTTTAGAAAGTTTGGCCAATGAACCTGCTGTTGTGCCGGTGTTTTTTTTTTTTGTTCAGTTAATTGATAAATAAAATTTGAAAAGTCAGCTCTATAAACAAAACGCATTTTACGTAAAACTGAGATCAGCAGCAGATAATTTAAATTTCTGGCCAAAATTTATTGTATCAAAGTAAACACAAGAGCAAAGTTGTAAAGTAAAAAACCAAAAGATACAATATAAAATAATTTAATTACTTCGCTTGAATAAATAAAAACTTTCATATTTGCAAAACACTAAAAATAGAAAAAAAAAAAAAACACCAACAATAAACAAAAACACGCGCAAGATTCGAAAAGTTGCATGGCAACTCTAAATTAATTAACAAAAAACTGTAAAAAACATGCGAAAAAAATGAAATCCTAAATTTATAAAAAAAAATATTAAATCGTTAACACGAAAACAGCAAACAATATTAAAAAATTTAAAAAAAAAACATCGACTCATCATGTGCTCAAAACAATTGAACCATGTTTAGCATTGAACAAGATACGTTCTGTTGAATAAATTCATTCAAAAAAGTTTGAGATTTCCACTTCAAATGAGCAAGCGGCGGCGAGAGCCAGTGAAAAAGTCATGCCAAAAAATTATTTTTTTTTATTTATTTATTTTTTTATGTTTGTTGTTTTTGTTGTTTGTTTGCTAGCCAACTGTAAAAGCAGATGCGCAGCACGATTCAGAGCATATCACAGACTAAACAAAAAAAATTGAATGAATGCTAGAACTGCGGCTGCTCTGAGGCTGAGGCTAGTGACGACGTAGAGTGGCGAACGGCAACACATCGCACGAATGCAATCGAGCAGTTTTTAACAGCCAGTCTGTCAGTCAGTCGATTTTTATACCATTCATACATTGATGTACGCCTTGCGCGAAAAACTGCGATGCAGTGGAGGAAGGCATCGTTGACATTTCAAATGACATTTGAAAATTTGGCAATTTATGTTCATGTTCATGTCGATTACGTTGACGATGGCAACGGCAATAACAAAGGTGACAACAGAGAAGACGAATCACCCACTGGGACATGAGAACTAATGAAGCTTAAGGCAAGTGTAGACACAAACTGATAGACAGACAGGCAGACAGACAGGCACAATTGCTAAGCTGTCAGACAACAGCACGGAAGCTATTTGAGCAATACTTTTCCTAAACATTTTCAACTGTCAAATATTGTGCCAAGCAATTGAATTATTAAGCAGGCATATTCGCGCTGCAGCCTTGGCTAGGCAGCATATTGATTTCACATTGTGTGCGCCGCTCGTAAATAATATTATGCCAAATGACAATTGCCATTGCAACAGATTTTGGTAATTTATGTGACAGTTTGTCTGCGGTGCGGCAATTGTCACAATGTCTGAATAATGTTACATGCAGCGCCGCCAATAAGCGGCCAACTGCGGTTTGCGACTGATGCGGCAGCCACATACATATGTTCGTGTATGTGGTGACGTCTAAGGCCAACATGTGGCAAATGGGTTGCAGAGTTCACAGACACAGACAGCTGCTTCAGAACACAGGAAATTTCGCAATTAAGCATTAAACATAAGATAAACATTAAATTGTCTACTTTGGCTGGCACAGGCAAGGCAAACAAACAAAAGCAAAAGCAAATTGATTAATTGGCACTTTACCCTTAACGCGTCATAGCACAAATGCAAACAAGAAATTAGAGAAAACGCATGGCAGCTCATTGGCAACAACATTAATATGCTTAATTAGTGCAAACGCCTGCCGCATTTGGCCGCAAGCAGAACCCCAACATGAACCCCAGAAACCAATAACACACGAGAAAAACAAGCAAGGAGCGCATAAATTAATTATCACCATTGTCTATTAAAATAAATGATTGCGAAAATTCATTCAGTATTTTCATGTCTTACCTGTGAAAATGCCTCAATCGCAACTCTTGATGCCTGACAGCAGCTAACAAACAGAACTCATTAAGCCTAAGCCAAGCATACAAATCGAAATAATATATGTTGTTGTTGTTATTATTTTGCTTAATTGGTTGCTTCTGTGTGTGTGTGTCTTTTAAATTAGAGACAGTGAACGAATAACAATTTTTTCTGTCGAAAGTTGTCAAATGTGAATTTATTTGCTTGCACAGTGTTGTCGTTTTTTCTTGCACTCACGCATGCTTTGCCTTTATGCGACACTGTTTCGTCAGTAAATAATTTAAAAAAAAAAATAAATTAAAAGGAGCACATTTAAATTATGACGACACATAAACAAATTTTACGCCATATAATTTTCATTTATTTACTAGTTTTTTTTTTTTTTTCTTTTAATATTAACACATAAATGTTACACATTTAAAAAATGTTTTATTTTGTCGTTTTTATTGAAATAAATAGCCGCAGTAAGTAACGTTACTAAAACAAAAAATACACACGCTCAGCGTCACGGTCACGTCGCGTTGCCGATCGATGTTGCTCGCGCGTCTGCGTCTCGTACACGACTGAAACGCTGCTGCCAATGCTGAGCGTTGATCATAGGCGCACATGCGCCGCTGGCTTTGCTCGCGAGCAGCTCTGCGCTTAGACCACCTCACTTATGTAGTACAACTGAGGCCCCTGACTCTGTGGCTGGCTCTGTGTTTGAGTAACGAATTTCGATTTTTGTTTTTATTAGCAACCTTTTCTTTCGTTTCACGTTTTTATGTTTTGTTTTACTCTGCTTTTGTTATTATGTCTGACTGTCTGTCTGTCGGTCTGTCCGTGGCTGTGAACCTTTACATGCGACGCTTTCAACCACCGGCAGCAACAGGCAGCTTTGCGGTTTTAACAATTGCTCTGCCACACACATGTGCCCAACGGATGTGCTGCGGGGGCTGAGAGGCGACGAGGTTGCGCGTTGACTGCAAATGCTTGCGTTTACTTTGCCTGCACAGGTGTAAGGTTAATAAAATTACAGCGATTTCAAGTTACAAATTGTGTTTTATAACATTGTTTTTTTTTCTTTTTTTTTTGCTTTCTTTAGTATTCTGTAAACGTTGCTTTAGTTGTTGCTACTGTTGTTGTTGCTGTTAGTGTTATTTTCTTATTATATGTCATTTGAAGTTGTTGCTTTGTTTGCTGTGTGCGACTTTAATGAACTTTTCTGTTGCTTTTAATGCTGCGAATCTTGAATCAAAGTCACTTTCGTTTCAAGGTTTTGTGTGACTTTTGACTTGATTAGGTTTTTGTTTCATCCTATGCATGTGTGTGTGTGTGCCTGTGTGCGTGTGCATCGCTGGGAAATGGGTTTATCTTATGTGCACATCTCCTGGGTGGCAAACAGAATACTAAACATAACACAAATGTCATAAAAAACAAAACATATACATATGTATAAGCTATAAATCATTTGAGCGACAATAAAATGCGAATTTATCAAAACAAAAAAAAAAAAAAAAAACAAAAAAAAACAAAAGTCGCAGAGTTGTAAATTTAAGTCCACAGTAAATCAATTTTGTTAAAGTTGACAGCTTATGTTAACAATACAAAGATTCAGACATAAGTTTAAATCTGATTGCAAGCCACCCACCCACAAATGTTATTCATTTGTATTTAATGTATTTTTATATTAACACATAAAAGATAAGAGAATTCATGCAATTTTCACATATAAGAGGATTCACAAATAAAAGACTTCATTAGCGAAACGCAATAAAAAGAAAAATAAAATAAAATATAAATGAGTTAATTTGATGCGCAGCAATTGCGACAGCAAGAGAATAATATTTAAAGAAAGTCTCCCTCCACGCATTGCTCAAACAGTAAAAAAAAAAAAAAAATTAAATAAAATAAAAAACGAAAACAAGTAAAAACAAAACAGAGGTGTGGAAAAAGCTACCAAGTAAAAGCAACGAGAAGACACAAACAAAAAGGCATTGCGCGCTATTAAGCAAACAAGCGAACATCCACATGCGTCCCAAAGAGCGACCATAAATGCATAAAAGCATGAATAAGCAGCCACGTTTTGCATGTAGGTTGCCCGCCGCTGTTGCCTGCCAGCTGGTTGGTGGATTGGCGAAGTGTAGGTTAGATGTGGCTGCAGACGTATTGAAGTTGCATCATTTGCCAAGCCAAAGATCTTGGCACGCGCGTGCACCAAGCCCAGCACAGTTCAGATGTACGTACAAGTAGGTTGCGGTGAAAATATGCCACATGCATGCAAAATGAGTAGATGTGTTCGGGCTAAGTTGGGATCGGTTGTACACACACACACACACACACACACACAGAGAGAGAGCGGAGTGGCGTGACATGGCGCAAAAATATTATGCCAACGCAATAAATAATGTAATAATAATGCCACTGAGGCGGGCAAAAAACCAACTGTTGGTTGGATGGAGGAGGCAGAGGAGTCAGCGGCAGCGAAGACTAAGCCACCAAAGCGATAAACGCGCCAAGAGTTAAAAGCTGCAGATTAAACTCAAACAGTCGAAATAATGACCTTACGGCGGCTGAGCTGTATGCGTTAATTGAAACTGCCTTGTTTTGATCTTTTTGCCGTGTGGTTGCTGTTGCTTCATTACAAAATTGCTCATATTTCATTTTACTTAGCGTTTGAGTTTTATTTCGAAATTTTATGACATTTATGATTGTGACAACAAAACAAACCTCAGCCCGTACGGCAAGGTAAAGCAAAGCAAAACCAAAACAAAGCAACGGAAATGCGTGCAAGTGTGTGAAGTACGCCTGCTGACTGCTGACTGTTGACTGCTGCCTGCCACTGCTGCTAAGCGGAAGTTGAGTCATTCAGACGTGAATGCAGCGTGGAAAATTCTTTGTCAAAGTGAGCGAATGGAACGAGAGAGACAGACAACGTGTGAGCGTAACAGAATTGCAAAGAACGCTTTTGTGCGTAGATACGTTGAGTACGTCATTTAAGCCGGCTTAGGTACTTCACTAATGGCTCACTCTGCTCAGCTTTTAATAATTCACATGCATTCGTTTGGTCACCAAGCAACGCCAATTATACGCAGTCAAGCATTTAGAAAAAAAAAAATACAAAATACACATAAAAACAAAGCCCAACAAAATGAGTAAAAGAAATACCAAACAAAATGTTCAAACGAAAAAGAGTTGAAACGCAAATTACCAAGCAGCGAACCGTTCGACAACTGAGCCCACGCTCACATGTTCACACATACATACACACTTGGGTATATAAATAAACAGGCAGCCATGCGCGGTTCGATTGATGCGCGTCGCCGGCATTGTGTTCTAGTCCACTGTCGGTCCACTACATGTGCACCAGGCCACTTCTCACCGCTCAATATTAGCCAGCTCTGGCTGGTAGAATATTTTTTTGTTTGTTTCTGGTTTTCGCTTTGTTTTAGCATTTTGACATGATGCATGTAGAACCTTTCATGCGGGGTTTTGTGTTACGTATACAACATGTCTTGATCGTCGTCGTCGCCGCTTGCCGCTCTGCGCTTTGTATTTGGCGTATTTTCCATGCTCAGCCATTGGAACGCTTTGAGCGAAATGTTTTCTACGCTTGCTAGTTTATGTGAGTCAATTTTCTGCGCTTTTTGGTTTCTAAAAATTTTTGTAGCCAACAAAAGCATTTTTTAATAAAGTTATTGGTAAGCTTAGCCAACGGCCTGCGTCGACGTTTTTGCATTTTTTTCATTTTGCACAATTTCGTTAACTTATTTAAAATACATATTTTTGTGTGGTTTGCCTCAGGGTATTAAAAGTCGACAAATAACTATAGAAAAAAAATAAAGAAAAAGAGAAGAAACACAATACTATCGTATGCTGCCCAAATTGATATGAATAACGTTTGCATGGCGCGTCCATCAATTTCAATGTCGCTGCCAAAAGGCGGTAGTTGTGTAACGGCAAATGCGTGGGTAGCTGCGACATGCAAGTCTGTCAAAAATTTGCAGAAACAGGCAAAAGGAGCAGCTGCAATAATAAGAACAATAACAACATCATCATCAACAGAAAGTTAAAAGAAATGCACTTTGTGCACGAGCATGAGCACGTGACAGTGATGCTTGATGCTTGATGCGATTATGCACACCCTGACGCGTTCTCTTTCGGCTTCACTTTTACACTCTTGCTGCTGGAAGAGACTTATTTTGTAACGGTTTGCGGTTGTGGCATGTACGACGCGTAAGTCCTTGGGGAAATTTAAGCTTTTTTACATATACAGCTTACGTGAAACTGTGTATGCAGTTTTACTTTTTTGTTTTCTCTTGCATTTTCAAATAATATAATTCATACAGATTTAAATGAAATAAGTGAAAGAAATGCATAATATACATTTATTGCATATATTATAAGAGATAGCGAAACTTGTTTCTTGCCAAAATATGCATGCGGATTTATCTGCATTTGTTTGCTACATAAAATCTGCTTTATACAAAACCATGCACGCACAACAAAACATGAAAATCACAAAAATGCAATGCAAACAAAGAAAAATGCGAATAAAAAAAATTCAGACAACAAAGCATAAATAAACTAACGGCAGACGACTGCATGCGACGCAGACTGTGGCGTGGGTAGTTTGAGATTTATGTGCGAACAGCGTTTAAATAAAACACAAAATTGCGACAAAGCAATGGCTGCCCAGGGGTCCATTCCGCCTGTCGCTGCTACGCTGTGGCATTCTATCTCATATTCATATGTACATATGTATGCACATATAAATATACACACATGTCATTGGTCAGATTGACACACTACGTTGTGGTTTCTCAGGCGCAGCTTATGCCAACCAATGTTTTTCGTTTTGTGCATTTTTTATGTTAATGTAATGAAAGCTTCGGGGCTCAACGGAACGACATGTATTTACTGCTATGACTTTAATTTTCTATTTTTATGTGTGTACATTCGTTTTTGTAGTCGTACTCGAAGTTACCTGTGAAATAGTCAGCGTATGGCTTACGCATGCTTTTGTCTAATGACAGTCATTTTGCCTAGAGGCAATGCAGTCAGCATTCATATGTGCAGAGCTACCTGTCTTCCTGTCTGTTCAGCTGCCTGTACATTTGTGTAGCTTATATTAATGCATTCCATAAGCCACCCGCACTCGCATACACAACTAATATTTTTCGTTTCTTGATGGTGGCTCTTTATTGCGCTGTAAATGTGCTGCGTCAGTGCTGCTGCTAACTTACTTTAAATAATAAATACTAAACAAATCATCCTACACAAAAGCTGTCATAAGACGCGTTGCATTCATTGCCTGCCTGCATTTGCTGCTGGGCATTGTGCTGCGCAGAGGCTTAACCAGCACACGCAAATAGACCAGGAGGCAAAAGTTAATGTTGGCCAACATAGTTTAGTTGAAGCAGCGAAGAAGTGCACTCTGTGGCAAACTTGCAGCTGCTTACTGAATAAACCATTTAGCATAAAGTGAACAGGAATATGCATTAAAGTTTAGACAAGTTAGAGTTAGAGGTAAGGCAAGTGCAGTCGAAAGGCGCTGTACGGCGCTTAAGAAATGAAGGACAAAACAAATAAAAAAAGGAAGAAATTACATAACATATAAGCCAAACAGAGAGCACATGTTTAGATTTTAAAATAACATTTTGGATATTGTGTTGTTATTATTTGTAGCTATTTCCTTTGCCATGTGTAGCAATAGTGAAGCCAAGTTATACATACAAGTAAAAGTATTTGCTACCTTGCGCACAAAAGTATGCAATGTAATATTATAAATATTTGCTGTGTATTTCATTTCACTTAGCTGTTGCTGACGTTGTAGTTGCCGTAGCTGCCATTGCGTTTGATGCAAAAGTTCTGCATGCCTGCGCAATAATAAAATGAATGCCTGCAGCTTACATGCCGGTTGCCAATAAAGTGAAAATCCTGCTGCTTGATTGTAGCTCATATGTGTAATTTTGAACACTTTATTCAATCAATATACGATCGCTGGATTTGCCATTAAAGAAATTACATGACAACGTTATTTACATATTTTATTTATTGGATTTAAATTGCGCATTATTTATTTTGTAGCATTTAAGCGCTTTAAGTAATTACTTATAAAGCACAGCACAACAATTCGAATGCGCCAGCTTAGGAGTCTCTTAAGCAGACAATCCTTTTAGTACCGTAACATGATTCTTCTTTGAGAAAACTAATTTTCCTTTGTTGCTATTGAGACCGACAGGCTTGAACTAATTATGGCAATTCCCAAGTTGTGTTTCATCTTTTTTGTTTTTTAATCTTTGTTCTTTTGCTTTGTAAATTTTTCTTTTGGTTTTCTTTGTTCGTTTTACTTTTACTCTGCACTGGCACGTAGCACAGCACACAGCACATAGCATGCAGAGTCTTTCGTGCGTTGCCTGACTGCCTGCCTGGCTGCTTGGCTCCTTATTGCGTAGTCATGTGAATTTCGAACGCTTCATTTCTTCGCACAGTATTTCGTTCATTTCCTTTTAACTTGCACACACAGTTTTTGCCGCCACTTCTGCTTATGATCGCTTCATCGCTTTAAGCCTGTACAGGAGAAATGGTTTTCGTTCTTATGCTGATTTGTAGGTTGTGCAATTTATTGTGAAATATTAAGCAATAAGCCACAGCGGTTTTTGGTCCGCCACTGCGACGGTACTTGTGCTGAGTACAGCGGCAATAAAAATGCTTATTTATTTGTAACTTTTGATATTTGCCTTTGCTATATTTTGATATTATTTTTTGTTTTTTCTTTTTCATTTTTACAATAAAATGCACTTAACTCTTTGCCTAATTTGCAAAAATGTCCAGTACTGTGCATAAATAAATTGCGCAAAAGTTATTTGCTCAGAGAGCAACATTGCTGTCATCGTTAGTCGGCATTTTGTGCAGAAAATTAAGTTTAAAACTTTTTGCAATTTGAACTATGCAAAAGTACTATTGAAAATTTCTTGATGAAATAATGGCCAAGAGGCGTGTTGCCGTTGGAGGCTTTCAGAGTTGCATGCGGTTCAGTGCGTGCTGCTCTAACTGATTATTGTGTATACGTATTATAGTTCCTGTGTGCCCTGATCCAAGAATTTTGAATAATTTTTTATTGTTATGTGTCACCAAAAGTTTTTAACGAGCTGCGTTTGTTCAGGACAGAGCAATACTTAGGCAAATGTATGTATATGTAAATGAATAAATCTATTCAAAATACATTTGAATTATTTAAATAAATGCCATAACTTAAATTTTATCCTTTTCTTGTTCTTCTCATTGCAGGTAAGATTTATGCTGACACACGCTCGTATAAATAATACGCTCGGTAAGCTTGCTATGCATATATGTATGTATACACTCGTGTATCAGTTATGTATTCCGACTAAAAGATAAGATAAATAACCAAGCATAATAAAAGGTGTTGGGCTCGTTTCGTACTATGTTGTATATTGTATAAGCTAATATGTTTGCGGATCCTACCTTTCTATCCAACTCATTTACACATGTCTTAATGCATTCAAATTTAAGACATTTTTATGGCTATTTCAATAAAGAAGAGGAAATGTGAATGTGAACGTGAACGTGACTAACTTTATTCTTAACCATTTGTCAACTCATATACACGTATCTAACGAGCTGTGGGTGTATGTTCACACGTCACACTGCATCCGCATCACACACGTACTAATATTTGCAACTCATTGCGTACTCATTGCTAGACAACAACAATTCACATGGGCATTTTCAATTGCCATTGGTACAGGAACTCCTCGTTATGCTGTTAAACATAAAGCGGCATTTATTTGTCATTTTCCAATGTCGTCAAAACAATCAATCGCCTTCTTTTTTCACTTAACATTCTGTCAATGGCGATAAACAAAAACATAAAAGAAAAAAAAAATAAATATAAATAAAGCAGAAGCTACGTTGACTGTTCGACACGAATGCTCACATTTGCAGCAGACACTAACGCCTATTTGTAGGCTACAAAAAAGCAGAAAGAAAATGAAATAACGAAATAAAAAAAAGTTGTTGAATGGGCGTACAAATGAAAATAAAAGCTGTCGTAACAACTCAATTTTGCGAACGCCAGCTGCTGACAACGTTATGCATGCCAATGCGCCGAGGGAACTCAGATACAGTCATGGTCACACCTACAGATACAGGACCATGTACAGGCACACCGGTACAGGTGCGACAGCGTTAATGGAGACGAAACAGAAAAAAGAAGTGACATATCAGAAAGAGATTGAAAAAGCGTCAACGAATTTTCTATGATTTTATGCTACTAGCGCTCGCGCAGCAATGCAAATATTGTATTTGCAAGTCGAATGGGACAACAACAAGGTTCGCAGCATCCACGACAATATCATGATGATGATCAACATCAACGACGTCATCATCATCATTGTCGTCGTCGTCGTCGTCGTTTTTGTTGGCAAACCTTGTGCAGTTTTTACGCGCCAAGGCCTGGCTCTGTCTAAGCGCTGTAGCCTGGCAACGCCGCCATCAATGCCAGCCAATCGGAATTTTCAGTTCAGTGCACTACAGACATAGCGGCGCAGTTGTTTAGTTTAACTCTAGACTGTCAGGATTTTGCATTAATGTATATAACAGAGTTGTCGTTTTTTGCGTTTTATTTGTCTCTCCCATTGCGTTTGAGTTTCGGTTGCCTCATGTTTTCCATCTATTTGCACAAGTTTAATTGCCTGGCTGCAAGCGACTGCAAATTAATTGCTTTGAGTTTGTTAGGATGCTTTTTTTTTTGTTTGCTCGCAGATTGCCAAAGCAATTTAGTCTATAGACGGCGACGGCAGTATAAATATGTAATTCAATAAATGTAATTTGCTAACGATTTTTACTGAATCCGAGCTGGTGAAATTGTAGAACTTCATGTCTGCAAAGTTTCATCTAGCAGACTTACAACTGATTAGTTCAGATTTGGTTGGTTTAGCTGCTTTGGCAACGAAGATTTATCGGGAAAAAATTGTGTGCAAATGGAAAAGGGCGTACTGCGCATTTTAGCAAAGCAGCCAAGCAAAAGCAACTCACAGTTGCGTTTAATTATTTTCACGCTCCCAGCAGAACTCGTGAGTTTGCCATTGGACTTGAATTTAATTACATTGGTTTTTTTTGCGCTTTTCTGCGTGCGAATAGAAAAAATAAAAAGGAAAAACTTTTAGCTTATTTTAGGGTATTCTGCTGCATGAACCCAACAAAGGAAACAAAAGAATCGTTAAACTTTAACAAAGAAAATGGCCGACAGCTTAAAAATAACCAAAGTGTTACAAAGCCAAAAAAAAGCTAATAAAAAAGATATAAGACATCACATAAACTTATGTCAGACACATTGTGCCATTGTTTGTAGTTTTTATTGCAATTTATCCGTTGGAAAGTTACTTGCAAGACAAAACAAAAAGAACCTTCGTGTTTATTTTTTTATAAATTTTTTTTTTTAACCTACTGTCGCACAAAGTTGTAATGCTGTTTGCCTGCTGCTGCAGACATTGGAGGATTAAGTGTATAAATGGTGTAGACAGATAAACTCCTGCTGAAAAATATTTGTTTTTAATTCTTTAATGCATCAACTGTCGTTAAGGGAGTTATTCGCATTGAGTGCTTAAATCAAAGTTACAATTTAAACCTCAAAACTCACAACGATGAAGACGACAGCGCAAAAACTTAGTTAAGTTGGTCTTTGCGCTCTGAACTTTAAGCAAAGAGTAAGTGGCGTGCACTTGAATAAAATGTGCGAGTATTTCTGCAAAGTGACAACGTCAACTTAGCATACGCGCAACTATTGTAGTTTTACACATTGCTGGTCATTTAACAGCATTGCGCAAACGCCATATTGGCAAATGGCTTTTATTGCTGCTGCTGCTGATGTTGCTGCTGCGAACCCTTTCGCAGCCACTTATGACTATTACAGTGGCACGCATCTGTTTTATTGACATTGTCGACTTTTGTCGACAGACGCTTAATAAAATTCGGTTTATTTCTGGGTCGGAACTTACCGCTTGTCCTTGTGTTGCTGCTGTCGCGTTTGTGTCGTTCGAAAGTAACCGTTGCCCATCGTGCCGCCATAGCAGAGACTGTGACTCTGTCCGGATCCTATTTTGAATAACAAAATTGTACAACAGCGTCAAATGCTGAAAACGCTTCTGCCTTTCGGTAGCTGCCCCCTGCCAATTGCTGCAATTAATAAATAGATAATGTTGTTTATATTTTATTTCGTATTTTGGCCAATTAATTAAAAAGACGTTTGTTTGTTCCATGCAGTAATTAATTAAAGTGTGCTTAAAAGTTGTAAAACTCATTTGTGAGTCGTATGCCGGTGTGTGTGTGTGTGCTTCCATTGTGTGGCTGGTGTACCGCGTGCTGACTCTCTAAGTGCATGTAATGAGCGTAAACAGCAGAAAAAGTCAACATCCGGCCATGCCAACTGAAGTGAAGTGAAGCTCGGCAAACATGCTGGGGTTCACTAAAACGTGTCAAGAAAAAGTATAAGTAGGGTCTTAGCTTGTGATGTCTGGCATTTGCCTGTGATGCTTGTTTGTGTGCCATGAGTTGTGTGTGTGTGAGTTTGTATTGCGCATTGCGCTTTTTTGTGGCATTGCACACTTTTAAAGTTGAAAATGCACAAAGTCGAAGCTAGTTTTGCTGCATAAGTTTTGCTTTTTGTTTTATATTTTTTCTTTGCTCGCTTTATCAAGCAAAAAACTAACAACGTTGAAGACATCTTTTTTTTGCCAGCTTGCACTTGAAAAACTGATAACAGAATAAAGCAAACTTATGTGGCAAGAAAACGGATTTATTAGACACAAGTGTCATGTGTTTGCAGCCAAAAGGCGACAAACAAGAAAGAAAAACATAAACTTTTCCTGTGTTTGTGGTGTCTTATAGAAAATTGAATAAAACATAAACAGATAAAGTAAAAGAATAATATAAACAAAAATATAACAGCTGCCAAAAGTTATTTGCACACATGCTTCTTGACGATTGTCTTTCACCTATGCAACACTTAAACTTTACGATGCCTTTGTGCGCGGCGCTCTGCTCACTCTGCTACAGTTTGTACAATATGCCTACGCGACTTGATTTCATTTTCGCTCGCCGTTCTTTCCTTTATTTCACCTTATTATAAATTTCAGTTTGTGTGCGCGCGCAAACTTCGCACAAATATTAAACTATAAACGAGCTCAAGGCAAACAGGAACGACGAAAATAGTGCGGCACATGTACAGGATAATGTAAACACGCAAATGCAGACTACTCAGACTGTAGCGCAGACAAATTTACAACGTACATAGAGCGCAGCTAAAATATTAAAAGCCTAAGCAAGCAAGCCGCAACAAGAGCAGCAACAGCAAAACGGCAACAGCAAAAATTGGAAAATGGCGAATAAAACAAAAACAAAGAGAAAAGAACAAAGAGCAAAGAATTCGCCACGAAAAGTAAAATAAAGTAGAGCAGGAAGCTGACACGGAGTAAAGCTTATAAAGTCGCATCAAGGCAAGTCAAACCGAGTCAGTGAGGCAATGGCTTGGCCTGGCCCAGTGCCGCACAAGGCTAACAACTTGCTCGGTGTCTGGTTAGGTATGCTACGGCAGCAATGATGAGGCAGCAGCGCAAAACAATGCTGAAAATCGTGGAGCCGAAGGTTGTTGGCCAAAGTGAGCGAAGGCGTAAAGAAAGCATCAACTGACTTGCCTTTAATATGCATATACGCAGCAACTTTTTCTTCTTCTTTGCTTCTTTTATTTTTTTCTTAATTTCGGATTTATTTAAGTTTGCTGTCGTAAGAAAAATATTTTAAACACGACAGGTGGCATATTTCATGAACACTGTGATAAAGCACATTTAAAGAGGAAAATTGAAAGAAAAGAGTTTTCTTATATGCAAGGTTATTTTTATTTGTTTTATTTTTTAATAATTTGTATGCACAGTACAGCGCTGAAGACTTGGTCTTAAAAATTTTCATTCAACCCAACAGAAACTACTCAACGTTCGAAAGTATGCTATGATTTTTTCCTCTTTATTTTGTATTAGTATGCCAAGTGACTGCGCAGACATAAACGAGAACACAACAAAGAAACACGAAACAAATTTAACTAAGGAAAGCTCTTTCAAAAACGAAAACCATACTTGATTTATTTTGTGTATAAGTAGGCAAGTTTAGTTTTATTTATTTTATGCCTGTTGAGTAAAACTTTATATATTTTTTTTTATTTGCGCAATACAAGTACATCATTTATTTATTGCGAATTGTTCATTTCGAAAATACACGACCAACGATTTAATCAGGGCTGATATTTATTACCCTTGAGACTAAAAACATATCGTTGTATATTGAATTTGTGTTTGGCTGCGTGTCCTGTCCGTGTCGTGCAGCAGAAAAGTCAATTTAAATTTTCTATTTAAAATCCAATGGAATATTTTAGCCACTATTAATTAAAATTTGCTTTCATTATTATGCGTTGGCAGGTTGTTGTTTATTATTTTGCCTAATATTGTTCAAAAATCTGTTGTTGTTTTCAAACTCGATGCTTGCTAATCCGCTTAGTGGCAAAAAGTCCATTGGCTGCAAAACACTTCACAAGCAGCGAACAAACAACAACATTGCACTGTACAGTGTCAGTCGAGGTTTCTTGTAAATCGTAAGTGCTTTATAAGCGCCTGCATGCCTGTTTTCGATTAAAGTGTCAATCTTGACTATGTCTGACAAGCAAGTAAGTGGCGCCATGTCCGGTGCGTGGGTTTCGATTTACCGCTGACATTCCACGGCGACAGTGGGTCGATGCCTTGTCAATTGTGCGCTGTGTGGGAAGTGTTAATAACAACGGAAAATATAATAATCACATAAAATTCATTTTTACGATAGCGCATAAACATTTATGCGCACAAAAGGAACGTGTACAACAGCCTCGGCCATCCTGTTTGGTTTTGTTGAGTTTCCTTTTTCTGTTTCGGTTTTCCTACTCTTTTTTGTGATTTTGTTTTATGCAATATTTAAAATATGGCAAAGCAGCAAACGTTGACGCACCTTCAATTTGGATGCCCCACTTTTTGCTCTGTGGCCTGCAGTGCACAGCAAAGTGTTTTGTGTTAACTACATTTTGGCTTTTATGATTTCGTCATTCGTGGTGCGTAGCATATGCCGCTATGCGATATATTTTTTTTTTTTATTTTTTTTTTTTGTGTTTTGTTTTTTATTTGTACTCTCAGCTACACGTGACTGGCGCTTTTGTGCGTGAACGTCTTTTTATATTTTACTATACATTTCCCAAGCTCTTTTTAACATTTCTTGCATGCCTTTGGATTGTTGTTGATATTTTATTTGACGCTTTTCTAGCATTTTTATTATTCAAGAAAATTCTTATTTAAGTTTATTTTTGCTTTTTTTTTCTAACATTTCGCATGCATATTATTTAACTCAAACTAAAGGTAAAAGGCACAGCACTTGACTGCAACTGAGCCTTTGCTTTGTTTTCTTTTATGTTTTATGTTTTCCTTTTCTATTTTTCTTCTTTTTATTATGCTCTGTTAACAAGCATGAATAGCACAATTTTGCATAGAAATTCATCTGTAAAACACTTTTTGCACCCTTTTCCTTTAAAATTTTTGGTTAACTATCCACAAGCATTGTGACACTTCATGCATTTCCGCTTTCTGTCCTGACACTTCCGTTGTGACGTGCGCTTCCTGTTTGTATTTGATTGTTGTTTGCTTTTTAATGCATTATGCAGAAAAACACACATAATTTACACATTTAACAATTCGAACACAAAATTTAAATACAAAATCAACTAAACAAACAAACAAAAAAAAAAAATCCAACAACAAACTATAAAAAAATTCTCTACTCCAAAATTTTTTCAAAATTATACCAACAAACAACAACAAAAACTACAACGTACTGTACAACAAAAACAACAACAACCACTTCGACTACAACTATTTGCACACAATCATCATCCTCATCATCGCCCCAAACTTGTTGCCTCCGCAAAGCCGCGCTGCCCGCTGATCTCGAACGCTTAAAGTTAAATGAGCTGAAGGAGCTGCTGCGTGCACGCGATTTACCGCTCGCAGGCAAAAAAGATGTTTTAATCAAGCGTTTGAATAATTACACGCAAATGCAAATGCGTGAAAAAGAAGCTGAAGCACAAGTGAAAGAGGAAGACAGCACTGACGATGACAAAGCAAAAAATGCGCATAACAAACATCATCATAAGGAGAATAAGGTTAATGCCGACGAAGCTGAGTCAAATGCGTCGAAAGGTGTGTCAGCGACAGACGCAGCAGCCACGACGTCAGCAGCGGCGGCGACAATGGCGTCAGACAGCCACAACGCAGCCATAATACGGCACAATTTGTCGCAAACAGCGCAGCCAAATGAACAAAAGACCTTGGCAAACACAATAAAAGCTGACAAGCAACGAGCAAATCATCGAACACCATTGTCCACATCTGCGTTCTCATCGTCCACGTCGTCGTCGACGTTTGCGTCTGCGTTGACATCGATGTCGTCCTCGTCCTCGTCGTCGTCATCTTCGAAGAGTAATAAAAATGGTATGTAATGCGCGAATCAGTCAGGTGCAAAAGTGTATGCATATGCGTTTGTGCAGGAAGCAAATGCTTTGCATCATTTATTAGGATGTAAAACGTGTACTGTGATGTGCAGTAATGTGCCATGCTGTACTGTTTTGTTCTTTGCTGAGCTGAACTGAACTGAGCTGAGGGTTATGCTGCGCTGCATTACGTAGATTGCTTGCGCTGGGCGGCGACGGCGGCAGCATAACAAAGGGCAGCAGTTTGCTGTGTTTGCGTGAGTACGTTTCTTCGCCTGCAGCAATCAGCAGGATTTAGTGTATTTCTTTTATTTGTACTTTTATCTTTTGTGCTTATGTGATTAATAACCTGGTGTGAGGTGTACATATGTGTACATACGTGAAACTGTATATGAGATCGGCCACAACTTACCGCGCTGCACTACACGTCGCTCTGTTGGCGTTGCCTGCTTTTAGGCGCGCTCTGCTGTTATGCTGTTATTATGAAAAGCTTGTTTATAGTAAATTTAACACTTTTTATTATTGCACATAACGCAACAAAACAATTTCAGTTAAATAAGCAACAGTTTAATTTATTATTTGCCCATCGGTTTCGCTCGCTATGCGCATGGCATGCCAAAAACAAGGCAGCTTAATTTTGATTTATAATTGCATTTCATGCACATGTAAATGGCAAAAAAAAAAAATGTAACAAAATAAAAGAAGAAGCAGAAAACAAAGACATTAAAACACATTTGGCAAATAAAGCGAAAAATCCATGAATATGCATATGTGTATAATACGTTATATATATATATATGTACATATATGTATATCGTGTATGTTATGTTACATGTATAAAAAATCAATCCGAATTTTTAATTAGCAAACACAAACCGCGCTTAGGTTGAAAATTACCGTAATGTGTAAAGTGTGTGTATATTATTGCCTTCACAACTCAACTTACACAACGAACCGCCCAACAAGTGTTGCGCGCACTAAAATTTTAATAATAATAAAACGCAGTAAATTTAAATAAAATTTAATTGCGAGCACGCGTCGAACTAACAAACTCCATGGTAGACACGGCATCAAACAAGCGCCAAAACAGGCCGCGTTAGTGTTTACATGCTGTAGGCGGGCAGCCATAAAGAGGGGGACCAGTGGGTGGTGGGAAAGAGGGGGCAGAGCACAGTGGAATGTGTGCGCAGTAACTGGGGACCAAGCCAACGCTTTCTACGTGCACTTCCGCTTTACGTGCGCGCCACTGTGGCCTCGTTTCGTGTGATAACATACAAAAGCGTATCCTGGCACACACAAAGCACATACTGCGCACACTCTTTGTAGTATACCTGCATGGCATACACAGGTGCATATGCGAGCATGTGTGTATTGTATATGAAGCAGCGCGTAAAATAAAAGTATTTGTGTGCGCGCTCGCATGGCACCTATGCTCCGGGCAATTGTTGTTGCCTTTATACGCGGAAAGTGCCTATTAAGTTTTGACAAAAACCGTGGCAGACCTGCGCGCTGGCTGCGCCTAATAGAAAAACTAAGCCAGTCAATTGTGTAGGCTGAAAATTGTAGGCAGCAATAACAACAACATAGGCAGGAGGAAGGGTAAACATAAAACAAGCAAGAAAGGTCATAAAAATAGAAGCTTAACTTAACTACAGGATTATATAGTATGCCATAATCAATGTTAGCCATGTGGCTTAACTCAGAAGTTTGTTGTGCGCCGGAAAAAACAAATACCATTTGCAAAGTTTCTAACTGAAGTCGACGAAATATGTCGAATCGTAGAGTTTTGTAAACAAACTTGCTGCTTATTTTTGTTTTTTTTTTTTTTAGTTTGTCCAATTTGTTCACCCACAAATGAAAAAAGTTCAAATATGAAAGTGAAAAATGGTTACCGAATTAAAAAAGTTGAGGTTGCGTGTAATGTGGACGAGGTAAGCTGGCTGGAGTTACCTGAACGGTACATTTCATTAATACTTGTTTGTGTAGCATAACACTTTTTCGTTTTAATTAGTTAGGGAATAAGCCTGGAGTCACGTGAAAAGTTTGTTAGGATACACGCAAACCTTCAGCGAAAAAGCCAAATGATTTTGTTAGAACTTTAATACTCAAAATGATTGCAATAAGTTGTGCATATTTATGCTCGTGCATATTTATGCTCCTGGCTGTATAAGGCAATGAAGGCATAACTAATTAGTTGCTTTAACTGCTTGTACAACAGCTTAGAACGCGTGTCTGACAGTTGCCTTTTGCTGGCTAAAGAAAGCGGAAGCCTGTCTGAGACCTGGGCAGTTAGTAGTGACCCAGATCCTTAGTAGCTCAATGCTATTAGTAGGAAAATGTTTACTTATTTTAACAGTCCTAAAGACGTTTATTTTATTCATGTTCTTTTATCATTTTTTGTTTTTTCTTAACACAAAAAAAAAACCAATCAAATTTATTTTATTTAACGAAGTCGTTTGAAACCAATTTAATTTTATTAGCTCTCAGAGCGTAAGCATGAACACGGCTTCGTTATTTGTCACTTATTTGTCATATTAATTTATGGGCACAGATTTTGTGCGCCATACTGTTAACATTTTAGGGCCCCCTAGCTCATGGTTTGACTTTTGTGTGGACTGCACTGGCACTCGCAGAACAAATTAGCTCATGAAGCTGTGTTTTTTTGTATTTTGTATTTTTTTTACTATTTGGCTTTATTATATTTTGATTTATGTTTTTATGCATTTCTTCTTTTGGCTTTTGATAATTTTTTTTAAACAACACGATATTTTTCTATTCTTTATTACTTAAATATAAATTATGTAAATATTTTTCTCAGCAATTACAATTATTTCCGCAATCTTTGCTTGCATTTATCATTTTTTATTATTTAAATTTATTCAAATGAAGTAAAGAAGAACGCTTATTAAATTTTTGTATTTTTCAATTGCTTTTCAAATTATCTTTGTACACAAACGATTCTAGTATTTTACTTTTTGTTGCTTACTTGTTTTGTAATTATTTTGATTATTTTTAGACTTTAAAATATACATACGTATATAAATATATTTTTTTTATTTTCTTGCAAAACCGATTACATGAAAAATTTCAACGTAAAAAATTCTTTTTATAAAACAACAAACGATGTTTAAAAACACAAACGCAACAGCAAATCTGCGAATAGAAACTGAATACCGAACAAACGTTCAATCGCACGTTGGAACGTCTGCAAGCGCGAAAATCTGAAAGTTAACTAAAAGCTAAACCCATCGATAGACGCCGAAGTACGGCATGTGCAATAATATTAAAAGAAAAAGAAAAGATTATTAATACTGCTATGAAATAAAGTAAAGAAAATGCATGCTCATTGTAAAATAAAATCTATGAAAATCCCAAAAAACCAAAGTGCATGAAAATAATAATCAACACACACGGCATGGCATAGACAACAGGCGTCGTCGGCGTCAGACTTCACTCGCACGCGCAGTCAGTCCGACGCAGTCGTCGCTGGTTATCGGCGGCGTTGGCGCGCATGTGCAGTTGGCACTAGTTACCTACATCCACTGCGCGGCCCATGTGGCTGCCGCTCGCTGTCTTTAGCCACTATTACAGTCTGACAGTCGGCGACTAGACACGATAACGCGCTTATGAAGCATTAAAGAAATTTCATTTACAAGCAGCGCCAGCCACAGCCACTCGAGAGAAATGTAAGCCAACAGAACTTGGCGTGTTGCATTTTGTTTATTTCGCTGCTTCTTTTTTAATAGTCTTCTTCTTCGGTTTTCTCGAGCAGTTGCTTTTGTGTTGCATGCAATTAATACGTCATGGCTTCATAAATCACATAAAAATTAACACACACCATTGAAGTGAAAACTCGCGACTAGTATGTGTGCGTGCTTGTGTGTGTGTGTGTGTCTGAGTGTGAGTATGCAGCATAAATCGGAGCAACACAGGCTAGGGCAGCTGCCTGCGACTGTTGCTGTTCAGCGTGCTTGGCGTTGGTTTGTTGTGATCGCGGCGACTGCGACTCTTGCTGCGTTTATTGACTTTGTTTAGCAAATTTTTACTATATATTAAGATTATTGTTATTTGCGCATCTTTGAAAGCGTGTGGGCGCTTGGGTAGCATGTGTAAGTTATCCAAATCAAACAATAACAAAACACATAAACAAAAAATAATTAAAAAATCTGACGATTGTAAGCCAACGCAAGAAGACGCTTAAATAAAAACGAAATAAATTATTGTTTAAATGAATTTTCACGCTTGGCGGCGCAATTGGCACGTTTAACTGCATTTTCTAGAATTGTTTGCAATATACAAAATTAATTTTTTTTCTTTAACTATGGCAGAGTCAGAAAAAACAAAAATAAAAATATTTTCAGCATAAAACATTAACAACATCAAAAAAAAAACATCAAAGCCAGCCAAAGCTTAAAGAAAATATAAAATAAAAGGAAATAAGAGTGAAAAATAACAACAGCGAAAACTTATTGGCTTATTGGGGGCAAAATGTTTGGCCTAGGTTCAGTAAAACTTTTACTTTGCCAAAATGCATATTAAGTTTAACTAAACCGTATACGGCTTAACCTTACTTTCGTTTGCTTATCACATTCAACAGACGGCGAGGTAACCGTTTGCTATGTGCAGGGCATACCCAATGTCACCGTTCCGCTGCCAAGTCGGAATGAGAAATGCCGGTTTACGCTGAAGCCAATCTCACACAATGTCGGTGATTTCATTGACATGCTGAAGATCGAAGATCGTGGCATCGACCGAGCTACCATTCTGAATAAGGATGGTGTGCGTATAGCATCGACATGCACCATAGAATCGCTGATGGATGAGAGTTTCTGGTGAGCGAGTCCAACTACGTACAGCTTCCAAAGCTTTGCTAATTGAGGTATTTTGCATAGGTTACAAATAAATGATAAGAAGTACGAAGTGCATCCACCGGAACGTGAAACACTGAGGCTGGAACAAATGGACAAAGTGAGCGATGTGAAAAGAGTTATAGCGCAAGTGAGTACAAAATAAGCACTTAGAGATTGAATCATACCCAATGCCTTTTGTATTTTTTTGAACGCAGTTGTACGAAGCCTACAATGTGGGTGAATATCAAACACAGAAGAGCGCGGAGCTGGCCAAAAAATTAGAAGAAATACAATTTGAACTGCAGCCACTGGAGCAGGTGAGCCAAAAAAATTGGCTTTTAATTCAATTAACTGATTGATTCGATTCTGTCGCTTAGAAAAAAGTCGAACTGACAGTGCAAGCGGCGCGTAAAACCAACATTATGACCTGGGTGGGTCTTGGCCTGATGTCGGTGCAATTTGGCATATTGGCGCGTCTGACATGGTGGGAGTACTCTTGGGATATTATGGAGCCTGTTACCTATTTTGTTACCTACGGCACGACAATGGCCATGTACGCCTACTATTGTATAACAAAGCAGGTATGTGTGTGTGTGTGTGTGTGCAAATTACACTCTGATTCGCAAACAATCAATTCAACACTCAACCTTGTCTTTTCCCCCACATCTGTCACAGGAGTACGTTATGCCGGATGTAAAAAATCGAGAGTTCGTGCTGTCAATCTACAAGAATGCCAAAAAACACAATTTCGATATTGAAAACTATAACCGCCTGAAGCGTAAAGCGGCCGAAATCGAATACGATCTGACACGCATCAGTGATCCGCTCAACATGCAACTGCCACCGCACGTGGCCCGCGCTCAACTGGCGCCACCGGTGCCGAGCGGCACTAAAGGCGTCGACAACATTCGAGTGTCGAATGTCAAAGAAGACAAAGATTTGTTTAGAATATCACTACCATTTTTGAGCAAGTCCAAGAAAGATGCCTAAGAGTACTTAAGAATTGTGGTTTTGTAGACCAGTGAAATCCTAAGAAATGAATCACTCATATATCATTTACTAGCTTCTCAATCCCCTTGTGTTGTACATATGATGCAACTGGCTAAGTGGCTGGGGGATAAATGTAATTTTAGTTTAATTTCGGTTTGTTACCTCTTCGATGTTAATGTATTTAAATTTAGCTTTAATTTTGCGCAACTGTTTGTGTATTTAAAGTACGAAGTATAGTTTATTTTTTTTGTTTTCCTGTGAAAATTTATTTGTTGACAAATATGACAAAAATGTTATGTTAAATCTTATAAGGAAGCGGCATCTGCTCGCATGTGCAAACAAATCAGACAACAAATTTGACATCGTGTATGGAAAAAATTCTAGTGAAATATAATATTTATTTGTTTTTCATTTGTTTTTTTTTTTTATTTTGTTTATCCAAAAAACTTACTAAATCAAAAAAAGTAAATGTCAGACAAACAGCCTATGGAAATTTACAGCGAATTGTCTGCCTGCATAATTGAGACCTCTTATTGGTTAAGTACTGGTCTGGTCTAGTTCCTGCCTAAATTCTTGCCAAGCGTAGACACCGCTTCGTTACATACGACTTATATTCCCTATATCTTCTTTCACTCTTTTTTTTACAATTTTGTTCTTTTCGGAATTTTTTTTGTTACTTATAATTTTTATGTCGTTTCTTACTATTTTGTTTCAGCGTTAAAATTATCACATTAGTCTTGTCTGTCTGCCCTGCCGTTTTTGGCATGTGTATCAGTTTGGTTTGTGTATACCTATATGCGCTGGTTTATAGGAAATTACATACTTTTAACAGAATCTTACATACAAGCTAGGCCAGATCTCGGCACGAGATTTTGCTACAGCGCCAAATCAGTTTTACCCATATTGGCATTCTGCCAGCATCATGTCTGCATGTCATACACATCGCAACCAAATATGTAATAAGAAACATACATATACATATATTAAATTTAACTAACAATTTTGTATATAACAAAACTATAGGCAAAAGAATCCAAAGATTCTCAGCATCAAAAGTTACAACGTACATACACTTCCTAAGCTTTAAAAACTTAAAAACAATTTGTATATAAAAAGCACCAACTAATTCATTAAGATTTTTTTAACAGTTAAAATTCGTAGTTAGACATTACTTAAGTAATAAAACTCACAAACATTAAATAATATTTTAAATATAATGAATTAATTAATTATATAGTTAAAGAAGAACTCGACGATTCCATGCACCCTACACACTCAATATGTGGTGTATTTAGGCATATATATGTAAATATATATAACTGCTGTGTTTCATGACAACGTAAAAACGTAATATTAATATAAAATATTCAATGAATAAAAGGAAACTAACCGATTAAAAATTAGGCAAAAGACGCGCATACAACATCCTGTAGATACTTTTTGCCAGTATTAGCGCTGCTTTGCATAAAGACAAATTTACAGCTTTCCTAAACAACATTTAGTTAGAATCGAAATGGTTGTGTTTAAATAAAACAGAATATATATATAAATAATATTTAATAATTTTGCATAATGCTTTATCTTATTTACAAATAACCTTAATGCAACAAAACTAAAAACAAATGCTTTACACTTAATTCCTAATTGCACAAAAATAAAAACGTCACAAAACAAACTTAACTTTTTAACTACTATGCCTAAGCTTGGATGTTATTACCTATTATATACTATGCAAAAATATATATTTAAACATTAAAGAGAAAATGAAAATCAACAACTTTGTGATTAAATTTTAAATTATGAACTTTTTGTACAAACTACAACAAAAATTGATAAAGAATCCAAACTGAACCTTTTTACCTTTAAATATTTAATACTAAGTTTTTTTTACAAGTTAACTTCCTCTGCTGCCTAAAACTAAATTAAGCAAATTAAAGAACAAATTTTATTCCCAGTATTTGTTTTAAATGCCAAAGACTTGATAAAACTAAATACATACTTAGAGAAAAAGAAACACTTGTTTGTTAAAACTTTTAATCAACTATTTAAATTGAAACTAAACAACTAAATTAGAAAAAGAAAAAATATATATATATACATAAATAAAACTTCGTGGGCACCTATAACTTATGCTAATAACATTTGAAAGAAAGAACCTTACCCCTTGAAATACTTTTGGCGTAATTTTTTTTCTACAAATTCATTTTCTAACTTTTCAAAAGCATTTTGCGAGTTTTCCCATTTATCAAACTATTTTCAAACGAATTTAATATTAAAACAAGTTTACAAAAGAAATATTAAAAACAAATTTTAAATTAAGTGCTTTAATAATTAAATTGTTTACATTTTTACTAAAAATCATATGCGACAAATGACGATTTTTTATATTTATAAAATGGCAAAAAAAAAAAAAATAAATATTAATAAATTGTTTGTTAAAGTATATTATAAAAAACGTAAAAGAAGCGGCTCGCTTTAAGCATTACTACTAAAAATTTACTAAAAACAAAAATTTAAAAATTAGTCAACTATTAAAAAAAAAAAAAAATAATAATAACTGTCGTAAGAAAAATCCAATTCAATGTAAATAACTACGACAAATAAGCAAAATTAGTAAAACATAAATAAAATATACAAAAACAAAAATAAATACAACTGGATAAATTCGTGTAAATTTCTTTTGACATTGTTGATGTCTTACTGATGGGAACAGCGTTTTTCCACACAAAAATGTAGTCAAATTTACGTTTTTTTTTTAAATTTTCTGTTTTATTATGTATAAAAAAATCGTATAAAAAGCAACTCAGTTCACTATTGAACTAACTTAACTATTTGTATATACATGGTACATACAACTTAGGCACATCTTATTTCCAGTCTAAAGCACTGACTTGAATCCGTGGCATTCCATTTGACTAACTCGGCAATGGGACGACTGGGCTTCAGGAACAGTGTCAACTCTCGATTCAATTCCAATGGTGAAAACTTACTGACAATGACTGCCTTTGTGGACTCGCGGTATTTGCCCACGAGCGAATCATTGCTGAAACTGCGGCCACGTTGGTCGTTCCAATCGATAGTCTCGACTACTTCGTTGGCCGCATCGTCAATCAAACGATAGCTGGGCTGGCGATAGGGATTATAGCCAAGTTTCTGACAAATTTGACGCACTTCGGACACTTTGGGTGGTGAACTTTTTGGGAAGCACTTCGTGTGCCAAATGCCATAGCTTTGCTCGATTACCTGACCATATTTCGGTGGGCGTCTGATTTCACTGTTATAGATGAATATTGAATTTAATTGTTGGAAACTTTGTATATTTATGTATTTATACGCACTCTTGCTGTGATGCGGGCCCGAGTCCTTTATTTTTGTTAGTCACAGGGTGTTCAATACCAAAGCAAAAACGTTCATCCTCGCCATCAGGACAGTCAGGTTGCTTATCGCAGACAAAATCGCGTGGCACGCACTCATCGGAACTGTTAAAATTGTTAAGTAGATAATAGTTCAGTTAAGGACACAATGTGCTGGGTCAAGTAACAACTGACCTGCCACAACGGAAATGCTCTGCCGTGCAGTTGCATAACACCGAACTCTCATCACTTTTGTCCCAACAATTGCGACGGCCATCGCAAATCTTCGACGGATCCGTTGCTCTACAAATAGACATTATTGACTCGCATTGAGGTTAAGCATTTACCCATGTACTTACTGCAAGTAGGTGAAGCAAGAGCAGATTGTTGGCTCATCGGTCATGTCCTCACAGTCGGGTATGTGATCGCAGAATTTACCCTTTGGCACGCATTTAAACGAAGTACGACACTTCATTTCACCAGGTGCACACACCTGCTTCTTACGACGGCACATGAGCTCCTCCTCATCGCTGCCATCGTGACAATCATTGGTGCCGTCGCAAATCTGCGTCTCCATTAAACACTTGCCCAGCGAACAACGATGTGTGTCACATGGCGGCGCTGGTTGCGCTTGCTGACATTGGGGTTGATCTGTATAGAATGTTTCAAATATTTAGCACATTTTGGCAATTCGAAAGGCCTACACTAAGATGCACCTATAATCCTTTGCAGCATCGTGTAAGCATGTTCCAGTGTTCTCAGCGCAAATGGTTCTTTGAAGCTGACGCAGTTAGTGTTGTTGTAAGCAAAGAGCGCAGTGGGAAACCAACCGCTGTCAGGCTCACGGCACACCAAGATGCCCTGGTCAGTTGGCCCATGATTTTGGCTGAGATTCTTAAGTCCGAATTGGGTGCAGCTAGTGAACTTGGTAAGCGTCGGCAATTCAGTTGGCTGTGCACCGTTTATGAGTTCAACTTCTTCGGATATTGATGCCAAGTCCTCAGCGCTGACATTAAGCAGACGCATTAGCTGCGCAGGTGGTTTCTTCTCCAGCAGTCGGTAGCAAGACAGATTGGTGCTCTGACAGAGCGCATCCGAGTGCACTTCGGTGATGGCAACCGTTTTTATGCGACCCGAATTTGCATCGTGCAGAACCGAAATGCAGTCGTGCACGTCGTCTTTGTTGTAGTGTGCACTGAAACGGCAAAAAGGATATAAGCCAAATACGAAAACAAGAAGAAAGGAGCAGATCAGTGAACCCACATATCTGGCAGGAATGTCGGCAGCACATGATGCGTAAAGCGCACAGGTTCCGCCAGATGAAACAGCAGCACGTCACTGTTCGCCACGTGCTCATAGCAGTCAACACGTCGCGTCTGCTCGTGCGTGCTCTTGTGCAATGTGTGCTTCGTCTTGCCGCCACCCAGCAGCACTCCAATGTAATGCGTACTGAATCTGTCAAAGTAAAAGATCGCACTTAGCCAATGCCCATACACAGCACAGCACAGCAGTATTAACAAACCTCACGCCACTCACGCAACTCTCATGCACCAGCACCCAATTCTTGTCCACCAAGATGCCAAGGCACCAGAGCTCGCCATTGGCGTACACGTCGGCCAGCCAAGGCCAATGCAGCTCCTCAACAGCTTCGTGCAGTTTCTCATCTACCAGCAGCGTTTTATTCTTCTTGCTTTTAATTAATGCATCCAAGCGATCTAAGATCTCATCCTTCTTCTTTAGGAACTGTGCTGGTGTATGCGGTTTCACGTGTACATTTGGCTTCTTATTGGCTTCTATGGTTGGCTGCAGCGTGGTCAACTCCAGTGGCTTCGTTTTGAACTGTTGCCCAGCACTGTATGTCTTCAGTGGAGTAGTTTTATTGGACACCGGGTTGCATTCCAAATAGATACCCAGGCACTTCTGTTGTGAGACCGACTTAACACGCGACATCTTTGCATGAATATTCGATGGAAACAGTTCCTCAGCACTGTGAAATTGTTTGTTATCTGCTGCAACGGCATCAAAATATGCGCCTAGCCTGGGTCGCTTCGCCAACTCCGGTGTAATAGGCACCATGTGGCCCTGGCTCACGAATTCTGTAGTGTTGTAGTTGCGGTAACCTTTGAAGCCCAGCAATCTGCACACCTCTGCTGCGGTCTTGGCGCTGTGCGTGTGATAACCGGTTTCATGTGTGCAAACCACACGCCAAGTGCCGTGCATATTACGTGAGAAGATGCCTACATTCGTGAACTTTGGTTGCTTGTGCACATCGTAATGAACATCATGTCCGTTGGTCAATGCGACTAAGAATGGAATGGTTTAAAATTAATGCAGCTTTAAACAGAACAGACAGCTAACTCACAGCAATCCTTTTCGTCCTCCTTGAACTTGCAATCGACGGCATTGTCACAGCGCTTGGCCAGCGGTAAGCATGTTTTCGAGAGTGGACACAGAAACTCATCTGGTTGACAGTTGCCTAACGAGAGATTGCATGTGATGAAAACCAACTTAGTAACCTTAATAAATGAGCAACCGCTGAACGTCAACTTACCACAATCATCCTCATCGGTTAAATCCTCGCAGTCGGCCTTGCCGTCGCATATCAGTATACTCAGTGTCCCCTTCAGGTAGTCGCGACAGCTGCAATCCAATTCGTCCGTGCCATCCTCGCAATCGACGCTGCGGTCACAGCGATGTGCAAGCTCGACTATCTGAGTGATGCTGCTCAGGTGCGCGGATAGGTGGGGGAGTGTATAAAATTAATTACTGATATCAGCCGCAACTGCTGGTGGGAATTGTCTACTCACTTGCGACAGATGAATTTCTGTGGGAAATGGGCTGCTGGAGTTGTTGTTGATATTGCTTTTGGTGGCGAAGTCACCAGTTGCGTCGTTGATAATGTTGACGTCGTTGCGACTGTTGTAATTGTATGAGAGACCGTCGGTTCCACAGTTGTGCTGATGATTGGCACTAAATCCTGTTCTGTTGTGTCTATCGGTAGGGTGTCAGTGTCGGTGTCGACAGTAATAATTGTCGCATCGGTCATTTGCTCGGTTATCTCGGCGTCTAAGTCAATGTTCGTTGTGTTGCTCGCAGCTTCTTTAGTCGTTTCCGTTGCATCTGCAGGTATCGGCTCATCCAATTCATCCTTAATAGTTAGCCATTCCTGGCTGGTTTCAAATTCCGTGGCTTCTGTATCAGCTTCTTCTGTTGTGGTCATAGGAGCATCCATGCCGATAGTTGGTTCTTCCAGTATAACATCAAACGGTGTAGATGGCGGTATATCAGACGTTGTGTCCGTGTCTTCTTCGACTGTGCCTGCAAGGGTCTGCATATCAGCAATCGCTTCCTTTGACGCCACAGTCGTTATTGGCTCTGGTAACGGATGATAATCACTTTCTGTGGTGCTGCTCATATTGGCAACACTGCCCACGTCCGGTATGAAATTATAAACACAACCAACTTCATCTTCGCCACCCAGACAGTCCACAGATCGATCGCAACGGCGGCTTTGAGATATGCAGCGCTTGCCACCCCAAATGCATTCAAATCCAGGACACAATTGCTGTGGCTGTGTCTTTGGTAGAAATTCCGGACGTACGGCCAACTCGATCCAATCAAGATACAAAGCCAAACGCGTGTAGACGCCAAACTCACTAGGACGCGCACAACCGTTTCCGTGCGAGACGACGCCTGCGAGATACCATTCATCGGAGTTAGTAACACTGCGGCAGAAGAGCGGACCGCCCGAGTCGCCTTGGCAGGCATCACGCCCACCTTCGACATCGCCCGCGCAAATATCTTCAGCCTCTTGATCCTCTTTGTCCGTGCAACGTTTGCGTATGGGCACAGCCACCTGTCGCAGTGAATCGCCTGTGTTGTGCACATAGGATTAGTTCTATTAGCAGCACTTCATCTCATTTCTCAGCTACTTACTTCCTTGGCCCTTCTCACGCACAGCGCCCCAACCGACCACCGTGCATACCGTGCGCTCTTCCGGTCCCCAGATCCAGTCATTACCTAATGTTGTGCGTCCCATATCCGGCATACAGATGGGTTTCACCCAACGGTTGAACTTCAGCGGCGATGCCAGCCGCAAGAGCGACAAGTCATTGCGCATGCTACGTCGCTCATAGGCCTGATGGACCACCACGTAGGCCACCGGCTGTATCTGTGTGGCCATAGCGAAACTCGTGCGTCGCAGCAGACCAGCGCGCACCTCGTAGTAGTACTTGGAGTAGTTGATCACACAATGGGCGGCGCTTATAATCTGTCAAACGTGTGAGATGTATAAAGAATCACAGCACAGGCGTCCCATTGCTGACTCACCCAAAGCTCCGAGTAAACAGTGCCGCCGCAGTGGAAATTACCATTCCTATATAACGCTACGACGAAGGGCCACTGCATGGTGCCGGCATAACTGCCACCCACGATGCGACCATCTTTGTCATTATTCGCAGTTAGACTCTCTGCACGTTTAACACGGCGCGACTTGCGATGCAGAGTTCTGCCACTCTGCTTACTGGCAATGCCACACACAGTCGGCGCGCACTCGACATAGGCAACCTGATCGATTAGCGTGTCATGGCTGTCACGCCGCTGACAGGCCTGTGGAAAATGTGCGCTCGAGTGCAGTGATGGCTCGATGAATGGACCTGGCAGGACATGATCTCGGAAGGTGACATTCGCTGAGACCTTTTGCAGGCCTTCGCCTTCGCAGGCATCCTTGGCCCAAATTGCGGCGTTATTGCAAACAGGATACCATTCCCCGCGATAATTATGATAAAGAAAACCCTTCGAGGCCGACACCGTAAGAGCCTGCGATGAAATCGAATTAAAGAGAAAAACAGATTTGAGCACAAAATCAATCCAAGCCTACCATATGATGTGTCACATCGCTGACAATGATGCTGCATTCGAGTTCATCGCGTCCGTTCAGGCAATTAAAGAAGCCATCACACTTCTCCAGTTTACTGTAGCACATGGAAATCGTTGAACGGTTGTAGCGTTCATATTCGCGAGGACTGGCATAGCACGAGTGCATGAACTCCGCACAGCCGAAGCAGCCGAGTTCATCCTCACCCATGGGGCAATCCGCATAGCCATCGCAGATACGCTCATCCGATAAGCGATCAGAACATGTGCAGGCCGCCTCATCGCTGCCGTCTGAGCAGTCGACTGAGTTGTCACACCAATTATCCTCGCGTATGCACTCATTGCCGCCATAGCAGGCCACCTCGCCCGTCAGCTTACACTCGAATGGCTCCTTTTGGCCCAGATTCGAAGGCAAACCGGCATAGGACGCATAGATGACTTTGCTGGACGATGAAGACTGATTGGCATGCCGCATCTTGAAGTTCGCATTGGAGAAGCCACTTCCTGAAGCGCTGTTTGCGCTGCCTCCGACGCTGCCATTTTGCATATATGTACAGTAGACTTGTTGAGGTTTCTTTTGTGGCGAAGCATTTTTGGGAAATATGTTCGGCAGATTGCTTTGCACGCTGCAGAATAAGATCAACAAAAGTTAGCACGATTTTAAAAACAGCGTAAGCAACACAGTTACCCCGCTGCCGAACCGGCGCTTTGTCCAAAGAAATTGCCGGAAGTACCGAAACCAGGTGGTGCAAAGAATACGCCTCCAGGACCACCAGACCCACCGCCCATCAGCCCGCTGCTGTGCCCCATAAAGCTGCCAGGCATACCAAAATACGAGGGTGACCACATATGCGGCTGATTGTACATGCGGAAGTTGGCGGGCGTCAGATAGAAGCAGATCGGTATGGAGGGCATGCCGAAATGCGGATTAAACATGAATTGCGCGGAGGCCTTCATGGTTTCGCCCGACACGGGAAAAGCCACTGGACCACGGCTCGTGAACTGGGTGCTGGGTGCCAGCGTGAAGTTGTCCACGTTGAACTCAGACAGCCCAGCTGATGCGCTGCCGCTGGCAGCGGGCGAGGAATTGCCCTTATTGTGCATCTTCTTCGCCATGCGCTCGCAGATAGTGAGCAATTGAGTGTCGGCCGCTGTAAAGGATGAGCATTTGAATGCAAGTGTTCGAACGGACATATGAGGAGCTTACCACTCAACGTATTCGCATTGGTTGGATTCAATTTGGGACCAAACTTCGCCGTATGCGAGTCCACGTCGCCAAAGCTGTCAATAAGTTCATCCTGCGTATGCACAACGGCCGCTTCCTTGAACTTCTTCTCCCAGAGTTTGCGATCGTAAACGGCAGAAGCAGCTGTGGCATTCGCCTTGCTTACCGTCGGTGTTGTCTCAGTCGGAGCCTCAGTGTGTATGATTGGCAGCGAAGCCTCATTGCGTTCAAAGCTCTCGAGCATGTTCTCTAAACTGCTCGGATTGTCCAACGGATGTGGCTTGCGGAATTGTGCATCTGTTGTTTTTTGAAAGCCGTCTGGAGTACTGAGACCGTCTTCAGCCTCTGTTGACACCACACGCGCCCTGTGCGTTGTGTCCGCCACCATCGTAGCTCGAGTTGACATTTCGGTTGTACTAAGTGCTTCTTTGCTAATCACATCGCCATCGATAATCCAACTGAAACTACTTGGCTCTGGTGTGGTTGGGTAGACCAGTGTGCTGCTGTTGCTGTCTACTGCTTTCATTGTATTTACCCATAGATGAGTTGTAGTTTCTTTGGAAGCCTCCTCAGCGCTTTGACCATCGATAATCCAGTCGATTCTACGCTCTTTGTGCTCGTCTAAGGATGTTGTGGTGCTTTGAGCCCGGTTTGGCATTTCCTTGGTGGCATTCAATGCAGTTGCATCGGGTCCGTCCGTTTGGAACTCTGTTGTCAGTTTAGTCGTTGGCCATGTTGCTGCTGGCTCCGGCGGTATTACTTCCGGACCCTTGAAATCATCTAAAATCCAACTGATACTCTCTAAAGTCGTTTCTGTTGTCGCTTCGTGTTCAGCAAGTGCAGATGACCCCTTCTGCTCATTAAGCACCGTCGTCTCCGTCAGCGTTGTTGTTGTTGTTGTTGTCGTCGTGGGCTCAGTCGTTGTTACTGTCGGTGGTTCTGTCGTAGTTGTTTGTGTACTTGAGGTAGTTCTTATTGTTGGTGTTGTTGTGTTTGACATTTTCGTCGTGTCTTCAACATAAATATCAATGTCGTCATGTCCATCCAAAATCCAACTGATCTTATGTGGCACAATCTTTGTTCTTAGCGGCCGCTCTGTGGTTACCGTTGTCGTCGTCGTTGTTGTGGTAGTCTCAGCAACATTAGTTACTGCTGTTGTAGTTGTTGTTGTTGTGGTCGATTTTGTGCCGTTGAACAGAATTTCCTTATTTTTCAGCGTTCCGTCGCCCTGCGACGGTTGCTTGTTAGCTTCAGCGGAGTACATATGATATTTTTTATGTTCTGTATTCTTGTCAACTAGCGGCATGTGACTCTCATCACTGCTGGACCGATCCGGTTGGTTCTCTTTCAATAACTCTTTCATCTTGTTCATCCGTTCCGTAATCTCTTTGGCCATTTCGTACATACGCACAAAAGCCACCATGCATTCGCGCTGATCCGGCGCCTCCTTCTTGCAGCGCACATACTCATGCTCCAGCTTTGTTAGTGCGAATCTGGTGCGTTTACTGCGTATTTTCGTATAGAGTGTCTGCAGTTTATTTGGCTGCGTTTGCAATTGCAGCGGATCTAGCTCATCCCATGCTAGTTGCCGACGCAAGCGACGTCGCACCTTGTACTTCAGACGCAAGTGCTGCAGCTGCAAACCTTGCTCATCGCTGTACGTGGCCGTGGCTGTGCCCTGCGAGGAGACAGCCGTCTCTATGGAATTCGTATCGCCGCCCGGCAAGCCCACGTTCTTTATCAACTCAATGTGCAAGGGTGCCGGCGATAGGATGTCTGCGTGTTTAGCATTAAGCGCCATTATCTGCCGCAGGCGATCTAAGGGGGCAAAGGTGTGCTAACTAATCTTAACATTGCTAGGCGCATAACTTACCCATGCGCTCCAATACAATGCCATGGTATATTATGGACATGGTCAGTGTGACTATAATTATAATCGAAATGCTCAATACGCGACTCCAAGTGCTGCGCGTGCAATTACGTTGGCTGCGGCAAATGCGACGCGGCTCAGTTTCTGCAGAATTCGACAAAAGAAAAAAACAAAACAAAAAAAATAAAAACAACATGTACAACTTAGTAAATGTGTCAGACATTTTCGCTTATTCAAACAAATAAAGAATACAAAAACAAAAAAAAAAAAAACACTGCACTATAAATTCAGCATAAATACCGAGCCACATAAATTTTGCAACAATTAAAAATTATTGAAATGCTTAATTAACAAAATCGTCACTCGTTAGCAGAAAAGTGGCATAAAAAATTAAAAAAAGTAAGCATTTGCTTTTTTGGAAACACTTTTTTGCTCGATCAATGACTTGAGTCGTACAACAGGATACATAGGATACACACATGTGTGTTTTCATATACATATGCCAATAATCATTTTTTTCCAATGTTCATAAATTCTATTTATTGGATTATTTTTAGCCTCACCCTCAATATTTAATTTTATGCGCGGATTCATTTTTAATTTAATTTTCGCTGTTGCCGCTTTTTAATGAATCAATTTTTATATGTGATTATCCTGCAAATGTCCTTTCCGCAATTTTTCACTAGTTTTACGCAGCGCCCACTTAAATGCTCACATGCTGCGTGCTCAATTTATTCAATTGAATTCATATTTGATTGCACATTTCTTGTATGTTTTATTTTTGCACTTGATCAGGATCAAATTTCACTGCACTGCTTCTATAGACACCAATTAATTGCTTAATTTATTCTTTTATTTATAATGCAATCCACTTGTCTGCCGCGTTCACGGTTATTTGTTTTGCTAATCCAATTAATCCAAAGGCTTCCGCGTACGAACCGCAACTGCAGTTGCTGGGGGCCGCGCGCTGCCTTTATGTAGCCGACGGAAAGTGGATCAGCCGCATACAAGCAAAGGCAAACGACCCACTTCAAGCCAAAATATTGCTGTGCCATGAACTTTTTGGTTAATGAAAATGTACGTATACTTTGCTGTTCGTTTTTTTCAATGCTTTGCAGAAATTGACAAATCAGCGGGAAACTTGGACAAGTTGAAGGCGTTTTCTGTTTTCTTCTTTCTTTTCTTATACTTTGATTTGCGCGGGTGCGGCGATTGAACTTTTCGGAAATCTCACTAGCAAATTACAATCAGGTTTGTCAAAAAAAAAAAAAAAAAACAACATTAAGCCTTATATTAGAAATTGTCAATCAAAAAATAAAAAAGAAACGGGTTAAAAAATTAACAAAATTCGATAGTCTTATGCTACTTTCTTATATTTGTAGAACAACAATATATTTATACAGTTAAATCTCTGCATAACTTTCGGAAAAATAGAAAATTATTTTTCTTTTATGAAATCAAAACAAACACAAGCTGGAATTACTTGCGAAAATTGATACCGTATTTCGGGAGGCTACCAATTTCAAACAAATCAGCTGCACAAAGATGAGCAACATCGTTGTGTATACAAATCAAGAGAATTGGTGAGTATTTGTGCCTTTGATCATCATCCATGACTAAAACGACTCAACACCACCAATTCACATGTGCAGGTGTTAAAAGCTAAAATATGTACAGATTATAGAAATCATTGAAAACGTTTGACAGCTATTCTCACAGAATACAAACAGTAGAAAATATAAAATTCATATTATCTAAAGAACTGGTCAGATCAGGACAGGTCGGTTGGCAAAACCTTTGGGATTTTTATCAAATTAACAGTGTATAGTTGAATCATGACGTTAATCTCTACGTTCTCGGCACAAAATTCTCAAAAACTGTTGAAGAGTTTAAGCCAAATTTTTTGTGCGCCTAGGTACGTCAGAAGTGATACGAATAGACTACGATTCAAAACTAGAACACAATAAATTTTAAACAATTTTTGTAATTTTTTTTTTAATAATACAACAAAAATGCTTTTATTCACGCAAAGAAAAAACTTTAATAAATTCATACAAATTTCATCGTAACAAAATAAACCAAAACAAAAAAAGAAAAAAAAAAGTCTGTGTTGACAGCAAGAAAAATAAATCTAACATTAAATCCAGTTGGTTTGTGGCAAGTTTAAGAAACATTAATAATTCGATCGATTTTGAAACCGACCCGCTCGTTATAAATAAGATAAAACTAAATTCTAAACAAAATAATTCAATATTATTCGGCGAATTACGTGTTTCAAGTGTGTGCATGTGTAAATTAAGATCGAGTTTAAAAATTGTATACGTAAGAGAAGTCAAGAGACCAAGCACTACTACGCGACAACTGCCAAGCAACAGCGACAGCCAAAGCTACAGCTTCAGCAAAATTCAAATATCAGATATCCAAATGAACCCAAGCACAAACGGCTTTAGCATACACTGCACGGTGCTTCTCAATTCGGCGAATCTAAAAGGAAGTGGGTAAGCAATCCGAGCAGTTCTCGCTTCGTTGCGCGACATACCAGTGTGTTTTCGTTGTAGTGTAGGTGTCAAACTTATGCAAAATTTATTTTCGGAAATCTAAAACAAAATATGACCAGGTCACTTAATACCTACTAAAAAATTTTTAAATGCTACGCAATAGCTGCGTAGACGTGATTTTCGAATGTTTGTCATTCAAATCAATTTGTCGTGTCGATGTATTTTTGGTCTTTCAATTGTGCTTCGTAAAGATCCTGAACAAGATTGCGAAACAATTCCGGGTTGACATTGTTGCCCACACGCATAAGCAGAAACCAATCACCAAAACTGGTGTCACGGAGCGCACGTGCCACATGTATTTTGGACATAAAACGCAATTGCGCACGTAGCAGCTGCATGCGCAGATGCTTGCTGCTCATGATCATTAATCGGTAGACTAACTTCAAGCCGGACATTATTGCCATGCAGATAAACCACAGCCAAAGAAAGGCGAAGATCTTCTCGTTGAGTATATTTAACGGTAATATGCAGAGATTGTCGAAGACGATTGGTGACCCGCTGCTGCCGTATTTGAACATTTGACATTTTGCAATCTTGGGGAATATCCGTGAAGTTACGTGATTCCAAACTTGCCAATCGTAGTGGGGAACTGCCGCAAGTGCCTCCACATATTTGGACCAAAAACCATTTAGGAAAACGTCCAACAGTAATATGTTCACCACCTGAGTTGTAGGTTAGCATTATTTTAAGTTCTTAGACACACGTAGTGATCTCTATTCACACTTACACTTATAACGAAATTCATTACTTCGCAAGCGACATAACAGCCGGCGTAACGAAAGTGCGTATCTTTGTAGTCAGAATTGAAGTATTTTACAAGTTTCTTCAAGCGTGAGTGATACTTTTCTTCAGTGATTAAAGCATCGCTTACATCGGAGCACAGTTGTTGCAGGCGTTTGCCCTCCCAAATTTTCCACAAGAACGAGGGTGTATAGAAAAAAAATGACTCCAGTAATAACACAAGAACCACCCATTGATAGTAGCGTAAATACTGACGCTTGCCTTTGATCACGCCTTCGGGACCGACACCTTCGGCAATGGAAAGGGCATTGCCGTACGCTTGCAGGTCACCTTTGAAGTCTAGGAAGTGAGAAATAACATCCTCTGGAGTCGATTTTATTTGGGCTTTAGAAAGAGTCCTCGTTCCGCCGCCATTGTCGGACAAGTCATAGTCCATTATGTACGTGCCCATTGACCAGCAATATGATTGGACATAATCAAGATTTTTTTCATCACTTATGCATCGAATGGGATCGCCAAAGTATTGTTTGGCAGACAGCAGAAATGTGCACGTGAGCAATATGACGACGGTGCATTTAGAGTGTAGAGTGAATACAGCATCGTAAATGTGTACTGACTTGAATTGTAAGTACTTGGAGAGAGGCTTCACGGCTGCGTACATTTTGTGAGCAGGCGGCGCGATATATGCGAAACCTCGTAAACAAATTGAAAACTTTTGGCAATTAACTCCACGCGGCGTTGTTAAAAACTTCAGAAGAAACACAAAGAACGTAACGGTATCTGCAAGTGATCGCCCAGCTGAGTTGGCAGCACTGTCGTTCAAGCGATCGAGTCTCTCGATATGTTTCTTGACAGTTCGAGCACGTGGTGTCATTTTGCAAGTTTACTATTCTCTAAACTAACTGAAAAACTACTTTTACTTAAATGAAGCACATTTTATTATTTAAAATTTATTTAGAGTTGCTGTGAAAATGGTATGTTATCGGTTATCAGGGTTGCAGTGCATCAAGGAGTACTGCCAAGGTGCTTAGTAGTGCCAAGTTAATGTGTCAGCTGTTTAAACACGTTGTTGTGCTCTTCTTCTTATATTCACGCGTGGAGTATTTTGACTACTAAGCAACTAAACTGAATAAAGTTATTAACAGTTAGAAACATACTTTTTGTACATACGAATTCGTCAACTCTGTTTGAAAACATCGTTTTTTGTTTGTTTTTCATTTTTGGTATATTTTTATAATAGTTTTATGTTAAAAACAAGACAAACCGATTGAAATTAAAGAACGGTTGATTCAACTACCAAAAAATTTCAGCATAACATTCAAACGAACTTTAAATATGAAAGAACAATTGACAGCGAAGCAACAAGAGCGCAACGAAAAGAAGAAAAAGAAACTTGCTGCTCTTGCGAATTTAATACAACTGAACGATAAGGATCGCTTACACGAAGCGGAATTGGCCAGGCGGAAGGAGGTTCTGTTGCCGGCTAGTCCAGTCACTGAAGGCGAAGGTGACGATGGCTTCATTAAGGTAGGTAAACAGTTATACACTTAAGCAGCTAATTGCCAATGCATTAATCGCTCTACGGTTTAGATCACGCACAAGCGCAAGCCAAAAAGTAAGCAAAGATCACTAGCAAATGATAACAATGATGACGAGCCTGAGTCGAAGCGCAGTCGAAACAGCGAAGGCGGCGGCGATGAGTGTATAACCATTGCAACGAGCTTGAATTTAACGCACGATCAATACAAATCCATATCGGTGGAGCTGCGCCGGCGTAAACGTGAACTGGAGGGCATACCGTCGCTACGTTTGCGTGAAATGGGCCAGCGCGCTTCACTGCAGACACCGCAGGAAGAGCGCACGCCCATTTTTCTGACAGACATACAACACTTATTAATGGCCGCACTAATCGGCAAGAAGAGCCCGTGCATGCCCGATCGTTGGTGTTGTTTGGACAAGTCGTTTAGCTTATCGCACAGCGTGGTTGTCATACTCGAGGGTCTGTCGCTGTACCATTATCTCTCAAATGAGAGTAAATTTGTGAATACAAATCGGATATTCAATACAAAACTGGAGATAGTGCTGCCGCCGCAGGAGGATAGCGCAATTATTGAAGAAATAGCACAGGTAGGTGAAGTCACCGTTGAAATGAAATTTAAACTGAACTTAATTGGAATTCTGTTTAAATTTGCAGATACCACTAACTAACGTGCAGGCACAGAAATTAATAGACGAACATGGATCACTTGAGACGGCTGTAGAGCTGAATAAGGATCCCACACTGTTGGTCAAGACCATATTCCCGATTGAGAAACAATCACGTTCTCCCATTGAGTTGCATCCCGACGACAAGTTTCCGCGCACTAAATTACTGCTTTCTGCATTGCAAATGGTAGATGAGGGCTATCCCATTCCGCTGCAAGGAGAATTACACAATCGTTTCAAGACCTACGTCTTTACGAAGCCAAAATACACAAGTGTTACGGACTGCAGTCCAATGTATGGCTTGGACTGTGAAATGTGTCGCACAGTCGCCGGCGTGAACGAGTTGACGCGTATTTCAATTGTGAATGAGAAATATGAGACCGTTTACGAGACGCTTGTTCGGCCTATCAATAAAATTACAGATTATTTAACGCAATATTCCGGCATTACGCCCGAACTTATGGCACGAGTAACCAAGCGCTTAGACGAAGTTCAAAAGGAAGTATCCGATTTACTGCCTGCTGACGCCATACTTGTTGGCCAATCATTGAACTCGGACTTGAATGCGATGCGCATGATGCACCCGTATGTAATAGATACCAGTGTCTGCTTTAACATATCCGGCGTGCGCAGGCGAAAGAGTAAACTTAAACATTTGGCCAAGACGTTCCTTAAGGAGGCAATCCAGGAGGACAGTCATGGCCACGACTCTCTCGAGGATTCGCTTGCCACACTGAAATTGGTCAAGATGAAGCTCGCGAACAGCATCGAATTCGGCGACGAAATACTTCTGCAGCGCAAAAAGGTGCACGACATTGTGCGTGCCACCACCGGCGACAGCATAACGAACAATCTGTTCGCGCATGCCATGAAGCGGGACAAACGCACAGCAATTGTGACGGTCGGTGGGCTGCAGCAGCGGCTTAAAGATGTCTTACTCAAAGCTGAGCAGTCGACACCAAGCCAGGACAAACTGAAATCAGTGCTGATACACGAGGTGAACTCACAGAAGGAAGCCGTTCGTAAGGTTACAGAGATCGCGCTTGAGAACGCGCTCACAATTACGAATCTGCTGGTGCCGCCAAAAGACTTTACATTGGAGACTGCCGAGCGAACTGTCACCAAACTTGACAAACTCATTGAGAAACTATGGCAATCTGTGGCGCATAAGGGTCTCTTTCTTGTGCTAATGGGCGGCTCAACGGAGTGTCCCAATGGCGTTGCAAAGATTGCGATCAAACATCATGGTACGAATGATATAGCGGTGACTGCCGCTGCCGGCATGTTTCCTATTACCGTCTAGTGCGGCTAACGGCAATGGCAACGCATCTGGAGGTCAATCTAATGAGTTTTAATCTATGTCACTATTTGTCTGCACTGCCAACTAATGGAACGTAGTAAATAATAAAGAAGCCTTGAACTGCTAATAAACAGTAGAAGATGACAACAAGAAAATCAAATAACAGCACAAATAAACATAAAGTTGTGATGGTGCATGAGTTCTGTAAATTGATAAAATTTATATTTCATGTAAGCTATAGAAAAACAATTTACACGTACACCACCATTGACTTGATCCTCTCTGACAAACGACCGATAAACAGAAGAACTGCGAGTCAGACAAATGTGGGAGTAGAATTGAAACTCAAACATTGTACAAGCATAAACACAATTTGGTATTGAAAATATTTTGTTAAATTTTCTGTGCTATTCTGATAAGTTCGATATTGATATGCCAACGAAATATATAATATAGATTTATTTTTCAAAAAACAAAAACAAAAAAGCAAAAGCATCATTTCTTAGCAAATATAGCAAGACCTACGCAAATGCTTTACGATGTAACTCGATGTTGACTCGCTTCGGTTGTTCCACTTTTCTCGCTCTCACTGCGTACTTTGTTTAATCTCTGACACAGTTTCCCAATGCTCGACTTTTGCTCGTGGTTTGTTTTCGTTTTTCGCTTCACGTTTTCCTACCTCAAGCAAATATTGTTACTGTTCTCTTGGCCTCAGCTGTGTGTGTCACTCACCCCAAACAACATGTAAAAGCTCAAAAGTGAGTGTCGACATTTTCCACACGCATTAAAGTTAAATGAGAAATTTCCCCACGTCATAACAACAAAAAGCACTTGCTAACATCCGCACACTCGTCGTACGATGCTGCAATACTTCGCTTGGGCATTATTGTTTTATCACACAAATTTGCTGTAAATTAATTACCTGTTTAACCATGTTTAGTGCGTATAACCGCCAAGCATATGTTGAGAGCAAAGCATGGTGGATGACTACGGACCGGTAAGATTTCTACCGGTTGTTGATATTTGGTATACGCAGGCTTTACTTTTTGCCGTTTGATTGTTTTATTCAATTATTGACTTGTGATATAATTGTATATGATCCTTGCAAGTTGGCACTTACAGAAATATTGTGCACTTAAGCTGAACCAGTCATCGGTCAACACAAAAATCACGCATACGACTCGTAAAATAAATAAACAAACAAAACAAAGCTGCAGCGAGCTTGGAGTGCCTGCCTCACTGCGCATGTCATTATGCAGTATGAAAATTTCTGTAGCAGCAAGCTCGGAAAATGCTGTGAGAGATTTTCCCAAAATAAAGCTAAATGTTGCCAGATGTTTTCAATGCTACACAAACAGCAAAATTCAAAATTTGTTGAAGTATATCAAAAAGTAATTTATTATTTTAAAAGTGCATTAACTGAAAACAAAAAAGTTGCTACGTTTACGAAAACCCACAGCTGGGTTAAAGACGCTTTCCCATAAACGCACGTGCAGCAGAGTGCGCCGCAAGATGACTGATCCGCTTGGCAACGCTGTGCAGGGAATTTCTGTACGTTGGTGAAAATAAATACAAATCGAAAAAAAAAACGTTTTGATTGAGCAACTTCACAATGCAGAATGCCAGAATTCGTATAACACACAAAGAGCAGCAATAAATATTTTCGTGTATACGCTTTTTGACCAGCCTCATAGTCGTTCCATTGCTTGTCATCGGCGGCAATACTGTACTCCGCGAGACTTGTGCAGAAGTTAACAAAAATATATAAAAAAAAACAAAATCACTAAAAAACAAAACGCATAAAAAAACCAATCAAATACTACGCGGCGTGCAAATGTTAAATGAAAATATATAAGCAATCTAATAGTAAATTAATGTAATCATTGATAATCAACCTAGAATACCTGGCCTAGTGCAAACCTTCTTATCTCACACTTTATACGTGCAAAAATTGGTGAGTTTTCTTTGTGTTCAGCTCGGGAGTAAGGACAAATAGCAATATTCTGCAGTACGCGTAAAAAACGCAAGATAAATTATGTATCTGTAAGATACACAAGCCAAAGGCCAGCAAATACCCACAAGGAGCAACGCAAACAGCAGCTGAGCTGCAGTGGCGCGGCAGTTGGCGGCGTAGGCGCGATTGTCACTAGGCAAAACTCGGCTAGTGTGTCAGTAGTTGTGGGCTTGTTCAACAGCTGCTACGGCCGCAACAAAATGGCGTCAACGCACACATTCAGCATACGCAGCGTTGCCTTTGTTTGGCATTTAACTATGCGCTGCTCTTTTGCCTAAGCTGCTTACTCTGTCAATATTTGACGCCCTTGACATAACATTCAACAGTTCAACAGCTTCGCGTTACTTATTTCTTTTCTCTTGTTTTATGTTCTGTTTATTGTCATTGTTGTTGTAATTTTTTATTTTACTTCGCTCCAGCGACCTTAATCACTCACATAAGCCTACGAAAGCATGCTGCACTTGATATTGCCTGACAGACTGCACACCCCCTCGTGCTTTTATTTTGACTCCAATGAAGCACCGCGAAAAGCCATGCTACCTTTATTTGTTTTTTGTTTTTCCTTTCGTTTTCTTTTTCGTTTTCAGACTGTGCACAAGTTTTCCATTACACTACTGTTTTCCCACCAGCATGTTCTGCCAGTTATTGCTGCTTCGCTTGTGCTTTTAGGGTTGAAGTTTTTCGACTGCCTGCTTACGTCGGTCGTCGGTCGTCCGTTGGAATGTTTTGCGTGTTGCGTAGGTAGTGTACGGCGCCGTTGGGTTCTTGTCACGTATTTATGCACAGCTAAGCTGTAAACATTAGAGCTTTTACGTTTGCTTTTTTTCTAACGTTAACGTTAACAGATAAGACTTTGCAATAGTGATTTATTGTTGTTGTTGTTCTACTATTGACTAGTGACGGCTTTTATGCGCCCAGAACTCTGGGTAGAGCACGTGTTTCTCAACCAAATAATAACTTTAATAAAACTAGACTTATTTTGTTTAGATTATTACTCAGCTGACCGGTATTAATCATTCATTTGCCTGCCTACGATGTACCCAGCACTGCTGCGTATTAATTTCAATTTTGTTTGAAATTCTGTGAAAATTTTATTTAGTCATAATTTTTCTCATTGTCTGCGCACACTTCATACGCACACTTCATGCCCATGCTGACTTAGTTGGCACACAGCCAGAGAAAAAAACATCAAAACATATTTTTGCATGCATCAGAACGAAGAAAAAGCAGAGCAAATCAAATAAAAAATCAATACGTCTGTGTCGGTGACCGTGTCGTGCTGCCAGCATGCAGTTCCATTAAGTCATTTTTATCTATCTGCTTACACAGAAAAAAATTCGCATTAGTCTCTGCCAACGCGGCAAAAATAAACAAAAATAAAATAAAAAAAGAACAAACAAAGAAATTGAAAATTATACAAAAGAATTCTTGCATGATGTCACCGCCTTGTGAAATCCTGCCATCGCTGCACGCCATGCCATGCTAGGTCACAGCGCTGCAGCGCGTCTCCATTTCACAGAAATTAAATTACACGCGAGTAAGAATTTCCACTGGCGACTATGAAATGTGTGCTGTGAGTTGAAGAAGGAAGAAGTACCTGACTAAGGCGATGGCGTAGTTGGTCGTGGCAAAAGCAAACAAATTTCTGAAAGCAAAGTGAATTAAGCCATTTTGCAGGTTTCCAAAAATAATTACTCACAAATGCAAAATGCTGCTGACTCAAGTGAACTGTGCTCGCATATTCGTCGACTCGACGACTCTTCGTTGGCTGCGTGCACGTATGAGGGAAATGTAGAAACAATGCAGTCACACAGCCACAGGGGGCAATGATTGCTTTGCAACAACACCAACAGCAACAGCAACAACAAAAAACAAAAAGCATTAAGACAGAAACAACAACAACAAAAACAAAAATCAACAAAACACAAACAATGTGCGGCTATTTCGCAGCCACTTGTCAGCGTTGCGCTTTAGTTGCTTGTTGTTGTAAAATTTGTTTTTATTGTTGTTGCTTTTGTTGTTATTGTTGTTGTGGTAGATGCGTTTAAAAATATGCATGAGTTGCAAACAACCTGCTAAACTTTTTATCCGTTATGTCTAACGTGCGCCGTATTCCGCTTGGCGCGCCTGGCACGCTTCTCGATACTTTGTATCTTTTATTGCGCTTGTTGTTGCTTTTGTTGTTGGTTTTATTTTCGTTGCTGTTGGCATCAACATTGCATTACGTTAATTTCTATTTCACAAGTTTTATTAATATATTATCTGCTTATGCGTTCAAAGATTTTCGGGAATTCTTGCGTTGCTCATTGATTTCCTGTCGTGTCGTTTGCCGTTGAGCAAATCGTTCGCACATTTTTTATTTGTTTATATTTATCTTGGCATTTGCTATTAGGTATATACTACGCATACATACACATATGGTACATATGTACATAGCTTAGTCTGCTATGCGCTTGCGTTTATTTACACGCTGCCGGTCCAAACTCGACACTGTTCGCGTATGCAGCGTAATTATGTTGAATGAAACTAATTAAGCGCCTCTGCGCTTTGTCGGCATCGCTGCCGTGTAAACAAAAGTCGTCGATAAATATTTCCTCTTCGCTTTCTTTATATTCTAAATTCTTTTCCCTATGACTAAGGCATTTTATATGCGTACGGTGATGATCACGAATTCAGCACATTTTGTGAGATCAACAAAAGGTATGCAAATTGCTTATATGCTATACATAAAGAACCAATGAGTTGACAGAAATGTGAAAACACATTGCGAAAGCCAAATATATTTCGTTTTAATATAGCCTCGCTATATTATGGTTATTTTGTATATTGTATTAGTAAACAAGAGACAGAAGCGGCTGTGTGGATATTTGCTGCACTCTCTCGTTTTAAATCGCTTTCATGCCATCTCCTATGCAATATTTTTTAGCTTCTTAAAGTCCAAGTTTTATGTCAATATTTTATTATAGCGGGATGCATGAATATCTTATGCACATATATGGATATTAATAAGATCAATTATTAACAACATTTAACAAGTGCAACAGCAACAAAGGAGGATGCATAAACAACAAACAAGCGAAATAATTGTTGCATATCGCGTCATGCGTCAAGCAAAAGCTTGTCAATAAATGCGATTCATGTTCTTGATTGTGTTCGTGTTTGTGTTGTTGTTGATGTTGCTGCTGCTGCTGCTGAGGTGTGTGTGTGTGTGTGTCTGTGCCTCCGTAGGTTACTTAGAGTGCGTGTAACAGTACTAATTGACATGTTTGCAGTGTGTATCTAAACATAAGACAACATTTTAAACGTATTACAGACATAGCGCTCAGTGAGTGTCAAGGTCAATTCAGACAAGTGCTAAACGGTATTTTTTTTAACTGTTTTGTTTCTGAGTTGTACGCAAAATTTCCGTGTCGCTTGACAATATGCGTCTTATTCGTAACAATATACTTATGTATGTACATATGCAGCGTATATAGTGTACAAAGGCAGTAGTATGGCATGGCAGCAACAGCAAGAGAGAACAACAACAGCAACAAACACTGACGATAACAGTAGCAAAAGCCGTAGTTAAGCCCGCTTTGCCTTGATTGCTTATCTGGCTTCATAGTTGCCCTTTTTAATGACTTTTTTTGGCTCCAAAAAATAATCACAATTAAATTATATTTAATGCAAGAAATGCTAAGCTCGCGTTTTCACTCGACTTACGCTGATAATAACAGTTCAGATTGTCATTGTAGAAGTAACAAATGGTTGTTGTAATCGGACAGACAGACAGCTATTGACTTTGGTTATCACTTTGCAAGTAGCAATTTTCACATGCATGCGTACATGATTATCGTCTGCGTATATGCGTACTCTTGTACTTCATATGTGACAATTACAGATGTCAAATATTTACCTTAAAATCTTATTTCATACATAGCCATTAACGACAAACATATGTGTGTCTGATGTGTGTACATATTTATGCAGTTGCCGCTAATTGGAAAATACAACAAAAGCTTTCTGGCTTTTCATTAAGTTTTTGGCAAATAGAGTTTTGCTGCCGATGTCGTCTGTGCCGTCCATGCCGTCCGTGTCGTTGGCGACGTCGTCTGCCTTATTTATTTAAATAATTAAATTGATAATTTAATTTATTTTTGCTACGCTTGCTTCCTTCGCATTCGACGCTAACCACATACGAGCAAACACACTACGTTTGCTTGTTCGCTCTGTTTTGGTTTGCTTTCAGGGTGGGAAGTTTGAACTTATGTAGAACAAAGTAGGCTGAGTCGAGTGCCGGAATCTAATTGGATTTATTTGCCCTTATAATTTGTGCAGTAAACTACGGATTTTTGCCAATTGTGCTCGAACATATTCTCATTGTGTACAACGCGCTGTGTTCAATAAACATGCGGGTCGCATTTTTTTAGTAATTTTGGTAAAAAAAACTCAATAAAGTACAGTTCCAATATTGAGAAGTATTTAATTGGCAAGCGACTGCCAGCATTAAGTTTTAAGTATAAAGTAAATATTATAACAATTTTCGCATAGAAGCAGTGAGTGCATTTTTTGAAATATCTGCCAAAAGTTCCTTTTACTGCTTGGCTTACATCTTTGATAACAAATGATCTAACTTCTGCAGAAAGTAAAATCAAAATATGTATACATATATTGCACAATAAAAAGAAGACATATAAAACGTGTAGATACCTTTTTAAGCTTGCAAATTCCAAGAAAGTGTAGCATGTATTTTTTATTAAGGGTTCGCACCACTCTAAATGCTTTGCTCAAAGCAACAAAGCATTACCTGGGGAAACTATGGGCTTTGACAAAAGTATTGAACTAAGCACAATGGTTTCGTTTGTATGCCAAGTCTTTATATAGTAATAACTCGCCATAAAATTGCCAAGCAAAAAATAAAATAGATAAGCGAAGTTCAGTCAGCAGCTGCATCGTTCATTTAGAACGAACATAAATAAAAAGACAATTGGTGATCTAAACAATTGCAAACTCTGGTGAAAATCCAGATATAGGGAATTCGTATGCACGCTTAGATTTACTCTTTCATGTAGGTTAGCGACTCGACTTGCTATTTCCTATTTAGCGAATGTGATTAAAAAAAGTTGGCGTATTTATATAAAATAAAAACTTGTTCCAAAATTAAATATGCTATAGCACCCTTAGTTCCTCTCATCCTTAAGTTGCGTTGTCAAGGCGAGCTATGGTGTAATGTTGTCATCACAGTTGACAGCATTTGCTCAGCGATTAAAAATTGCCTTCACAAGATCCCATGACTCAAGAAATCATTCGCATGTTTATCAAATATCTGCTAAACGATCTGATTCAATCAAATATCGCACCTAGCAAGTCAACGAGTTTGTGTCACAACATTTAACAGCAATGAGCATTGAGCATGACACCTGTTGAGCAGCAATTAGTTTATAGTAAATGCTTACTTCTAAATTTAAAAGTTGTTCCTTTTTTGGCAATATTTTTAGCTAGCCCTTATCGGCTTCGCGGTCTGTAAAAGTCAGCAACAACAGCAAACATGCGTCAACGGGGCAGACCCCGAAGCGGCGCAGTCGTTGCTAAAGTTTTGCTGCTGTGTGTTTCTGGGCAAACACCGTACGCACACACACCCACACAAGCGCGCAGACGCCGCCAATTCAACGGCACTCGTGAATAAAGCGAAACAACAGAATTCCTGCTTACAGTCGAAGTTCTAAAGTCGCGGCGTGCAGTTCAACTCGTTTCAATTCGATTCGATTCGGCAACACTCAAAGTTGTTTAGTTTGCCGCGTACTCAGCGACGCACTATTCAGCTTCAATTAAAGCAAAAATAATTTAAAAAGAAAAAAAAAAGATTATTAAAAAAAAAGAAACAATATTAAAGTTTAATCAAAAATTATAAAATCACATTTATAAGAACATATTTCGACATTGTGGAAGTCCAACAGCAAACATTGCTAATTCGGGCATTGTTTGATTGATGAACGGAACGTTGCGGGAGTGTAGCAGGTGCGGGTGTGCTTGTGCCTGCTTTTGAAATAGACGTTCCTTTGGCAGTTGTTTACATTTGTGCCCATATACCGATAAGCATTCCGTGAGCGCTCGACGTTGATTTTGTCGCATTCCGATAAACGATTGTCGGCTATTTAACGCGTTGTAATCGCACTAATTGCGTTCGCCACCTTCCGCCGTCAAGTTCAAGATTACTCAGTGCAGACAACCGCCCCATTCCTCCAATCGCAAACAAGTGTCGCCTCACCTGGCCGGCTCACTCCTGTGAGCAAACCTGCAGTATACCGAAAGTGCATTCTGCATAGGCCTCCTATGCGCTAAATTACTCATTGATTGCCCGAGTGCCTGATAAGGTAAATAATTTTTTATTGCCTTTAAACGTGAACCCCAAAACTCAGCACTAACGATTTATAAATATGTTTACAACGGTCACGTTGTACTCATTAATGATTGACTGGTATGCATAATGTGCGAATTTGGTTGTAGAATCAATTCTTAGAACAATATAAGTTTATTATTGGACACTTAGGAACTTAGGTGTGAGTTTTATAGCTGCTAAAAGAAGAATGTGTTAGGCAGCATAATGATTTACATATGTGCACACATTGGGCGCATGTCAGATTGACATGGGATCTCTTTTGTACTTGGGCAGGTCGCCAACGCATCACTGAAGTGATAATTGAAGATATGCCCTACATACACATATATCGTATAAAAAACAAGAAATGCCAAAACGCAATACTTTGAAGTTGTAAGTCAGTCGCATGGGAGCAATAAATTTATTTGCATGCGATAATTCATTAACTGCTGCTGCGTGTGAAGAGCATAGCAAACCACAGCAAAAATAAAACAATATAAAACAAGTCAAAGCAAAAATGAAAAATCAGAAACTAAAAATAAAATTTCGTTATAAAATATTAAAAACGTAGAAAAATAAAAAATATGATAAAGTATAAATAACGCGTTTTGGCGCGTTGGCTGATAACTTCGCTATGCGTCTTGAGATCATGCGTCAGCTTTTCCTCACAACTGTTTAAACAGCATCGTGAAAACAATAACAGAAGCGTTATGTGCAAATGTTATGTTTATATTATTGAAAAATATTATTTGTTAATTTCTTTTTGTATGTCGCGTAGGTTATGTTTTTCTTTTTTATATTTGCCAACTTCAATATCGCAAGTGTCGAGCTTTGTGTGCTGAACGCCATTTGTTATTTATTTGCACAAATTTCTGCATTGCAATTTAAATGAAACAGAACCGGTAAATAAAATACAAATTAAATAAATAATAATAATAATAATAAAAAAAGTTGATATTGAATTAAGGCATACTATTTTGTAGTTATACCGTACATTACCCATTCGGCTACGTTTGGTTAAGTTTCTATATTTTATTGCTTTCTGATAAAACAATAATCATTAATTTGTAGCGTGTGGACTTTCGATGATAAAAGAACGCAGTGTTAGGTGCTTAAATACATGCTACATACATCTATTGTACAATACATACAATTAACTTGGCTTGTTCGGGGATTTCTTGTCTAGTTATTACACCATAATATTCGATGGGTTTGCTTTGCAAATGCGTTGATATGTGAGCTACTGCCAAAAGACATGCTTTTTCATGTTTACTTGCGTCTGATAGCCGTTTTTATTAACATTACTCATACTTAAATAACGAAAAGAAAAAGTGTTCAATTTAGCTTAACATGCTTTTAATTGGAGTATTCGTCAGCTTGTCAGCTCTACACTTATTTCTGTCATTATCGACCAACCACCCACCATGTGCGCTACTTGATTCTGGTCATAAATTTCTTAAGCTGAGACTGGCATTTTGTAATTTTCGCGTGTGCAAATTTTGGCTGACAATTGTAGTATATTTTTCATTTTCTTTTTTGCTTTGGTTGATACATTGGTTTTTCCGCTTTTTTATTTTGATGGGCACACAACTGCCGCTTTTGAAAATTTGTGTCTAATTAAATGATTATTCGTCTTAGTTATGCGAAAAATCATTTGTTTGGGCCATTCTGATTGCGGTTTCAAGTGACATTATCACTGCTGACTTGGCTGGGTTTAGGTCTTCAATCAAAGATTTATTAGCCATGTCACGAGTGCTTTTGCCTTCGGTAGCTGTCTGACATGGCGCATAAATCATTGTGAAGTGTGTTTATCATGTTTGTCGGCTGAGGAAGGTAAGGTATCTAATAAATTTTTCTTGATAAGTTAAGCTTGTGGCAATGATTGCCCATTGATTCAGTTTGCTAGCGCTGCCCTAGATTTGAGGTATAGTCTCGAGACCAGCTCATATTTTGGCAAATTACAGCTAATGTCTATTTATAGGCAGCTTGCATATGCGATGCTTTTTCATTTTGTTTCATGGTGAAATCGTTGAAAATGCTTCATATGTGTATACCATGCTTCATGGAAAAATTTGATCTGATATTAGAGCGTCAAGGCGATCCCCTTAATATACTATTTTACACAATGATATAACTATGGGGACTATCACCATACTCTGGACGGTGGCCAATCAAACAATTTATTGAAGTGTGATAAGCTAGTGACAAGTATGTCACGTCAATTATGGTAAGATTTTTAAAAATCGAGTTGCTCGCAAAGGTGTAATTAGAACTTAAAAAAGTGTGCAACTCGAAGAGGTACCTAACTGGGCACTTGACATGGAGTGCCTGCTTGATTTATTGAATTGCTTCGCCAAATATTAAAGTGACTCATTGGGCTTTGTTTACAATGAACTTGTCTTTATGACTGCGGAAAACCATCGACGCTATTATCAAACGAATCTTACAACGTTCAACTGATATTATTGGATGCGATGAAAGTAGTTTTTATCAAAATTCATTTACATTTCAGATTTCAACGAAATTCACTGCCTTCGATGACAAGAACAAGTGCAACAGCAACAACAACCACAACAGCAATAGCAGCCACTGCAACAACAGCATCAGCAATAACGAACATAAGCTTCCCGAAAAGCCTGAAGCCAACGACGTAAGCCGCAGCAATAATTCCTTAGGCGAACCGAACGCTTCCCATAAGATCGAACATCTCATCACTGGCGCTTTCACGGAGAGCACTCCAAAGGCCACGATAACGTTTAAGAAAGACATGGTATTACCTTTCGATCTCGCGCCCGATGGCAATAACCTGGACGCCATACACCATGCCGAGGTGGCGCCAAGTGCGCCACCACCGCCTTATGAGCCGCCACGCTATCCGCGTGGTCAGACGACCATCTACACCGGTGTGCCCATCATACTCAATCCCTACATAGACTTCATCGTGGTCAATGGCGACGATCGCTATATGATACGCTGCGAGCGACGTTGCGTGCTCGAACGCAGCGTGGAGCTGGCCAAGCTGATACATGCGGGTCCCAATAGCGGACGTCGCGGCGACAATCACTTTCAGATATCCAACGTCGATAAGAATGACTTTGAGCTGATCATACGCTACATGGAGACGCGCTTTGTGCGCTATCGCGACCACAAGCATCTGCTGAAGCTGCTTGAGTTGGCCGATCGTTTCAATGTGCCAGATCTGGTGAGTTGGCGATTGTGTGTTCATATTAGAGACCTCAGCTAATCGAATCTTTGTCTTTCTTGCAGATAATCTATTGCATACGCGAACTGGATCTCAATATTACCGCGAACACGGTGCTGCATATCTTCAAGGCGCTGTGGTTCTATCAGGGTATTACGTTGACGACGCAGCATCAGTGTCTGATAACGAGCCAAGACTCGGCAGCTGCCAAGAAAGCCGCCAAAGCGAAAAGCCCCACAACCGCCAGTGAAAGCAGCGCCGAGCAGCAACAACTGCAGCAGCCACAAACCGAACAGCCCATACCCAATCCGAATCCCTTTACCACCGAAGACTATGGGGTCGCCTTACTGCACAATGCACTGCAGCTGATCGACATGCAGGCGGAGCTTGTGCTCACGCTGAGCGAGATCAACGACTTGCGCTTCGAGGAGTTCGAGACGATTGTCAAGCGTGACACGCTGCAAATCGGCTCCGAGACCACGCTCTTCGACTGCCTGGCTGACTGGAGTCTGATCGAGTGTCGGCGCAAGAGGCTCGACGCAACTGCCGAGAACCGCCAACGTGTGCTGGGGCCACTCTGTCTGGCGCCGCGTTATCTGCGCATGACATTGCCCGAGTTCCGTAAGTGCTGCGACCGCGTTGAACTGCTGCCGCCTGTGGAGATCTCATTGATAACCGATGTCTTAGAAGGTGAGTCTAGGCTAGTCGATGCACAAGGCAATATGATGACTAATGCTGTTTAACAAATGTTAAAAATAGGTAAGAAGACGAAGAACCTGACGGATCAGCAGAGCGCACTGCTCGAGAAATTCCGCACGCCACGCGCCGAATATGCCAAAATGCCTGTACATCTCAGCGATCGTTCGCATCCGGAGAACTACCCCAAGAAAATGCGCCGCCTTAACGAGGGTCGTTCGACGGAGGAGGGTTGCTGGGAGAAAGTGGGCATGAACTGCCTGCGCGTCTTCGCGTGCATCTTCGATTGAGGAGGGCTGCGGCTGCGTTCGCTCGCATGCTCATGCCTGCTCAGTCGGGCATATAAGAGACTTGTTGCATTAACGAATATTAACAGTTAGTCATTCTATTTACACGTATACACTCACACACATACACACATCCACACAGGACATACAATTAATGAGTCTTATGGCATTTAATACAAGCAAATATTGTAATTGTAGATACGTAGGTACACAAACATTCTTATATGGTAGATACAAGTGTGCATGTCGGCGATTTTATTGTGAATTAAAAACAGAAACAACACATAAGAATTAACAAATAATTATAACAAAATTTATTATACATACAATAGCATAATTCATGTAGCATAAGTTATTGTTTTTATTTGTACGTGCTAGTCAAAAGTTTTATACATAAAATAATTGTTATTTGCCTATAAAATAAAATTCGCGCCACCTATTTAACGTGAAATTAAACAAATTATCAAACCGAAAATTAAATATTTTCCTAGTTAAATTGCATACTTGAATATTGTATGTTTTCTAGTCTCGGCCATTTATGACCGACACTACAGCGGTCATAACACAGTTGAAGCCATCTTATAAGCAAAGTACAATACGCGAACCATGAAACACCAAAATATAAACTATTAAAGTTCAAATTGTAGTTGGCATATGTGCAATATTGCACATATACCAAAGTACAGTTGACATAACCAAAACCGTTCGTGCGAATAAGCCATAAAAATCGTTTAAGCCCGCCATTGAGTGTTGTTGGCTATATCATATGGGTTATTGTTTTTCTTTTTGATTTTGCACAAGTAAATTGGTTTTATGCTCGTTACGCAGGTATAATATTTTAAATAAAGCGAATTTTAATTGTTACGCATTGCAGAGAAAAATATTTAAAAATGCAGAAATTAATATATATTTAACAGTTTATGCATGAAAACCATTTAAGATCTGTTGCAGTTGATTTTTTGAATACAGTAAACATAAATATAAATGAATTGTTTGCTTGTTGATAAGAGCATTGCTTTAATATATAATTGAGTAATTAGAGTAAATATAGATAATTATAATAATGATTTAAGCAAATTAACTAAAATAATTTTAACTGAGTACTTACGGAAAGCTTTGAGAAACTTATGAAGCGATTTACCCTGAAAATGAATAAGAGTTTCCCATTAACAAAAACAATGCAATTTAGTCCAACAAATAGCAATAAAACACCAACAAGTGTCATAATCAAACATTAGCAAAGTACACAAGACAACCAATATAAGACAAAATATTTAATAAATCATTTTCTAATGCATTTCAAATAAAATACATTAAGTATGCTTTTTATTTCTCTTAACCATGCAGCAACATTAATCACTGGCTTATAGAATCGAGTGTTGCCTTATTAAAAACAAGGAAGATCACATTGCTCATCACATCGCATTGCCCCCAATCAGGAGTCAGCTTATATTTGGCCATCTGTTATGTCCATAAAGCTGATTACCGAATTCAGTATAGTGCTAAACAGTTTTGTTTTCCACCTTTTATGAAGCAGTTACTTCAGACTAATTCGTTTATCACGCCACGAGCATCTAAACAAAGCAGCAGTGAATCAAGACTCGAGCTTGAACCACATTAAATAGTTACAAATTCGTTACGCTTATCTTGAATATGGATAAATATAGACAATAGTAATTAATAATAATAAAGCAATAATTATTTCGTTTAAACGTCTAATTCGTGCAAGATAAGCTCGCCAGCTTGGAAAGCTTTTAGTGACGCACAATTAAGTTCGAGTCTGCGGTTCGTAACCCCACTAAACCTCCCATTGACACAAACACTTTTAGTAATTTAACAGCGCCATGTAAATGCAAGCATTGTCTGTTAATAACATTTATTTCTCTTAAAAATGAAAGAGAAATGAATAGAAAAAAACATTATAATTCACCTTATAATAAATTCATTGTGAAGATCCGCTTTCTTTTATTATGTTTGACGAAGATCGCAAATTTCGACTGCTAATCTTATGCTGTTTCGTCGATACGCTGACACACATATTTACAGAGTTCTTTTGTTTTAATAAATTATCGGTACTAACAGATGAAAGCATCTTGTTGTGGCTATTTGCAATGCGTTGCTTGAGATGATTCGGCAGTAAGTGGACAATAGCTCAGCAATAAGCAACATAAAGACGTTTCATGCCCTCGCACCACTCTGCGCTCAATTAGTGAAACATTTAACCAGAACATTGTCGCTTTGATTGACTCTGTGGACACCGACGTGGCAGTCATTGTTGTCGCTATTTGTTGTTGTTATTGGTATTGTTATATGGAAACTCCTGTGTCATAAATATTACAATGACATACAGGACACGTCTTGTAGCGCAATAATTGCGCTGCGGGCTGCCAGCCAACGCTGCTCAGTAACACATTTAATGCTGTATGCGCACATGCTGCCGCCACAAAGCGTGTCTGTCTGTCACTTCAAAAGAAGAAATTGTAAAAGTGAAAAAGGAAGCAAAATTAGCAGACCACAAAGTAACTAAACTGATTACGAGCACAAAAAAAAGTAGAAGAAACCAAAATGCAGGCAAATACAAACAAGAAAGAAAAACGGAGCCACGATGGGCAAAGCGCTTTGTAAATTTATGATTTTATTTCTCGCTTGCTTTTCATTATCATTTTTAGCAGGTTTTTTTTTCTTTCTTTCTTTGTTATATTCTTGCTTCTTTTTTACTCCTGCTGTGTTCGTTGTTTGCTGCTTGTTAACCTTTTCAAGCATTTTGTAGTTTTTTTTTTTTTTGTATTATTTTTTTTTTTTTGTTTTTTTTTTTGCTAAGCTTGTGCTTCAACAATTGTTGGTATGCATCATCCGTGTGCAGTTGTGTGTGCGTGTGTGTGAATGCCAACATAACGCCCTGGAGTCAAATTTCCGTAAAAGTTATGCTGTCGCGTCCATGGTACAGTAAATTTTTGCTTAGCAAAGTAAATTGCAATACTTTTACAAGCGAGTCTGGGCGGTGGCACACTGCAGTGAGAAACTCTGTGCGAGCGTGAGTAGGAAGTGCGAGAGGCTGTGGGGTAAGCAGCAACTGGCAGCCAGTAGACGGAACAGTGGCCACATATATAATTATTTTTATAGAACATGCATTTATTAGTGTCTTGAAAAAAAATTCAAAAAAAAACAAAAAAGGAAAAAGGAGGAAAAAAAAAGCAAATCAGTAAAAGTGAATTAGTGCGCAACGTTGCATGGTAAATGAAAACAAAAAATAGAAAACAAAATAAAGTAAATAATAATAGTAATAGGTACAGCAAAAGGGCAGCAAAATGTCAGGTGGCACACTGCAGTGCAGCTTCGGTTTTGTTCATGAAAATTTCTAGGTGAAAAACAACATAACTCATGTACTCATGGTCTCTTGTAGCTGTGCGTGTGTAATTTTTATACTGTTTTCCTGGCGCTTTTTCAACCAAATGAATTTATTATTAATTTCAAAACAATTTTCATTTACATGCTGCCAGCACAGTTCCACAAACTTAAAGTACTTGAATTTTAAGTTCGGTAAATGGTGAAATTGTTTGTATAGTTTGCTGCTTTGTGCACACGAGCACTTTGCCAGCAGCGTGACTAAAAACAGTTGCCCAAGGCCGGCAGCAGCATGTAGGCAGGTTCGACTTGTTAGCAGCACATTGGCCACTGCAGAAGAAATTACAAACGAAAACACGTCACAAGTGACTGAGTGACGACGTAACCGAATGAGTAATGCATCAGTTTGGCTAATGCCGTGTTGAGCAATTTTCACGCAATGACCCTTTCGACTTCAAGGCAGCGGCGCTTTGTCAGTGCAAATGTGCTGCTGCACAAAGTCAGGTCGCAGGGTTTACATGAAGAACAGCCGTCACAACTCAAGGCCACAGTGTGGCGACACTGCGACTCTGCGAGTGAATGAATGAATAAACGAATGAATGTATAAAGCGCGCAGCGAGAAACGCGAATGAAATGACTTTGCTACTTACTGCTGCTGCGGCATTGCGCGGAAAAATGTACCTAAAGCGGATATTACTTTATCAAGCGGCATAAAAAATGCGACCAACAGCGCCGCAGCGAAGTGAGCAGTTGTCACAGTAGTCGGCAGTAGTCGGCGGCAGTCGCAGTCGCAGTTGCTGGCAGTAGTTGAAGGCAGAAGATATAAAATGGCTGAGAACGGAAGCAATCAGCGAAATTTATTGTAAGGCTATGCTGCTGCTGCCGCTGCCGCTGTCCTTGCCACTGCAAAACAGATGAAGTGAGAAACTGAAAGACAGCCATGGAGGCAGTCAGGCAGGCAGTCCTACAACAGGCTGGCAGTCAGGAATAGCAGTAATATAAATGAAGTTGCGTTGCGGCGGAACTGGGTGGTTATCAAGCGAACCCAGCGGGTGCGATTAGCGGTGTGCTCTGTCCTCTATCCTCTGTCCTCTGTGCTGTGGGCTGTGAGCTATGCAACAAAGCAGCTGTCGCCTTCAACATAGCTTTTGAAGTTGTTGTTATTGTTGTTGTTGTCGTCTTATATTGCGTTTATTTTTGTATGATTTTAGCTTAAATCGCTTAAATCTGGGAAAAACCAGTGAAAAGCGTACTTACTCACTTAGACGAATAGAAATTTAGCTAGCAGACAGTCACTGAGTCAGCGATTGAGTGAACGACTGAGCAAGCGACAGAATGAGTGAGAGAGTGAGTGAGTGGGAAGGCGATAACGAGCAGCGCTTAAGCTGCAGCCATTTACATGCAAATGTTGTAAACGGATATGAAAGCAACAACAAAAGCATTTACCAGCTTCTGCTCAAACAAATACCATGGGAAGTCTATAAATGAGCGCTAGGCGCATCCTATTCGCACTCTATGGTATTCTCATTCGCACTTGCACTCCCTAACTTAAATATGTGCAATATTTGCCGTGCGATTTTGCTGATTTGTTAATTACAATACAAACCGTGAAAAGTGTTGTCTAATTAAAATTTATGCTCGCCTGCACGCTATAATTGAATATTTTTTTGTTTTGTTTTTTTTTTTTGTATTTTGATTTTGTCTGCAATGTGGCAATATTTCGAATTGAATGTTTGCTAACAATGGGGCTTTTGTTTTCAATAAGCAATTTTATTACCAGCATTTTTTTTCGCACTCGCTCGTTGTTTACATTTTTTTATGTTTGTGAGCGCATAAAAGTATGCAATGCAAGTGTATTACTTTTCTTAATTAAAAATATTTTTGTTTGTTTTGCCTTTTCTGTTGCTTTCGTTTTATTCCTTTTCAAACTGTTGCCATAAACTTTTACGTTAATGAGTTTTCATTGTAGTTTATCGAGTAGCGATTTCCGTATTACTGCTGGCCACTTAAACGTGCCTGAGTGAGTATTATAAGCTAATTAAAAACATTATGAAAAACCGAAACAACAAAAAAAGTAAGAAAAAAAAGGAAACGAACGGAAAGTAAAGAAAAGAAAAGGAAGGTAATGAAAAAAAAGAGGAAATTTCGCAAGGGAGTCAGCGTTAAGGGCCGTGACAATAAATGCCTCAAAGTATGCCCACTGTAATGCGAGTCAATACGCTTTATGCGTTGCACGGTTACGTGCTTAGCTGTGCCACATTTGCCACGCTTTGCCTGCTTAGCGTTGTTAAGCCATTTACCTTTTGCTTTGACATGAACTTGTTAGACTTTCACTTTCCTTATGATTTCCACTGGGTTTGGCTTTGTCTTCCCTGCTGCTCTTTTTTTTCCTTCGTTCGTTCCTTCGCTCGTTTTTGCCATTGTTGTTATTCTTTTCTACTGGCTGTCCTTCCCTTTATTGTTGGCAGCAAAGTTTGTTGGCTTTTTCTTGTGCGCCTTTGTTTGCTTGCAAATCCAGTTCATTTCCGTTTGCGTCTTTTGTTGTGCTACTATTTTTATGCCACTTGCTGCCTGCCTGCCAAGCTACATACATGCGCACGCACATAAACACAAGCACAAACACACACACACACACACACAAACAGCAACACCAGCTCCAACAGCAGCACTCGCATCCATACACGCAGTAAGTGAACAGCAAGCAGGCAAGGAGCTCTAAAGTTTGTTTTGAAAATTAAAGCCTATTAATGAGATTTCATTGCTTGCTAGAAAATGGCGCCACTAGATAGAAGCAATAAGATAGAACAGCAGGCAGACAGTCAGTCTAACAGTCTGACTGACTCACTGGCTGACTGGCTGACTTGTGTTGGCTTGTGTTGCTGTGCTTTGGCTGCATTGGTAATGGTGCGTAATTGGCGTAGTAATGAGATTTGTTTAAAGGATTGCTAGAAATAATTTCTAATTACGTCAACTAATTGGGTTTATTTCAAACTTTAAAGCCTGCAAATCGTCACAGGCTAAACCTGAGTGTGAATGCGCAATCAACGCTTGCCTTCGGATATTCATGTGCGTGCCGAGGCATTGTGGCGTTTAATAAACTGAAATCATTTAAGTACTCTGTATTGTGCTTAAAGTTTCAACAAATTACAACACACGCTTTTAGCAACGATTAAAGTAAAACCGCTCACTAGGTCAGTTATAGCAACAATTGTTAGGCTTTGCAGCCGTAGCACACTTGCTCGCACATATGTGCGTATCGCAGCCAGAGCCACGCACGAATTGCTCATTTTAGTACAACGAAAGCTCGTGCGGAGCGTACGGAGAGCGTTTACTTTTTCTCTCTCTTTATCCTTAAGCCTACGCGAGAGAGCAGATTTGCGCTCACAGCATCCGGCAGCCGAAGTCGGTTCGTGTGAGAGCGTGTGCGTTTGCGACAAAACTACAAAAAGGCTTGGGTCGCGGCTGCTGTTGGCGACTAAAAAAATCACGAGTGTCGTTTAGTACTTATTACAACGCGTCGTCGATTGGTACAAGTTCACGCATAAGCGCGACGGCTGACTTACGACTTTGAATTAAAGTTCTTTGCTGGCTACTTAAAGCTTGACGCGTTGTTGTGCGGGTGTGTGTCTCTGGCGCAACGAATTTAAGCGGAGTGTATACGTAAAATGTAACTCAAATTCAAGTCAAATTTATAAAAAAAAAAATAACAAAAAAAAAAAAAAGGAAAGCGAAATTGAACCGAATCGAAATGAAACAAGGGCTATTAAATATTCAAATGCATGTGTAAACGCCAGCAGCAATTCGTTGATGAAAACATTTTTAAGCATGCATGTGCTGTGTATGTCCAGCACAGTAAATATTCCTTATTCAAAACTCACATCTGAGCAATATTATTATTGAATCAAAAACCAATCAAAATCTCTTTTAAATAATTTACCATGTGCGTATTCATAAGGTAGATAAAAACATTAAGTTAAACAAAAGTCTTCTGCCAGCAGCAACAGTTCCTTTTTTATAAAAGCGAAAACAAAGTTGAAAAAAATAAATAAAAAAAAGTGGATTAACATTTGTTTACAAAAACCGCAATCACCATTATAATAATCAAAAATCGCTCTTATGTGATTGTGCTAAGAGGGATAAGTTTTATAGTTGGTCTTTTTTTTTGTTGTGTACATTTGTAATTAAAATTAAGTGAATAATTAAAAACAGTTAAACGCAAAACTAATTAAAATAAAACAGTAGCTCAAATATATACTAAAAATTTTAATTATTTTGTTAATGGCATAAAAGACCCAGCAAGCATAAAAAGCAGCAGATGCGTAAGGACTGCGCCCTCATGTATGCAACAAAAATTAACTAAATTACCAACGACTCTTCTATCTATGCAGATATGCGCATAAAAGCCAAAATGCTGCGAGCATCATAATTATGCATTGTTAGTTAACTGCAAATTGCAACCGAAATAAGAACAACAATAGCGAGAAACGAAAACACAAAAACCGAAAAACAAAAAAAAACAAAAATAAAAATATACAAAAACAAATATTCCACATTACCGCACACGCGGCCGGCTACGAAGTCAGCAGACAAAATGCATTTAAACCAGAAATATTTCACCGTTTTGTGCTTAGCCATATGCGCGTGCATAACGCTTGAGCCCAGCAGCGCGCAAACAACAATTTTAACCGAGAAAATTCCATTAGGTGAGTCGCAATGAGGCGCAAAGCGTCGCTAAAACTTTGCTGCATGGATATCCGCTGCTTTCATTTGAGTTGTTGCTATTGTTTGTTTTTCTTTTTGTTTTTTAGTTTATTTTATTTTTTTGCCCATTATGATTATGTTTTGTTCGTACATGGCGCGCACACGTAGCCATTGCACCTGCAGTCATTTCCTTTATGTCTGTTGTCAGTCAGTCAGTCAGCCAGGGAGTCATTCAGCCGCATGCATTCAGCCGTGCGCTCGTGTGTTCGTCCTTTCTACAGTGTTAGGGTGCTGCACACCCGCTACAGCGTCCGAGCTCGTCCTTGTGCCGTATGCTGTGTGTGCTATGTGTGTCTGCTAATGTGACAGCGCAATGAATGCTTCGTTGGTGCGCAAATTGCAGCATCAACACTTCTTATTGCAGCGTGTGTGTGTGTGCCCGCTGTGCATGCGTTGGCTGTGCGCCTGTGTACTTTTCCGGCTTATATTCGGTTTTTTTTTTATTTTTTATTTGTGCTTGCCTTCAATTGTGCAAATATTTGTCTTTTATTTTGTCGTTGTTGTTGTTGCACTTTTATTTTTTTTTTGTTCTTTTTTGGTTTTTGTTTTTTCTGTTGCCCTTCGCTGTTAATGCTGGGCTGTTGCATTTAAAATACTTAAACACACAAACGCACGCTTTGAATATATGTTAAATATTTGCCATCATTGAAATAACCTTTTGCTTTATTTTGCTCTACTCTCTCTGTGCTCTTGCCCCTTCGTTGCAGGTGCCATTTTCGAACAGGGCACGGACGATGTGCAATCAGCCTTCAAGTACGCAATGCTCAATCACAATTTAAACGTGTCGGCACGCCGCTTCGAGCTGCAGGCGTACGTGGATGTCATCAATACGGCGGATGCGTTCAAATTATCACGCTTGAGTAGGTTACCCACAAAAATATGCAACACAATGCAACAATCTACATAGCAAAAAAAGTGCAAAATAGCAGGAAAAAAAAAATAGATAAGAGACAAAAAAATAGAAATAAAATGTGTACAATGTAACAAAATGACGTGGCGGCAGCACGCCTCGCTGCCATTAATTATGCGCGCATTTTGTTGTTATATTGAAAATTGGTTTTACGCTGCTACACAGTGCAACTCAGCAAAAAGCAAAACATCAACAAAAAACAAACAAAGCAAAAAAAAGAAATAGTAGAAAAAAAAAACCAAAAAAACAACACTAACAACGCAAAGTAGACAACAAAAAGCGCGAATTTAATTGCTCACATTTATTTCAATGTTCGTTTTTTGACCAACTCTTCTCTTCCTCTATTCCTCTCTCTACTCTGCTCTATTCTGCTCTGCACTTGCTCACGCTTGCGTTTCTTTTTTGCTATGCATACAACGAACATCCCCCGCCGCCCTGCGCCGCCCTTTGCCCGTTGCACGTGCGCACAATGAATTTATTGCTGTGACTGCAGTCTGCAATCAATTTTCACGCGGCGTTTACTCAATGCTCGGCGCCGTTTCGCCGGACTCCTTTGACACATTGCACTCCTACTCGAACACATTCCAAATGCCATTTGTGACGCCATGGTTTCCGGAAAAAGTGAGTATAGTATATTGAATTGTAATTGCATTGCATACATTTGAATTTTAAGCAATAAATTAATTAAAACTACTGCCGCCTGCAAGAGAAAACTCAAAAACCAAAAACAACAGAAACAGAAAAAATTCCAAAAACTAATAAGCAAAAAAGAAAACATTGTCCTGCTTGATTAACTGACATGGCACATGGCACAAGGCAACGCGCAACGCCAAGGCAACAAGGACAATGTCTCTATACATTTGGATCAAGGCACAAATCATAATAATTGCAGTTTGAAGAATATTTACTGCACGAGACAAAGGCAGTCAGCAACAGCCAAGCTGAGCTGCCTCATGGCTGCTAGTCACTCATTCATTCTTGTCTCCGTCGTCGTCGTCGTCGTCGTCAGCTTCTGCGTCTGCGTCTATGTCGTCGTTCTCGTCACCGTCATCGTCCTGGCGGACTTGCAGCAACAAAGCGTTGCCGGGCTAAGCTCCAAAAGAATTTATGACGCGCGCTTGGCCTCTTTTATTTCAATCACAATAAATCAAACAAGCAACAAACGGGCAAAAAAACCGAACAGACACACATACAGACAGACAACGGACAGACAGCAGGCAAAAACACACACAGTGAGCAGTGAACAGCGAACAGTGAACAGCGTCTAAACAACGGCTCTGGCTCCGGCTTCGGTTCGGCTTTGAGCGCAGCAGTGCCCGCATCTGCTGACATACGTCCGATACGCCGGAAACGGATGTAGCTGCGCGCATTTCATTATTATTGCTTCATGTTTGCCGTTCGATGTTGCTGCTTCGGCTTCTGCTGCTGTTGCTGTTGCTGCTGCTGCTGCTGCTTCTGTTTGTGTTTGAGTTTATGTTTTCATAACTTGCAGCCTTTGTTTCATTCGTTCGCTCACTCGCTCATTCGCTTGTGTTGTGTAATTTTAGGTGCTTGCGCCCTCATCGGGCCAACTTGACTACGCCATCAGCATGCGTCCGGATTATCATCAGGCGATTATTGATACGATACAATACTACGGCTGGCGCAGCATCATTTATCTCTACGATTCGCACGATGGTGAGTACACGCATGTGAACGCATTATTAAAATTCTATTGTTGTTGTTGTTATTGATGTTGCCGCTGTTGCTGCGTCTGCTGCTGTTGCTTGTTAATGTATTCGCGTGCGCGCGTGCTTTGTTTTGCCTTAATTTAGGCGCATAACTAAATAAGGTTTAATATGCGCACAGATTGTGTGTGCTCCATTGATTGACCTCAGCGAGTCGACAGCCAACGACGCGAATATGGCTGCAAATAAGCTGATTAATGTCTGCGCTCAGACACAGCACAGACACAATTGCACAATTTATGTGTTCCATACCCAGCATCGTATGGCATAATAGCCGGCATAGGTAATTACTTCTTGCAAGAACAAATTAGCATTGTCTCAATGTCTTCGGCATTGGGTCTTGGGGATTGACGGCGCAAGGCGAAAGGGGAAAGCAATCAAGACGCGAGCGATTTGTGCAAGTAAGCCAATGTGCTTATCGACATTTCCAGATTACTGAGTACGCACGCGGCAGTCGATTTTCTTCAATTTTATTTATTCTGCAGTAATTTCCGCTCACGCGAGCGCGACAGATTGTGCAGAAGTAAACGATAAAGACATCATGCATAAAAAATTGCGCATACGACCCTTTTGCCGCGCACACACACACACACACACACACTGATAGGCAGTTACAGACAGATATTCAGACAGACAGACTGTAAGTTGTAGTAAGAGCCGCCAAGGCCCCATCGAAAATATGTGCAGCAGCGACTTCTGTCTTGCCTTCTTATTTGCTCTTTTGTTTCTTTTTCTTATTTATTTTGATTTTTTTTTTCTCATTTTGATTTTTAAATTGTTCGCATTTTTTTGTACAACAAAGTGAAGCGTGCCATTATGTTGCCTTCGTTGTTGGTATGCAGCATTGGTGCCAATGGAATTATGCAAATTATGTGCATGGCGCGCTTTGCCGTTTCTTTGCCACTTCACTGTACATCTTTCATTTTTTCGCTTTACAATCTTTTAGACTCCGTAAAAACGAAATACAGTACAACATTTTACTGCATGTCAATGATTTTTACACGAACAGCGTTTTAGCAATTTACAAAAAACTGATTCAACAAATTGATTATATTGGCATACTCATTATGTATTAAATTTGGCATTGGCAGTGAAGGCATTTAGGCAAGCCGCAGTTGTTTAATTTGGCCAACAAATTTGATATTTTTTTGCACTTTAATTATTACTTTGGCTTTATGTTGCTTTGCATTGCTTGAATTTTATTTACGATCTATTTAATGACATGATAAATTAATTATATAAACATGCCTTGGTAGTATGGCAACCGCCTCTACAGTCATTAATATTGCTTACTTTAAGCACCGGCATTTTTTTTTTTTATTTTTCAACGACTGCGCCCTAACTTGCCGTAGAATACATTTATGCATATGAATACACAAAATTCGTTCCACTTTATCTTACGTAGAAGTGAAGGACATTGCAGCTGCGATGCAATTCAAGGCAACAGTGTATTTCATTATTTACTTATTGTGTGCTTTTTAATTTTTCATTTAATTTCAGTCTGCTTTTTTATTTGTGTATTTTGGGGCTGGTGTTTAATGAGTTCACATGCTGTCACAGCGTGCTGTTCGTCGCCTGGCAACTCTGACACACTTGCGTCGTCGCCAGCGCCTTTGGCTGGTGCCTGTGCCTGTCATAGGCGCAGTTGGTGCCGCTGCATGCACTCTTAGCTCATGCCTCCTTCTCGCTCGCACTTGTGCGCACTGGCATGCCTTTTGTTCGGCTATCTGTCCTTCACTGCCTGTGTGCGCGTGGCATGTGTTAATGACTCTGTGTGAAATAAAATTTACGACTTACTCAACTGTTTTTTCGATGCGTTTTTTATTTTTTGCTCTGACTGCTTTTAACATAATTTCGTTTATGTTTTGGTACACATTTTCACTTTTTTTTTTCTTTTTATGTACGAGTATGTGTGCATATATTTTCCCCCCTTTTAATGCGCAAAAGTAGGCCGACAATGTCGCGTGCCTGCTGTGCTCTGCCTTGCGTCGGCTGCTGGCAAAGAACGGAGACAACTTATTTTGCCAACTTTTCACCCAATAATTTTCATTTACATTGTTAACGAAATATTTGCAGCAGTTACACAGTCGCAGACACAGGCATAGGCACAGACACAGGCACAAGTAGACGGGTAATGCCAAGCGTGGCAAAAACAATAGCAAAATCCGAGTATGCATAAAAAAAGAAACTATAAAACTGTGCGACAGTCAGTGGCATGAATGTAAATACATATGCATATATGCGTTTGGGACTTTGCATATTTTAATGCGGCTTGTCAGCAGTTTGTTTTGCGAAGTTGTTATTGAACTGCGCTGACAACAACAACAACCGCAACAGCAACAATAGTAAAAACAAAAACGACATCCACGTAGTAGCTCCATGGCTGCTGCTGCAGCCGTTGCTTGTTATTTTTGCGACAAATTGCTGCATATTTTTGTGGCGTATGCATTTTTAAAAAGCCATGCAAAACGCTGCTGTTACAGTTGTTTGTTGCCTACCGCAAACCGAACTCACAGTGTACAGAAAGGGGCAAACAAACCGAAGACACTGTAAGCTAAAAAAATAAAATATACTCCGAGCAACAACAACAGCAAAAACGATAACGGTGAAAAGTAAACGAAGTGTACAGTGAAGCACGAAAAAATCGGAAACATTCAATAAAATATCAAAAAGTAATACACAGACAGACATAACACACTCCCACCTTCCCCATACCCATACCCATCCCCATCTGCATCGCCATCGCCATTGCCATTGGCATCGCCAACGCCGTCACTGTCTCCGACCTAGCCGCAATCACTGGCAACATGGCAGACACAATTGCGCACACACACCTCACCCCGTGGGTTGGTTTGTGGCGCCTTGCGCTATTTATTGAAATGTAACAAAAATATTTCAATTGTTGTCTCTGCACATCCGCTTCCGTTTAAGCGTCATTGTTTTGTTGTTGTTGTTGCTGTTGCTGCTATGTTGAAGCTTCGCTTGTACGCTTGTTACCAATGCCAACCGACAACAACAACACCGGCGACAACAACAACAGCAACAACAAGTACAACTACAAGAACGTGAAGCAAATTGCGTGTAAAAATATATAAAAATTTCATAACAAAGCGTTGACAATATAAGCGCGCATGTTTTTTTCTTTTCCAAATTGCCGTAGTCGGTAGTTGTTGTTATTGTTGTTGTTGATGCTGCTTTTGTTTTTTACATACGCGTATTTGATTTCTTCTATCAGGTAGCGCATATGTGCGCGATTTTCCTACGCTATGGTATTTTTTTCTTTCTTCCTTGATTTTTTTTTTTTTCTGTATGCATGTTTTTGGTTTTGTTTCTGTGTGTGTGCTTTGGCGGCCTTGCTATGCTTGTATTTATTTCAGTTTCCATTTGTTTTCTCTCTGGTACTGGGGCATTGGTTTTGATTTTTCGGTTTTGCTTTTGCTTTCTTTTTTCCTGACTTTGCAGGTCTGCTACGCCTGCAGCAAATCTACCAAGAACTGAAACCCGGAAATGAAACATTTCGTGTGCAAATGGTCAAACGCATTGCGAACGTTTCAATGGCCATTGAGTTTTTGCACACTTTGGAGCATCTGGGTCGCTTTACGCGGAAGCACATTGTGCTCGATTGTCCAGCGGAAATGGCCAAAGAGATCATTGTGCAGCATGCGCGCGATATACGCTTGGGACGTCGAACCTATCATTATCTGCTCAGTGGCCTGGTGAGTTTACTTCTACACTGCATAAAAAAAAAAAAATAAAAAAAAAAAAACAACAAAATAAAAACACAACAGTTGACCCTCTATGAGTTTTGGCTTGGCTGCAGCATGATGCCAGAATGCTTCAAAGTACGTCAGGGTACCGCTGCAGAGGAATAATTTGTGTGTGACTGCGCAAATCTGAGGCAGTTGCCATGAAAAAGGCAAAGCTTTGGCGCAGTTGGATTTTAATAAGCAATTATCATTGGTTTCCGCATTCTCTGCAATGGATGCTGCATCTGCCATAACACAAACCCAAATACCACATCCAACACATGCACATCAACTCTAATTTTTGTTGTTTTGCTTGCTTCTCTTCTCATCCTGTTTCTGTTTCGGTTTCTGTTGTGGTGTTGGTTGTGCTGTTGTTTTTTTTTTTTTGTTTTCGGTTGCGACTGTGATGTGCAGGTAATGGACCATCATTGGCCAAGCGATGTCATCGAATTTGGCGCCATCAATATCACGGGCTTTCGCATTGTCGACACTAATCGACGCGCAGTGCGTGATTTCCATGACAGCAGGAAACGTTTGGAGCCGACAACTTCCGCCAATGCCGGCATGGGTGTCATTTCGGTAAGCTATTCCATGTTCTTCTACTTGTTGTTGTCGCTCACATTATTATTGTGTGAGTGTGTGAGTAGTTTGTGTTGTTGTTATTGTTGCAAGCTGCTAAGTAAGTTTCTTCTTGTTCACATGCTCCACTGCAGGCACAGGCGGCGCTCATGTACGACGCGGTCTTCGTGCTCGTCGAGGCTTTCAATAAAATACTACGCAAGAAACCGGATCAGTTTCGCAACAACAACATGCAGCGGCGGAGTCAATCGCTAATGACGGCCGCCTCCACAATGGCGCTTGGCAACGGCACAGGCACGGGCTTCGGCGGCGGACTGGGCCTCGGCGTAGGCGGCGGCCTGCAAACAGGTGGCACCTCTGCCGGCGACAATAGCGCCCGTCTGTTGGACTGCAACACTTCCAAGGGCTGGGTGAATCCTTGGGAACATGGCGAACGAATTTCACGTAATTTGCGCAAGGTGAGTTCAGTCGGCTGCTGCTGGTGTGGTTGCGTTTGTTGTCGTTGTTGTTGTTGTTGTGCACATATTAAAGTTTCATGACTTCATTTACACTTGTGCCATGCTGCCTGCACTGCTAGGTCGAGTTGGAGGGTCTGACGGGCGCCATAAAATTCGACGATGATGGGCGCCGCATCAACTACCTGCTGCAGATAGTCGAGATGACGGTGAACAGCACACTGCAGCAGGTGGCCGAGTGGCGTGATGATGCGGGACTCTTGCCACTGCATGGCAAGTTTGCGGCGCGCAGCGGCAGCAATGGGCACAGCCATGGCGATGTGGCCAAGAACCATACCTTCGTTGTGACCAGCGTGCTCGAGGAGCCGTATCTGATGCACAAGACGGCCGGCTACAGTGAGGCTCAACTGCAGCAGTTGGGCTCGACGGTCGGCATGGCGGTGGCGAACAATGAGCGTTTCGAGGGCTATTGCAAGGATTTGGCGGATCTGCTGGCGGCAAAGTTGGGCATAAGCTGTGAGTAGTCGATGTGTATGCCAGCAAGGTGCAGCGCAGTGTGAGTAATGGCTTTTTTTTTTTTTATGTTGTTGTTGCTGCTGCTTGTGCAGATGAGCTGCGTCTCGTACAGGATGGCAGCTACGGTGCTGAGAATCCGAATGTGCCCGGCGGCTGGGATGGCATGGTGGGGGAACTGGTGCGCAAGGTAAGATTGGATTTCGTTCCGTTTCGCATACGCAAAGGCGCGCGAATGACGGCTTTTGTTTTTCTATTCGTGACTGCTGCGGCGCCTCTAACTATGTATGTGTGTCGCACAGGAAGCGGATATTGCCATCGCAGCGATGACAATTACAGCGGAACGCGAGCGAGTCATTGACTTCAGTAAGCCCTTCATGTCGCTGGGCATATCCATTATGATTAAAAAGCCCGTCAAGCAGACACCGGGTGTGTTCAGCTTCCTCAACCCGCTGTCGCAGGAGATCTGGGTAAGTAGTGACGCATTGAATTTCCCTGGCTGCGCTGTAGTAAACCTAATGCAAAAAACACTTAGATGAGCGTCATACTGAGCTACGTGGGTGTCAGCATTGTGCTTTATTTTGTCACGCGTTTCCCGCCCTTCGAGTGGCGCATCATGCGACGGCCGGGAGGTAAGTCATGTTCGTGTTAACTTACTTGGTACATTTGCTTTCTGTCATTTCATCCTCATTCATCTTGCTTTCTTCACCACACACACACCCTCTCACACACGCACACACAGCCACACAGCTCGATCAATCAACTGCCAATCAACAACCGCCGGGCATCATCGGTGGCGCCCCCTCACAGCCCAGCGCCCTGAATGAACAAATTGCGAATGCCACAGCGCACGGCTTAGTGACCACAAACGTTGCCAATGCTGCCGGCGTTGCTGGCATGACTGCGGCCAGCACTCACAGCTCCAGCGATTTCGGCATGATGAACTCCTTTTGGTATTCGCTTGCGGCTTTCATGCAGCAGGGCTGCGATCTCACGCCACCTTCCATCTCTGGCCGCATTGCGGCCGCTGTCTGGTGGTTCTTTACGCTAATTCTTATCTCCTCGTACACGGCCAACTTGGCTGCATTTCTGACAGTCGAACGCATGGTGGCGCCAATTAAGTCGCCCGAGGACCTGGCCATGCAAACTGAGGTGCAATACGGCACACTGCTTCATGGCTCCACATGGGATTTCTTTAGGGTAAGTTCACACATACTCTCCCACACACACACACACACACATTAACTCACACACTCGTATATCGATTTAATCACACTATACAAAAAACTTACTCCAACCGCCGCTGCCGCCGTCGACGATGATGCCTTCATTCACCGCCTTGCCTCGCTTTGGTTCGCGCAGCGCTCGCAAATTGGTCTGCACAACAAAATGTGGGAATACATGAACTCAAATCCGCATCTTTCCGTGCACACCTACGACGAGGGCATACGCCGCGTGCGCACCGCGAAGGGCAAGTACGCGCTGCTCGTCGAGTCGCCCAAGAACGAGTATGTGAATGCACGCGCGCCCTGCGACACGATGAAAGTGGGTCGCAACATTGACACGAAGGGCTTTGGCATTGCCACGCCAATCGGCTCACCACTCAAGTAAGCAAACAAACCAAATGACGGACAAACGGAAGAAGCGAAAGAGCCAAAGAACGAAATGACGGTCCAACGAATGATTCAATGACTGAATGCATGATTGAAAGCGCTCAGTGTATGCGCATATGAGTGTGCCACTTTCCTCCTCCATATCTCCCTCTCTGCCCCTATCCCACCCTTACTCGCAGGATAGTCCTTTGTAATGACTTTGAAAACGCCACAAATTGACTTTACTTTTCATTTCATTTCGTTTGATTTTTTTTTCTGTTTTCGTTGTGGTCCGTTCGCTCGCTGCATAGAAATCAAATCAATTTGGCCGTACTCTCGCTGAAGGAGAACGGCGAGCTGCTGAAGTTACGCAATAAATGGTGGTACGACAAGACCGAGTGCAATCCGAATCTGGACAACCAGGAGACGGCGACGCACAATGAGCTGTCGCTGAGCAACGTGGCGGGCATCTTCTATATACTCATCGGCGGCTTGCTGCTGGCCGTGTTAGTGGCCATCTTTGAGTTCTGCTGCCACGACAAGAGCTCAGCCACGTCGACAGCCTCTTCGTTGGCCGCACTCAAGGCACAATCGAACGGCGGCGGCATGCTGAGCGCCATGACAACGTCAACATATCAGCGCGACTCGTTGTCGGATGCCATCATGCACTCACAGGCCAAATTGGCCATGCAGGCCAGCAGCGAATATGACGATCGACTCGTTGGCGTTGAGGTGCGTCTTTGCTCAGCTCCACACTGCCATTGAGTTCGCACAGTGGGCTAATGGCTGCTGTCTGATTATTGTCTTGCTAATGTCATCTGCTTACAGCTCGCTTCGAATGTGCGCTATCAGTACAGCATGTGAGCGCTGCGCAGTCCGCTTTGGCCGCACGCGCTGCACTCGGAGGAAGTTGACTGTTTGTAGTTGTTGCCAGCACACACAGTGGGCAACTTTTATTTGTATATATGATTTAAACGATTGTACATTAAGTAACTAAACTTAGCCACTGGGTAAGCGTATCAATATGCAAAAAACTAAGCAACTATTGCTCATATTCAAGCTGCAACTGAAGAACTGGTGAAGGTGAAGGTGAAGATGATGGTAAAGTATTCGAATAAATCGCAAAAAGAAGACAAGATGCTAAACCGTTGAACTAAGGCAGTTGTAAATAAATATTTTTGATAAATGTATACACTCAAATTACATGTCATTAAATTATTAGCTAATAAAATTTCATTAAATAAACATCATTATCCACTATGAAAAGCTTTTCTTGTTTTTTTTTTTAAATATTTTATCTTATTGCTAAATCAATGAGGGCTCCTCACATCAGCATGCAATCCATCAGCTTATGTGCTTGATGTCGGAGTCGCGATAAAGTTCACTTATTACACTTCTATTGTGCCATCCAACGATTGATTCTCGCTGTCAATAGCCGGGTATACAATGCAGCAATCATTTCATTAATTACCAACTTGGCAAACTACAAGCGAATGACAATAGCCAAGACAACAGAAACTTGCAATCTACCGAACTGACAACTCAAACTTATCTGCAAGCTGCAGCCGAACCTCAGATGTGAATTTTACGCTTCTTTAACACAATCTAAATTAAAATGCATTCAACCGTCAATGAATATTGTTGTCTACAATACATTAGAGAATGGCATCTGAAGTGCTTGCATTTTCATTCGCTAAACATGAGCATACACGCAGTGTGTTAGGGGCTTTCGCTAACAATATGTCATGTTGAGAGGTGGCATCGCATGCCTTTCCTGTTTGCTGACTAAGTTACACGTGTAACGTTATTTTTTTGTAACTTCGCCTGCTAATAAACTTTCAAACAATTGTTATGCATATCGTATGGAAATCTACATTATACCAAACTCAGCAACTCGGTTTGAGACAAGTGCATAGCGTGTGCGTGGCTACATGGCGTATGAGTAACTAAGCAAACACGCATTGGTAAATATGCATAAAAGTTAATACACATGCACACACATACACACATATGGAACCCGAGGCACACATGTAGTCAAATACACAGCCACCATGCATATAAGCTGCTTAGGTGACTTAAAGTTTTATCAAAGCAGCCGCCAACAGCCGACTGCAATAACAACAACTACAACAACAACAGCAACACAACGCAGACAGCCCAGCTCCAGCGACCGCCAACTGCCGTCAGCAGTCAGCAGACAGCCAACAGTCGACGGTGCAACTTAAGCGGCTTTCAATGTAAACTTCACGTTTTAGCGGTTTATTTTTCAGTTGGTTAACTACCCTTGGCACCAAAGCGTGATGCTCCTCGCTCCATGGGTTTACTCGGAACTCAACGCAACGCAACGCAAAGTATGTATAAGCGTTCCTTGTGCTGCGCCGCTGACGCAAATAAAGTTTTCATTGTTGCCGTTGCCGCAGCCGACACACGACTGCCGACGTCGCTGCACAAATTTTGCATGCAAAGTAGCAGCAGGAACTAGGCGCGCATAAATTATATGGCAAAAAGTCAGTTTTTTCATTTAATTTTTTTTTTGTTTTTTTTTTTTTTTTTTTTAATTTCCATTCGCAGTTGCTTAAGGCAAGCAGAATTTTAATTTGTTTAAATTTTTAAATGCTTAAATTCAAATCAAGTTTTGTATGCAATTTGCTGATGCAATTTTTGGCAATTACGCAACCAAATGCTAACCGCGACTAAATGCGAGCCACATTTGCTTTCAGTTTCAGTTTTTGCATTTGATTTTACTGCTTTTTTTTTTGCATGTAATTTGCTTGCTTGCATTTTGCATTTTGTAAATTCAATAAAAATGCGATTTAATTAGTGCTGAAAACAAATAAAATCGAATAGAATGGAATTGATTTCGTATACGCAATTATTTAAACTAGCTTTCAATTCAGTGGATCGCTTATTTGTTGTTGTTGTTGCTGCTGTCCTTGTTGTTGCTCATAATGTGGCTGTGCGCTTTTTCTATTTTTTTTTTTTTACATGCTGTATGTTGCTGGACTTGTTGTTGTGGTTTTATTATTAACAAATGCACAAATTGCTTTTGGCGTTGCTTTCATTGACAATTTACAAAGCGCATAAAAACTGGTGAATGGCGCTAAAAAGAGTTTCATTTGAGAGTTTAATTGATTCGCATTAAAAGCGCACATTGTAAAAAAGGTATACATAATATTCATCGATGCCATGTTTATTAAATAAAAAAAACAAAACAAAGCAAAAAAATATAAAAGAAGAACTTGTAAAATATTTTCGTAATGCCAATGCGCAGCTTAGTTACGCCTGAGAGTATGCTATGTTTTTTTATAAACTTTTTTATTTTTCCTATACGCTGTTATTGGCTTAGTTTATACTTAAGACTTAACACAGATTACAACAAATGCAAATGTACATCACAGCATCAACAACACAACGCAGCTGCATAATGTGCACTAAAATTAAAATGTAAAACTACCCAAGCTTAAGTCAAAGTTTGGAGCCGCACACGTCATGCGGCAATCCAGCAATTCTATCAACAAACATGAATAAAAATGAATAAAAAATGATAAAAAAAAGAATCTACTTAAAATTTTATAACTCAATCATATCATCAGTCAACCCGCGCTGTGTGCGTTAAGTTGCGATGTCAGTTCGGCACAAAAATCTGCAACAGCACACAAATGCTGATGACTTTGTAAAAAAGGCAAAGGATTTTTTGCGCTTATCTGCTTTTGATGCCGCGACATGTGCTCCATGATGAGCGTAAACCAAAGCATACCAAACCAAACCAAACTCACAGCAACATAAGAACATATGAGCATGTGAACGTGTAAACGGAGCGTGGTGCGTGGACCTTCGAGCATTGAGCGTGCATCATTGAGCTGTGAGCATGGCTTAAATGCAAAGCTTAACATGCGAATCGATTTTTCAATAAAAGTGCCAAGCAAAAATGTAACTTTTCGCCGTTTTTTACTTTTGGCCATTTGCAAAAGCCGCCTCGAGTCGCCTCTACTGCCTAGGCCACCTTAGCTGCTGCCGGAAGCGTCGCTGCCACCCGCTATGCGGTTTAAGTTGTACTGCAGCAAATACAGAAAACTTTTACCGTAAATTTTCATATTTATTTATTTTGTCAATCCTTATGCTTTGCGTAATGTTATGTCTGCATAGAGAAAAGTTTATACACAGCTTATGTACAACGCAAAACAAAAATTCACATGCGTCTACAATACGATCGGAATATAAGTATATGCATATACATATATACAATACAATACAATACAATACAAAATATAATATAATATACACTGGCATGTAGTAATGTGTGGCTGCCAGCTAGATATGACTTTGCGATATGCGTGCTTAAATGTATTCATACGCATATGACTTCACTCGATAAGCATACCAAGAACATAAACACACCAACCTATGGGTTGCCTAGATGGTGAATGGTGGGTGGCGGATGCTGGTTGCGGTTGCGCTGCCAGCACACAAGAGCATAAAGTTATTTTGTGTTGCGTTAAAATCGTCATCATCATATTTGCAAATGACGGACGTGCAAGTTTTTGTCAAGTTGGGCAATAAGCTTTTATATTTCTCTATTTTGGTATTATACTTCTAGAATATTTGTTTGAATTTATTTTTATTATTTTTGTTTTCTTATTTTTCTTTATTTTTGTGGTTTGTTTTTTTTTTTTTTGTGGCTTTTTTTCGGTTTTAGCCGAGTTGAAGTTGGCAAAAATATTAATAGGGTACTAAATGTTGCAAAAATGCAGGCAATATTTCAGCACAAATACTTTGTATAATTGACAAGGACGCGGTGCAGGCGTAGGGGGCTCACTGCGGACCACGTTTACTTCCGAAAAATGTCACAAACGAAATGCTTTACAATTTTCGTCGACAATTTATTGCTGGCAGCTGCTCAGCTTAACTCAGTTCGGGGTAGCTTGGCTTGGTTCAGTTTGCTTTGGCGTTCTACGTTTCAAATCGACTCAACTCGACTCGGGCTGAGCCGAGCCGAGCCAGCTCGGTGACCAAGTGCTTTAAACACTTGAAATGTTTTCCATTTTCCATTTTGCTTTTGTTTTTTTCTTCTGTTTTTTCTGTGACCAATTTCCAGGTACTTCAGTATATGAGCTCGAAAAAAATAACCCAGCGCAGAGTTGCACTAAAAATTACGTCACAAGTTGTTTGTTGATTTTAACTTTAATTTTTTTGGTTTTTGTTTTGAAAATATTTTTATTATGTAGTGCACTTCTGTGGTTCTTCAACATTTCAAACCGTAAGCAAGTTGACCTTTTAAATTTAATCAAAAAAAGATCAAAAAATAATTTATTCCAAGTTGTGTATGGCACATTTTGTTTGTGATTTGTGTACGAGGCGTATGCGTGTTTTTTATTATATTTTTAATTGCTTTGTTTTTTTTTTCTGTTTTGCTGTTGGCTTCGTTTTGTTGTCTTTGACAACATAATTAATTAAGTTAGATGTTTTAATAGGCACATGTCAGTTGTTTTGGTTCGTATGTAATTAGTTTATATTGATTTTCAAAACACCGACATTAAATAAATTGCGATTTCAATGAGCAAAAACTTAAATAAAAAATGATAAATTGTTACATAATCAGCCAACTTTAAAAATATTTTATACGCATACAGTTATGTATTTTTTTATTGCATAAGCGGAGCAGTATGCACTGACTGCACTGGCGGAAAAAAGCAGACATGTGCATGCTAAATTCGTAATAACACTCATACGCCGCGTGCACACGTAGCTACTGTGCAGAAGGGAAACTACAAAATATGCATAAGTCGAAAATTTACGCATCAACGATTGCAATTCGTGAAAGTAAGATTTGACATGCATAAATCTATGCAAATGGCATAAATGCATTTTCGTATGCACACATGACATTCTGTTTTATTTTTTATTTTTAGTTTCTTCTTTTCTTATTTTTTCTTACTCCGACTTTTGATTATCCCAAGTGACACAGTTTCGCATTTTGTACAGCCCGATGTTGGCCTACCCAACTGCAAATAGCTTATCAGCCATAGCATGACTATGACATAAATCTACAGACGGAAAGGCTGCTTAGCAAGTGTTCCTTGTCTTGCCTTGGCTTTATGTACGAACTGCTTCGGTTGTATTGTTGCTTGTCTTAGACTCAGATTCAATACATGCATTTCATTTTTTCAAAAACAATATTGAAACAGTAGATGTGTAATTAAAAATTCTTATTTAATTTGCTTTGCATTTTAAATTTTATATTTGCTTTTGATTTTATTAAACAAATGAATAACTACTTCAAGTTGCTACTTGCAATGCGATGTTTGTGACGCCAACCCCTCACGCAGTTATTGCACATTCTTTTTTATGATTACAAATTGAAGCAGAAAACTTTTGGAAAATAAGCTATATAAAATTATTCAACCAACATTGGCTTTTCCTCTCTGCCTTGTACATTGTGTGTTTGTGAACATAAGGACAATGCATGAATGTACGCAAAAATAAGAATTGAACACTATTTGTTCACTGAGCAAATAAAGAGGCATACATTAGTGCGAGTGGGAGCAGGCAAGTTGCAAAGAATGATGCGAGGATAAATCTGATTTTAAATGGTTTGTGTTTTAACAAAAGGAAATTATGAAATAAACCATATGGGAATTTGAATTTAACTGCAGCAGAATGTTTGGCTTAAAAATACATGAGATGTGTAAAAATGTTCCTTTTTTAACGTCGATAAGGGAATTTATTATAAATATAAATACTAAGCAAACCAAATAGTAAGCAAAAACAGCTTAAGGCCTGACAGTTTTCGCTTATAAGCAAGTTTAGTTGATATATCTATTTTATATTTGAGTTAGACTGCAAATATTTATACTTGTATTATTTATTTAAATAGATAAATAAATCAAAAGCAAATAGTCTGATAAAGTTATTTGCGTTTCTGTTTTTTCTCTTTTTTTTTTACATAAAGTTTTGACATTTAACAAATTAGTTTTCATATTAAGTGACATCAGCAGCATGAGTAACTAATTTCTTGTGATGCTCTGTATGGTTACCAATTCCAGATTTGCTGTTGGTGTTGTTGTTTGTTTATTTTTTGTAGTTTGATGTAGTTGTTGCAATGCTCACTCGAAAAGTTTTTGGAGTTTATTACAGTTGTAAGTACATACATATGTACAAGCAACATAATTAGAATTTAAATAGTAAATAACTTTTCTTGACTTTCCCCCACAGTCAGTCATACCGAACCGTTGCCTGAGCGTAGCCATTAATAAGCTAACAGAAAGCGAAAACTTTGCCAACCTGATTTCAAACTAACTGCACGACTGTTTTTGTATTCGCATATACGTGAGTGCACGTCTGTGTGCGTGTGTGTGTCTGTGCTAGCATGTGTGGCACAGGTGTTCGTGTGTGGCAGGCAGGCAGGCAGGCAACCAGGGTTTGGTAAACCATTTGATGTATCTCTCAGCCACAAATGTTTATAACTAAGTATGAGTGCAAGCCAATGTTTCATTAGTACAAATGCGCGTTTAATTATTGCAAATTCTTTAGCACTTCTTCTTTTTTTTGGTATGCTTTGAGTTGTAGCATTTCAGCTTTTTTTTTTCTTTTTTGAATTATACAATAACATTGTACTCCCCTTAATAATTTTTTTCTTTTTTTTTCGCTTAAGCTCAATTAACTTTTGCTGTAGTTAGCAACTTTTACGGTTCTGCAGCCCGGAAGTTCCGCATGGAGTTGTGTTTGGTTGGTTTTTTATTTGAAACAAAAAGTGTTGCAAATTTTTTTTCGATTTTTTTTGTTTTGCTTATTGGTGCACTGTCTGAAATGCTATTTTGCAAACTTTATCTACAAAAATTTCAATTCTTTGTTTGCCAAGCAACCACAAGCAAAAATATCTGCTAATAGAAATGTTGCCCTGTGTGATGTGCGGAGAGCTGAGCTACATACGTGTACGTCGACTGTGACGTGTGGCATATGTTTGTGCAGGTTCCTATAACACAGACTCAGTTGTTTGATGTGAAAATTCATTAAAAAAAAGATATGTGAAAAATGAAAAGCAAAAACTTTACAATTGTAATAAAAAACAAAATCCTTTGCAGCAGAGGTCGTCATCTACAAGATAAAGCGACAGACATGACGCAGTTGTGTGCTTGCCTTTCTTTTTTTGTTTTTATTTTATGTTTGCAATTTTATGAATATTTGGCATAAAAATCGCATTAAAGTTACGCATACGCCATGTTGCACACACGCGAAATTTGCACAAGCGAAAAGTGCACTCGAGCATAAATTCTGTGCCGGGTTTAAATTTGAACAATTAAAGGAATAAAATAAAGAATACGAGTACGTTATAGTTTTAATATGAATGACACCATAAATATGCATGAACTTTTAACACTGCACGACAACAGCAAAAGCAACAGCAACAACGGCAACAGCAACGGCAACGGCAACAGCGACAACAACAGCAGCGGTAACAATGACGACAATGCAACGCATAGCACAGCACAACGCAGCACAGCACAGCACAGCTCGGCAGGGCATGGGATGGCATGGCGTGGCTCGCAGCGCGGCGCAGATTGTGCAACCTGCAGCAAAGGCAAAGGCACCGGCATGGAAAACGCTTTTTATTTAACAATATGGCATGTATTTGTAATTGTACTTGTCGCACTGCGTGTACGTAGCTGTGTGTGTGTGTGTGTGTATGAGCCTGTGTGTGTGTATGTGTGTTTGCGTCTGTTTCGCTTCGAAACATTTTCATTGTTCATATGCCGCATTGGACATAATTGAAATGGTAAACAGAATGTTGTGTATACGGCTTAAGAGTTTAAAGTCGATCTGCGTGGGAGAAGAGAGCGCGCAATGTGAGGAAACGTTTTTTGAACTCGCGCGTCGAAAACGTTTTCAGCGATTTCATTTGCCGAATCGTTTTGTACAATTGGGAATTTTTGTGTTGCAATTGAATTTCCATAAACGACAAAACTAAAAATGAGAAATGCACCATGTTCAAGTTCTGTAACGTTGGCAACGACATCCAGCCAATCTATATGCGTTTATGCATATGCATACGAGTATACACACACACACATACACATACGTACATGTGCACATGCTCATCTAAATATACGTTCCAATTTATTAGAGTGGTGTGAAAAAGTCTTTATGTGCTTACTTTCTAAGCAGTAGGTATGGAGACCGAACAATATAAGGATTCTTTTTGTAAAAACACTTTATTTAAGCTGCTTTTGTCCGAACTTCTACGTATAAATATAACTTAAATCTTACACTATGCAAAGACGTTACGATGCACACTGATCTATATGCACGAAATTTGCCACTAATAAACCAAGCACAACTAACCACACTCAAATCAAAATAGAAAATATGTTTGTGATCACTTAATAAATGAAAAAAAAAAAATTTTTATAATTTTTTTTCCTTAAGCTCTTTCAAATATTTCTATCAGATGTAAGTTCTCATTGAATTGGTAAAGGTCACGCTATTTTACCTGATCCTGATTTCAAGCCTTGTATACGATATGGTCAGAACTTTAGGTTTTTAGAAATTTATGACAACACGAATAAACTCGACAAAACCATTTCCCACTTGCATTTCGACAACTTTCGTTTGGCTTTTCAATTTTATTTCGATGTTTTCAACAGCTCGGGTCTTCTTTAGCAAATCATTTCGCAGAAATTCTGGCAATAGTTGCATATTTTGCAGACTTTGGTTAGTTGTCTGTCTGCTGAGCGTGTGTATATTTATACGTCTAGAATGGACGTGTACGAGTGTTGTTTATTATTTTATAGACTACGCTTTTTGTTTCGTTTCGGTTCGTTTTGATTCGTTTCATTTTGTTTGTGTGCGCGCTTTGCTGTGGAGCGAGCATTTCCCAGCAGGGAAATATATTTTTCAATAGCGACACAGCGACGTGATTAATGCAAATAAAATATTTTTTCGTAGTTTCTGCTTTTAACTGTTTGCCAACAGAGTAGTGCTCCAAGGAGTTGAAGTGCTTGCTTGAGTGGGAGCTGCTTGTGTGAGTTACGATGTGGGCGGAGCGACGACGAGCGCAGACAAAAAAGGTTATAAAGTGTGGTGCGCGTTTAAATTTTATTCGCAACCGAAAATTTTGTGAAGGTTTAAGTGTCTTAGTAGTGAACTGAACTTAAAGTCGCGAAAGTGCACTCGCGGGAAGAGAGAGTAAAGTGTGAATGTGGAATAAAAGTTAAAAAGAAAAAAGGTGGCGAAGCTTAAGTTTGCATTTTTATTAAGACTGTTGAAAAATGAGTTCAGTAAATACAAAAAAGCAAAAAAAAAGAGCAATAAAAACAAACAATTTCATTTTGGCTAAACTTAACTTAAGGAAAACTCTGCTGGAACGTGCCTCTAAGCTGTTCGTGTACTTAAGAAAAACCTGAGAAAGTGGAATGAGCAGCAGCATTGACAGCACTGACATGCAAAGTATACGAAATGTTGATATAAAACACGAAATCTGCCTCATATCCTTGACCTAAAATGCAAACATGAACACACACAGGCACACACACACACACACTCGCACACGCAAACTTGACTGACACGGAGTGCATGGAATACTCGTGCAATATTTGCGGTTGAGTTCAACATCGGTTACCGATACAAAATCTATCTATGGTCGGGCATGCAAAAATTTATCACTGGCATGTTTTTCCACTGCAACCTTCGCATTTTTTCTACTTTCTTTTAACAATTTTTTTCTTTTTTTTTTGTTGTTTTTTGTTTTTGATTTGTTTGTTTATATTTGTTTTTGTGTTTGTGTTTTGTTTATTTTTTATGCAAGTTGGCTGCAAATAAAATAAAAAAAAAGAAACAAAAAGAGAGCAATGGCAAGGAAGTACTTTTGGAATTTTTTGCTTTGGCATGCCATGCATGCCACTTTTGCGGCAAATTGAAGCCAGCACATAGCTGAGCATATGCTCGTGGTTGACTTCGAACCGAGCTATTGGTTTGACTGCTCTCTGCCTGCGTTGCCCAGTTGACCAGTTGTGTGCATTGAATGAATTCGGCTTAGCAGTAGACGAACGATGTGGATTGCATCGGTTTAATTGGCGAATTGTATGCAAAATCTAATTTTGCATTTAAGCCAGTTGCCACTGAGTGCCAACTCATTAATGTTCTACTCCAACCAAAGCAAAGGCCAAAAGAAAGGGCAAGTATGTGCATCAAGGCAAATCCACTCATTATGTGCATAATTAAATATGAATAACTGAAATTATTCTCCCAAGCGCGTGTAACGGGATGCTCTCAACTTATTACGACGCTAAGCGCTGAACTCGCCAGCTTAAGCAGCTTCAGCTTGAGTAACAGCGAGAAAATCTTATTAGTAAGCTTCAAAAATTTACGCAAAACTCTTTCAATTAGTGACTTTTGCTTTTGGCTTCAGACTGCACTGATTTCTTTCTTCTTTCTTCCTTACTCACTTTTATTTTTTCATTATTTTTTCTTTTTTTTTTGGTTTTGTCTGCCTTGCACTGCAATCTTCTTTTGCTCCTCATTCTCTTGCATTGCTCAGCTTGCGCGTGTGCTGCTGCTGTGTGTGTGTGTGTGAGTTTGTTTGCAGTTCGAGTCAAGCTGAATTTTTCAAATTCCTTGTAATTGACGTAGATTTAAAGCCAAACAAACGCAAATGGGTTTTGAGTGGCTGGCTGCATGCGGTGCAAAGCGAGCTAATGAAATGTATGCTTGCCTTCCTCTTTTGCACATCGTTTTCTTCTCTCTGCACGTCTGCTTATCTGCTGCTCCGCTAGGCGCGTGGGCAACTATGAAAGCAGTATAAGAAATGGCATTAGTATTCTTATATTAGTGTTCATTGCCACCTAAGCGGCTTTTATTGATTGAGAGTGGTGCTAAGCAAAGTGAACAGCACAAAAATACAAGCAAGAAAAAGTACAAAAATTAAAAAAAAAAAACTAAGAAGAATAACAGAAACCTCGTAAACCAACAAACAAATGAAATGTAAGTAAATCTGAAGTGCAATGAAATCTGTAAAACTGCTCAGATCTGCGGCAAAGTTGTGATTGCTGTAGAGCAAAACCATTTTTCTCGTCTTTTTATTGCGTTTGCTTTTATTTTTCTTTTTTTTTTTTTGTGTTTTATTTCAGCTTTATGCTGCTGGCTGCATGAAAGCATGAAAATCAGCAGCAGCAAATCAAAGCAAAGCTAAGCAAAGACAAGCAGCAGCAAAGCAAACGAAAGCTGAGCTGAGTAACAAGTCGGGAGTTAAGCGCAATGCTTGGCATATCAAATGCATTGCGACGCCCATTTAGCGAAAACTTAAACTGCAGCAACAGCAACAGCAGGAGCAGCATCAGCAGCAACTGAGCGGAACGCGCGAGACAGCAGCAAAAGTCATGCCCGTGCCCAGCGCACTTCACAGCTGCGGGCGAGCAATGCCGGCAATGCTGGCTGCGTTGACTGCTGACTGTGTTGACTGACGGCGATGCGACAAACGGCGATAAACGGAAGGCGACTTGTGCATAAGTGAAGGCGTAACATTGCACAAAAGTCAAGTAGCCGCGACATTCCATGCAGCTGATGCGGGCGTTGAAGTGTTGGTGCAAGTATCACATGCGACGTGAGTTTCATGTCACAACGAATATTAATGATTTCTTTTACGAAATATATGCACTTCAATTTATTTATTTTGAAAAATATGCGCATGAACATATATGTTAAACATTTGTGTTTTATTACATTTTATTTTTTGTCGTTGTTTGTTGAAATCCTTTAGCCATGCAGTGCTAATTACAATACGTAGCACGCATGCACTTCACACTTTTATGAATAACCTTTTAAAGCAGGCAAACGGCCTGCAGCTCATAGCAAGCAGCACTCAGCACACAGCATGCAGCATGCAGCATGCGGCGTTGGCGTGGCCAGGGCCGTGCTTTAATGGCAAACACAATGCAAACATTCTTTGTTTAAACAATAATAAAAACGGCAGCAGGGCAGCAGGGACAACAGCACAGCAGCGAAAGCAACTCTGAGTGCTGAACAATGTCGTTGTGTGTGGCCAAAAAAGATACGCTGCTTCAGGTGCCATAATAATAGTTGAAGGACATGCGGCAGCAGCAGAACAAAGAAAACAAAACAAATGAAAAAATAAAAGAACACAAACAAATAGAAATAAAGAAGCAGAGAACAGCAGTAACAAACGAAAAATGAAAAAGGCCAAAGTACATAATAAAATAAAAAGCGATATTCAAGTGACATAATAAAGCCAGAGAATGTGCGCAGAAAAATGGGAAAATATAACACGCCAGCCAGGCAAAAAGGAAAAGCACAAGGAAAACAGTCAAGGCAGCCAAAGTGGACTCGTGACATTTCAACGCATAAAAAAATGTCAATTGGTTGACTGTTCTTTGTTTTCATTTTTTCTCATTTGTTTTTTTTTTTTTTTTTCTAGATTTTTGCCTAGGATTCATTTGCCTCCTTTAATGTGCGCATAAATAAAAGTTATAAAATAAAATAAAAAAGAAAGCAAGAGAACAATAAAATTAGACGACCTTCGTAAGCGATACGCAGCAAAAGAATGGCACTAGTGAGCAAAAGAGTAATCAGCCGAATGGGTGTGACATAAGAAATTAGACTTGAAACTTTTTAGTTGATTTTTTCTGCTGTTGATGTTGTTGTTTTTGGTTTCTTTTTGTTTAATGCCTTTCATAAGATTACAATTTCAAAATTAACGCACTTGAAGACACGCTCATGGCGGACCGAGACCGACCGCTATGAAGACAAACACTCGTAATTTGAAGGCTCTAAATTTATTCTTGTTTTGTTGCTCCTGTTTCGTTTTCGGTTTTGTTTTTTTATGTTTCTGCATTTTATGTTTTCTAAGTCACATTATTCTTTCAGCTGCTTCTGCTATTTAAAATTTGTTTACGCTTTGTTGCTGCGCACGCTCGTTCTTGTTATGGAGCAACATAAGCATATGATAAATGACATTTTTCACTTGTTCTCTATGATGATAATTTATACCCGTATGCATGAATTAGTTGCCAAAACAGGAGGAGCAAAGGGGAAATAAATGCCAACGTGAATAGGAAAAAGACGCGAACATTTTGCTTCCTTTCTGTTTTTGTTTTTGTTTGTATTTTTTCTTTTCATTTTTCTTTTTTTAAGACACTTTTTTTGTTGATGGATGATGTGTAATGTTTGCACGATGTTGATTGTGTAGTATTTTTGGTTTTTACATTGTCAATTTTTCTCTAGGGAAATTATGTGTTTGCTTGTATTAGTTTGGCATTTGCCAGGATTACTGTAAAGTGGGCGTTGAGCGTTCAACGTTGAACGTCATAAACAAACGCGAGCTTAAAGCTTCAAGTTACAACATTGTAATAATTTTTTATTTTCGTTTTCGGTTTTTTGTCAGAACTAAAAGCTGATTTAATATTTGCCCAGCTCACGTGTCGTATACGCAATGTCACAGCGATTACAGTTGCCAAATTCGGTTAAGCTGAAAGTGGTCAGCGACACAAATTTGGGCTTACTGCCATCAGAGCCATTTAAATGATGTCCCCTTTAAAGGGTATAGCAAAAGTTATGTCAGAAGTGAACAAGAAGAAACAAAAAAGAAATGACTGATGCGGGTTATACATTCGCAATGTATGCTAACTATCTTGAATATTTTCATTCTCTCTCGTTACTCTGGTTACTGCTTATTATATTTGTCGCATATTCTTACGCCAACTTGGATTCTGTGAACCTTTTTCTGTTGCTTAAAAGGTATTTTGGTAAAATGTTGTGTAGCTATCATTAAGAACATGAAACTAGTAATTATATTTTATTTTTTTTTTGTTTCGGCCAATATATGGCTTACCTAAAACAACTCAATTAGAGTAACATAGTTATTGTTAGGCACCTCATATGTACAAATGTAAATGTCTGAGAGTTTAGTTTTTGCATATTTGCATTGCTATAATTATTTTGGCCCAAAAGTATCCAATGTTTCGAACATTTAATGTACAACACACACTACATAGTGCAAATAAAGTACACAGGCAACTAAGCTGTTAAATTTAGTTTTTATGTTTTGTTTTGTTCTTGTTTTTTTTTTTTTTTTTTTTTTTTTTGTATTGCAACATTTTAGCTTAAATATTTGCACAAAGGTAATGGGGGAGAGAGGAGAGAAGCAAATAGAAACGCCACACCTACGCACACGCATGCATAAGCGTGCCAAATATCAATACCAAACTACTTTTTCGCATGCAATGCTTTGTGTAAGGACTACAATAAAGCAACAACAATGCAATAACAGAAAAAAAATGCAGAGTAAAAAAAAACCCAACTATTTACACAAACTTACACACACACACATATACACTGCTGAACGGTATTTGTTGAATGCATTTTACAGTTTGACACCTTTTTGCAACTTTTATGCTTGCCTTTGTTGCTCACAGCGCTGCATAGCTGTCAGTATGCATGCATGCATACATGAGTGTCTGCATGTGCGAGTAGGAGCGCGTTATGAGTGTGTGTGTGTGCGTGATGCAGCACTGCGGAGGTGTGCATTTCCGGTTTTGCGCACTCCAGCGCCCATACTGTAAGCTTAAAATGCAAAATAAATACTACTTTTGAGTGAAGTTTATATTACGCTTGGATTGCTAACCACAGCACAGGGCAAACGATACGAACGAACCTACGAACGAACAACTGAGCAAGCTTAGATGCAGGTCTATGTGGACTCTAGACATTACTGCTGCCTGCTGCTGATTGAATCCTTTTGTGTACGCTACAAAGTGTGCTGCTACATTAGTTTATTGCTGCTGCTGCTGTGCCTGGCATTGCCATTGCTGCTGTGGCCCGTGCGCACCTGGCCATCGCTCGGTCGTTGTGGCTTTGTTAGGCTTAACTAATATGCTGTTTGCTCTTTTGCGTTTAATATTCGACTTAAATTTTAAAGGCAGCTTTAGTTCACATTTTTTTTCTAGCAGCATTTTTTGCTTCGTCACAGGTGAGCGCGCTTAAACAAGCTCTGGCCCCATGTTATGGGGATTTGCCGTACTTTGGCAGCCGTACAACAATTTGTCCGCAATGTCAGCACAAATTTCTTTGGTTGGATTGTCACTCGACTCGTAGATTTATGTTTTTTATATCTGTTGAAATTTTTTACAGTGTTAATGTTTGCTGTGTTGTGTTTTATTTTTTCTAATGTCACTATCGTCAGGCTTCAGTGCAGTGCAGCGTGTTGTCCTTTTCTATTTTTGGTTCTTTGCTTGTTGCGCACGACTTGTTAAAAGCTATTGCCGCACATAGACGTCGCCATCAACATCAACAGCAGCATCAGCATCAGCATCAGCAGCGGCAGCAGCAGCAAAAGAAATGGCAGCAGTGCCAGTTAACAACCGACAGTCAGCGACTTCCGCTGCCGTTGCTGCTGCTGCAGTTGCTTTTGCTGTTGCTGTTGCTGTTTGTCGTGCCGAAAATACATCACGATACGCATAAAGAATAGCGCATGCTGTGCGCATAAAAGTCGAAAGTGTTGCTAAGACATAAAACATTTTGCTGTAAGTGAAATTAAATGCCAGCATGACTTTGAAATGCATTCATGCTTAGTTTGTTCAGTCCTGCGCGTTTCTCTTTATGTATTTTCGTTGGTTTCTTTTTCTTTTTGATGGTGTTTTTTTGGATTTGTTACACTCGACACTCGCTTATTGCTTGTTATGCACACAGCATACTTTTAGGCAGTCATTAAAATGTGCTAAGCCAATGGCAACGGCGTCGGCGGCAAGTGCAAGGCAGGCGAAGACAGGACCGTCGGCATTTAGTTTCCGCAATCCTTTTTCCATTTGAGCTGTCATAATCACGCGTAAGCCATTTTGTGCGTAATTAGTGCAAAATAAAGTACACGGCAAACCGAAATGCAACACGCTGCGCACTGTTGCATATTTTATGGCGCAAGCAATACTCTATCCTCTATGCCGCTTGCCAGCCAGCAGCGGTGCCAAGAAGATCTGCATTGCACTTAAGTGCGCTCGCGTTGCAAATATAATTTGCATTTTTGAGTAAGCTCACGAGATGAGCGGAGTACAGCGAGTGAGCGAGCACAGGCAGTCGAGCACACTGACATTCCAGCCAGTGCAGCCTTGGTTAGTCTTGAGCACAACTGAAATAAAATCAACTCTATTTGCTAAACACTCAGCTCGACTCGACATTGAATTGCACGCGTGCCATAAACAAACTCCCAGCTACGAGTAAATCTAAGCAGTTGGATAAGTATTTATACAACGTAGCTACGAATGGCACACTTCACTGCTAACGCCTTCGTTTCCGTTTCGCTTCCGCTTTGGCTTCCGTTGCTGATTGCACAAAGCTACCTTAGTTTAGCTTGGCTTGCCTCGGCTTGGCTTTGCTTGGCTCGCCCTGCTGTCTGCTCGCATACCTTGACCAATGTTGAATGTGTCTCAGTCGTAAACTTAATGTGCGACAAAGTAAACAGTAAACTGAAAACCGAAAACGAGAAAACACAAGCGAAGATATTCGTACTTGTGTTTGTGCACATACGCGCTGACAAACACCCGACCATAACCCAACCCAATCCAACCCAACTTAACCCAATAGAAAGGCAACAGAATTGCAAGTCATGCACGCGCTAAGCGAATTTTATCGCTCGGTTTGCAACTATCCTTGATACTCAGCACTCGCTACTCGCCACTCACCACTCACGACACGCGACTCACGACTCACGTTGCACGACTCGACACACGAAAAAGACTGGTCCGAAAAATTTATTTCAATAAAATGTGCATTAGAAACACAAATAACTTGAGGCTTTTAGCTAAACAGCTTTTAGCTGCGAAAATGTGCGAGCAATGCGCAACCAACCAACCAACGTTTGCTTTATTTTCACTGTCTGGCTGTCCTGCCTGCTTCCTCATCTTCTTGAATAAAATTTGCTGTTGCTATAGCTGTACATCACGTTTATACATACACGTATATACCATACTCAACTCCAAGCGCACATAAACACATCCGTGTTGCTTGGGAATATACTCCGAAGTGCTTTAAGTTTTAACTTAACGAGTTTAAAGTGATTGCAGATTTGTTAGCAGCTATTGTTATCGTTGTTGCCATTGTTGCTGTTGTTGCTACTATTATTATTGTTACACTAGTCAGCGTTGCTATCGTTGCTGTTGTTTCTGTTGTTGCTGTAGAACAAAACTAGTGAAGCAGCAACCGCAAAAGTGTTGTGCAAAATATTTCAATACATTAAACGTCAACTTGTACGCTGCGTTTGGGCGTGCGTCTGCCACCGTTGCTTCGGCCCTGCCTTTGCCATTGCCTTTGCCTGTGCACGTGCCAGTGCCAGCACCAATGGCCATGTCTGTGCGTCCCGCCTGCACTGCTGCCTGCGTCGCTCGGTGCGTATGCAAAAACTTGGCCCCGAGCGTAGACAAGTATATTTTCTAATACCCTTAAGTATGAAACATTTTACCCATGAGTAACTCCATTTGAAATCCATTATGGCAAAACGAGTCCACAACAATAAAACTTAAAAGTTGAAAATTTTATGTCAAGCGACCTCGAAGCTGGCTCGGCTGAGTTGATTATCGGATGCGCTAAGCGGTTCGTTGAATCCATTAGCTCAGTTAACAAACCAAGCGACTTTTCGCATCGACTCAAACATGTGAGCCTAAAGGCAGCTTGCTCTTGCGATAAACCTGTTGCCCACAGTTGGTTCCTCCTTTGGGACACTAGTGCGCAATGCATGGCTGCTCTGTGGAAACCTTATTGCAGTTACTGTACGAATATTAGGTTTTGTATCTTTAAAAAATAAGAATGTTTGTTGTTGTCGAGGATTTTTGTACTGGCATAGCTAAAGTGTGAGGCAAGATAGCTGACAATCAAGCAAGACCAAACAAAGCAAGAAGGCTTAGCTAAACTCTGCATCATTAGGCAAGCTAAGTTAATCTCATTAGGTTTGCATTGCAAAAGCTCATTAAGAATTCTTGCTAAACAGTTTTCTGGTTGCTATATAAAGCACAGACTCAACAGAGCAGTACATTTCGCCCAACGTACTTATATAAGTACATATATTGAAATCAATAGGTTTCTAAGGCAAAAAAAAAAAGAGAAAGGAACGCAAAAGAAAACAACAAATGCTTTGGTAGCTAAGTATAATAAACCAAAATTGCTGAGCTTTATTACAAATGCCAAGTCTAATGACACTCGGCATATGCTCATTGTTCGCTTTTTTGCTTTGTTATTTTGTTATTATTATTTTCTTTTTCATTGTGTCATGTCCCAAACGTACTTCAAATTTGTTTCTTTTTTTGTTAAGGTTTTATTCATTTTCGAATAATACTCAATTTGAATGTTCTGGCAAATAATCTATACACCCTACAGCTTTAATGACAGCGCGCATAGCATAAGAAAGCACGAAAGCACCAAAGAGTTGCCAAGCAAAGAAAACTAAACCAAGTAGTAACAAAGAAAAACCGAAGAAAGTCAAAACTCCCAAATGCGTTCGAACAAAAAAAAAAAAAAAACAAAAAAAAAACGAAAAAAAAAAACAAAAGAAAAAATGGAAAACGTAAAATAACAATACAAGATGAAGGCGACATAGCAGCAGAGAAGAAAAAATATGAAGAGCTCGAACAATAGTAAAATATGTGCCACATGAAAAACGAGTGGAAGTGAAGGGGCAAGAAAAAGGAAAGCTGAATGGAAATATGAACTACTATGGCAGCAATGGCAGCAGCAACAGGAAAAACATTTTAAACGATTTGATGGAAAACTTCTACTTTGAGCAGCAGCAACAGCAGCAGCACAACAAAGCGCACAAAAAGCGAACCGAGCCAGCGGAATAACATGAGCAGTAAAATTATGAAAATTTCGCAGGGCATACACGAGAAGTTCATATGCGAATATTCGCACAAACTTGGGAGCGAGTGAGTGAGTGTGTGCACAAGTTTGACTTTGTAATAGTTTTCAATGCAACAAAGTTGTGGCATTACATAATATTTCGCTACCGTTTCTTTATCTTTGCTTTTCCATTGCATGCGTGCAGTGTGTGGGGGGGATTAGGGCGGCGTGCAATGTGCGAACTGGAAGTAAACGAAAATTCAATTTAAGCAAACTTCAATTTTTTTTCTTTTTTTTTGAGTTCAAAAAGCAACTGCAGTGCAATGTGGGACTGGCAGTACTCAAAGATGACGACGACGATGAGGCCGAAGCCGATGAAGACGAGAAGGATGCTGAGGATGGTAATGATGCTGATGAGGTTTAAAAAGAAAAGGCATAAAAGCGAGAGGAACTTGTTTTCAAAAGCGCACAAAAATGCTACACATACATATGAGTGGCGAGTGAAGTCGTTTATAAGAGCGTCGATGTATAAGAAAAAGAAGAACAAGAAGAAGAAGACGTAGACGGAACAGCGGCAGTAGCAGGAAAGGCAAAAACAGCCGAGCCAAAAGCAGAATAAGATGCAGCTAAGAGAATGCGTTGAATACTTTTGTAAGAAGCGCATGAGACGGGCCATGCACAAGTGTGTGTGTGTGTAGACTATTCTGCAGTTGCGGAAGTGGTGCGCCAACTTGCTGAGTGCCATTTTGCAATATATGAAACAATGGCAAGTATGTTGCTTGGGTTGGCGTTTCTACCCGTATAAGTTTAAGGAAATGCAAGTGGCTTTTGTGGAGATGGCGCGCCAGCGTCAGCAGCCGCATGGACAATATGTACAAGTATATATTTCGCATGCCATTGTTGAAAATTGCAAAACTGACAAAATACGATTTACACAATAAAAACAACAACAACAGCAACAACGACAAACAACAATAATACAAAAAACATTAAGAGAAGCATAAGTAATCGCAATACTTGGCATACATTTGCTTGCATGCGTCGTCGTCGCTCTCCGGTTGTCGGTCGCGTCTTTGCCGCATGTCCGCAAACCGGAAGAAGTTGAGCATAGTTGCGTATGCGTGATATTGCGTATACGTCATGTTTAAAGTTCTCCACAAAGAATTCTTTAATTTCCCTTGCGCCTTTTTCGTTTTCGTTTTCATTTATGCTTTGCATTTGCCTTTTTTAACCCATTTCCACTGCTGCTGCTGTTTCTGCTGCTGCTGCTGCTGCACTTAGTTGACATAAATCTTGCTCACTTTACACGCTCCCTTAAATACGCCGTTGACATTTTATTTTATTCTATTTTTCAGTGATTCCTTATTTTTATTTGTGTGGCTTGTTTTTTTTCCTTTTTTGCTTTCTTTTTTTCGTCTATGCTACGATGTCGTATTTGTTGCGGAAAACTGTCAACATTGCAGTAGCATACCTACCGTCAGAGATACGAATACACAGCCACAGACACGGATTTCTGTTTTCAATTTTATTTTATTTTTTGTTGGATTTACCAAACGCAGCGTAAAGCTTGTAAAAATAACAGCTTAGCGGTATGTTTGCAAAGAAAGAAAAAAAAGGAAAAATAAAAAAAGAAGAACACATTATGCAGTAAAAAATTTAAATAAATAAAAATGTGGCATTAACTCGTATATGCGAAATGCGTACAATGCAACTCGCCTTGCAAAATTAAAATTACATTTTTTAATATTTTATGCAGTCGCAACGTTTTGTGGCCAACATAAATTACATTCTTTGAAATTAAATACGCTACTCCCGACTGCCGCACACCACATACCGCACGCCCAACGCCGCCGCACAGTACACGCCGCACACCCACTTCAACGCCCACATTGGCTTTGTAAATTTTCCGTAGTGTGGCGCATAATTTGCTAAAAATCCTGGCTCTGTGTGTCAAGTTGGCAATTTAGACTGCGGACTACAGACTGCAGACTACATGTTGCTGGATGAATACTGAAGCGCTTTTGAATATTTCGCTTTGGCTTTTCACTTAGTTTTTTTATATTTTTTTCATTTTTCATTTCTTTTTCTGTCTTTTCTCTTTTCTCCAGCCAAACGTTTGTTGAAACTGTTGTCGAGTGCTATTGCATTAATTGTGCGAGACACTGTGGTTTCTTTATTTTATTTTATTTTATTTTTTTTTTTCCTGTTTTAATGTTTCCATTTTTTGTAAATCAAGTTAATATATTTGAAGTATGTTTTCGGGAGGTGTGCGATGGGTGTGCTTTGTTCGCATTACATAAATAAATGTGTTATCTTTGATTTGTGCCGTTAAATGAGCTGTAAATTGCGTTGACAAGCGCAAATAGAAAAAATCATTAATCAGAGTGCGTAAAAAGCCCCAAAAAGTCATACAATGTTTCGACCATTGAAAAATTGAACAAAAATTAAAAGTTCAAAAAACGAATAACGAAAAACGAGAAATGAAAAACAAAAATAACAACACGCAACATAAAAAAAGTTAACGCATAAAAGCCAACTTATATAAACACCTACAGTATCACAATAATAACAGCAAAAACACACAATAGCAACCGCAGCAGCAGCAGCAACAACAACAACAACATTAGCAAACAAAAGGTAGGTATGCCCCAAGCTTAAGTGCTTGAACCAATTTACCAAAATTACATTGCGGAAGAAAATTATCTGCCTGCGTCTAAATCACCTGGAAATGTTTTTCTTTTTTTTTCCTTTTTTTTTTTTATTTTTTTTTGCCACTCTCTGTTTGTTTGTTCGCACGGCATTGGCCAACAGTGCGTATGAGTAATGTCAAAGTGCTCAATGTCTCAAAGCCTAAGCAGCAGGCACCGATATGCCGTCATCCCTGCGTGGCCCCTGCGCCATTATTAGCCATAATGACTCCATTTGTGCTCGGGCTTTCAATTCTGCCTTTGCTGTTTATTTAAACCGATTTACGCACATTGTTGCGAAAAGCGAGCAGCAGCGGGCGCAGTGTGGCAAGTGTGCGGCTAGTGGCACAATTTTTGCCAGTGTATTTTTTGCCAATTGGTAATTTACTTTTATGGTTTTCCATTTTATCGATAGTGGCACAGACAATTGCTATCTCGTTGTGATGTCGTGAAGCTGCTCACTTATTGTGTCACCGGGCGAATGTGCGGATGCGGGAGCAAGTGCGGGTCACGGTGCGGCGAGCGAAGGATCAATTATTTTTAGCTAGAATTGTTTTTTTTTTTTTATTTTACTTTGCTTTGTTTCTTTGTTGGTTTTGTCTTCCTTTATTATTATTTTTTCGTGTTTCCTTTCTTTACGACAGTCCACTTCATGTGCTTAAAGTGTAAAGCGTGCTAAACAGTAAATGAAATCACGCATTAGGTTTGTCTTTGTTACTTGTTGTTGTTGTTGTTGCTTGTGCTCTTTATGTTTATTTTTTTTTTTTTATTCCATTTTCACATTTTCATCTTTCGTTTAAGTAAAGCTCGAAAATTGTTATGGCATTTTGTTTTGTTACTTGGCAGTATGCCGGACCGGTCTTTGTAGCTGTTACTGACTGTTGTTGTTGTAGTTGTTGTTGCTGCGTAAGTTGCTGCTGCTGACCGTACGTAGTTATATTCCCCAAATGTCTATAAATCCTTTTAAATGTTTTAAGCTTTTGTCGGACGTTTTCAACAAAGCAACTACAAAAACAAAACGAAAAAAGAAAAAAGGAAAAAACGAAAAAGAAAAGTTAAAAAATGCAACGATTGTAAGACCAACAACAGCAGCAGCAGCAGCAAGAGCAGGAGCAGTAGCAGCAGCAGTTGACTCTGTGGCTGGCGTAGCTTCGCTTGGCCAACAACAGCGCAAACCAAAAGGGAACAATATTAACGTGTCAACGAGAATTTATGTTTACCGCAACTGGACAACTTTCACACTCGCCGCGTACGTAACAATGTGCTTTATATCTTCTGCAACACACACACACACATACGCACACACACACACGCAGGCAGACAACACGCTTTAATGCCACAAGGACAATGACAATCGCAAAAGCGTCTTTCCTTGCTGCTACTGTTGCTGTCATTGGATGTGTTGCTTCTGTGCGACATTGTACAACTTAGTTGCCATGCGTAGGCGCACTCAAGTGCGTCTGAGTAGCACGGTCCGACACATATGCAAATGATCCATAAATATCAACACTTTAGCTAGCCGGCACTGACGACCCTGACAGCCGACAGTCGCCAGCCGAAAGACGTATGACTGTTGAATGTGGGCAGAGATTAAGGCTCTCTTGACGCGTTAAGCGCACTTGAACTTTGTAATAATAAAGTGCTTTTCATAATTGTTGCTACATAAATATTTATGAGATAATACAATAAATATTTTAGCAAGAAGGTGTGGCTTGAGTAAACGAGCAATTGTGCGGAATGAATTGCCCTCAAAGAGATTTGCATAATAAAATAAAATCACTGGGTTCTTTTTATACATCTTATTTTATGATTTGTAAAAAAACATAAGTAAATTGAAGACTATGTTAGACACTCATGAAGACTACAACGCCGTCGTACCGCTTTGTTGTGCTCGCTGAGCAAAAAACAAAGGAATCATTGCACTCAAATGTTCATAGTTTATTTCACTGTCACCATAATTATGCAAACTACTGCAGAAAAAAGTCGCCGAGTGTGCAGCTTTGTGTGCTTATTGCGCATAGCAGCAGTTGCTGTTGCATATAACCCACACAGCTCAGCTTAGCGTCTCTTGCATATTTGCAGACGGCAGTAAGCAAAATGAGCCTAAATTTATGCAACACCATCAAACACACACATGTGGGCCACGCTGCAAACAACACGCCCATGTCCATGCTCATATGCATGCCGAGGTCCCCGCCCATGCCATTGGTACTCATTTGCAGATTATGCGCCACAATTCAATTGTAGCAACTAATTGGAATATTAAATGTTTACAAAACACAGGTACAATTTGCACTTAAATATGGACACACGCAATTGCATTAATCCACACAAACAACAAAGCTGGGCAGAGCTAAGCAGAGATGAGATGTGTTGAGATGCAATGAGACGAGACCAGACTAGCCAAGCTATGCAGCGAGACGTGGCAGGCAAGGGGAATGAAATGCAGCCGTCATTCGGTGATGATTTGCATTTTGACAGTGTGCGTCTGGATGAAGTTGAAGTTAATGTGAGTTCAAATTGATTAAACTTACATATAAAGCACATATATGCATGTATGCACAAAACTCCAGCAACAACAATAACATTGCATAAACTGACTGTCAAGAGCATGTGACAATCGAGTGAAATGCGTATTGAGTGGCCATTATGTAAAGTTGATCTAAATAATTTCCATGTGGAATGGCACAACGTTGTTGTTGTGCTTGTTGCTGTTAAAGTTTAAATTGTTATTATTGCATTTGTTTGCTTTATTATTGCTATTTTAAGTTTTAAAACAAATGTTAAGTGAATATGTCAACATTATTTAAACGAAATTTCTGACTAAAAAAATACACACTACAGTAACAAAAACAACAGCAACGCATAACTCAGATTGTTAAATTCATTGCATACATAACTGCATTGATTAAGTGTTTGATTGTTCTTGAAACAAAACAAAACCAAAAAAAGGGAAAATTAATTTATTAAACAAATATGCAAACAAAATGAAAATGCTCATTGGTTGCCGCAATTTCCTTTTTTTTTTGCTTCTTTTTTGACAATAATGCGAACATTTTTTTGACATTCGTTTGGCTTTGTTGGTTTGTCCCAGACCGCATGGCATAAGCGCGTGAAGCCAATCGCTATATAAATGTATTTTTTATTTTTATTTTTTTGTTATGTTTGCTTTATTAGAAAAGCAAACGGTCGATTTTTCGTTCTTTTTTTGGTTTGCTTCTGCCGCATAATGAAATTCCAAACAGCAAAGTTTTTCGCCAACACCGACCACAACAGCGCAACGTGTCTAAAGTGAAGTGAAGAAAAGAAAAGAAAAGCAAAGCAAAGCAAAGTGGCAAAACGAATATCGCGTATGCTGCGAATTCCAAGTGGCCACATGTGCAACTGACAAAGCAAACACAAATTGCAAAAAACTAGAAAAGGCAGCAAATCCAGTTCAACTTGGCTAAAAGCTGAAGAGGCGAGCGAAAGAAGCGCCAGCAGCAGCATCAGCATCATCAGCAGCAGCAGAAGTCCAAGTAAAGAGCGAAAGAAAGAATAACAAAAATTATGAAAAAATAAAAATGCCAAAAAGTGTAGGGCACATAAAAAAAAAAAAAAAAAAACAAATAAATAAATAAATAAAAAAAAAAAAAACAAAAATGTATATAAAAATTTTCTTTAGATTTCCTTGAGCATTTTAAGTGCTGATATTTTATGAATTTTATTTTATATCGTACAACTTGACCTGCCTGGCAAGCGGCTACGGCTGCGGCTACGGCTACGGCTCCGGCTACACATTGGCAAAGCGGGCGTAGGGATTGCTGGGCGTGTAGTGCCAAACGAATTTGTGGTTCGTTTTATGTCTGTACTGCTGTGCTGCTGTAGTGCTGTTGTTGTTGCTGTTGTTGTCATTATTGTACTGCCACTCGGGTGTCTCCTGGTCATTGCGGCTTGTTTACGTAGTGTGCAATGTGTACGCCTTGGGGTAATATTTCTGTCCAAGTTAGTGACACTCAATTTAAATTTATGCCCGTTTTTAATAATTTTGCCAAGCACATACCCGCACACACACGCACCCACACATACACCCACTGCTGGCAATGTTTGTGTTATTTTTTTGTTGTTTTCCTTTTCGTTTCTGTTTTGTTGCGTGTGCTTGGCTTAGAAATTTCATTTTTATTGCCTAAACCGCAACGTAGTTAGTCCGTAGTCCCAATGCTCAAGACATGCGATATATGCAAATTAGTTGGCTTACTGTGTCAAATTGTTCAAAATAGAATGCGCAAATATTTATTTATTTATTTGCTTGATTGCCTGCCGGGATTTGCAGTGTCGCCGCCAATCTATGCATTATATCATGCCACCGCGCCAGCAAAGATATGGCAAGTTCATAATTTTCTAATTTAGCGGCTGGCATCATTAAATCAGCATTGCGCATGAGTTCGCTGCTAACCGCGCCGTCGCTGTCATATATTGATTGCAATTACAGTCTTGTGGCAGCTGCAGCATGTGGCCTGTGGTGCATGTGTATGGTGTGTGGATGGCGCCTCTTGCCGAACTGCAGCTTGCTTTATGACACATAAAGTGCTGGCATAATTACATGCGATGCCACATGGCTGCAGCAGAGTAATTAACCATGTCTTTGTCGAACTTTTGCAAAGTCGCACGACTACGTGTGAGCTGTGGTTTTCTTTCCTTTCCTTTCCTTTCCTTTCGTTTTTTTGAAACTTTTCTCTCGTTGCTGCACTTAATTAATGACCGACTTCGCTGCGATGAAGAATTTAATTTTGAAAATGCTTTTGCGGCACATATGACATTTTTGACGCAATTTTGCAGAGTATGTAAATAAAATACTAAAATGCCAACAAAAACTATGAAGCAGAGTAGTTAACATTCTTCTGGTATCACTTTCTCACAGCAATGTTATGTGTTTTCACAGCCAAAACTTGGGAACCTGGGGCTTCCTTTCTGCAGGTAACAGTAAAATTATGTTCTAAAATGTTAACAATAACATCATCTAACAGAACAGTCTATCGCTACAGACTTGCCCCGCCGTTCAACAGTAGTAACAGTTTCAAAAGTACTAAATTCTTTATTCAAAAGTAATCTTTGGCTGTTACTGTAAACAGCCAAAAATTTAAATGTTTCTGTTCTCAGTTTTGCTTTGACACTGTTTACCTGGCTGTGTGTAAAACCCCTACCTACTGTGCCCAGTATGTGGCTACGAAGCTTTTCCTCTTCTTCTTCCAGCTTGCAATCGCAATAATATTGTAAATAAATGTAAAATATGAGTTGTAAAAATGAAAGATTTTGTAGGAAGCAAAAGACAACAGCCGCTTCAGAAACAATCCCAGCAGATGTCAGTGATTGAACATGACTTTTAAAATAGTGGTTTTTAACATACAGTCAACTTACATGAGGGGTTCGACGCATGCGCTGTTAATGGCAACAAATTTCAAGGCGCGCAACATGTTGCAAGGGTTCAAAACAACATGTTTACAAATACAGATAACATTTTATGTTAAGTTGCCATTAATGTACAGACAAATGTTAAAAAGCATAAATAAAACGAGATAATAGCCAACAGGTTGAAAACGACAAACACGCCATGGTATATCGTAACCATATATATATTATCTTATATGAGTCACTTACATATACATGTTTTTAACAACGGAAACACAATATTTGCTTGTAAAGTCAATCAACTTCGTTGGATTTCTTAAAGTTCGCATAAATGTTTAATGCTAATCAACTAATGTGCACAGAAATATTTTCAGCGTAATGCAAGCAAATCAAACAAAATTTCTTAATGTCGGGATGAAAGCAGCGAGGTCTAGATGCCTATCCGCAGAATATTTGCACGGAAATGCCGCAAACCAAAACTGAAATAGTTTGGTAATCAAATACGAAATACGGCTGCGTACTCCAGTGCTGCAAACATTTGAGCGATATTACCAAGGCAGAAGTAGCAGTAAAACGCCTGCCATCGCCAACGCCGACGCTATGCCGTGGCCATGGTTCCTGCTATTCCAGAGCTCCTGCTGATGCTACGCTTAGCCACAAAACGCCTGCCAGCGGCAACGTTGGCGTTATTGAAGTGAACAAAAATATTCCGAATATCAGCAGGCTTACCGCCGCTGTGCAAGCAGAATGCTGACATACAAATAAATATGCATGTATGTTAAGTGTAGGCAAGCGTGTAACTAAGTACGTGTGTCCCTATCACTCGGCCTCGACCGTGTCCCTCGCGCTGCCGTTGCCGCGCTGCTTTTGCCGGAATGCTGCTGCCAAATCAAGCGCAAGCCAGCAAGTAGCAACATATAAAATTTTATTCGTGTTGAAACTTTTTTGCATAACAGACAACAACAACAACAACATCGAATATACACAAATGTACATAAATATGCATGTACGAGTATGTGTGTGACAACAACAAATATTACCAGAAGTGTACTGCATGTACAATAAAAGTTTGATTTTATTGTGACGGTGGCTTCGTCTGTTTGTTTTATTTTTGACAACGGCAGCAACTGCTATCGCTTGCCTACTCTAGGGCACATGCCTTCTCAGTCGCACTGCACGTGTGCAATTGCATAAAGTTTTCGTTCGTTGATAAATGCGTACAAAAAGTATTACTTTAGGCGTTTCGCACAAAAAGCGCAAAAACCAAAATTAAAACATATTCATTTTTTGCTTTATAATTTGTTTTCCATTTTTGTTTTCTCCGCAAATTTGCTGTTCCTGGTTATAAAAACGTTGGGTATACGCAATGTTATCCTGCGAACTCTGAATATTTTCTTTCTGTTTCTTGATTGTGTTTGCACTTTGGTTCGCTGCTTTAAAAGCATTAACATTGCACATTGCGGAAAATCCACTGATATCTACTGAAACTGGCAGCAGCAGTGTGATGTGTACCGAAAAAAGAGAAATAAAATACAAACAGAAAAAAGTATCTTCATCTGCAGCCAAAATGAAAAATCTAAATTCTGACAAGTAGAAAACAAAAAATGAAGAAGAAGCTGAAACTCAAACGAAAACGAAGCGATGTGATCGCCTGTTGCCAGCATTCTCGTATAATAGTCAGCAACTGCAGCAGTGCAATAATAAATTGCTGCCCACTACCGATAGACCGACAGTCCGACAGCCCGACAGCCCGATGGCCAACTGCGCTGCGTATTCGTATTGTTTGCCCAGCTGTCTGTCCAGCGAGCTGTCTGCATGTGTTTCTGTCGGCATGTCTCTGACTATTGGACTTTTGGTGTGTGTACGAACGAGTACACAAAAGTATGCAGCACACGAGTCCAAGTCACACCATGCACACACACACAATGGCAGCAGTGCGCACGTGTATGAGTAGCAGACAAAACATGCAAAACTCACTTGAATTCCACACAAATGAATTTGTTTATTGTTTGAAATCACTTTCGGGCTGACTGGCGCCACATGCAGTCGTAGATAATTGCCTTGTGCTGGCATTGTTCTGTGCAGAGCGCCGTGTAGCTGAAGTTGCCCAAATAGCATTAAAGCCAAGTTTGCCGTGCATCAACAGATTTTTATTCTAACGCAATGCGTAACATTTTAATTGAGCTCGGTTGTAGCCAATGAATTGCAGGCAAAGCCAGTGGGCAGTGGCCGGCGTCTGTTTATTTGTTACATGCATTGCTGATTGCTCTTACCGTTGCCTCAGTCGTAGCAACTGACCTGGGCCTAAATCGCATAAATGCAAATTGAAATCGATATGAAATTGTAAACTGCTTACAATGCTAAAAGTGCACAGCCACGTCCCGCTGATTCGCCCACACAATCGAACAAGACATGCAGATTTTCGGCTTTAATGCTAGAAAAGCTGTCCTCTGCTGATTTTACGCTAAGCAAGGCAACAGCCAACTACAGTCCCTCTGCGTGTGGACCAATGTGTTACTTTCTATTAGGCGCCCATATAAATTCTAGTCTTTTTGTTTATGAGCAAAGCACATTGGATACGGTTTGCCCGCGTGTAGGTAAGCAGCAGTTATTTATGCATAAAATTCCACACACAACAAAGGCATACTAAAAATAGCAAGTGCTCCGTTTATTCCGCCAGCAAATGCTGTGTAATATAATATATGCCGAGCAGTTAAGCGCCGACTACACTGCGTATGCGTAATTATATACACGCACAAGGCGCACACGAAGAGATGCTCGCACACAGGGAGATACGATACACTTGCTCATGCATTAGCAAAGCATGCATTTCTAATTATGTCGGCAACACGAGCTGCCACGAGCATTGAGCCAACCGCATGCACATTAAACCCCAACGTAACTTGGCCGTCGAAAGAAAGCAATGTTGCTGTTGGCGGCAGCAACAAAAACTGGCAGCTGGCCTTTGTAAGCTATGCAGGCAAAAGTAAATGAAGTTCTGAGCCATTGAGCGGGCGACTTGGCTTGGTTTTATATTCCAGCCAGTACGGGGGGTAGGTACATTACACACTTGTGGCAAATGTTTCATTCAAAACGCACACAGTAAGGCAAAAGAAAAATCGAAAAAAGCTGCCAAAATTAATTGCAATACTTATACGGCAGAGGCAGAGGCAAAGACAAAGGCGGAGTGGGTGGGCGTCCAAAGTCTGAGTAATTTCATTTCGTCAGCTCTTAAGAGACATTTAGCGCGGAAGGTGCGCTAATTAAGTTAACACGCTTTGATCTACGCTATTAGCGCACACATTGTCAATTAGCTTGCCAAAGAAAAAACCATAACAAAAAATCCCACTGTCTTATAGCACAATAGAGGCCAGTGGCAGTGACAGTGCCAATGCCCGTGGCCCATGTCAGTACCAAGCGCCATAGGAATGCTTAAAGTCACGAAATGCGCAGCGTCTCATTTTATGCTAACAAATTGACAGCTTAAAGTGTGCGACGCACATTATGGGTAAGAGGGTCGACTGCTTATGGTTTTTCTTTGCCTTGCTTTGCTTTTCTTTTCTTTTCTTTTCCTTGCCCTCTTTGCGGCCATCATTCAACTGATTTGCCAGTGCGCAGCCAAAATGGCTTACGGTCCGTATGCGGAAGCAAAACTAAAACAAATGTCACCCGTGCCCAAACGCTGCGACGCTGCGAACTTGTGCGCCAAACCTTTTTCTTGTTTTTTTTTTTTCAAATTTATTTCATTTTTTTTTTTTTTCTCTTTTGTGTTTTTTATATTTCTGCCGTTGTTCTTGTTTGGTCTTTTTCAGTGAGTTTCCCAGTGAAATGCAAATGTCATTTGCAGTTGACACTTGACTCAGCACTTCGCACTGTCCGGGGGCACTTTGGGGTTTTCACCTGCTGCGCTGTTTTACACTCATTTGAAGTAGATTCACTTGTTCACTCGTTCGCTTGTTCGCATGCTCGCCAGCGCCGCATAGCCGAAGCAGAGAAAAATTGTAGTTAAATACGCAAACAGCGAAAGAGGCGGACGATACTGTGTGGCATAGAAGCGGGATAAGCCGTTACCTGGCGTGCATGAATAAAGTTGTGCCTTTGGGAGTGCGACGATGACGTTGACGTTAACACTGACTGCGACAGAGACTGCGACTGCGGCAGCGACAACGACAACGACAACGGCAACGACAGGTCGACATCATTAGGTGCGCTGTCAAAGTATGCATGCGCCTTTTATTTGATTTTTTTGTTTCTTTTTGTTGTTTCTTCCTCTGCAACGCTGCTGCACGCTGCGGCATTGTGCGCTGCTTGGTGTATTGGTGGCGCTTTCAAGTGTCTAAAGGTGATGCCAGACGTGTCGCTGCTGTTGTTGTTGCTCACCATATTATTGTTTGTTGCTATTGTTGTTGCTGCTGCGTGTGGGGAGGTTAATATTTACCACAGTGGCATGCAGCAGGACTTAAATAGCATTAGCTGCCAATGAGAAACTTGGTAAAAAAAGCAAGCGAAAAAGGAAAAAACAAAATTCCGAGAAAATAAACAAAACGCCACGTAGCATTGGCATGGCTTGGATTGGCTTGGCTTGACTTTAAGTTGTGAGTTTTTATTTTCATTTCATATCAAAAACGCATCCTGCACAAACTCAAAGTGCAGTTCGCTCATGGATTTCATTCTATTGAACGGACATCCGGTGAAATTCATTCGAAAATCAAAGTGTTAAGTGCACATCACGTGTCGGCTGTTATTGCAGTCAGTGGACAGTTGAGAAGATAAAAAACATAACTGCGGCATGTACTGATTGCTTGTTTTTCGGGTTGCCTTTGTTGCTTAACGAGCCAAGCGTCTGACCGGAATCTTGATTTTTTAAAAGTATGACATATAAAAAAAGGTGAAAACAATTCATAGAGCACAGCAGGTTATGATGCATAGCTTTGATGCGCAGCAAGCCCGATGAGTGGCACTTATATCGCGTTATCTTTGTCACGTGCCGTTAACACTAAATGCGCTAAGTAAAAGCCAATCACCAAATGTGCATATTTTAAATAAGTATTAAATGGCAGATATTAGAATATTAAGATATTCAACTAATTGCCGTCCATCAGTTCAGTCATATTTGTTGCATTTTATAATTTATTACACCGGCTTTTTTACTGACTATTGTGATTCGTCCCAGACATATTATTTGCATTAATCTACAGTATAATAAATGTACAGTGATTCAAGTTAAGTTACTTTACAAAACACACGTAACGGGGTTTTTTTATATCGAATACTTGAGCGTCGCTTTCGCGAAGCAAAGACTCAAAAAGCATAAGGCGGAAGCTTATCAGACGCCATTTTTATGGCAAGCATCGCAATAACAAAAGTAGACAAAGCTTTAAAGCCCAAAAACATCAAGAAAACTGCCAAAAGATGTCACTAGCGCACTTTCAAATTTAAACCGATTTTAGCCAGTTATTCAAATTTTCATTGGGTTGAACTTGACTTTACTTAACTTTATGTATAAATAAACTGTAAATAAATAAATTTAGATACATTAAAATTGTAATTGAATATTCAACAGTTGCGGTTAATAAACACAAACAACTTTTTTATTGAATCTTTTGATGAGGTGATGACTTAGCAAATAAAAATATTTCATTACGGAAATTATTTTGTGCTTTCATGCCTTACTGTATCTGAATATGCTTGGAACGTTTTAAGCATCGTTAATAAATTTGCTAAACTGCCGATGGATAATCAAAACTCAAACTCTAGTCGTGCAATCGTGTGAAAACTAAACAAAGCATTAAAATTTTTCACTGGAAATCTGCATTAAAAAAAAAAATATTGCAAATAAATAAATAAAATAAAAAAAAAAAATAACGAAAAATAAAAAAAAACAGTAAGTACGCTAACACAGTAACAAGATAAATACTTGCGATCTATTTGGCGAGTATGTATTGGAAGTGAGTGGGGCCAGCTATTAAGCGAGTGTGAGCGTGTTCAAGCGTGCGAGAACGAGATGGCCAAAGACTCTGCTGGTCGACGCTCAGCGAGCGTAGAACAAACGACATGCAGTCAGTTGTCGACTTATAAGCGGACGAAGTGGACACGAGCAACGCTTCATACGGGCATCAGAGCGACCGGCACGCGTGAACATTGTCAAAGGGGGAGCGCAAGAACGTGACGCATGAACAGTAAACAAAATTCAAAATCAAAGCCGAAGTCAACAGCAACCGCAAAAAAAAAAAGGGCAACAAAATAATTGCTAAATAAATCAATTAGTGCTTAAGTAAAACTAAATAACGATTAAAGTTACTTGGAAAAAAAAGAAAATCTCAGTAATTGTGTGTGTGTGTTTGTGAGGGTGTGTGTATTTCCAATATGTACGATCAGAACAGCTCGGCACAAGGCAATCCCTTCACCAATGCCGCGGAGAATGCGCTCTGGAGCCTTTCAGGCAGCCGGCAGAACGGCTCGAGTGCCAGCATGGCGCCAGTGAATGCAACCCCCGCCACAATACCTCAGAACATCTTCACAAATCCTGCCATACAGCCATCAAGTGTCATCAACTTATCGAACTCCACGGACGTGGTGATTGGTCCGATGACACAGTACCAGGGCAACGTGACGATCTATCAGTATATGGATGCAACGGTCGAGGCGCGCTCCATGCAAGCTGGCGCAGGTAAGTGGCAAATAAAAAAGTGTTCCGTGCAAGAGTGTTCATGTCTCAGCAGTCAACAGCGAGAGCACGTACGACGAAGTTAGCATTACTAAGCTATTTTTTTTTGTATTTGTGTTTGTTTGAATTATTTCGGTTGCGTGTCGAGCTTTAAGCTTGGAAAATTTAACTCGAGCCAAGCCGGTTTCCAAGTACAAGTTTGTTACTTTTTTCTAGTTAACTTTGTTTATTTTATTCTTTTATGGTCATCAAATTAGTTGGGTATTTTGAAGTTAGCGTAAAATATACAAAAATATAATATATATTATAATACAAAAGACTTCTTGGCTTGGAAATTTTAATGTATATTTGATGGAAGTTCCCTAGAAATTTTGGCAGCAGCATTGACGCATTTAATATCCCCAACGGCATCACTTAGCACATGACTAATGATTTGTTTGATATACTAGGCAGCCCTGGTATTTCGGTTCTGCTTGTTATTGTTTAATCTTCTTGTGTTGACGCAATATGATTGGCAAACGCAATAATTCTTATAAAAAGTGAAGAGCGCTGCAGCGCATACCAAATGAAAACGAAACAGTCGCGATACGCATACGCCGGATAGTCTACGTACGTTCAAAGCAATCCAATGACGAAAATAAGCGCAGAGTAAAACTTTATTTAAAAAGACGAGACTTGCTTACGCTTGCTGAGGCGCATTAAAGAATACTAAGTATTTAGAAGAACGAAAAAAAAGACAGAGGGACAACAACATCAAGCAAAGCGGCGAACAAAGCAAACAAGGGAAGACTGCAAATCCCTCGGCAAATAAACAAAACTAAAAATACATACAAAAGGTGTCAACCATCGATAAACGACTGTGACAGAGACAGCGACAACGACAGCGGCAGCGACGGCAACGACGGCAACAACGACGACTGCGTCGGCACAGCTGACGCTTAAAGACATCGAATATCGCTGATGCCTGTCGTTGTCATTGTCGATGCGGTGTCGCTGTCGCTGTCGGTAACGTAGTCGGCTGCCGCCGGCGTCGCTGCTCTGGCGCGCGTTACCCGCATATAAGTCGTCAAAGCAACGTTCGTCGTTTAGCAGCAGTAGCTGGTGGCAGTAGTTGCGGCGAGTTCAGGTGCGGCGGGTGACTCGTCTGGCTAAGCGTTCGCGATAAAACATTGTGATAATCGTGTGGTCGGTCTGTCAATTGCTGACACAATTGGATGCATTGTTACAATAATAAATTTCGACGTAACGACGAATCAACACAACGCATAAACCACAGATCAAACTAAATAAAGAGCAAACGTCATAATTTTAATATCAAAAGCGCATGAATCACGCAGCTCATTAGTCACGGCGCACTCGTATGTTGCGGCAACGCATTCACAATAGTGAAATTTCAAAAGAAAAAAACGGCAGCAACAAATTTTGCCAAATTGATAAGTGGGGCGCAGCTACACGGCAGTCGCCACTGTTCTTCAAGTTTCATAAAGTAATTTCGCTCATAAGCAAATGATAGCACTAAAACGCGATAGCGACAGAAAACACGATAAACGTAAAATTGAACTTATGTAAAGACTTAATTAGGTACGAGTATTTCATATGTTCGGTTATTCGCGCAATTGCTGCATTATTTATTGCTGCACAGGCGGAACCCGACTGTAAACAAGTTTCGAAATTTATGACTAGAAAATAATAAACACAGATCTTGCATAAACAAAAGGAAACCACCTTCGCCACGTTCGCTGTCTTGTTTGCATTTATGTAGACACAGTACGCAAATGTATCAGCACTTGTTCGTGTGCCGCTGAGCGTGTTGCGAAAATGAAACTCTTGCTGAAAGTCAATTCGGAGCGTACGCGAAATCGTCAACGCAGAAGCTTTAATGAAAGTATGTCTCTAATTATTATTATTATTATTTGTTCTTTATACTTGTACCAATTAGACACTGGCTTTCCAATAACAGCTTAACATGCTTCTGATATACTAATGAACTTAAATGTGTAAGGAATTCCTGAGCTCTTTTTTAAGCCATGCGTTCACTCCTATGTGCAGTTGCACTTATGTCGACTCTCAATGGCTTTAAAAACCTTTTCAAGAATATCTTCAATACTTACTAAAACATTCAAATTGTATTTAGACTAAATAAGTAACTTTCTAATAGCATCCTTATTATGACAATTGATAGGTCATGTGGTATCTAATTTGCCTTAAGTTTTTCAGCTTTCACAAAACTAAGATCCGTTACTTGAAAATAAAGTTAGTTTCTTTTCTTGTATTAACATATATCATGAATTTCTTTGAAAAGGCAAATGTAGAAAGCCAAAGGGTACCAATTAACACACTTAGTTACTTTCTTTTTTGTTAATAAAAGTACTTTCATAACAGATTGAAACACTGTAGCTAATGAATTATATGCCTTATTTGCATTTAGTTTGGGCCAATCCACACAACTGAAAATCAGTTGTTTACGCTAATTCGAGTATAGAAAAGCTTCAATCATAATATATAGAATATTTACGCTTAATTTGAAATATACATATTAAACACCCCCAAAACAAAAACCCTAAATCAAATGCCACATGGTATTTAATTTGCTGACATGCCAAATTTATTTAATTAATTTTAATTATCATATACTCCCACTCTTCCAGGAATCAACAATACGAAAACAACACAAAACACAAGCGTAAAGCAGAAACTAACACGTAATTCCATCCTACTCATACTGCTCATTACACTCGTGCTCATCTGCTCGGGCGTCATCATTTACGTGGAGCTGACGCGCGAGAAGGTAAACAATCGGCCATCGGAAATCTTTTTTGGCAATAATTACGATCACGATACATGTAAGCGCCGCAGACAGTTTTCGCTCAAGCTACATATTCAGAGTTTTCAGTTCCGAATTTAGGAAACGGCCATCTCGTCATCGACCGGGTGCAATGGGGATCCTCGGAGTTCGCCATAAAACTCACCGTGCCGCTGAAGGCGCCCATACCGTACGTACTGGTCACGCACATTGGCGTGCAGTCGATACCCTGCAAGAACATCTACAAGTGCTCCATCAAAATGCGCACCATACAAGACTCAGCGATTGCCGAAAAGAAGTTGCCCGACATACAGTCGAACTTTTACGTAAGCATTTGTATGAATTGGGCTCGCATTGGGTTCATTAGCTTTGCACGCACGTTTCAACATTTCCTTCTTTGGTTGTTTTCGTTTTCTGCTGAATTGCTTACGCAAATACAAATACGCAGGTCTCCGACGAAGGCAACGTCTATGTGGGGCGCGGCTGGGAGTTTGCCAATACGTATGCGAACAACAGTCTAGCGATAACCTTCATGGGCGACTACGGACGCTATGTGCCCAGTCAAAAACAATTGGAAGCCGTGCAGTATTTGTTGGCCCATGCGCAGGCCAATAAATATCTCGACTTGGCATACAAATTAGTTGCGCAAAATCAGGTGTGCAGCAAACACAAATATCTCATATATCACCCAAGCATATTCGTTCACATAGTAATTATGATTTGATTTCTTTCCTACAGACAAAATCCTCGAAAAGTCCTGGCGTTAATGTCTACCGTGAGATAAGCACCTGGCCGCACTTCTACCCATGCGGAATGCCAGGCAAACCGTTATGTGGCGTTGAGCTCGGCATGAATCAGTCATCCTGGAATGGCTCTATGTAAACCAATCGGAGCACACGAGTATGCATATGCCACCACACAATATTCGTACCTTCACTCTAAGAACTCTAAGCATATACCCCATAGTCACTACTTTTAGTATTAGTCTAGCTTTAATGTATATTATTTTTATTATATATGTGAATAATTGATGTTTCTGTTTTGTGCCAAAATAAATGTTTATTTTTTATAGTTTTCCATTTCAGTTTTTAATATTGCAACGTGATTTTGTTAAATTACAATATTTAAGTCGAAATAAAGCAAACCGGTTAAAAAACAAAAAGCACCACGCTCCAATGAGCCAAGTTACGCTCCTTCGATTTTGCACTCGCTCTCTTGCGCTCTCACTCTCGCTCGCATGCCAACTCTGGCAGGTGTATCTGATCCACACTCGCTCACTCACACACTAATAAGCAGACAGACACTGTGCATACGTTTGGATTTGCGTTAACATATCAAAAAGCTGGAATTCCCAACTTTAATGACTGACTACTCTCAATTTCCCCTCTCAGTCTTTCTCAATAAATCCGATCGACATACTGTCTATTTGTGCTGGCTTATTGTCATATTATTATTATTTCTAGTTTTTGCTGCTTTTGGTTTTTTTTTTTTGCTTTTATTGTATTGTAGCTGCTGTCTTTCGCGTTAATTAAAACCTGTATTCAATACCTACTGAGACAAACAAGCTTCATTAGTCTGATAAGTTATTAATTTCGGTTGGGGCGGAGCGGTGCGCTGCAAGAGGCTGCAAAGTCCAATAAAAATAGTATCGAAAAGTACTCCTAACTATTGCATTATTCATGAGCCAAGTGCATTTAACTTAACCGTTGTTCAGTCAATAGAAGTTATTAAAAAATGTTGCCACATCTATTGCGAAATGAACACTTGACACAAAGCCAACGCTGGCCAAGCATAACGCGTTGCGAACTGATCCAGATAAAAATTAAAATTCATTAGAAATTATATATTGCCACTTATCAACTGTGACTGCCTTGCAGTCTGCTCTTGTGCGATTAGAAAAAAGAAACCGACCTATGTTAACTTCGAGTGCGCCACAGTTTTGCTCTATCAGCGTCTAAGTTTGCAAGTACTCGGGTCACACATGGGCTTTCTGCCATCTGTTATCTTCGCATTCGCTCTTCTTTTTTCTTATGTTTTTTTCTATAATTTCGTGATTTCAATTTGGTTTCAAATTATAAAATTAAAAAGCCAGTTTTGTTTAATAGTCTGTGATATTTTAAATTGCTACAAGTTGGTCAAGCTTAGTCATATAATTCAAATAAGTTTAGTTTTTTAATATTTGAAACAATTATGTGGTTTTCAAATTATGATTATGTAAACAGATTAAGGCAGAACCGCATTACTCATACTATTAATTGAGCTTGGAGCTAAATATGTATTTAATAAAATAAAAGCGCACTATTGGCTGCAAAAACGCATTAAATTATTATAAGTTGACCGGCCCAATAGGTACAGCCCGACCGAAAAGTAGAATGAATTTATGAAGAAGTTTAATCTAGCTCAGATTAGAATAAAAATAAAAGCCCCATTTAATTGAATGTATAATATGTATCTAAACTAAACTAAACTAAATATAATAAAACTCAAAGAGTTCACTCAATATAATCATCAGCAACCAACATCTGATATTTTGTTTGATGAGACGCTGGATTATGAAGTGATTGCTAACGATTTTCTCCATAAATAGTTCTCACAGAGTATAAAAAACAAAGTTGATTCGGCACGTGTAAATTAATTATAGCTGCTATGTCAATCATTCAAAATAATAATAATAAATATTTATAAAAAAAAAAAACATTTAAAGTCTTAAGAGCTGCACTCACAACATTCTGTAAGTCATACTCTGCCAGCAATTAATAATATTTGTTGAAAAAAAAATACTTTTATACATTTGACAAATTGAATATTCGAGTGGATTTTTTTTTTCCTTTAAATCTTTAAAAAAAAAATTTTACAATTTCATTAATGGCAAATTTTTTTTGTGTGTGTTTTTTTTTGGTAATAGTTTAAACAACCAATCAGAAAACCATTTATGCCTGTTGATTGTGTACTGATAAGCAGCAACAGCAGCCGCAGCAGCGGTAAAAAAACCTAAACAAGCCAAGATAACATAAGAAAGCAACAACATGAACAACAAAATGAAATAAGAAAAAACACAAAACATTTCACGAGAAATAAAATAAAATCAATGCGAAATGCATTCTTCATCTTAAATAATGTTTGTTTTATTTTTTTTTTTTCCTTTTTATTTTTTTTTTGTTTTGTTTAAATAAAAACAAACAAAAGCTAAAGCCTGCGGCGTACTTATTCTGTACGCGTTGTTGTCATTGTTTATCTTTTTGTACTGAGCGTACCAACAACAACAGCAGCAAAAAAATAACAAAGCGAATATATGTATATACTCATACGTGCATATATAATATGTAAAAATAAAGACGCATGTGTACAATACAAAGGGATATATGTACTAAAAATAATAGCAATAACAAATTTAAAAGAACAAATCAGAAAAACATATACAAAAATATTGTAAGTCAACAAAGTTGCGAATGCTGAAGCTTGGTTACGATAAATAAAAATATATAAATTAAAATGTTAAAAAAAAATGTATAAAAACTATATACAAAAAGAATATATGTTTGTATATACATATAAAGAATTGATTACTACAGGTTTGCGCATAAAAAGCAGTTAATATGAATCTCGCACGCTCGCGTGCTCTCCTACCGCTCAACCGATCTGCGCATCAGTCCAAGCTGCCTGTCCCGTCGCTTTGTAAGCAGCAGTCTACACTAAAAAAATATCAACCGCAATAACAACGAAATTCTTAACCGCATTGCATACTTAATTTTATTTAAAAAATAATTTTTGTATAGCCAACTTAATCAAGTTTTTAAAGATTTGAATGTTGCTCAAAACGGGTTGGCGCTGAGATGCGATTTGTGTTTGTTTAATGTCAAAATGAACAAAAAAAAATAAAAAAAATAAAAATAAATAAACATTTAAGCAGCACACAGATCAGCAAATTGAATGAAATGTCGCTTTGTTGTCTGCAAACCACTTTAGAGAGGCCTGCCTGCGCATAAAATTTTAATTTAAATATATAATCATTAGGAAAATAGGACAGCCTCTGAATGTTTGATGCAGAGCGTTACAAGGCAAAGGCTTGCTTCTAGTCTACAACTTAGCAATCATTTGTTATGGTTTGCAATAGTTTGGCAAGCACAACTGTACCATTGCTTAAATAATATAGGCATATAGTATTTTATGGTTCCTGGGAGTGAGGAATTGGCATAGCACCTAAGAGAAAGCATCTTTGTTTAATCCGAAAATATGTGAACCAGCTTGTAAATCGAAAGTCAAAGCTGAGTCTAAAGAATTAAGATTTATTTTATAACACAATTAAATTAGTCTAGACTGAAAGTATCCAACTGTGTGCCACTGCCAGCCAAGCAAATCGTCAGATTTAACTTCTGGAATAATTAGTTTTGCTAGCCGTCTTACACACTGAACTAAATCTCATTTTTAATGTAATTGTGGGTGAGTTGATCTTGACCCTCAATGTGCCTGTTAAAGCGCAGTAATTCCTCACTTCAAGTTTAAACGATTCTCGTAATAGAAGCTAAATAAAGCAGCTTTATATGCGCAAATAATTTACAAATTCATGAGAGTTAGGGCTCGTCTCATTTCGAAGAAAAGGCAAACATTGCAAGCCAATTGATCACTACCTTGGCTGACGGATTTATTACATATGTACATACCTTCAATACAAATCTAGTGACGTTTTGTCTTTTACATTACATTCAAGTGGCCCTGGAATAGTTGCCAAAGTAGTGAAGCTGAAAAGGCTGTCACTGTGTCTTGCGGGTTTTAGCAAATAATGTTGGCTTGTTTTGTTTGCTGACGTATTAACTTGAGACACTTGTACACTTATTTAAATTAACAATACCAACACACTCTTTTTATTGTATTCTCGATTTGTTTGTGTTTACTTTTCTCCACTTTGTTTATTAATTTTTGTAAAAAAAGGACTCGTTAATATTAGTGAATATTTTATAATAAAATCACAAAAAACTTGATCAAATACCAAGATTTAAGAGTTTTAGTACATCTTCGCCAATTAGTAATTTGATTCAGCTGTCGTAGGAAGGAGAGTAATTGCAATGAGGTGAAAGCGAGAGACACCAATTGACTATTTCGGGTTCTTCTGACAAATTCCTTAAGTGATGTCACTATACTTCAATTGCATTGTCGTAACAAATTGCGACAGTCACATCAAAGAAGAAAACTGCAACTTAGTGATGATTACCGGTTATTCGATAAAACAGCACCGGTAATTAATAAATATCTGGAATAACAAGGATTTTCACAAAAAATCACCGTGATGGTATGTATATTTTCAGCTAAGCCGGTTAAATGTTCGCAAGAGTAAATAAGGTGATACGGTAATTTTTAACTCCCCGATTAAGAAAATGTATAAAACCTGAATGCAATCCGGCTAAGTTTGTGTGTGTGAATAAACATAAAAAATATAATTTATTGCATACGGCTAAAACAAATTATACACTTCTAAAACCTTTTTTTACGTCTTCGGCATATGTGTATAATCACATCTCTTTATATACACGTATATTGTTTAGAACGATCACAGTATGTCTTTATTTGCGCTCACACCGCGCACTAACTCAGTCAGTCAGGCACTCAGTAACTTGCTCACGAGCTTGCCAGCTCTCCCATTTTTTAGCTCACGACTCAAGACCGCCTCAACTGACACTGGCTGACACGGTAAGCGGCAAACGGCAATCGGGTGCTCAACGCTCAATTAGTTGATCGCAGATACTCGTACGCGCCGTTACTCAGCAGCGCGCGCATATCGGATGCGTAACAGAAAAACAAAAAACAGTCGATCTACCAACAGACGGAAACTGTTCACAGCAGAAAAAACAAAACAATACAAAAAGAAAAAAAAAATAAAAAGTGGTAACGGTGATAATTATTTGAAGCAATAAAAAAGAAATGAAAAATTTGTATAAGTGCTCGAAATATATTTTTTCGTTTAAATAATTGAGGGAAAAACCCCTACAAAAAATGTTCGCCTTTTGGTAATAAATCAGAAAATACAAATGAAAATGTTTAACATGATCAATATGAAAGTGTGTGCTGTGTGTGTATGTGTGTCTGTCTGTGTGTATCTAAACTTAGCTTAAATAGCATTTTAGGCAAAACAACAACAAAATTAATAAATAAAGCGTAAAATTATAACTGCGACTAAGTGAAATTCGTAAAAGTAGCTTAATGACAACAACAACAAATGGCAGAATGAAGACATTACCAATCTTTCATACCTAACTGTACCTGAGTAGTACAGCAGTTGCAGCATTAATTACTTCAAGACAATTCAATTTGACATATTAAAACAATAATTTCTAATTCAATCGCTTACACTGAGCATGGCTGGTCATAATCCGAGTGCAAATATTTTCGCTAAGGCTAAACAAAGACGCTCCCAGTGACGATACGTATACGAAGTGTGTAACTAGCGCGCGCATGTCTGAAATATGAATATATATACATACATATATAAGTATGTATTGCAAATAAGCACATATTCGTGATAATGTCAGTTTGCTTGTTGACGACGCCGTCGCCGTTGCCGTCTTCACACTTTTGCGCGGCTTGGCTCGGGCTTGGTGCGCCGCCAACTACTCGACTCAGCCTACGCCGCCTGCACGTCACACACACTTGGTGTAGAATAAACGCTTGGCATTGTTTGCAATTACGAGCAAACGACGTTTTAATTTATATATTTAGTATTTTTTTTTTTATTTCTTTATTTATTTCTGCTCTTAGCATTTGCGTTTGCTCTGGCGTTATCAATTTTCAGAATTCTCAGAATTGTTGTATATAAAAGTACATATTAAATAAAGAAAACAAGGAACATTTTTTTCCTTGTTTCATATTTGTTATTTACTTCTGCCGAAAGTTTTTGTCACTTTTTTTTTCGCAATCAAAGAACGCTTTCGTCTGTAAGCTTCGTACTTCTTGACAAACGATTGGGTAACCTTGTGACGCTGCTACGGTTTATACTTTTCGCTGAACTCTCCGCTTTTTTACGACGTCTGTTTGTTTTCTCAATAAACATTGCATTGAAACCAGTTTTTATTGTTATTTAGAAAGCTAATTATAGGATGCAATCAATAAATTAGCTGCCTGCTAGCTAAATCTAAATTTGAATAAGAAGTTCATTTGAACGCCAACTAAAGCGGCTCATTAGCCAAAGTTGGAATTTAAATCTCCGAACGCTGGATGCTGATTCATTGTATCACTATCATTGCTCCTCAATTGCCACCGGCTATCATTCGAATTAGATTGCTTTAAAAAATGCGCCAGACAAACAGGTTAAATGGATTTCTATACGTCAGCTATCCGTAAGTTGTTGACGTCAATGCCGACATAAGCAGGATTTCAGATTCACAATTTCTAACGACGTTTTTAAGTATTCGAAGAAATTATTAATAAATATTCCCACCTCACTATGAACTATGAAGGTTACACTTAGCAGTGACGTTATAGTGCATATTAATTATATTCCTATTCGAAGAAATGTTCCAGGGCATACGTATCTTAAACAAAATCTACGTATACAAAAATGTCTCAAGAGTTATCCAATGAATTCTGAAAAAGTAAGCCAACTGTGGGCAATTTGTTAAGACTTATGTCAGTGAGCAAAATGAATCTTCAGAGAGCATATCTTCTTATATAAAGAAAAAGGAACATATAGAAGGAACCACGGCTGACAAATGGGGCAGCTAAGTTCGTGTCGCAGTTCATGTTTAATTAAGAACAATAGACTTAAAAGCTTTTTTGTATGCCAGTAAATCGAAGACTCAGTCACCTTCGCACAAAAGGGCGTTAACCTCGCTGTAGTTTCGAGTCAACGATTGACGGTTGAACTTTTTTACGTTAGATGCATGTGGGCTTCTTGGTTAAGTCATTCGAGTTTGCTTTATTTTATGTTCCATTCTTCTTAATGGGTGATTACTTATTTCAAGTTTGTTTCTTAATAAAACTGTCAAAATCTCTATTCGCTTGGAGATGCTGGCTTTTGTCATTTCACGACTAGAAAACTGATATTCACTTGCCATTCAATGTTTCATTTCTTATAATTTGCATTTAAAATTTCAGGTTTTTACATTAGGGGAATGCATAGATTTGCATTAAGTTTGTCAAAGCTAACGAAGTTTCGACCAATAAGACCTCAAAGTTTTGCGAATTTAAATTTTATTTCCCTCAACTTTAGAATTTTGTATAATGCGAATATGATTATGGTTTTGGGTTAAACCGCTGAAGGGCAATTAATCAGAAAACCTTTGAGAAGTATTATTTACTCAAAAGGAGCTGTGACTCAGGTCAGTGCGCAGATGTGGTTGCAGATTAAAAATAGGCTTATATTCATTAATGACTTAGTTCACAAGACAACATGATTAAAAACAAAGTCCAGCAATGAAATAATGACACTTACGAGCCAACTGCTCCACTGAATGTTACACTGTATGCTGAGTTGCTTAGCAGCACACAAACAAAGAATTAAAGAGTCTCATTCAATGCAGTTACATTGAGCTTTAACTTGAGTGTGTTCATTATGATGTTTAATTTTACGCAAATTTTTTATTTGCAGTCCGTGATATAACGAATGTTTCAACAGAAGTTGACAGCACGTACACAAAAAACTTGTAAGGATGTTTAAAATAATATAAAAAAGAAAATAAATAAATAAATTTTTTTATTTTATAACAACTTAAAAAAACAATAAAGTAAAAAAAGAATAAAGTAAATCGCACAAATCTCTATAAAAATGAATTCTTGGAAAAAAAATGCACAAAATGATTGACAATTAAAAATGTTGAAATAGCAAATACAGAGTGTTCAAAAGCGACAAACAGCAACAAATAACAACAACAACAATAACAACGTAAAAAGTATTTTTAAATTTGCATTACGCAAATCCACAAAAAGTGCAAAAACCTCAAAACGTAAATAGGAAAATGCAGTTGAAAATTGAAAAGGAAAATAATCCAAGCACAAATCTTACATCATTATCGTCAACGACCAGTTCAAGCACATCGTCAACGGATTCCGGTGTCGTTATTATCGACAGCACAGCGACCTTTAATCGCCAGCACAGAGTCAGCAAAGAAGACGCAAACGAAGACGAAGTCGATAAGGAATGCACAGCCAAAGATAAACTAAAAACATCAACAGCCACTGCAACAACAACAACAACTAAGGACACCTCACAACAGCAACAGCAAGCACAGAACGGTTATCTAAGTGATAAGTCCCCCATACGTAGAAGTATCAATATAGAAAACACTTTCAACATAAGCAACAATGCGACGCGACCGCCACATCCACTCCCCCCGCAAGCGCATCCGGAGCGAGGGTCAGACGCATCGAAAAACTATTCGCCGACTGTATCGATACGCAGCACAACAATCTCGATAGTCTCCATCGATGAGAACGCAATCGACTCGAGTGTGGTCGACACCGATTCGGACATCGAGGCCGATGCAGAGGGCGAGCATAGCAACTATACGGTTAAGAAACTCGGTCAGCAAATCACATACCCGCCCAATAGCAATGATCTACCCAATATCAATAGGGGTCTACAGGTGATAAGCCAACAAATCCTGCCAAACGCCAGTCCGCACCCGAACGGAGGCAGCCCCAGGCTGGCGGATCACATACTCAATGGCAGCTTGTGCGCACCCACAGGCGCGGCTGTGGCGGTCAGTCAGCAACCGAATACGCCACAAATCGGCAGCATTGCGTTGACCAACTCCACCGATGTCACCTTCGGCGATAAGCACTTCTATGAGGGCCCCGTAACAATACAACAGTTCCTGATCGACAGTCGCGACAAAGGCAAAACACCCGACGGAGAGAATGGACAGGACAATCCGATCTTCAACGGCGAGACCTCAACAGAAAATGGTGAGTGCAATCATTTGCTATGCCTACCTTTGGCAGCTATTCTCTTTAGTCGCTCTATCAGTCACTCATTCTGCCTTGGCTATTGCCTCATGGCCAATATTTTATGATACGAGTCAGGTTTACACACAGTATTCTCGTATTTCTTTTCTTTGTTTTTTAATAATTATCTCTCTTGCGCATGCAGTTCTGTTTACAATCGAGCTTTTTTTTATATATGTCTTTACATATGTACTCGCACATACCAGAGTCAATACGTCGGCGCGCTGCTCTGCGTGGGAGTTTCGAAACCAACGCATTTTCGCTTTAGCGTTGATGCTAAACAAATAGACGGGCCATTATTTAACACGTAGTGAATGTTTTCAAACACGTTGCAGCTCTTCTATAACTTAACTGAGTTTTTTTGACTTTGAACTTAAGCTTTTTAAACGTAATAAGTCCTCATGTGTTTGGTGACCTGCAATAAATATGTTGCATATTTCTGAAGCTGAAAATTATTTGAACATACTTGAACACAAAAATTACCTATGAACTGCCAATGTTCAAAAACTTGCTCAATACAGTTCAATAATTGCCGCTGACAAGTATTTTAATTCACACTTCGAAGAAGTAAGCGGCGCTTACCGCAGAATTTGTTAAAGTTAACAATAAACCTTATCTATAAACAAAGAAATCATAAACGTTATAAGCGCACTAAGTAATTTCATTCAGATTAAATGCCACATATTCCTAAATTTAAGCTATTACTCATACGCACTGGGTAACACTAAAACTGCGCATTTACAGATTTTTCTAGAAAAAAGCGTAAATGATTTTCTCCCAAAAAAAAAAACTGGAAAAAAACTAAAATAAATAAAATACAAATACTAACAAACAAAAATGCGCATATTGCAGCTGAGCAATAAAAATGGCAAACCCCAAGGTGTTTGTGTATTTGTTTACATTTGCTGCTGATAGCTGTACAACAGTCCAAATTAAAAACCGAATGTATTTCCTTTATTTGAAACTAAAAAGAAAACATGTGAAAACATGCACACCAAACCACGAGCACCGACCTGCCAGCACAGGGACAGCAGACGGTTTTCTAGCACAGGGGTTAGATTGAAAATTTTACTTAGGCAGCCACAATGAAATTGCTTATCGGCTAGCAGCAGCGTGTAAATTACCGGCGCGTGCGCATTCATTGAAAAGTGAAATCCGACACGCAGGGGATTTCTTCTGCACAAGCAATCGAACATCATACGTTCTATGTATAAAAACGAATTAAACAAAAAAATTATATTAAATAAAATATAATGAAACGCATATGAACAGCGAAATATAAAACATTTTACATATCAGAGAGTATGAAGAATTTACAAACAGAACTTGTGGCATTTTTTTAGTGTGACTTTGGTCAGTAGGCATTCAGCTACGAAGCCATGAACATGCGAGCTGAAGGCAATGCAGCAGGCAGCTCTGACGCACAATCGTGCAGCGAGTCTCGTAAGGAATGCGAGAGTAAGGCATTGCTAAGAAAACTCGACAAGTTTAGTGAGATGTGCGAAAGGCGTTTAAGTCGCAACGAGGAAAAACTGACACGCATTGAGTGGATACTAAGTCAACTGGAAAGTACGTTAATAGGAATTATGAATATTGATTGTATGCTCTTCAATTTAGTTCAGAATTTCAACAGAAGATTTCTCTGTCAGTTTAGTAATTTGTATATAATAAATATGTTTCTACTTACTAATTTGCTCTTCTATACTTTAACAATTTTTGTTGGCGAATTCTCATGTTTGCTTTATTACTCTCGCAGGCGGCAAGATGTTTCCGGCGCCCAACAATGAGACCCGGCTCAGGTTACCGCACACACTCAGTCGCAAAGCCATTTGGATAACCTTCGTCTTCGTGCTGCTAACCATAGTCATCGGCACCATAATTGCAACCCAAACGGACATCTTTTCAAGTGCTGTCAAACCTCCAAGTAAGCAACTGCCGGATGATGAAGATTCCCGCCAAAATATTCCAATCAATTCAACAATAGGTACACAAGATCTTCAAGTTACTAAGCGAACCGAAATATAGAACCTAGCAAACCTTGCAAGTTCCACACGGTGCCTGCCAATGATATACCGTCTAAACACATCTCAATATGCATACAGTCACTCGTAGAAGTAATCTACCTGATAGTTACATTAACTAAAATTACGCTTATTAATCATTAGCTAAATTACGTGTAGCTAATAAATAAGAATGTCGCGTATAAAATGCATTTCCTTTTTCCCGCTTGTTTTTTTTCTATTTTGTTTATACATATAAGATGATAATTTATGATCTTAAAGACAAAGTGTTGTAGCAGTAAAGTGTCAAATGAAATTAGTGATGCAAGTGTCCGTATGCAAATCGAATAAAGTCAAAAGAAAGCTAAAGCAAACCTAAGTTGAGTTGATCGGTATATGCAAATGTATGTAAATGTCCAATGCCTCAGCGCATTTGAATCTGAACTAAAGCAACGTCTTCTACTTCACAGTTAGCAACCTGACGCTAATCGGAGTGGCGGAATGGGGCGGTACGCCGCCAAAACACACATTAGATAAATTGAATTTGCCCGTTCATCGTGTCATTATCTCACACACCGCCTCGGATAGCTGCGAAAATAAAGTAAGTTGCCCACATTTACAAAACGTTTCAGAAGTCTAACTGACAGTTGTGATTCCTACATGCTTACAGGAGGTTTGCTCGTATCGTGCACGCGTTATACAAAATTTTCACAAGGACAGCAACGGCTTTGACGACTGCGGCTACAATTTTATGGTCGGCGGTGATGGTTTAGTCTATGTCGCACGCGGCTGGGAGAACCAGGGCGCACATACTAAGGGCTACAATACGGATAGCATAGGCATTTCACTGATCGGCACCTTTACAAAAATGACGCCGACCGAAAATCAGCTAAAAGCCACACAATTGCTAATAGAGGAGGGTGTGCGCCAAAAGAAAATCGTGGATAACTATCGTCTTTATGGCATGCGGCAGCTGAGCGCGACCGAGAGTCCAGGCGAGATGCTCTACCAGATCCTCAAAACGTGGCCGCATTGGTCGGAGAAAATCTGAGCCACGCACAAACTGTATTTCTATTTAGTTTGGCTACTATTCTGTAATGTTAGCTGATAAGTTAGTACTCCTGCAGTGCGACGCCCGTGTGTTTATGTAAATCTATGATGTATTATTGTTTTATTATTGATAATGAATATTTTAAATGCCAAGAAGAACCAACTGTGTTTCATTGTTTGCAGTTTGTTGCACACTCCAACTCCCAACTCATAATCCTTGCTTCTAACTACTTCCCGCAAGTCATAAGTTTGGCTTATCCAATGCAATGTTTGCTAGGAATAAGTTGGAGTATATACACAAAACAATTCTAACTTGCTTTGTTTTTCCGTTTCTTGTTTTTTAACACACAGGTAAGGACAATATTGGCAGCGGCCGCATACTACGGTTCGTGCCACGCGAAGCTTGGCTGGCACAGCCGCCTTTGGGGGAAATCAAGCCAATGACGAAAAAGGTGCAGTATGTGGTAGCCATGCCGACGCAAACGAACAACTGCTCAACGCAGGTAAGACACATTCACACTGACTTAGTCGGTTATCTGATAACTATTTGATTGACCCCATATTTGCAATTCAGGCCGAGTGCGTTTTTCGCGTACGTCATATACAATCGTTCGACATCGAATCCCTAGCCAAGAATGATATTGGTTACAATTTTCTTATCGGCGGTGATGGCAATGTCTATGAGGGCCGCGGCTGGGATAAAGTGGGCGCACATATCAAAGGCTACAACGACGACTCGATTAGTTTTGCCTACATAGGCACCTTCTACATTGAGCCACCGTCGCCAAAGCAAATAAACGTCACACAATTGCTGCTCAACGATGGCGTCACCCGCGGTAAATTGCCACAAAAATTCAAATTCATTAGCGGTGAGCAGATGGAGCCGGATAAATTTAAGGCGCCGCTGCTCTACGCAAGTTTGCAGAAATTTCCACAATGGTCGAATGCCACATTTGCTTAGGTTAGCATAAGTATGTGACTATATATATACTTACATATATATGTACACACATATATGTAAATGTATATGCAATTGCCTATTCATATGTATAGCTTTATCATCTTTATATATATAATAAGTATAGTAGATCCTAAACCTATGACACTAAGACTAGCTTATAAAATTGTGTAAATGTTTATTTGGAGCTTATCTAAAATTTAGTAATCCGCAATCATTGTAACTATAAATGATATTAAACTGTGTCAGAGAAAGTCATAAAAATGATTAACTTGTAATTGTTAAACTATTGTTAAGTCGTGAAAAAATTTTATGTGATACTATGAATGCTTGAAGAAATTTAGTTTTAAACCAATAAATCAGCAACCATTTAATTTTTGTGTTGAAAGTAACGAGGTTTACATCTTTTATTCATGCTACAATGGCGAACGTCGACTTTTCCTTATTCATTCATTTGGCACAGTTTTCTGGGCCAAATATTCATTAAAGCAATTTTGCTTAAAGCAAGCGTGAAAAAGCGCCAAACTTATGCCACTCATGGACACGCGGCGTCTAGAGGCGGTGTGTGGCGCTCGTCAATGGACAAAGTTCGGTTATTTTGAGCTTTTATTTGAAAGTTAGGCAGCCAATCTGCAAGTTTTGCTCAACAACGCTCAAATAGAAAGGGTGTTTTTGTATGATATCACGTATACTCCAGATCTAGCAAAGGAGCAACCCAAAATTATGCTCCAACATTTCATGCCGCCATGAAAAGCCAATGATGTCTGATATATACGAGTTAGCTATAATAAATATTTTTGCATACGCCCCAAGTGGCCTTCAACCAAACAATCGCCAACAAGGCGCTTGTATATTTGTATTTTTATTTTTTTTTGTTTTTTTTTTTTGTTTCGACTACTTTTATGAAATTGTTTTTGAAAATCCATAAATAACAAAAGAAACAAAAGCTGCCCAATATTCTTGGCTGTAACGTGCGGTAACGACCCCACAATGCTATTGGTGTGCAGCAGCCCCGTATAATTTCTCAGTGCCGAATCTCGTGCAAACAAATCGGCTCAGTTTATGCCACAGTCGGCCGCTGTGACTGTTCAATACGCTATACCTGGGCATTTGCAGTTCGAGGTGAAATGAAAAAATTGAAATTGAAATTTTGTTTGTATTTTCAGAAGGCGGTACAAACTAATGTGGATACTCAAGAGCATCCAAATGGCATACAATAAAAGGAAAGCATTAGCTCTGTGCAGCAGCCTCATGGGTTGGGCCTAAGTTTTTGAGAGCCAGTGCACTTTTAAGCTTCAACTCTACGAGACGCGCTTACGCTGATTGTGCTAATTAAATGAAACTCATATGCGATTTTTTATAACTTGCTGACACATCATGCATTCATTAAAATGTTAGCAATCGAACTAGACACATCATTTTCTACATACTTAGTTAAAACGATCCAGAGGACGTCCGTCGCATAAGACCGACACTTCGAACATGTGCCATTGATTGCAGAAATTATGATTCCGCTTCGTAGCGACTTCTGTGTAGAAAAGTATACTTAAGTGCCCCTAGTGACGTAGATTTAACTGTGCAGAAGCGTGTATGCATACGTTTTTTTTTATTTCAATAACAAAGACAAATAACCAAGAACTGAAGCTGCTCCCCGCGGAACTACCGTAAAGCATTGCTTCGCTATATGAATGGGTGAATCACCCAGAGAGAAACCACGCACTAGAGAGACTAAAAAAGTAAGCAAAGTCGGCACTAAGGCAACATCAAAAGAAATACAATAATATTATATATATTTTTATATTTATTTAAATTGTATAAACAAAACCTGACTAGAGTCAATAATAATATACAGCGTATGTCACATTTTTTTTCATATGCTGTTTTTCGCAAAAAAGTATTACAAAAACAGAATGATATTTTTTCTCTAACTTATGTATTTGACAATAGGTGCCTTGCTTGTAGCTCGTATTCACACTCCACTGTACATATACTCGTAGGTAACACTAAATTGTGGCGAATAAAAGTATCAGTGTATGCTAAAACCTGAAAATAAAAACAATAACAATTAATGAGGCAGCATGCTGCGCAGTGCAAAGTGGGGATTTTTTCGTAGTAAACCCCACATGCCGACGTCGCCAGCCAAAGCGACGGCCATTTTAATAATTGTTTTCTTGAAAAACATTCACTAAGGCAGAGACGCTGCAAACTTTCATAGCCCGTCTCAGTCGTAGTGTCGTGCTCGAGCACAAAACAACGCAGAGCACAGTCGTCGCATATCAAAATTTATTTGGCAACTAGCTTGGCTTATCACAGGGAATCTCTGCAATGAAAGCAACGTCTAGAACTCTTAGCTACCTCTGCATAGCTTTTGTGCTAATGGCAGCCGGCGCTGGACTATACGTCATCTGGCAGCTGAGTACGTATGCTAATGAATTTATTGGTAGGTAGCATTGGAAAAACTTTCCGCTTATAACTTTCAGAATTTGGCTCACGTTACATGGGTAAGCCGCTGCGTATACTTGATCGTAGCGAGTGGCATGGGGAACCACCGAAGAGCACTAATGATCGCCTGAAGACGCCAGTTAAGAGTGTCGTGATCTGTCACACGGCAACGGAAGGTTGCGACAATGAGGCACGGTTTATTCGTTGAGAAGGGGAATTTTTGTATGTTAAATCGTTTTTTTGCTGCTGCAGGAACTTTGCACCTACCGCATGCGCGTCATACAAACCTTTCATATGATGTCTCTCGGTTGGAATGATATCGGTTACAATTTTCTTGTGGGCGGGGATGGCCAAGTGTATGTCGCACGCGGCTGGGACACGCAGGGTCAACACCTGAGTGGCTATGGTGCCACGACTCTGAGCATTGCCTTCATTGGTACCTTCACGAATCAGCAGCCGCCATTTCGTCAAATCGTTGCCGCACATCGTCTGATGACGGAAGGCGTGCGTTTGCGCAAGCTCGATCCGGATTTCCATATCTATGCGGCGAGACAGTTTAGCGCCACCGAGAGTCCTGGCAGCGCCTTGTATAAAATAATGCAGAACTGGCCACGTTGGTCGGCCGACACAAAGAATTGTGAGTGTGCGCATACTGGGAAGTGGTGAGATGTGAACTAAACGGAATTTCTTACAGTAACACAAAACAACAACGGCACACTGCGCATCATAAAGCGTGAATATTGGCTGGCCCAACCAGCTCAGACGGCACTGGAGCCCGTGCAGCTGCCAGCGAAACGAGTCCGGTTGCTAGCCACGAACACGGAGGAGTGTCTGACACAGGTGAGTTGTGCTTTTACTTTAAACTTGCAAACTTGCATCTAATCGATTGTATTATGCAGGCCGAGTGCACTTTCCGCGTGCGCAGCATACAGACGTTCCAAATCGAGTCCACGCAACTGCCTGACATCATTTACAATTTTCTAATAAGCAGCGATGGCAACGTATTCGAGGGACGCGGCTGGACGCAGGCGGACGGCAGCGAGCATGCAACCGAAGATGGCATAAGTGTGGCATATATCGGCTCATACGAAGGCACTCACAAGGCGCCCACGTCGCAACAAAGACAGGCAACTAAACTACTTCTAGCTGAGGGCGTGCGAAAGGGCAGACTAATAAAGGATTATGTAGTCATCAACGAGACGAATCCGCATACGCTTGATAACGCCAATAACACAACCACCGAAACGCCTGAGCCAACTCCTCTGCGCATTATATCACGCGCATCCTGGCACGCACAACCAGCAACAACTACACTAAAGTTGTTGGAGTTGCCCGTAGCGAAAGTACTGGCCATGTCCACACAATCTGATGAATGCATGACAGAGGTACGAACCTTCGGCTAAACACATTATCTAAATTATCTAAATGGCAATCTCGTCTCCAGGCTGAGTGCATATTTCGCGTGCGTTTCTTACAAAACTATTATATGGAGGTACAAAGTAAAGACGATATCTCCTACAACTTTCTCATTGGCGGCGATGGCAATGTCTACGAAGGCCTCGGTTGGAATGAGACGATTTCAACCCAAGCTGAAAATGCATTGCATCTGGGCTTTATAGGCAGCTATAGTGAAAAGACGCCCGCAGAGCAACAACTCAGCGCGGTAAAGGGGTTATTGTCCGCAGGTGAGCAGTCAGGTAAATTAACATCCGACTATGTGCTAACTGCAGACGGATCAGAATCAACGGAGCCTCAGCTTTATGCAAGTTTAAAGAAATTTGAGCACTGGCAAGCGTAAAAGCGACGCATCGCAATTAAATACAACAAAGTGCCACGATTTTCGTTCTTTTTTTCTAGTTACAAATAATCCACTTGATACTCAATATTAAATATTATGAAAATAAACAATTTATTTCGTTTTGTTTTTAACAAGTTTTCTAAACATACAAATGTGTTCTTTTTCATATTTTGTAATATGCCATTAAAAACTAGCGGGAAATTTTATCTTGCTTTAAGGGATGCTGAACGCTTTAATTTCTTTTTATTTTCTTTTGCCAATAACATAAAAAATAAACACCTTTAAAAATCATTTTCAACTTAACCAATAGAGACAAATAACTGGATATGCTTTTAACTTAACTAAATATATACAAAGAGAAATAATAAAACAGAATCTTAATTATGCAAACAATGATGACAGTTTGTGCACAAATTTCGCATTTTTCGGCCAACAAGGCTTAATGATCAACATGAAGTTCGTAAACTATTTAAACCCAATTAGAACGCTACGTTTATTGAGACTACGCAACTACAATTTTGTAAACAAGAAAACAACGCAGCTATACCTGATAGTTATTGTTATATATGGCTTAGGCTGGCTTGCCTAATGATCCAGGATGCGCATGTTACCCGAAACAATTTTATTTTCGAGTATAGCGCCGGCGGGTATATCAATACGATCGCCATGATTGGCAATGATGATGACGGTGCCCTAAGACAAGTAAATTAAATCAGTCAGATGAAACGAAACAAACAACACTACAAAGCACTTACGCGCAATGATACGCCGCGACCGAAAGTTACGTCGCCGGAGACCGTCAAATGGTCGAGCTCAATGATATCTGGTATATTGGCAAAACGTCCCAAGAACTCTTTAACCTTTGAGAAATGATTCTCGCCCAACTTGACAAGCGGTGTTGTGGGGAACATGCGTTGTGGCGACATAACCAAGCTGCCATGTTTCAAATTATATAAATTCGACATGACCAACAGCAAATCGGACGTCTTTTTCACTGGTAAGAAACGCGAACGCGGCACATTGATGCCAATGGCACCATCAAAGCACTTCATCGCAGCGCCCACAGCCGTCTCCAGCTGAATAACACGCAGACCATTTTCAAGTGTTTTATTATTTACAATAATCTCCATGTTGAGTGTGCGTTCGGCAAGTACGCGGTCGATGGCTGTAAGATAAAGACACTTCATTAGCATTTGGCTTTTGCATAAAAACAAAAAACAAAAGTGATTGCCATCTTTTAGGCTGCCGGCTGAATTCACAGCCAGCACATAAAAGTTTGCCATACACATACACACACAATAAACATAACGTACCATCCAACTTGGCCCAAATGTTGTTCGTATTAAAGAATTTGAATGTCTTCACCGACTTAAAATCGTCAACATGCTCCTTAGGCACTTGCGCGATTTCCAACAGTCGTAGCTTATTCTCGAATTGTATGAGTGTGCCACCCTAAGGTAGAAGGAAGAAAAGCATGTAATGCCTACACACGATATGCCTATTATATATAAGATTTACCTTGACATCAGCACGTGTCTTGTCGGTGACTTCCATGACAAACTCCACTGGAGTCTTCGACCGCTCCTCACCAACCAACTTATTGAGTATATTTAGATCGACAGTGGCGCCGAGATTGTCAATATTCGAGAGGAAACAATACTCGCGACCTTCTTGTATGAATTTCTTGAGTAAGCCCGATGTGCGGAAGGTATCGTAGAAGTCACCGTGACCAGGTGGGTACCAACTGATCAAGTAATCAGAGAATTAATTTTGCCAATATTTCAGCTCCAGTTTGCAATTACTTACGATTCAATGTCATTAGCGACATTGTAATCCTTGGCTACAGGCAAGAATGATTCGCGGCTTATGCGCGGAAAACAGCTCTGATTGAAGGTATGTATCTGCACACGGAAACCTTTGTACTTGCGTATAATCTTCTCCGTATCCTCATCAGTATTAAACGAGTTCATGAGCACAAGCGGCACGTTGGCGTCATACGTTTTATTCAAGTGCTGCGCAACAGTAGTAAAGTTAGGAAATTTGTAAATTGTAAATGCAGAAATACTCACCTCAATTTGCTGCACGGTAAGATCCAGGAACGTCAAGTCTGAACGTACCGGTATTACACTCTTCGGTCCATGACAACCCATCGACGTGCCTAGACCACCATTAAGCTTAATGACGACCAATTTATCCAGCATCGTGCGTATCTGTATGAATAGCGAGAATGAATTTAGCTCACTGTACTACCAAAAGTGATAATCAGCGGTATTCCATTTGAGATGTGGCTAATGTTGATAGCAAGATTTTTTAGGACGGTGTTAATTTGAAAGTGCATTTCAGAGCCAGTGTGATTAGGTATAAACTGATGTTTAGCTTAGAATAGAGTAGTTTTAGATAGCAAGTAACCAATAGTACCATACAAAGAAAATAATGTTAGCCAATTATTTAGTAGCAAAAGGAAAGATCTAAGCATTGTTTTTGTTAAATTAAATGAATTAAAAGAAATCGCTAACGAGCGGAGCATAGAACGCAGCATAGAGGTAGGTGTCTGTAGTGTTGTTGGCTTTGAAGAAAACGCGATAAACAAAAGTTTTACCTCATTCTATTTTGATTTGGCATGCGATTTTATTTCAACATCAAAAAGTAGTTGAAAAAGTACAGTAGGGACAAGTACAGTAGTGGTTCCGATACGGAAATATGAAAAAATAATTAAAGTTATTCTTCTTCTTCTTTACAATACAACATATACATTATACATATATGTATAATATGCGTGATTTACACATGTCAAGGCCTTGGGTATGCAGCATAATGGAGCTTAGTTTATACCTGTTCATTTTTGGGCGCCTTCAGATTGGAGTAATTCATGACAGCATTCTCTTGCAGTTTTTGTATTTTATTCCAGTCCAGTGAGGGACCCTCTGCAAATGAAAAGTCAATGTAACTAATGGCAGATGCAAATATTTGATTTGAGAACATTACCTTCTTGCAAAAAGCGACCGAAGAGTTCCGCAAAACGACCCATTTCCTGTTGCAATGCTGGATGACGTGCAGGTTCCACGGTGGCCAACAACCTATCGACGTCATGTTCGAGCAGAAGCAACGCATCGCGTTTCGTAACCTCATGGAATTCCTTCGAATCAGAGGGGACACGCTGATGGCCGCGTACCTGTAAAGTGGGAAAAAATAAATTAATATTAATATTAAAAACCAAAATACACTGTGCAAAATTAAAGACAAAACAAAAGACTTAAGCAACAAATTCATGACGCCTACTACACATTATTATGAGTTGTGCCGATTAAGCAGCGTAGCAAAGCGAAGCATTGCGATGCACTCAGGCGGTAAAAAAACGCACAGTGACAACAAGAAATGCGCAATTACTTTGACAATTTGGCTGAAAACATGCTGACGAAATCTTTTCGAAACACTTTGTGCGCAGCCAAAAGTAACGCCAACAATTCAGTATCGCCTAAACACTCAAAGCAGGAACAATAAATTGAAACCCAAAAGAAAATGCCTCTCCGTCAGCAAAGCAATGTAAAAATAATATGCCTCATTTTGCTGATCCTGACGCAAGAGCTCGTGGGCAAGCATGTCACAAAACGCGGCATCATGGACAACTTTAATGATGGCCTTAAAATAGCTGGACAAATGTTCGGTATGTAGTTGATAACACATATGGTACATATTGTTAAAGGCAAAACTTTCAGGCATCAACACAGCCGCGGATGTGGCCACTTTGGTGGCCAAAGCCTTCTCGGGCACGTCCACACGCCGCACACCCAATCTCATGTCCATTATACAACAAGGCCTGCAATCACAATCAAGCGATAACGCTGCCGAACCCTCAGACGACTATGAACAGTCGGAGGAAAACGCACAGGAACCGCCTCCGCATCAAACACACTCCTCGGAATCCGAACACACTGCTCGCCCGCCAGTGGCCAAGTCGCCGCTGGATTTTAGTACACCACAAATGCTAGGCAACATGCTGCGCATGATTGGTTTCGATGCGACCAAATTAGGTGCCTTGGCCATCAATGCTTTGGTCATGATCGCACATGCAGTGAGTGTCTCAAAGTTCTAATGCTGTAAATTCTTTACTTTTGTACTCGTTTGTCTTGACGACTTTAGATTGGCAACACGCTCATGGCTGCCACGCGTCGCATGAATCCTGCTCGCGCTATACATAAAACACACGGAAACGAATCCGAAAGCAACGACAACGCCTCGACTGGCCCAGAAGCCGAGTATGCGCCCAATGAGCATGAGCCACGCGCACTGCGCCCCGGCACGCCCATTGATTGGTTTCTCGACGAACCGAATGCACGAAAAAAGCAATTGCTGAGCGAAATTACAGATCCGAAATTAGCCGATCACGTTGTTAGCATGATTGAGAATCTAGAAACGAATGACTCACAGGGTGGCTGCCTTAAATTGCTCATGTGCAAGAGTTCGCCTTTCATCTGGGGCATGCAGAAATCGTTGAAGAAGCGCCTGGGAAACCACACGCACACCGCCGCGGAGCTGCTGGACGATGTTGACGACAATGACGAGGACGCCTATGGAAATCCACATATGGGCAACAGTTACTTCAATAAGGCCGCCTTATTCAAACATCTGCCCAGCATAGAGGAGTTTCGTGCGCATGGCACAATTTGTGAGGCACGTTTTGCCAAACTTTGTAATCGCAACAAAACGAAACCCAAATAAGATTTTTAACAGTTTAAATAGTTTTGGAAAATAAATATTACTGGCAAGTTGTCGGCTTATTTACGAAAACAACGGCACTCATTCTGTTTATTAGTAACGCTTGGGGAGTGCTTATCTGGTGTGTGGCGTCTAATTTCGAATGGTGCCATTAGGTGACCTCTAAGCACAGAAATATGTATAATGCAGTTGTGTGATCAGTCTCATTATATTATCAGATTAAACTTCTGATAAGCGTTTGCACTAATCTAAATAATAATTGTAATTAAGAAAATTTCTCGGTGCGACCAAAATTTAGTTGAGCACATGCACTCACAAACTTCGTCTGTCTGTGTAATCAGCGGTTTTGGTATCGATTACAATGACTTTGAAATGCCTTACTTTTGCGAAAATAGCGAAGGCGGTGGCATCGTGTAAATATTAATAGATTTTTGAAAATTAACATTTTAATGATGATTTTTAATTAATCTAATCAGTTTGCGCATTTTGATAAGAGTTTTATTTTAGTTATAAGGCGGATGTATAGCATACGGGTAATAGGGAATTATAAATAGTTTTTACATACTACATTAAAGTTAAGTTTTTACTTCATACTTCCTTTCAGCTTTGGGAAAACAATAATACTACCTTCAAAAGCTAAACAAAAACCTAAGAAACAAATTTACTTAATTTATTATATAAATACTCTTTCATAATGCTTATTTGGCTGCAATTTAAAGAAAAATTATGACTAATGGCAACTTCAAAGTGCACTTGTTTGCATTTTTTGTATGATTAGCGACTTTTCTGATAAGGTCTAAAAGACGAGCTTATTACATATTTCACAAGTACATGGCGACAAACATAAAACAACTCAGTGTTAACTTTCCAAAAGCGCGATTAAAAGATTAAAGTAGCAATTGTAAACAGATGAGCTACATATGAATGTAAGCTTATCAGTATAAAACTAAACCTAAAAAAGGGTCATAAAAATTGCACTCAACACAGCAAAGTCATAAGCGTAATTAAAAATATTTTAATCACGCTGTATATCGACATTGAACAAGGTTAAGTCAAGCCACACAAGCCACTCGGCCATGTCGACCGAGAGGTAGATGGAAAAATAGAACTGTTGGATGACGAATTTTATTTTATGCAGACATGTTTACACAGTAATAACCAAAAGATTAATCACAGCAGCAGCAATGCAGTGCACACGTGTGCAGCGTTAGTCAAGTCTAAATCGGTCAGACAAGTTTATTGGCAACGAAACATGGTTATATGTAATTACATCGCAGTGTAGACATTGTTAAACAAAAGCAACGATATTAAAAAATACTCTATTGAGTACAGTATGCCAGCGCCTAAGCTAACCCAAGCCAGTCTGGCTTTCGTCATTATCATTTGGCGTGTTTGTTTAGGTTCACTGCGGGGATTAGCAGTGGGTCGCGTGTTCTTTGGTGTCATTTTACTACGAGCTGTTTGAACTTAGACAAGGTTATGACAATTTAAATAATGATAAAAAAAAATATTAAATACTACACATGTGTAAAATTCCAATATATAAACCAACAACAACAAATCACAACCAAAACAATTCGTGTGCATATATGTAATTTAATTGTCATGCAAAGCATGTAAAACGCAGCCAACAGCGGCATTTTTTCAAACTTAGTGATACAATAAGAAAAAAAAACAGAAAAAAAATAATAAATTATGCAATAAAATGCAACAATTGCATAATGTCAAAAATACATTTTAATTGCATATTTAACAATTCATAAATAATTACACATAATTAGCGTACCGCCAAAGCCTGATTACGGTCAGAAATAGCAGAGAAGTAAATGAAACACCCATAAAGCAAGTGAAAAACGTGAGACCGCTGATAAACTGCCAACGCTGTCGGTCAATAACCCAATTTCTGTGAGTTTACGATTTTCTTCTTCTTGTTCTCTTCATTTCGTTTATTATTTAACTCAATGCCGGAAAACAGACGCATTTGCACAAACGTATTTTTAAATTTGTCGTCAAATTTGCACGAAACAGAACCAAACAAAACAGAAAATACAAAATAAAATAAAAATTTAAACACATACGTTACAAAATAACAAATTGTCAAGTTCAAGGCTTGCATGAAACGCGAGCGATTTGTCATAGAAGATACACAGAAAACAAAAAAAAAAAAAAATACATTAACAATAATAACAATAGGGTAACAGATGCATGTCTGTTGACATTTGCGCAGGCGTCGTCGTTACCGCATTAACCGCCAAAAGGCCTTCAAAAAGTTCAAATGGATGGAAAATCTAAATGCGGAGACAACAATAACAACTAAAATGAAAAACTATTATACGCTGATATCATAAAAGAGTAAAATGCAGACTTGTTTCATTTATGCGACGCGTATCTTATCTTCGCAGCATTTATCGTCGTCTAATAAGTAATTTGAACTGTATATAAAATATGACCAAGTATTTCATGTATTTCTGCTCTCGCAAGGTTAGGTTGCCAACTGACTCGTGCATACATAGTTATCTGGATGGTAATGCCGATTAAGCTCATACATTTTTTGGCTGACGAAAATTATAACATGTCATAACAATTATTATGAAATAAACAAGAACACGTTAACGAAAATGTTTTGCAGAGAAATGCCAACATTTTTGCGATAACGGATTCAATAATTTTCGCATCTTACATATTTCTAAGCGACACAAGTAACGCAACAAAACGCATATGCCACGCACAAATGCATGCAGCGCACTTAAAATAAATATATCATGTCTTTTCAAGTATTGATAATAACATTTCGTATTGGCAATTTATCACATGAAACTCGCTGTTGCTGTAAGGAAGTCGAACAAGTTGACGAAGTGTGCTCTGCAATAGAGAAATGTGCAGTCACAATAAAATAAGCGGCGATCTTTTACACGAGAATGAAATCATTTTAATGAATACAGATACTCATGTTAAAGACCCAATGCGAACGCTATCTTTGGGAAGAGTGCGACAATTTTTAACATTTGCATTAGCAGCCAAACAAATTGCTGAAACATGTGCCACAGTTTTATATATTGTATTTACTTTTCCAAAAGTCTGACAAAAATAAACAATAGTAACAAATGAACACCATATTTTGCCGGTACAGCTAAACAAATAAGAAACTATTAAAACTTTGGCAGTTTTTGTAGAAAACCAACGAAAAAAAACTTGACTTGACTCAAACAAAAACTCAATGTGTTTTTGATAATTTCACGTTTCTTCTAGAGACGTAAGGTGATCTTTCAACTAAATGGCTAATTGAAAATTCTTAAACAAACGAAGTCTGCACTATATCATAGTCTCATATAATCAAAACTGCAAACGTTTGGCATTTAACACTTACGCAGCAATACATTACGATTTCACAAAAAGTCGGTTATTTTCAACAATTTTTTCTTTTTTGTTTTACTGTCAATCGAAGTTAATTAAAGTGGGTGTGAATGCAAGTCATCGATCAACGAAGCTACTTTGATAAAAGCAATTAACGCATTCTATTTTTGTAAACATTATACTCCAAGAAGTTGCCCAAGCTTTTTGCAAAGCGTTGCTTGATTTGAGAAGGATATGCAAATCAGCACTAGGTACTTACGCGCTCTAGCAGTATATCAATAGGACGACTCATTACGGCTTTTATTTATTTAGACAATTTAATAACAATAAGTAAAAATTAACTGTATAAAAAATGTATTTTGTTTTTTTTTTTTGGCACAGTATCTTTGGTTTCGTATTCAACTGGTAAATAATTCGTAATCCGTTACAAATTTTCGAAATTAATTTATATTTTGTTAAGTATAGCTATAATCGCAGCGTTTTATTAAAATCGGATTCCTTTAAAACAATGATTAATAATAAAAAAATTAACACTCAAGTTAAAAAATTAATTTTAAAATTTTTGCTTTTAAATAACTAATTAATATTTTAAAATTATTTTTAATTAATTACGTCTGCGACTCGCGTTTTCCATTGACGACGTTTGCGTTGCGACTGTGGAATTGTAAATACAAGTGGATTCCAATATAAATTTCAATTTCAGTTCAGTTTCAGTTATAAGCAGGAGAGTTCGAGACCGAGACCCAAGAGCGAGCGACTGCGCGTGAGCGAGAGCGCCGCAAAGTACATAGATGGGTCACGTAAACGCGATTGCGACTGGAGAGATACCCGTAGATAGCGTTAGAATATGCGCACTAATAGCGTTTGTTATTGTTTCTGATTTTTTTTTTTAATAGTTTTTTTTTTTCCTACTTCTATTTTTATTTATTGATGATTTTTTTTTATTTTTAATGCTGATTGTTAAAACCAGAAGTGTATATTTAACATACGACAGAAACAATGACCAATTAAAAATATTATTCGAAATTTTACAACTACGACAATGATGAGGTATATATGAGAGCAAGCTCCGAAATTAAAATAACATTTAGCCTGCACTCGAAACGATAGCCGCGAGTTCTTATCAGCGCCAATGCCAGCGGCGGCAAAATGAAGCTGATATCAGCGCTACAGTGGTTCAACGCAAATAATCATGAAATAAAGTTATATGTTTTGAAATCGAAAGGATGAGCAACAAAGTTGAGCAACGCAATAGGCGAAGTTACAATAGTGACACACTTGGCCTTTTAGCTGGATTTCGTCATTTTTCAATAGATTCCGCACCACAGTCATAGACTATGGAACACGGCGGGAAAGTTAAGTGATGCAGCGGCGCCAAGTGAAATGTTTGCTTAAAGCGAACCATAGGTACGAGAACCATATCCCAAGCAGCACTTGAATTGCACTGAAGCTGTGCAAGTGCTCTTACAAGTCACCAACAAAAATAAGAAATATTTAATGAAGAGAGAAGCTGCAAAGCAATTATCAAAGCAAACGTGACTGAGCAAAACATTCAGAAAATGCGTGCGTGTCACTTATTTGTGCGACATATTTTGTCAAACAGTTGTTAATTTATTATTTCATAATAAAAGCATAAGTTTGCGATGGTTCAACGTTTTTCGCGCCTACATTTCGAAACCATATCAAAGGCGTTTTCCAAATGCATAGGACCGCTGCAGCGCCGGCACGCAGTAATCGATAAGAATTTGTGATAATGCGATATTACTACTATTAATATTATATGATCAGTTGAAAAAATATAAGGAAACGTCGATGTCGCATATATACATACATAACTATGTACAAGCCCCCATGACAAAGCAAGTCGTTCCGATACCACCCCCATATCGTTTCCTGCGCACAAGAAACACGTCAACAGAAGCGAAAACAAACACATGATAGCAAACAGACGCCACTTTGCTTGGCGCAGCACAAAATTTCATTCATTGAATGCCGAAAGTGTTCGCCGACGCCACATTAGGTCACTTGAAGGTTAACGCAAACTTTGTTGAGCAGCACTTGTTTTCTATTTTGTCATCAATACAGACATTTTGATAATAACAGCAGATATGCAAAATTTTATAATCTAAACAAATATTTTCTCAACTATGGTTTCATTGTCTTAAGCCGGTAGTAAAAAAGAGGAGAAAAGAATAAAATGCATATTGCAAACTCGTTTCAATGCTATTTGGCAAGTTTTTGTTGTTGTTCCTTTAGTTTTATATTCAGTATAATGTTAAAGAAAATGAAAAACTCACCTTCGCTTCGTGTGGCACATCCAACATTTTGAGTATTTCTATTTGTGCACTATTTACTTTCTTAAAAAACGCGATAAATTTTCAGGCAATAATTAGGCGCTTTGGAATAACACAAATATTTGACAATGTTTCTATTGTTTTATGCAAATGTGTTCTAAGCAGTAGAAACTCACAGCTAAACAAAACTCGAAGCTGCCGCCGTCGTTGTCTGCGTCGCCGATACTAATAAGAAACTGCCAAAATGAGCGTCGTTGAGAAGAACGAACTGAGTACGCTGTCGCGTTTTTATTTATTTCATTATTCTTCTTTTTGTTTTGTTTTCAGTGTCTGCAAAAATCGCTCCGCGCGCATCAGTACTGTTATGATACCAATTTAGCGATTTTGTGGACGGATCTGCAGATAAAAATAGGCTTAAAGCCTATCTCAAGTCGTTTCTAATTATATACCGCCAGTTTTCGGCCAGCTCCATGAAAACTTGTAGTCTTCCAGGTCAACACCAAATGTTTCTGTGTAATGAACTCTTCTCTTATATCGTTTGCGGTTTCCAAAACAAAAACGTACACAATATATTAAATTAAACAGATTAAGATAGACTTGTGAAACTTTCGCAAATGCCAAACATCCATAAATTCGCCGATTTCTAAAATTTGCGTTATTTGTCTGAAAACAACTAAAATGTTGTCGAACAGAATTAGCAAGAAATGGATAAATGCGGCAACAGCTGATTAGTCTTTATGCGCTGCCGTTTCAAACGTTTATACGCCAGTATGGCAACCCTGGGTTGCAGCTGTTGCCATGTGGAAAACAACAACAAACGAAAATTCTTTAATTTGTTTAAACAAAAAACGCAATTCACGCCCAGTTAAATAAGAAGTAATAATGGGCAATCTCTGTGCATCATGTTGTGGTGGAAATGCTGAGGAGACGAATCTTATGCCATCACCTGTGAGAATACTTGGCGTAGACTACTGGTTAACAGAATATAGTTTTTTTTTTCAATTTTCGCGCAGGAAACCCGTCGCCAGCAACAACTGGAAGCTGCTGAGAGACGCCGCGAGGAAAGCGATCGTCGTGGCATTAAGAACTTGGACAGTGTGCGTCGGCAGCAACAACGTGCCGCGGAAGCAGAACAAAGAGAAGCAGAAGCAGAGCGCACCGGCGGCCAAGCAAACTTGAGAGTATGTAAATAAATTAAATTTAAGATACATGCATTAACATACGGTTTTAAACGTCTTTTTCATGCACTGTTGCAGTGGCAAACAAATTAACGACATACTGCCATTTGGAGAACGCAAAAGTTGTATGCGCGGAAAGTGTTGCTGATTTTTATATTCTATGTATTTATATGTGCATGTTAAATCTTTATATGGGAAGCATTAATTGTGATTCGCTTTTTTACTGTCCGGTCATTAACTGACCATCACTTTTTGGTAAAAAAAAAAAAAGACAAAAAAAACGGAAAATTTCTAATTACACGGATACTCGCCACCAATAATATTTGTATCTGCAAATTAAAAATTATTATTAAAATTTATTGTTATATTTATATGAATGTTGGTTACACCAAAATTATTAAATACCAAAAAACGTTATTGTCAAAAAAAAAAATCCATTTGTTTTGCATTTACGGATTTAAGAACTCTCTACTGGAGCGTTGTTTATCAAACCACCCATGGTGTCAAAAGTGCTTTGCGGAACGATTCCGTCAGTTCTCGCGATCTGGAATCGTCCGTTCTGCTCGTTCCGATCAATTTTGGAATGTTGCCCGAACTGTTAAATCGTATGTAAAAAACATCAAATTACGTTTTTTGAGGCTAATATAATTAAACTGGTGTTTGTATGTGAACCAAATTATGTTGATAGCTTATTAACTGTTTAATTATGCGATAACTTTCATGTTTAACTAACTAAAAATTCCATGAAACTCAGAAAAGTTGTTCTGTTTGTTAATTTATAATTTTATTCAATTCTGTTCTGCAGTTAACATTGGTACAGGCAACGTAACTACTGGCGTAATTATGATCACCTTCAACGATGCTGTTAACGTCTTTTAAGGCAGCCATTTCAATTTCAATATCCATTCTATGTTCATAGCTCCAGAACACTTTTGCCCAACTACTGACAATATTTGATATATACAGTCTGTCACAAATTTCTTTGCACACTGAAAAATAATGCTATTTTTATAAATAGGTGACGCCAAAATGGCATTTTTCTCTCTCGAAATCGGACCACTCTCGTTAGAGAGAGGATTTTATAATCAAATGACGTCATAAGAAATTAGTGTATTTTTGGGGAAGTTTTGTGCTGCATTGCATTCTTGTTCTTGATCTTCATTTTGTTGTGCCCTCTTTTACGTTGTTTTGTTTGCTTATTAATTTTTTAATTCCTTTTAAGTTATGTTTTGCTTAAAAAATTTAATTTTGTTGTTGTTTTTTTGCGCAAATACGCAAGGAAAAACCATAAAAAAGGCAAGTGCCAACCTTGTGCATAACGGTCAGTGGTCGGGTAAATGGTTTCCGCACGCACCAGGCGAGCAGCCACACACAATCGCCAACAAGGCAGACGACACACGTCTTGTTGTTGAGTCTAATGATAAGTGGACGGGAAAATGGTTTCCGCATGCGCCAGGGGAGCCAGACACAATCGCCAACGAAGCAGAAACAGATCAAAGAGTCAGCTGTGATGACGCAAAGGTACGCATTAATGCAATTAATCACGCTTCTAAGAATTAGCGTTTACATATAAGTCTACTTTTTAGCATGGCCTAGCTATTGACTATGATGCGCACGACAAACACAAAAATTTCCACTACTTGTGCTTGAGCAGCAATCGTAGTGTCTACGCGCCAAATTCAAAGCTAGAGGCATTGGAAACGGATTACTTCGTGCCGCCGGCATATGTGCCACCAGTCAAGTGCTTAAATGAAAGCATAAGCTATGAACAGGAGTTGCCCACATTGTGAGTCTGAATAAACAAGAAAAACCAAAACAAAACCAAAAATTTATAATACCTACAGTGGTGCTATACGGCCCCTGGCACCAGTCTATGGTAGCTACATGTACCTGCCGCCACAGCGCTATCTGCGTAATCTCGCTGAGGGAGCTATAGTCATGCTGTATCATCCTTGTGCCGAACGTCGACAGATCGCAAACATGCATAAGTGGGTTCGAGCGTGTTTGTATCGGCACATAATAACACCAACGCAGGCCTTAAGCGCCGATCGGCCATTTGCATTGCTCGCCTGGGGCAAGTCGCTAGAGATGTCGGTGCCCGAAGAACGGCTTGTGACTGACTTCATTAAGCAACATGCCAAGAATGGTCCGCTGGTCGGTTTGTATCCTAATAAACTGCAATTGTCGTCTTATAAAGTGGGACTGCTGAAGGAGGCGCATCTGGTTAGTGATCTAGTCGACAGTGAGTTGTGTGGGTTCTACGATGTGTGAGACGCCGGTTAAAAGAAAAACCTCATACTTTGTACATTCGAATCATTTCTTACTTATATTTTGAGTATATGTTACTAAAAACAAAGAAAAAAAAGGAAAAAATAAAGCAATAATCTTTACCATGCTACGTGTCCTGCTCTACGATAACGACGTCGTGTGTGATGTGCTCAAAGCGCTTTTCTAGCAACTGTCCCGTGAGGCAATCCAAGCAGAGATTGATGTGGCAGTAGCAACTATTACAACACCAGCGTGTTCGCGCGACAGCTGCTTCATCACATTCGGCACATTTGCTAGCCAAAGGATCGGGGTTGTAACCGTCGGCGCATTTTAATTTTTCATCGCGAATTGCTTTCAGCATGGACACCAATAATTTCTGAGCCGTATCTGCTGTTTCATCATCGTCGGCGCTCACCTGTTCTGAATCATCGTCGCCTTCAGTTTTGAGTTCTGTCTTTACTGCCACATCTTCTGGTGGCGCTGGTGAACCGAGAGCGTGTAGACTGTCTAGCATGAAATCATCCTCGGGCATGTGAACGGAGATATTATGCGCTGGAAAGAATGTCGAGGGTCGGTAGTAGTGCTTTTGCTTATTTCCGCCTGGTCTCCGGTATTTGGGTATGCGCCCGGGAACGGGCATTCCCGCCTCATGTAGTTTCTGAAAATATTTCTGCACGCGGCTTGAAACTTGCTGCGGCGTGCGATTGCCCAGAGCTTTAGCGATTTTGGTGAAGCGCCGCATTTCGATTTCTTCAACGGGATACTCAACAAGCAGCTCTTCCAGGCGGCGTTGTTCCTCATTTGTCCACAAACGATTGAAAGTCTCCGACTTAGTGCTGCCCGCGAGGCGACCACGCACGACTTGCTGCGTTGGGTTGCTATCCATGTTACTACTACCGCTCCTAGAAATAGTTTCATTCGGTTCCAATTTAACAGCTGGTTGTGTCTGTATTATGGGCGATTCGTATTTGCCCACGAGTTCAGGTAACTGTTGATATTCAATTTTATCTAAGCTTTACTAGGACACTGATTTGCTTATATACAATTGCAAGCTTACCTTTACGATGCTCATGTAGTTTGGCGCTATCAGCGGCTCCTGCTTGCGTATTTTTTCTAAGAGCAATTCTGGATTGTCCAGATAAACTTGCTTGGCTGTTGTCAACTCCTCGATGTGTTGATGAACGCGAAGTTTTTGTGCTTGCAACATGACGATGGCGCGGAGCACGTTGCAATAATCGCGATTGCCCCGCAACGCCAAATGATCGCTTTCAAAGTAGAAGACGTTTTCATCATCATTGCTATCGGCACCCTCTTGCATTTCTATTTTATTAAGAATGTCGTCAAATTGCACTAAAAACGCTGCGAACAGCTGATAAAACTGAAACTGGTCTCCGACGACTGTTTATTATCCAGCGACGGCCAAGACGATAATTACAACAAATTAAGGGGATATCTCGTCCGTATCGAAGGCTTACAGATTATTATTCCGGCTCCAGCGGGGTTTTTGTTGCGATGACGTCGAAAACAACAAAACTCAGAAAAACAACACGGCACCTCTTTTCTTCTTTTACTGTGAAATCTGCGTTGTACTATTAAATACCGATTACTTGCGCTACGCATATTCGTTTATACTGCAGACGTTGACGTTGGTGAACCGGTGAATTGCTTTCTCGCTTTCTTATCCTTGGTGGTCGTGTGAGGGAACGAGATGCAGTTACGCATGTACAATGCATAAAAAACCGCTGGATTATGCAGAGAAAAGTTTGGAGAATTTTACAGGAAGACGTTGCTGCTTTGAGGTGGTTTACAAAACATTCTTTCGAGTTATTAGTTCGTTATAGTTTGTCGGTTAGTCTGACTCGTTGTCTTTATTATTACTTTTTTTGTTTGTCGTTCGTTGTTATCTTCATTTTTTGAGTTAAAACTCTTTCTTAGAAAGAATAAACGGAATCAGCTGCTTTTGTGCGGGCGTGCATTCTTTTTCGGTTTACAACTGGGTAAAAACAGGAAAAAGCGAAAAAGAAGGTGGCTAGCAACAGAATCGACAGTTATTAAGCAAAGCATATAAGTAGCGCAGTAATTACAGACATAAACAACGACGTCACCTCACGTGATAATTACGTGAACAAACAATAAAGTGCACGGTTGCAGCGCGATTTTTATAAAAATCGGCATATCCTTGGCTTTCCTTGCATTGTCAAAAAAGGCTTTACATAACCGGGTGACATCTTAGAAAAAAAAAAATCCAAGAACAACAAACAAAAGCAGTACCGTAAGCATCCTCAGTAGCAAAAAAAAAAAAAAAAAACATGATTAACCTGGCTGACTCGGTTGTGCCGGATCCTGGCTTTGGCGGTAACGAGAAACCGGGCAAAGTGGTGGATGTCCCAGACGTGAATGTAAACGCGGCGAGTGGTAAGTCGAGCGCACTCAAGAAAACAAGTCGCTATCGCAGCCGTTCGCTCTCCGCCTCGTCGACGGACTCATTTAGCTCTGCCTCGTACACAGGCAGCAGTTCCGACGATGGCGACGATGTGCCACCACGCGAGAAAGTGCAAAAGAACACCAAGGGCAACTCGGATTTCTGTGTGCGCAACATTACTGCCCAACATGCGTTTGGACGACGTGAGATCGAGATAGCCGAACAGGAGATGCCCGGCATTATGGCGCTGCGTAAACGCGCAACAGACGACAAACCGCTGAAGGATGCGAAGATAGTCGGCTGCACGCACATCAATGCGCAGACAGCGGTTCTCATTGAAACACTCGCCGAGCTCGGAGCCTCGGTACGCTGGGCAGCGTGCAATATCTACTCGACGCAAGTGAGTATGCATAAGTGGTTGGTGGGATGGTGTGGGACCGAGTTGCGCTGACTCGCATTGCTCAACACGCACTTGACGACAATATCGTCGGAACTTTAGATAGAAAACTCAACTTGACAAAAACAAAGACAACGACAACAGCAACAACAACAACAAAGACAACGACATCGACGACCAATACAAACAAATCATCAATCAAGCAGTTAATCAATTAATGTGCGATCGCTGCCTACTTTATTTGAAGTGCGCCAGTAGCGTGACGTCGTTCGTTTGGTAATTGCGGCTGGCGTAGCTTGACGCTAATAATTGATACGCAGCAAAGCAGCCGAATTGGCACAAACGACGCTACGCGCAATGGCAGCCCGACGCCCGACTCCCAACGATCGGGGCTGGTGGTGGTGGTGGCCACGTAACTGGTTTCCAGCGGTTCAAGTCTTAGGCAACTGCTTTCGATTTCGATTTGAGTGTGTGCGAGCCTTGAACGTTTCTTTGTAAGATCGTCAGTTTGATCACGGGTTCGCTCGATCTATGCATTGCGCTAAGGCGTTGACTTTGTACGACTTTAAAGCTTTGTGTTTTTTTTTTTTTTATTTATTTACTTTTACAGTCATATATTTAGCGCGTTTTATGGCGGGTTTAATTATTTTGTTTGGTTATTTGGCACGAAGTAACACCACATTTCATTACTGAAGGGGCGGGGCTAGGGTGCGCCCTGTCACTTCAAACAGTCTTGGTGCAAGCGACTTAGTCTCTGCGATAAAAATCTTAATGCCTAATACCAACTCAAAATATGTCTTTACCTTTTCTATGTTCTGTTGTTTTTTTTGTTGTTTTGTTTTTATTTTTATATTTCTAGAACGAGGTCGCCGCAGCCTTGGCCGAATCAGGCATACCGATCTTTGCGTGGCGCGGCGAAACCGAGGAAGACTTCTGGTGGTGCATCGATCGCTGTGTGAACGCCGAGAATTGGCAACCGAATATGATACTGGACGACGGTGGCGATGCGACTCATCTCATGCTGAAGAAGTACCCGACCATGTTCAAGCTCGTCAAGGGTATTGTGGAGGAGAGCGTTACCGGTGTGCATCGTTTGTATCAATTGTCGAAGGCAGGCAAATTGACGGTGCCAGCAATGAATGTCAACGATTCTGTGACGAAGACGAAATTCGATAACCTTTATAGCTGTAAAGAGTCCATACTGGATAGCCTGAAGCGGTCCACGGACGTCATGTTCGGTGGCAAGCAGGTGGTCGTATGCGGTTACGGTGATGTGGGCAAAGGCTGCGCCCAAGCGCTCAAGGGGCAAGGCTGCATTGTGTACATCACGGAGATCGATCCGATATGCGCACTGCAGGCGAGCATGGACGGCTTCCGCGTGGTTAAACTGAACGAGGTCATACGCAATGTGGACATCGTAGTCACTGCCACTGGCAATAAGAACGTTGTCGTGCGCGAGCACATGGACAAGATGAAGAGCGGCTGCATCATTTGCAATATGGGTCATTCGAATACGGAGATCGATGTGAATGGCCTGCGCACGCCGGATCTGACATGGGAGAAGGTGCGTTCGCAAGTGGACCACATTATTTGGCCAGAAGGCAAGTACATTATCTTGCTGGCGGAGGGCCGTCTGGTGAATTTATCGTGTTCCAGCATACCGTCGTTTGCGGTGTCAATTACGTCGGCCACGCAGGCACTGGCACTAATTGAGCTGTTCAACGCGCCGCCCGGTCGTTACAAGTCCGATGTTTATTTGCTGCCCAAAAAGATGGACGAATATGTGGCGAGTCTGCATCTGCCGACGTTTGATGCTCACTTGACGGAACTCAGCGATGAGCAGGCCAAGTACATGGGACTCAATAAAGCGGGACCGTTCAAGCCCAACTATTATCGTTACTAGTTTGGTGCAGGGCCTAAATTGACCAGCTGGTGGCGGATGGTGTATAACACAGGAAGCGGAAACGGAAACTGAAAACCCGAACAATTACAATAATATTAACAACAACAACGCCAACGAAAGTATTTATTTGTAAAATAAACAAAAAAAAAAAAACTTAAAAAAAAAAACAAAGCGTCAAACAAGATAAAATGAAAATGTAAACAAATCGTTGACGACGATAAAGTGAAAGAAGAAACAAAGAAGAAGAAGAAGAAGTTGATAAGAACGCGAACTCCAAAAGCGCTGCCATTAGAAAAAGAAGAAGCAAGCAACGGAGAACCTACACAAAGTTACTAAGTATTTTGTAGTTAGTATTACAACAACAACAACAAAAACACACTTACACATAATATCTTGTACACGAAAACTAATTCGCTCTTATATAAGAAGTAGAACTTAATTTATGTTAGAAGCATTTAACACAACATGTTTTCTATTGCCCATTCGTCGCTCCTAAAAACGGTTTCCGCTTTTTTAAACTATGCCAAATAAACGCAAAGCGCCCCTAACTGTCAAATTATTTCATGTACTCCTATTAACCTATTATGACTCGCAATTGCGCTGTCTCCTTATTACTCTGCTGCCCCCATGACGCACTTTGGCGTATCTTGTTTTTGGGACGAAACTTACAATATGTGCAACAATATTTGTCCTGCAAGGCTAGAATTTATAATGATTTATGATTTGCTTTATTTACACATAAAGAAACGTTTTATATATATAAATGTATTTATTTGATTATTTAATGCAACTGCAAAACGAACGTATTTAATTTTGCATTTAGTTTTCCACGCTTGCCGCGAAGCTTTTATTTTTTATTTTGTTTTTTTTTTTTTTCAGTTGTGCATTTTTGTATTTGCTTGGCTTATTTTGTACTTAGTAGAAAAAGCTGTAAGTGCAGTGACGAATAAGAAAAATAAAGACATCAAATGAATTGCGAAAATAAACGATTCCATTAAAAAATATTCAATTATGTACTTATGTATGTATGTAAGTATTTACTACTGCATATACGTATTTACACACGCGCAAGCATATACATGAGCATATATTTGTGTATATGCATATCAGATGAGAAAATTGGAAAATTATATATTATTATATACATACATTATTATTAGAATTTTATGTATAAAGCGAATTGTTTATATAAAAAAAAACATGAAATTGATAATAAAATTTGTGAGAAATTTCAAACTTTGTGTTTGCGTTTTCCATCCTTCCGCCGTCTCAAGTGAAGTTGATGTGTTGTGAACTCATGCTGCTTGGAGCAGCTTTTCAACGATCACAGACTACCAAGATTTGTGAACCCCAGACCAAATATTATGCACACAAATTTTGAATTTTAAATTCCAGATGCGTTACTTTATTCTCGAAATCTATTTTTATCTCAATCTTTACTCTTCCATTTGATATTTCTTAAAATTATATTAAATCTTTTTTATGCTTAAAATTAAGATTTTCGTTTGCCGAGACAACGCTGGACTTGCATGGAACTTAATTATTGTATATATTTAAATCATTACAATTATTATAAAAAAGAGTTAGAATTCTAGAAAGTAATTCCTAAAAAAAATAGTCGACTGGAAAGCGATAGACATCGTCTTCATTTTTTTTTTTTTCAAATTACAAAAGCAAAGTAACACAATACAATTAAAATATTTTTTAATATTATTAGAACTCGATTCGGAAATGCCGAAATAGCAATTTTTTTGTTTTTGCATCTGTCTGTCCAAGCAATTAATGTTGTATCTGTATTTGACGGGCGTCGGTCAACTTAATCTAAGAAGTGTGGCTTCAGATGTTTTAACATGCCGAAGGTGCGGAAACGCTTTACTTTCATAACCTTCATTAATTCGTCGTCGCAAATAGCGAATTGTTTATTCTTCGGATCGTACAAGTCGCGTTCCTTAATAATGGCCCAGACTTTCTTGACAACCTCGTGGCGTGGCAAGGAATCAGCGCCCATTAGAGCCGACAATTCCGGTGAGAGTGTGTAGGCGCGTGTAAAGCCGGTCGACTTGCGGCCGGTTCCAGCACCAGCGCCACCAGCGGATTTTTTCTTCTTGGCCACTGGTTTTTTTGGTACCTCATAGTCCGAATCGGATGCAGCATCGCTCTCAGTGCCAGAGTCGGAGACATTTAATGATTTACGCTTCTTCTTGGCTGCAGATTTGTGTTGCGTAGGCTGCGGGCGCTTTTTTTGCATTGGCTTTTTTGGCGACTTCTTAGCGTTGTCGTCACTACTCGGCTCATCGTCTTCGCTTATTTCGTCCTCGGGTTCGGCATTGGGATCGCTACCGTCGTCCTCATCCTCGTCGTCTATTTGTTGTTCGTTAATCACATCCATAACGATTTTATCAAATTCCTTCTTACGACTGATCAAAGAACAGTTCAATTTCGATTCCACCTGCTCGCGCACACGCTTTGCCGAAATCGTTGCCAAATCGGCATCCTTCAGTATGCTTTTTATTTCCTTGCGAAGCTCTGCTGCCGCAACGTCCGACATTTTGTTTAATTAATATTGCAATTATCCACCAGCTCAAAACGAAAACTGCAATACAAGTATACCGATAATGTCGTCTGCTCCTTTCTTCACACTTTTTTATTTTTTGACTTTCTTAAACTGTTGATAATCAACGTTTTCAACGCAGATTTACCAAAATTTGGTCGTCCGGCGTCGTAGAAGAAGCATAAAGAGATGTGAGGTATGTAGCGACAGTATTGTTATCTCTTTCAGACCAATGTGGTCTGAAGTTGGTCGCAAGCATGGCCGAAAGCAATCATGTGTTCGCGTAAAATCGGTCGGGGGTTGCTCGCATCAGTAAAAAAATCCACCAAGCGCCGCGAGCGGTGAAATAGGGGTAAAATATTCTATGGAGTGATATGGTAACTATGGTGCCAATACTGACAAATGTCTTTTGCATTATTTGCTGTTAATTTTTTTGTTCAGTGGACAATTTCACTCGATCTGAAAGAGATTGTTTGTGGCCGTTTATTGTGAATAAGCAGAATGTGTACCTAGGCAACACTGCAAGGTTGCTTTGCAAAGTACTGTGTAGATGGCGCTTCAATTTGCATTGGCAGCTCCAACAAAGCACAGCTGATTCTCGCGGCGACGATTTTTGTAAATTTCCGCGAAGACGAAGAAGTCTGTGCAAATAATTGTAAAATTCGTACGAAAATATAGTGTTAAATGATGTAAAACCTCTGTTGAACTGTGCTACTAGTGTTTAATTATGAAATTGTGCATGTAGTTTATGTAAAAGCTTGCATAGTACTCGTTAAATTCAACGACAACAGCGTTGTAGCCTGGCGCTCTCAATCTTGCTTGCTCGCTCGCTTGCTCTTGCCAGCCCAGAACAACAACATCTTCAACGGCTGTGCAGAAACAACAACAATAAACGCTGAGGTAATTCTTTATTTTATGCTTGTTTATATTATTTCATAGTAAAATTGTATTCTAATTTGTACTACGCACTTTACAATGTTGCGCTTGTCGCTATTCTTGCAAAGATCTCATCGTATCTCTCGCTCTCTCTTTGTCGGCTGCATTTAATTGTTGTTGTCGTTGTTGTTGTTGTTGTTGATAAAAACGGGTGCGTGCAACGGACGCTTATTTTTTTGGGCGTCTGCCGAACCTGTTTGGGTGCTCTTATCGTGTTGTTGTTGGTGCGACTGGTTTTTGCGTTGTATTTGTTTGCAACAACAACAACAAAACGTTCGTTAGTGCTTCGTCTGCTTTTTCTTCTATTTTTGCCGGCACACAAACGCCCTACTCCAATTGGTTTTTTGTTGTGAACTTTTATTGTTGTCGGCATGTCTTCCATTTCTTCTTCTTTTGCTTTCTTTATTATACTCTGGGTGTTCGTTTGAGTTGCAAATGCAGTCTTCTCACAACTATAGTTTTCAATAGTCTATTGTCTAATATCTGGCACACTTCTATGTGAGTGATTCACAGGCAGTAATAGCAACAATACCAACAAATAATTAAAAGACAACAACAATGACGTCGTATCGGCGTCTATTAATGTAGAAAACAACAACGATAATGACGTCGCATCGGCAGCTATCAGATGAGACAACAACAACGACAAGTTGCTTTTTTATAACAAATTTTCGCTGCGGTGGCATGTTTTCTTCTGCGTCAACAACAAAAACAACATACATGTGTGCTCGTTCGATGATTCTCCTCTGGGCGTTCTCACCATCTCTTGTTGGCTTTTTCGATTGAAGAGCACAGCGCATTTTAACCATAAAATGATACAATTTACGTCTCATAAAAAATACCTGCTGCATTGCAGTTTTCATCCGTAGCAACTACACAAGTTATTTTTTGTCTTTTTTGTCTTCTACCAGATAAAAAGACGTGGGCGCGCGGCTTATTGGCGAAACCCAATCAATTTTTTAGTTGCGAAAAAGCCGCTCTTTCACCTTGCTTTTTTATGCAACAACGAGTAGCTTCGATTGCAACTCGCCTAAGCTTCATAATCTCGTCAACGGCTTTACAAACAGAATTCCTGCCAACTTGCCTAATCTGATTATAATTCATTAATTGAGATCGATAAATATGTTTGATCTCGAATTGATAACGCATTAAAAACTAGGCCTCCACTAAGAATCTACATCTACACTATTATAAAACTGTGGTCATTCTGTTTCTCTGTTATCCTAAGTCATATCATAGCAAAGATTTTTTCTCCGAAAATGAAAATGGTTAAACAACAATATAGAGAAAATAAAATAGTAACAGCTTTCTACTGATTTTTGTCGAATATTATGACCCAAAATCAGTAGCGAATAGATTTCTAGAATGAATTTCTCCATGTATCTGAAAGCGGGATGTTTATAATTATATATAGCGGGGTTACCTTTAGTTGTTAATACTAGTAGATTCGTTGATGGCAGATTACATTGTTTCAACAATTTTATTTGGTTTGGTTTTACAAAATGTAGAAGGGCTTTTATCAAAATTTGTTTCTTTTTATTTTCATCGGGGAGCGCCGTCTACGAGAAGAGGAAATCTAAACTAGTACTTTTTTGTCCCTCAATGGAAAGCGTCCGCTGGGGGTAGTTGACCGCAAGCAGTTTTTATTATAATTAATTACTACATTGAGCCTGGCTATTTCAGTAAGGACGAGGCCAATGAAAAATAAATAGAAAAAAAGATGAATTAAACAACTTTCAGAATGTGCAGCGAGTCTCTCCAGTATTTTTAATAAACAGTTTTTACATATCAGTAGTAAAGAGCTGAAATAATTTTTGTTTCATTTATTTATTTCTGTTTACTTTTTACTGTCAAACCCGACTCGTGCATAATCCTTTGTACAATTTTTAAATTGTTTATTAGTGTTATTTAAAATTAAAACAAGAGATTTTCGAAATCTTATGCAATGCCAACACCTTACGAATAACAACTTTTTGCGCCCCCTCACCGTGCTGCCCGCTCTCCACACCACTAACGTTAGCACCTCATCACTAATGTCGTACTAAGACGCCTACGCACTTTTAATTTTGTTTTTTGTTCATTTGTGTTTCGTGCTCGGTCTATTCTTTATGTTGCTTTTTTTTTGCACTGCATAAATAAATTTATGTTCTCTATTTATTTGTTTGTATCCGATTTTCGGTTGTTTTTTAGCCAAAATCAAAGTTACGTCACTGAAAAAAAATAAATAAATAAATAAAAAACAAACAAAAAAATAAAAGACACCGCCATGGTATATACATATTTATGTGTGAGAATAAAAAGAAAGCTTTAAATATTTATAAAATGTTGCAGTTGCTAAAAAATCTTTACAACAGGGGAAAACAACTACAGCAACAATAGTCATGACTAAGTTTTTTTTATATTTATTGCGTTTAAGATTTGGCTTTTGTTTTTGTTTTCTAATGACGCCCACGCCAAATATTTGGATTTGCTTTTATATTTTGAATAATTTTCACAACTTTTTGGCTTGAGAAATTAGAAAAAATGAATTTCGGTTGCGTTCTTAAATATAATAAATGTTTGCACATAAAAGCGTTATAATTTATATTTTTTGAGGCGGCTTTTGCTTGAGGTGGCAAAAAAAGAAGCCAACAATTATTAGTTAGGCGACCGAGAATTAGTTTGCTTAGTTTCCATGCGCGAGTTTTTAGTTTATATTTCTGATACTATGTTTTTTTTTTCGGTTTTATTTTCCTCATTGAAAAGTTTAGCAAAAGAGTTCGTACAAGTAGAATAATGGTACTTTGGAAAAGAATGCAGTGGGTCGGAAGAGTGTAAACTGATTGCCTTGACCTCAAGCTGCAGTTCTTTAACTAGCTATGACTAAGCCCATTTGCATTTTGTGGAAGTTATGCATGGTATGAAATAAAATTAAAAAAAAGCATGCATGACTGAAAAAATAAATGCCAAAATAATGATATAGGAATATCGAAAATACTTTCAATCGATATAAAATAAACGAAAAAAATAATTCCAATTTTTTTAAAGATTTTTAATATTTATCTCACTTTTTTATTTGAACATCAAATGCAGTTTTAATTGTAATCGCACAGAAACGGCAGCAATGAAAATAACATTTCAATTTTTTTGCCATCAATCGCCGCCGCACCCATGACGGCACAACCTACTGTTATTAAATCATTAATAGGGCGTCCATGAAAACGTTGAAAAATGTTGAGTGTAACTATAACGAGTCAGCAATCCTTGACCAATATCATGCGGCAGCCCATCGATTTGTTTCGGCTTTGGTCCGTTGTCGCTTTCATTTTGTTTTGACATTTTTGACGTGAGCCGCCGAGAATGTTTTGCCGCCAACACTTGTACCGAATTTGGCAATAAATATGAAAATTTATTTCTAAATTTTCATGCTTTCTTCGGCTCTAGTCGCTGACGTTGTTGTTGACGTTATTGTTGTTCCAATTTGTTGTTGTCTTCATGGTTTATTTGTAAAATATTTGTCGCTAAAACCGCCAAAAATGAGTCAATCGAATTATTTTTAGTAAAGTTCATTTTTTTAATAGAATTTTTGAATTTATTTTTGCAACAGTTGTCTCTGTATGTTGTTGATTCTTTTTTTTTTTTTAGTTTAAATTTAATTTTGTTACTATAATTTTTTTTTCAATTGTTATTTTTAAATCAATTAGTTTTTGTTTTTGTTGTTTGTGTTAAATATAAATGTCTTCTTTTTTCGTAATTTAAATATACAAAAACCAAATCATTTTCATGTTTGAATCACAACTGATTCGCAAGGAATTAAATCGTTTGCCTTTGCTGAGCTTTTTGAAAAATCGTCAGCAATAAGTGAAAATTAGTCATGCAGGTGGTTATTGCTGCGCAAGTTTTTCCATCTTGCGTTTGCGTTTGCGTTGCGTTCTCTTGTTTATTTCGTTAAAAGTTTTCTATAGTAAAACTCATTATATATTTGTTTTTGTAGTTTTAATTATTTTTTAATGGCTAAGTTGCTGCTAATTGGATGATTTTTATTGATTTTTTTTTTTTGCAATCACAAATAATAGATGTTAAAGAGAAAATTTCAGCAGTTTAGAGTTGAATACGTAAAAAAAAAAAAAAAACAAAATACGCCTTTTTATTTATATTGCATTTGTAATTTATATTGTATACAATTTAAAAAACGTATTCGCAAAAAACGAAAGCACAATCTTATTTACCTCTATGTACAAAGCATTCACTAAACTTGCTCTATTAGAAAAAATAGCTTTTTAGATTAAGAAAGAGTTAATACATTTTAAAAAATTGTTTGAGGTTTAAAATGTCTCGTTGTATGGCCAAAAATTAAAAATAAAAAACAATGCCCACACAATTGGCATTTTCATATACAAAACTAAAATCTTCCATATATTTGTCATATGCGAGTGATTAGCATAGGTTTGTGCGACATTTTCTTATCATGCAAAAGTGAAACATTGCTATAGAAAACCGTGTTAAAGGTTGGCGGTAGCTGTATTCACTTGCGTTTTAGACGGCGCCAACTGCGAAGCTTATGAATTGTTTCGCCTTAACCTATGCAGGCTAACGATAAAAAAATGATTATCTAATTTCGACATTTATCTGGGGATCGATTCGAAATTGCTCGAACAGCACGAACACTTACCTCTGAGCATGTTCAATACTACTGAGGATGGCAAGCAAAAAGATTTTCTCAAAATGCCAAGATTTACGAAAATGTTCACGCAAAAGAAAACTGAGTGAAAGAAAACTTCGTTTATTTTCGAACATGGCCGACGATCTTACGGCGTGCGCTCGATCTCCTATGTCTCTTGCTCTGTCTCTCTCGCTCTCATTCGCAGGCGCTCTCTGGTCCATACGCTTCCTAGCCGAGAGCACCTTTGGATGCCTGTAAATGTGAAAGTTCATTGTTTCATTGAGAAATTGAAAATGTGACGCAGTCTGCCCAAAAACAAAATTATCTAACAATCGTTTTGAGCGCGCCGAGTGCCGAAATTATACTCAGTGGATTGTTAGAATTTTTGAAAACTTTTTCGAAAAAGTTCTTCACGGCATTTCGGCGGAATCGAAATCGTTGGTAGTACTCAGTGGTCTCTGCGGAGGTTTCACATACGAACGTCTTTATTCCGAAAAGAAATCTATTCAACGGAAGCGCAATGTGAATTAAAAGCAAACAAAATCTGTACTTTTTAAAAACTGAATAAAAACAGAAAAACTAAAAAACCCAAAAATATTTAATAACTTCATTTTGAAAAGTAATAATAGTGTGTGTGTGTGTTTTTTTTATAAAACTCGTGTGAAAATACAGATTCAAACATGCCGTTGTCGTTGTCGCTTTTTGTTTCTAGTTTTCAAAGTTAAGAATTCAATTATTTCCATAAATTTTAGTGTACGATGAGTAAACGTAAAGAAAAATGTTTGTAAATAAACTGTTGCATATATATGTACATTGAACAAAGTACTCAAGAGAGAATGTTCAGATAATTTCGACGTTCTGAAATATACAAAACCATTCCAGTGAAAATTCAAAACTACCAAAACTTAAGCAGATACTAAAAAAGGAAAAAAAAAAAAAGAAATAAAAAACAGGAAAAATTTATTAAACAAAATAAAGTTTCATAACAGGACTTTCGAGATAATCATCGTCTAGTTATGCTTAAGGACGTAAACTTTACCTATGTGTAGTTACCAAAAGTGTTCGCAAATTATTTGATCGCGTACTTTGTGGCGATCGTATGAGTTTATTTTGCGTAATGTACTGCCATCAAGCGACGTTGTGCGTTTTGAGAGCTTAGCAGCAGGATCGACAGTCCTACCAGTTTCGCCGTCACAATCGCCGTCACAATCACCAGCGCAACTGCCACCGCCACCGCCGCCGCCGCTATATCTGCTGTGTGTTGGTTGGTGTGGGGTCTGCCCGGTGTTTTGGGGGAACATGCCGGTCATTGCTGATACTGATGAGCCACCAGCAAAATGTTGCAAATATTGTGAGGGTATGCGGTGTTGTATACGATTTTTAAATATATGTACATATATTGTTTTGTTTTTTCTTTTTTTTTTTTTAATTATTTTGTTCATTGTTGAGTACAAGACTTTTTGACTTGCCGCTCGAACATTTTTTTTTTATTTTCATTTTTGTGACCACTTCTCTGGCGCCATCTTCTTGTTTGCTCTTTGACGGGCGGGTATTTGTTTATATTTAACTAGCGAATACTTCAATGCGTTTTTCTTTTTGCTGAAAACTTTTCGAATTTTCTTTTATATTCTTTATTTTTCTTTTGACAACAAAATTTGTGCTGAAAATATGCCGTCAGGCAAATTGCAAAATCTGACCAAGTCCACACACCTTTGGTGCAATTTTTGCTATGGCCTTAACCTTCTGGCTGACATGAGCCTGCCCGCACGGGTTCACTAACCCTCATTAGGTTGTCTGACTGTTTGAAGCATGGTACGTATTGTACGTAATCGAATCAAAATCCGTGTGCCTACGTAATGGTTCACCTTGCGCCAATGCCACCGCCCCGCTGTCCCATATACGCAGCTAATTGAAAGATTTATGCGTGCTTTCAACGTCAGCCGTTTAGCCTGCAACGAGCAATGCGCAACATGCTGCGTGCGCCTACTTACAGTACTTGTTTAAGTTTTCTAAGTTTTACATCGGCATAAGCGGCTTGTGTATATGAAATGGTGTGTTGCTCGCTTTTTCTGCTGCCCGCTGCTGTCCGCCCTTGTCTACTTGCTTATTTGTTTGTTTGCTTTCGTTTTGGTACTCAAAAATTGTTGTTATTATTTTACTTGTTTTTATATATAGTGTTGTGTAGTGCGGTGAGTTCTGCAGGGCTGTGCTGTGCTGAGGTGTGGTATATGGTTGCTGACGTGTCTACTTAACTTTTCAAATGATTTTCTTTGCAGTGTTTGTGCCTTGACAAAAAAAAAAAAGCAAATATTCTCAGGCCAAAGTAAAATGCCTAAAACGCGCTAGGCTGGCTTATTTTTAATTAGCCAACTAAATAAATTATTTTTTATATGGCTGTATTCGATGTTTTTTAATATATTTCTTTATTTTATTTGATTTTGTTTTTGTTTATCTCTCTTCTCTATAATAAATGTTTTTGTTAAAATTGTTTTGCTGTCAAGGAAATGTGCTAAAATATGTTTCGAAGAATTCTTAAAAAGAAAAAAGTAGAGAAGTCGCTTGTTTATTACAGAAGAACTGCTTTGAGTAGTTTAAGTGTGGGGCAGTGTCAGTTGTTAGAAATGTTTAAAATGATTTGAATTATTTTAGTTTCAGTTTTATTTGCGATGCAAATGCGTTTCTTGAATTTTTTGCAACAATGTGTTGAGATAAGGCTACGCGATTGGCAGGCGATCAATGCCAATAAGAGAAGCGTATCGCGCAAGTTTATGCTAACGAGCTGCATAACCACAAACAAGCAACAAAATAAATACGTTTATGCTCGCTCAGTACATATTTACGAGATTTAATTGAAAAATATCAACAAAAATGAAAATAAATAAAATTGAAATCAATATAAGAATTTCTTTTTTATAAGGTTTCCTTAACAATTTCTCTGTAAATGTAATGCAACAATTTGTATAACAATGGGTTTACAAGTTGCAAATAAAAGCTTTCAACATGGACAGTATCAAAAAACAAAATGAAAAGAAAATAAATAAAAATATTTCTAAGAACGTTTAAAAACGCTTTTATCATGGTATAAAATTGCATTAATTAAAAAATCGCTTGTTTACAACATTGACGTGTTTACTAAACAATAAACCCGCATCAATTCGGTTAGTTTTTGCGTTAACAAAATAATGTACATATATATATGTTTTATTTTGTTAACGCAAAAACTAAAAACTAAAAAAAATCAGACAAAATTAAGAAAATGCTCCAAGCCTTGACACTCTTTTATTTTGTTTTTTGTTTTTTTTTTTTTCGTGTTGACGTGATTTTTGATTTTTCACATGCAGCTGTTGGCTTGTAAAATGGTTAGTTTTCTTTTTTCGATTATTATAATATATTTATGTAAATATAAGCATGTATACGAAATTAGGAAAAGTTTTAGCAAAATAGCATATTTAATAAACGAAGGCATTGACAAATGTTGTTGGCTTTGTTTTTATGGCTAATTTGATTGCCCTTTTTCAATGTAATAAATGCTCATTAGACGCGACAACAGCCGCAGTCATAGCCGTAGCCATCGCCGTCGCCGACGCCGCTTGTAGTCGTTGTAGGCGGCATTGGCAACAGGACAGCAGTGACTGGCAAGGGGTGCGCGGCATAGGTATGTAGTGTAGGCGTTCAAAAACGCTCGAAATTTTCGTTAAGCGTCTTATTGAGTGTTTGTGTGCCCGTGTGCTTGCGCGTGTGCGTGTGTTTTGTCACGTTTGCGTTGATTTTCCCAATCAGAAAGCTTCGAGGGCGTGTAGCGTAAAAAAAAAAATAAAAAACCGAGGAAATGAAAAGCATCAAAAACTCAAGAAGCAACAGCAACAATTTTTGAGAAATGTTTTTAGTTTATTTTTTGTGTCTTCTATATATCACAATAGTTTTATTGAGGTTATTATTTTTTATCTTTTTATGTTTCTGTTTATTCTTTCTTCTTTTTATCTGATTTTTATAAATAGCATGGAATATTATTAATTAGTTTATAATTATGTGTGCGGTTTGAGTTTTCTTTGTGATTGGCGTTGAAGCATTTGTTAACTGTTGCTGTTAGTTGGTCCCTTGTGAGTTATGATTAATTATTGATCAGTCTGCGAATTCAGATTGCTACAAGTAGCATGGCCTAGTTCATATGTATGGCAAGTGTGTATATGCGTAAGCATTGATTTCATCAATAATATTTGCTTACATATTTCGTATCGTATGTAAATAATGCATGAAATAAAAAAACTAACATAAGCTAGCAGATGTACAATTGTTGTAGTTGTCCTATGTCTGGCTCAAGGGAATTCCTATCGGATTCATTAGAGTACAATTCAATAAATTTGTCGGCAGCGTAGTTTGCTTGCACTCATACTGAAATTAAATTTAATGCAGTTCAGACTTCATATTATTTGGGTCATGCCCATTGTTGATTTGCTTTGCTTATTATTTTTTATTTGTTTCATCCGACATAATCTTAGAGTTTAATTTATTTTAATAAAATTGGTTAACGCATTCCTGATGCCAATACAATACAAAATAAAACATGTCTATAATGTGATTTACTTTTTTCCATTTACGCAGCAAATTTTTCTCGCGGAAATTCTTTTTCGCAAAAAATTGCGCGCATAGTTTTAGTGTTTGGCTTGCGTAGTTTAGCCCAGCAGCAATGTGCAGCCAACCCTCCGCCCCTAGCCATGGCAATAGCGACGAAATGTATGCACGTTCAAACGATTTAAAGCAATAACATGGCGATTTTGTACTGACTCATTGACTTAGTGACTGAGTGACTGATTGACGTCTTTGCAGCTATTTTGCTGCTGCTGCTTATTTTGCTTTTGTTTTTTTTTCGTGCTTTAACTGGAAATTTTTCCATTTTTTTCCCGTTTCGTCCGCATTTGTTCTTGTTGTTGTACGCTTAAATGCTTTAGCAATGTTTACAATTTGCATGCAACAACAATGAAAACAATAAAAACAACAACAAAAACGTATAAAGTCAAAAAAAAAGAAGCATGTTCAGCACGAAGCAATTATGATCTCAGCTAGATCCGCTTCTTCCACCCACCGTTGGCGCCTATTTTGTGTGTACACTTGCTCACTTGCTCGTTAGCTTACTTGCTGGCTGGCTGACTGGCTGGCTGGTCTTCTACACCTGACCTACAAGTACGTATATGCAATAATTATAACTCCCCCTCTTCGTCTCTTTTGTTGTTGTTGTTTTTTGATTTTTCACTTCAACCCCGTTCCAAATCATTTCAGTTTGTATTTTGTTCATATTGTACACATATGTTTTATAAGACAAATTATACAAATTGTTGTTATTGTTGTTGTTGCTCGCTTTTGCCATATTCGCCATATTTGAAATAAAATTTGAAACTTGCGTTTTGTAGACCAATAAAAAACAAAACAAAATCAAGAAAAAAAGAACCATTTTAAATGAAAACTGAAGCAAAAAATAAAGTAACAAATATAAAACTGAAGCAAAAAGAAGGCAAAACAACAAAATGCGAGCGCTGATGAAAATACACATTTGTAAAAATAAACAATTAGTTTATGTGAGTTTACTCCGCTCACATAGCTGCTCACTTGGCCGCTCGGCTGCAGCCGCTCTCTTCTACTCGTTCCACAGCGTTCCACAGCTGTGTGTGGGATTTTTCGCGCGTTGCGGGCCTTTTGTTGTTGGCAACAAGTGAATATTTTTGCTAGTTTTTACGTGCATCAGTTTTCGCTGCTTGCATTTTGCCGATACGAGATTTTGTTGTTGTTATTATGGTTGTTGTGGCTATTAGGTTTGTTGTTGCTTGCTTATGCTTTTCTTTTCAAGGCATATGCCTTTTGCCGCTTCTACAAGTTGCCAAGCATTGAAAATGCTGCAGGTGTTTGCGTGTAGGCCATTTGATAAACAAAATAATAACAAAAATTTTAATGCCTTTCAATATTTTTTTTTTTTAAGTATTTGGAAATTCTCACTGCTCGTTGCGCATATGGAGAAATTTCGCATATCTCTGTTGCTTGTGTGTTTATGTGCACTTGTTGCGTTAAGGTCAATTTCTTAAAGATTAGTTGAATTTTTTTATTCGAGTATTTTGATTTAATTCAATATCCAAAAGCATTTAAAAAAAAAAAAAAAGTTTATAGTTAAATCGTTTATCACACATTAGCTAGTTGCTTCTTTCGTGCGATTGCTAACCGTGCTCGGCCAATTGCTTGTCTGGCATATGGCAATCGTAAGCTATCTCAAACACACTTTCACGCATAATTGCGAAAGATCTCGTAAGCCAAAAAGAAAAACGAGAAATAAAAAAGAAAAGTGTGACAAATGACAGATGACGATGAATATACGTATAAGAGTGGGAGGCTGAGGTGGAGGTGGAGGCGGAGGCTGCGGCGATAGTTGAGGCGAATGCAGCCGTGCTATGCCATATCGTGGCGTTTGTCAGCAGCCACGCGAACTATTTAGAAGTGTCAAGAAATATCTGCATTGGCCATGTTCTGCACGTTGCGTTGCTGCACTACGCGCAAAAACAACAACAACAACCACAATTCAGTTGGCAACAAGATGCACGACATTCATTCACACACATTCACGGCACACTGCGGTAAGGCGGGGGCGTTGATAAATGACCTACGACGTTCGCTACTAGAATGTGTTTTTCTTCTCTTGCGCTCTATCTCTTAAGATTAAAGAATCTCGACACATTTCTAAATGTTGCATGAAATATGCAGAAATGCTTGGAAAATTAAAAGGAAAAATTCGGCTGTCGTCTAATTGAATTTACAACAAAAAAGTTGCAACGAAAATGTTGAAAACTGTTTTTGGGGCCAAAACAATTTATAAGGATTTGGCGTAAACACGCCCACACTTTCCACACGAATAACAGCCATTTTACTTACATATAAGAAACAAATAGAATAACAATAATAATGAAAATGAAAATAAACACAAATACAAACAGAATCTCTGCTGTTGACAAAAAAAAGTGTGTCAAATCTTCCGCTACGCGCAAAAAAAAGTAATCCAAAAAAAAAAAAGAAATAATACAAAGAATATAGAAAAACAAGAAAAAATAATTAAGAAAAATATAACAAGAAGATGATTGTGAATATTATGAAAAATTATTACTGTACACTGTCTGCATAGCTTTGAGTATGATTGTGTTATTTTTTGTTCAAGTCTTTTATTTTGTCTTTCATATTTTGTGTTGTCTAAACAAAGCGATACGAACATTTAGAAGAAAATATTGTCATTTATAATTTCTTTAGCAATGTTTTTTCAATTTTTCATTTGCGTCGCTGACAATTGACAAACTGTTGACCATGGCCAGAAGTTGTGCTTTGCCTTGTGGGGTCAGTGATTGACTTTTGGTTTAAATGACTACGAAATTGGTCAAAAGCGGGACACTAATTTGGTCGTAAAATAATGATTGCCAAGCATTGATAGACCTAAAAGCGTTTTAATGTGCAAGATTTATATTTAGATTGTGCTAATGTCATCAAATTATGAATGTGATTACTTTTATTACTGCTGTAATAAAACATTCAGCCGCAACAAATATTTGGGGTTAAAAAGGTACGGACCTCGGCTAGTTGAGGCAACCTTTTAGCGTATTTAAATGGCTTAACTTGGTTTTTACGAAATATTTGAATAAGTCGTGATTAGGACCTCCAGCTATGATTCCCATTGTAAGCCTGATGATGGCGTCGTGTAGTTGCAGTTGTGAAAAAATTTATTTTTGCGACGACAACCTTTGTTGGCATCATTAAAACCGCCTGTTGCGAATGTATCGCATGGAATAATTACTGACATATTTATGGCACAGAAGTACTAACTTCACAGACACTGTGTAAGCAAGCAACAGCAAAGTTGGTCAAAATAAGAAATAAAAATGGCGAATCAAAAAAGAAAATTTCTGCAGCAGAAGCAGCAGCAGCGAGCAGCAGATAAATAAACATCATTTACAAACAGTTGTCCGCATTTCAATTAGTTTACTTTGGACTTGTTGCTGCCACTGTTTCAACAGAGACTGTTGCACTTGGTGTTGCCGTTGCAAATGAAGCGCACAATGCAACAATTACGCCGACGACGACTGAGCAGCCATTACGGTGGCATACACACACACACACACATACACATACGCAGAGGGCGAATACCGTCTGGCTGGCGAGTGAGCAGACACAGCAGCAGGCGCATGATAACTTCATTTCCGCTTCAAAGTCAAAACGAAAAAGAAAATTACAAACGCGAAAAAAGTAAAACGACAAAAATTATTTCGCTTATGAACTTCTGAAGTAGCAAGAAGTAAATTTTCCTGTTGCTGTTGCTGTTGCCGTTGTCGCTGTCTGTTGTCTGTTGACTGTCGGTTTGTATGGCTGTTGCCTGTTGCTTGATGCCTTCACACGGCGTGTATTAATAAATAAAATTGTCAACTGCATGGATGCGAAACGTCGCAAGTAGCAGTCAACAGTAAACAGCAAATAGCAAGTGAAAAGAAAAGATGACATAAAAAGACAAGCCACACACAGCAGCACATGAACGACTTCGGGCTGCTGCTGGTCGCCATCGTCATCGCTGGCGCAGTCATCGCCATTGATATATAGGTCAGATTCGCAGCAGTACTGTCTACAGAAATAGTTGTAGCTTAGAGTAGAACAGGTGCAGCCAAGTCAGTCAGTCACTTGGGCCGCCCGTCGATTGGCCATCGCTGCTCTGGTACTGGCTGGCATGCCGCGCCTTGCTTTGCGCGATGTTTATGTTACCTGCTTGCGTTTGTATTTAATTGCTTTTATTAGCCATGTGCTGTTGTGTTGTTCTGAAAAATGCAATACCATCATTTCTTTAAAGGCAAAAATGGCCAATGTACGACTAAATCAATTGCATGCGCCCTATTAACTGACTGATCGAAGCTATTTGTGTTTCTCGGCAAGTTTGCGTTTGCTGCTGCCACTCTGCTGCTGTTGCAAAATGTTGTAATACTGTGTGCATGTGTGGTTGGTCATTCGACTATTTTATTGGCATATGTGTGTGTTAGGTGTTGAGCGCTTTTATTACTTTGAACTCGCCATTATAGCTTTGCGCATCGTGCGCATCGATGGCAAAGTGCGAATATTTTTGCATGTGTCAGCGTACGAAATTACATTTTTGTACAACTGAAAAACGTATAAAAAAAATCGAGAGAGAGAGAGAGAGACAGAAAGTAACAAGAAATAGAAATTGTCAAACGTTTGCATGCTCGTTATTTTGGTCGCAACTGAAACTTTTCAATTTTTCACACACGAAATCCCTTAAAGCTTTATGTGATGCAGGGGGATGGCGTGCCAAGCAACCGTCAACTGACAGCCGACAACCGACATATTTACCATATATGCATAAGTAAGCGAGCGAACCAGCGAGCAAGAAGAAGCGGCGGCAGTATGTGGTAAAAGTAAAAGCAAACGACATGCAATCAACATAAATACAAATCCCAAAACTATTTTAATGTTGACTTGACCGAACGGCTCTGAGGCTGAGCAGCTGAGCGGGTGTACAGTGATGCCTTTACGGTCGGCCAATGGTATGTGGGGAATGTAGTGTGCGATGCTTGTCGCCTAAGCTCGCTTGACGCTGAGTTTTAGATGTGGGGATGGCGCTTAATGGCAAAGTTTCCAAGTCGTGTTGAATTCTTTTTGTGCATGCGTTGCGCAAATCCGCAGAGCAACTTGCTTACGAAACACGAAGTCACAATGTGCAAAGCCATTCTCATTTGACATGTATGCCATGTCCGATTTCTAGGGTTGGCTTTTTCGTTGTTCTGCTTGGCAATCGAGTGCCGTTTGGGTTGCTTGCCTTGCCGTTGCTTTATGTTTGGGGTCTGACAGCGCAGGAAGTGCAACATGGCGTATGCGCAACAAACTGTTGCTGTGTTAAAAAAACGGCAAATAAATAAATGAAAAATAAGTAACACAGAGAAATAACTTGAGGGCCTTGTGCTGTTGTGTACACTTAGAGAAATGCTAGGCTTAAAGTGCAATAGCATCAATATTGTATAAAGTATGTGCCAAAAACTGAGCACAAGTAAATTAAGTTAAGTGTGCAGAAATCGCTTCTCGCATTGCAGCAGGCCAAGGCAGCAAGCAGCAGGCAACAAACAGCAAGCAGCATGTACAAACCGCAAAGCACAATGCTTACAAACCTACGCAGAGTCCCCAAACAACATGCGGTTGCATTTGGGTTTGGGTTTGGTTACCTCGCCTTGCTAGTCTGCTCTTATGTTATTTTTGTTGCACTTTTGTTGTTACTTGTTGCATAAATTGTGGAAACAGAAAAGAAAAAAAAAAAAATAAAATAAATAGAAAACTCTTAAATTATGCGAAAGCAGACAACTCCATTGTGAGTTTCTCGGCACAGAATACTTTCGAAGGCTGAACACAGCGTCATATGTTTTGCTGCTCGGAAATTTGAGTGTCGTGGGGCAGCCAGCAAGGAAGACCGAACGAGTCGATAAGGATGCTTAGTATTAAAGTAGCAGCTTATTGGCATTATTTGTATTGTACTTGAACGAGTTTGCGACGCAGTAAATTGAAATCAAAAGCTCAAAGCCTAGCAAATAAGTTTAAGCCTACAGTTTACCTGGTGTTCAGCTGGCGTTATCCTTTGATGGCCTGCGGCAAGAGTAAATAAAACAACGTACGGAAATGCGCATTGAGTTGTACTTTTGGATATTTTCGTTCCGGTTGTTTCCGTTGTTGTTGTTGTTGCTGTTGCTGTTATATGGCCATTTGCCACTTGAAATCCTTTAAGCGAAAATAAATAATAAATATTGTTGATGTTGCTCATGCTTTTGCTTCGGACAGTCTCGTATGAGAGTAACGTCGGCACGTTTCCGTTTCCTGCTTAAGTGTTGCTTGTCGCTTTTGCCATCGCCATGACCATTGTCGGAAATCTGTCACAACACACAAATCATTAGCGCAACTAATTGGAATTTTCACTAATAAGCAATATCCTTTGCTTTGACAACAAATTCATTAGCGAACAAGTAAAATATTTGCTTAGCCAGCGGCTAGAAGTAATAGTAATTACGGAGCCGAACCAGTTTGAGTACATGGAGTCCATGTGGCCCGTGTCTGCTGAACTGTGTTATTGACCTCTGGCCATTACGCGTGCAATGAATTTAACCCAAATTGGCAAATGTACGCAGTTCAACCGCAAGACATAACACATATCATTCTCTCATTTTTAATTTATAACAAAATATAAGCAATAATAATTATAATTTACGCTCGTGCGAATATTGACAGCTGCCCTTTGCTGCCCGTTTCTCGCTGTTGCATGCCATCGTCGCTATTATTTGCTGCCATATAGTTTGCTGAAACGAAAAGAAGAGAGAAAACAATAGTCAGGAAAATTGAAAAAATTTAAGAAAAGAAAACAAAAAAAAAAAAAAAACGTGCAAAATGAAAAGTTTCTGAAAATGTATTCCGTTTTTAAGCATTAACAAACTTTTCAACCGCAAACTACCCGACCTAAAATCGCTCAATAGTACAGGCGAAATTCAATTCTTTACTTATGACGAGTTTTTGCAGCCAAAAATGAAGTGAAATGAAACGTACCAAAATCGATTCGAAATTTATGTTAGAAATGGAAAATATTTTTGAAGTTCATTGACATTTCGGGCATAAAATTGCTTTAGCACTCATGGAGTCGCATTTTGCTGGCCGTATACATGATGCTCCAGCATGTAAAGCTGCGAAACATGAGGAAATACAAAATTTGTTTTGCTTGTAGCTGTCCTCATTTGTGGCGGCGACCAAGCAAATAAATAAATATGCGTATGTATGTAATGTGTCTGCCATCGATAGCAACTATTGGCGTTGCGAATTGAAGCGCCTTTCTGCCTTTCTGCTTGTCTGCCTGCTGCCTACCTCCTGCCTGTATGCCTACAAAGTGGTCAGTCGCATATTTCTCGAGCCGCCAACTTTTGGGTCAAACGCATTTGATACCAGATAATTGAAAAATATTTGCTGGGCTTGCGGTTAGCTTGTTCTTGTTTTTTTTCTTTAATTGGCACTCATTTCTAGCAAGTGACCAATAATTTTATATTTAACATTTCATGCAGCTTGTGGAACTGTTAATGAGCTCTCATGCCGACATGATTTAAAAATTTTGATCGTATTGAGTTTTCACAAGATTGAAGTAAAACATCATTGTCTAATTTGTAGTGAAAATATCAGTTGTCTCAATTTTTTTACTAAATATATTATTCACTATTTTTTTTTTCTCATTTTTAAACAATATTTCCGGTATAAAATTTAAATTTTTCTTTTTGTTTGATCTGTTTAGTTAACTTTTTAATTGTTTATATTTTCTATGCTGGCATTGTCGAGACTACTTTGACTTTTTTATTAGTTATTTATGTTCTTAGTTGTTTATGTGCTAACTATGCTAAGTTTTTTAGAGGTCATGGAAAAAAAGCAAAGTCGTAAATACAAAATACAAGAAATTCTATGTATACAGAAAACAACAGAATTGGCTCTCGGATAGAATCGATTTAATTTTTTACGTATTCATTTAATGTAAAAACTATTATCTTTTTTTTCGAATTATTGCACTAAAAATATAAAATAAAAAAGAAAAAAAAAAACCTTTTTTGTATAACTATATACATGTATATAGTATATGGTGCATGGCAGACGTCACTCTTCGCGCTTCGGTTATTATTTGTTTTGATTTTTTATTTATTACACGCAGAGCGTTTGTGTTAATCGGCTGAAATTGCCAAAGAAGACATCATAATCATAAATTTATTCATATATATATATATATATATATATATGCATATATGTATGAATGTATATATGTACTGATATATATTTTTTCTTGTTTTGTCGTTGGTAAATTTATTTTTAACCCAATTTTTCTCGGTTGCTTTACTCTTGCTTTGAGGCTAAGGCTTCGAACAGAAGAAAGCGTTGAAAAATTTTTATATGGTTGTCAAGCAAGAATTTATGTTATGTTTTTCGAATAGTCGTCTGTCGTCTGCCGTCTGCCGTATGTCACTTTTCCCTTTCTCACATTCGCCATTACACTCCATCAATGCGGCGCTGTTAGCTGAAGAAAAACTGTCTCGATTTAGGTGGACGCTGATTTTGATTCCGTTTGTTTTATTTTAATATTTCTTTTTGTCTAAATTTCGTTTTATTTCTTATTATTATGTTTATTTTTTTTGGCTTCTTTGGTGACACACACTTACGCACAGTGACACCCCCGCACCTACACGTATTTGACTTTCAAATGAAGGACAAATATGTTGAGGGCGAGTAAGAAAGCAGGCAAGCGTTGAATTGCAACAACGAAGACAAGTGAATGAGCTTCGAGCGTTGAGTGCTGGGCGAGAGAAAGTTTTCACACGACTTAGGTGTTTTGCTTTCGAGCTTTGCATATAAATTTAGTGTGTAATTTGATTTAAATTGACTTTTTTATGCGTTCAATCGTTTATTTTTGGGCAATATCTCTCCATATCTCTTCATTTGGTTGCGTGTGTCGTTGCCGAACTAACCTTTGCCAAAATGCAGACAGGAAAAAGAAGATAAACGCGTAAACTATTTCCAGTATTTTGCCATTTGTTGTTTTTGTTGTTGTTTTGTCTTTTAGTTTACTTTGCTTTGTTTTTTGGGTTCGATTCCATGCAAAATTGAATTCGAAAATGTCTGTTCAGCACTTAATCCCCGGGAAAGTAAAATTTATCGACTGTCAGATGGGGTAACTTTGTAAAACCAAAACAAGAAAAGACAAATAATAAAAAACAAAAACAAACAGAAGACGTAAGTTTCGTCTAAGCATTGTCGAATAGGCAGGTTTATGTGTTGTTATTGTTGCTGTAGTTGTTGCTGCTGCTGTTGCTTCGGACGCTGCTAAATGCGTTTGCCAAAAGTATTTTAGCCCAAATAAGCACAACGCATTCATGGCGTCTGCGAAGTGGCAAAGTATCTTTAAGTTAGATATGCAAATAACTTGGCACGCAATCTGCAAAAGATTCTAATGCATTTTTTTTCACGCGGTTGTGGTTTTATTTTTATTTTTCATTTTATCGTTGGCTTGCCCAGCTATTTCGAAACTTAACTTGTCGCTGCCGTTCATGCTGCATAAAAATGGACATTTCACTTTTGTTGAGTCTGATTTTGTTGTTGTTGTTGTGGATGATGATGCTGCGGCTGCTGTTGCTGATGCTGCTGATGCTTACATTCTACATGCCTTTTGTGGTTGTTTATTTAGGTTGGGATCTGTGGCTGTTGCATCTCTGACTGGCTGTCTGTCTGTCTGTCTTTTCGAGTAACGTTTGCTTGTGCGTCTCTCGCTTGTTTTTGGCACTGGACATTGTTATGCTGCTAAAAAAAGCGCTTAATCTTTCATCAAGGCACAGTGGCGTAGTCAATACTTGCGACTGCAAAGAATGCTCGAGCATTTACATTCCTGTGTTGAAACTAGGAAAGTCAACTTTGCACGCTCAAGCCTAATGTCAGAAGTCAAATCGATTAGGTGCCGCACCTCAGCGCTATTCACGATGACGACGCCACTGCAACGAAGCACACCCAGCGACATGTGTCACACGTTGAAGTATTTTATTTTGTTTAATTTTTTGTTGCTTTTCGTTTATTTTTATATTTACTTTATTTATTTATTTTTTGGTTAAATTTTAATTCGTTTTGTTTCATATTTTTATTATTCTCTCTTCTTTGGCGAAAATGATTTTTTCTTTTTTGCAATTAATTTGCTTACTAGCCAAAAATATTTCCCTTTTGACAGCGCATGACTGTGCGGTTTTCATTTTTGTGGGCAACTGTTGCTCCTTTTGCTGTTGCTGTTGGCCGACACAAAGCCGCAGAAGCAGCAGCAACATCGACTTCATTTGCTTTCCTCTTATTTTCTGTAGTTTCGTGCGAACTTTCCTTTCTGTAAACCAAAAATACATGAACTTAGAGTGAGTGTGGTCGGCAGCAGCTAAGGTTTTGGCTTTAGCTTCAGCATTCGTCGCCGCCGAGTATTTTTCTGTTGAGGCTTTGGCTTTCGGTTTGAATACAAAGGCTTTGTGCCAAGTTATACAACTAATTAGCGGTTAATTGTTGCTAAACACACAATGCATGGCTCGGCAACGCAAGGCAAGGCAAAGTAAAGCAAGTCAACACAAATACACATGACACTAGATTTAAGCAACTTTGTTTTGTGCGTATAAGAAATAACTTGGCAGCATACTATTTATATAAGACGCATCAAATCGTCTAAAAACACCACATAAAAAAAAAAAAGTAAATGAAACTTTTATACTTTTGTGTTTGTTGTTCTATGTTTGTGCAACAAAATTAAACTAGACTCCAAACCATGCAAATCATTTGCTGCTGACCAAAAAGAAAACTAACGCATAACAAAAGCACTAGAAAAAAAACTCTAGAAAAAATTTAATTTACTTATTTTCGTATGCAGCGCATTTTAAGTACGGAACGTTGTACTCGCATGTGTACTGTGTACTCGTCGTTGTAGCTGTAGTTGTAGTCGCACTAGTCTACGTACTATTATTTGTTAGCTTTTCATTTTCTGTATCAAAACAAATGCAAAAGTTGGGCATTTTTATGCGTTTTTTGGCGCAAACATCACAGAGAATGCGACGGCAAGTGCCAGGCAAGCAAGCAGCCAGGCAGACAGTTGGGCCGATCACAAACCGAGCGACAGTCAGTCCGCCAGCCAGTCAACTTAGGTTGACGTGACTCTGCACAGCCGAGCTATTGTAGCATTTAACATAGTAACGAAATCATAGAAATGAAAACAAAAAAAAATAAAATATAATAAAAAAAAAAACAAAATCGAGATGCAAAGAAAAACAATCAGAAAAACATCAGCATTTGAAAAAAAAAAAATATTTTCAGCGCGTACTTAAACGTTTACAAAATGTTTTTTTCTTTTTAATTTAATTTATTTTTTTTTTTTATTTCGTACAGATTTTATACCGATTTGTTATGCAGCGTTTTTTATTTGGTTTTGCTTCTTATTTTGACTATTTGAAAATAGTGCCGTATTTAGGTTTTAGGTCGTCACAATGCATTCAAGCACAACACTTTGACGTTTGATGCTCAATAAAGTCGAAAAGTAAAATAGTAGCGGCAGTAGCAGGAGCAGCGACATGGCGTCAGCGACACGCATAGATAGATATGCTGTATAGATAAATTTGGCGTACGTGAAATTTTTTCCAATTTTTTTTTTTGTTTTTGTTTTTATTGCGTTTTCAGATAGAGTGCGCAGTGTGCCGTGCAAGTGCATAAAGTGGAAATTGTTTGCTCAAATCTGCGTGTGACATTGTTGAGTTCAATGATAGCTGCTGAATGGTTGCAATTGCTACGAGTGTTTACAGTTTCAGAGTGCGTTTGCTGCATTATTGAAAACCTAGTGGATCCTTGGTAATGGCTGAGAGCATCTGTATTGTTATTGTTGGCTGATTGGTTTTTGGAGTTAGGATGTTGCTTAAGTGCCAAAATAACAGCAGCCCACGCTGTTTTGTTTTATTTGAAATTTGCGTTGGCGTTAGTTGGTTATGTTTTGGTTAATACTATGAGCATGTGTCTACGATTGATTTAGATTATTGTTTACCTTTTAATGTTCAGGTGTGTTCGCTGTGTTGGTGTCGGATCCATCAAAATTTCTACCCACATATATTTGTGCGGACTTATTGCTTTGTCGAGCGCATAACGTATTTAATATTTCGTCACAAAAATCTAACATTTATTCATGTCAGACCCTACTTATGGCCAATACATGCAGATACATTATGCTCCTCGTCAATATGACCGCCATCATCAGCCATAGGCATATTGCCTAGTCAAACTTCATCATCAGGCTCAAATTTAAGTACAAACATCCCCGCAAAAACATTCAAATGAAATTTTCATAAAAAAATATTATTTTTTGTTTTATGTTTATTTTACGAAACCCAAACCCAAACCCAATCTGCCAATGTGACATTTTCAATTTTGCGCTGAGTGAAAACCTTTCTTTTTATTATTTTGTTTTGGTTCTTGCCTGCTTCTTTTGCTTAGCGTGCTTTTCACGCATACTTACTACTTTTTCATTCGGCCTTGGCTACACTTGGCTTGGCTAACGTGAAATTTGCATTTCTTGTGGCAAAGTGGGGAGAGCAGCTTGCAGCACAAAGCACACACCTAAAACGTAAACGTGTGTAGGAGTGTGTAATACCGACAGGCAAAGAAAATGGCGTCGTCACTTTTACAACGGGAGATTTTTTTTGTTTTGTTTGGTTTTTCATTTCGTTGTGATTTTTTTTTTTTGTCAAATTGGGAAAGGTGCGTCGTTTTTTCTTCGCATTGTTTTGTTTTAGTTTCTGTTATTTTTGCTGTGCACTGATTTGGTAAATGCCGTTACTTTTTGACACATAAAGCGTTTTAGACGCCATTACACACTCAAGGCGCAGGAAAAGCGATTCGTGAAAAATGTCAAGCAAATAATGCTACGTGTGTGTGTGTATGCGTAAAGGAAAAACCACCAAAGCGCCAAAATGAAAAATCTGTGCCACTTCTTGATGAAGTTGCTAATGATGTTGATGATGATGATAATAATAATGTTAAGCTGGGAAGGATGTTGCTAACAAATGCGCATGTTGCTGATTGTCTTTATGTGCTAGAACATTTTTTTTTCTTTTTCTTTTATTGTGTTTTCTTTTTGTTTGTGAGTTTTTTTCCAAAAGCGATTTAAGTTTCACGCAAACTCCGCAGGATATTTGTTTACAGCTTTGAGGTGGATTTTCATGTGTTATGTTGCATATTTTCGTGCTGGCTCTTAGCATAGAAACACGCACACACACGTGACTAAATGCAAATGCCTTACCGTTATTTCGTTTTGTTTTTCTTCTGTTTTTTGTTTTTTCTGTTATTGCTTATGCATTTTCTCTCAAACTTCTTGCAATAATTTCAGCATGCTTGGATTGCTTTGCGTGTGTGTTTATGCATTGGAAAAGTCTTGTGCTTACTTGGATAAGGGAAGGGGAAATCGGTTTCTTTATTTTTGGTTCTATTTAGTCTTATCAGCAGATTTACGCTCTACCTACTCCACTGCGTAAGAGCGCCCTTCATCAGTCACTTGCACGCACTTTGTACTTAACGGCTGAGTGAATCGATTGATTGATTGATTTCTCAGGTGTGTCAACTCAATGATTTCTCTGTTGTTGGTGTTGTTGTTATTTCTAATTTTGTTGATGCTGATGTGTCTGTTGCATGTACGACAATTTGGCTAAAACACGTCTCCCATTCGCAAAGTATTTTTTGATTTTTTTTTGTTTTATTTGTAATGCTTAGGTGTAGTTGTGGTTGTAACAGTCAACGCCATTTTGTTCAGTTTTTTATTTGTATGTTTTGCGTGTTCAGTTGTAGTTTTTTTATTTTTTTTTTTTATTTTGTGGCTGGTTTTGTTTTCTTAGTTAAGTTTGTTATATCGTTTTGTATTTGTGGCTATTCCACTTACACATACATATATATACACATATTTAGTGTATTATTGTTGCTTCTGTTGTTGTTTTTGTAAATTTTCAAGCTGATTGTCGAGGCGTGTACTTTGAGTTTCATTTTGCTACAATAGATTGTTGTGCTATTTGCTAGAGTACCTTTGTGCAACAGTATTTTGATTGCTTTTGTATTGGAAATGTCAACAGCTTGTTAACCAAATTAAAGTGTAGTCGAGCACTCTAAGCTCTTGAAGTCCAAGCTTTAATTATGCAAATTGAAATACTTTGTAATTTTCGATTATTTTCAACTGCGTTGAGACTTTTGATGTTAAATTTTATTTAAATTTTGTGAAGCACCTAAATGTGTTTTATACCTAACTTATTTTTGCTTAGTTTAATCTAATTCTATTTTGAACATCAAACCAAGTTTTATGCGAAAGTAAGCTTTAGTGATTTTGGTAATGCCTTTGATACTTAATTCCTCTAAGCCATATAGAAGAAAACTTCAAAGCATACTTGTGGGCGCAACTTATTTAGCTGTCATACTCAAATTGTCTAAGACAACCCAGATCAGTTATTTTGGCTAGAAGTTTGTCCCAATTGATCGCAAACATTCTTCCCTTGGACGATTTGAATTAAAAACTTTTTCACTAAAGACAAAAGGCAACCTTTGAATGGAAAATTGCCCAATGCACAATGGCACAGAGGTGCTCGCAGAATAATGAACTTATAAATACGTATACACAGTGCTGCCAACTGTTGCCCTTGTGCAATGACTTGTGAAAAGTTTATCTATTTTTTTTTTTTGTTTTTGCTTCATTCCATTTTTATTCTTATTTTCTTTAAAATCACACAAAAACCTAACAACGAGAAAACGGCCAGCAAAATTAACAACAACATTTAATGAGTACATCGTGTGCTGGCTTTATTTTGTTGTTTCATTTTTCATGTTTTGCCATGCAAATGCTGTTGTTGCTTGAACTTTTACTTATGTTACATTTCCATAAGAAAAATCTTGTCGCTTAGTTCGTATAGCCATCATACACACAGAAAAAAATCGAACATGACACACACCCCCATACCGTGTGTTCTATTTTTGTGCTGAGATTTGTGGCCCATTTTTTCTTTTTTTCTTTTTTAGATTTTGCCTATGTGCCACAATTTTTGTTACCTTTGCTGCTCGACTTAAAGTAAAATGAAGCATGGAAAACGTGGAAAGCAACCAGAAATGGTGAAAAATTTATGAAATGCATTTTCACGAAAGAATTTAATTTTCAACACTTTGGAGAAATGCCGTTGTGTCGCCTTAAAAGAAAGGTTGTGTAGCATACGTCGATTTTGGATATAGACAGTCGCACAGAGTGACACACAGATGATTCCTCGGTGTATGTTGAGTATGCCTGTGCTATTTATTTAAGCAGTCGTCTGCATGTCAAATGTGTCAACTCTGAGTTTTGTGTGTTTAATTTTTTGATTTTTTTTTTGGCATATTTGCTTAATTTTTTTCACGTTGTCACTAGCTCACGTTTTTTCACAGTTTCGCTTCGCTGTCTAATTGTTGTTGTGATTTTTTTTTTGTTTTTGTATGTGTAGTATAAATTTTAATGAATTTTTTTCAACATGCATAATCAAAATTTCCCTATTTACATTTTTTCGTTGCAGGTGAGTGTTCTTTTATATGAGTCTAGACAAAATGCTATGACGTATTTAAGCAAACGTTGTGAGTAAATTAAAAAGCATACATTTGCATTTTTTTAATGACAACACAGATGAGTTAGCTTAAAAAAAAGTTAAGCTTCACTTTATATATGTAATTTAAGCTAAGCTGGTCAATGCTTAACAAATGAATAGAACGAATTTTATAACAGACAATTATTTTACTTCTGATGATCATGTGCAAATGCTAGCAGAGTTGTTCTACTTTAAGTTTTTTACATTGCTGCAGAAACTATTTTTAACAATTTCGAATGTCTGCTAACTTAGAATATTCTGAGACCCTGGCGTAGCATTCTACAATTAAAATATTCAACGAGCATAAGTCGTAGCCAATATGAAAAATATGACAAATTTAAAAGCAATTAAATAAATTTTAATTGTTTATTTTTTTTTTGCCGCATTAACGTAAAAACAATATTATGCATTTTCAAATTTAATGCGCAAGGCGAGGTTGGCGTCGTTCTTTTGTTGGGGCTGCTTGTTTTTTCTTTATTTTACGCTCACGAAAATTAGCAAAATAAAATACATAATTTAACTTAGTTAAAATAGCTATCGAAAATAATGCGCAAAACGGTATTAAAGAAACTGAAGCAGAAAAATGGCGCAAATAAATAAGAAAAAAGCTCAATATAGAGAATAAAACCTCAAAAATATAATATAACAAAATAAAAAATTATGTCTGCCTTATTTGTGACACATATGTACGTACACACTGAAAAAAATGGCTATGGGAGTTTGTCTGCGAAATGATTTATGCAGTTCGGCAATGCAAAACAATTGCAGATGTCTTAAGCAGATCCATCATAATTATGGTCAGCGTATCTGACAACTTTATTACTTTAGCGACAATTCTTGCAAAAGTATGTGAAAAGAATACATGCATTCAAAATGTCATAAATAATTTTGTCTCCTAAGATTTACACGTTTTTAATTAATAAATTTCTTGTACACTCGGTGAAAAATGAAACGAACAGAAACGAATTTATCAAATTAAAATACAGTAAAGGATTTTTACATTTGATTGTGTTGTTGCATTCATTTGATTCATTTTTGATTTTTTACTTTTAGCCATGTTGCTGCACATACATACAGATATACATACGTGTATGTATGTACATGTACACAAATGTCGCAAAAATGCTGAAAATATATTTTTATGCTCTGCACGCGTGGGCTTTATACATGCTTAAGCGCTTAAAAATGTATACAGATGAATAAGTTTTATATACTATATGACAACAACACACATTCATGACAAATATCAAGGTTAAAGTGTTTATATTTTTATTGTTATCAGCAGCAGCATATGAGAAATTAGAAAAAGAAGCAACGAAGTATCTGCACTGAACTGACTGAACGTGCCTGCCAAAGCGACCGTTTTCCAAAACTTTCTACAGACAAAAAGGAAAGTTTAGTTGTTCCATTGGGAAAAAATGCTCGTTTTGTTTCGACTTTTTTTTGACAGGAGTGTCCGTCCATTTGGTGACTTGGCGCTACAGCTGCTGCTCTCTAATGCGTCTAAATGCCTATGTATTAATCAATGTCCGCATATTTTTTTTTTCACAATTCAGCGAATTAGTTGAACATCGTAGTTTGTGTGCGTTTGTGTGAGTATTTGTGTGTTGCCTTTCTTCTCTAGCATTTTCTCTGTTGCGATGCTGCTGCCGGCCGGTGTTTCGCAAATTATTAAAATTTATTATGGCAAAGTGAAAAGCAAAAAATGACAGAGCAAGGCAGAAGCAAAACTAAAACCAAAAAGATCACGACGCGTAGCCCATTTAGTGGGCGTTAGAAAGCTATTTAAATAAAATATATAGTTAAAAAAATTCAAGGTTAAACTTGTATTGAAAAAACAATTAAATATATTTTTGAACAGCATTTGGTTTTTTTTTTCTTTTTTTTTTGTGTCTTATTATGACGTGTTGTTCTCAATTTCCTGTTACAGACGTCTAGGAATACATTACAGTACAGACTCTGCACTTTTGGCCACTGGCCGTGAGTGCATCCTGCTCAATTAAGAATGAATATTGCTATGGCTAATTTTCAAAATGTATTATTTTGTTTTATTTATTTATTTTTCTTTCCTGCACACAGACGTATGTGTATATTTTATTTATTTTAATGACCCTCGCATATTGTCAAATAAACGCCAAGTGAAAAAATACCGAAACCCGACCAAAACTTGCCAAGAAAAATAAAATATAACGAAAATGCTGTTAAATATTTCTAAATATTTGTATTTAGCACAAGTTAAATAATCGCAGAGATTATGCATACAATATAAAAATAAAATAAGCAAGCAAAGCACACAGCAAAGCAAAACGGCAGGAAACGAAGCAAGACTTGTACAAAAAGAAAATTCGAACTGTTGGCAAATATTTTAACGCCATTCTCAAAAAAGCAGAAAAATATCAGAAACTATTCAAAGGAAAATGTATGCAAAAAAACCGCCTGAGTATCTAGCAAAGTAAGCAGCAAACACCTGTCAATACAAAATACACAGATACAAACTACAAAATGCACACGCACGCCACCCAGCAGCGCTTTCATGTGCTCTCATTGTACGCAGGCGAGTCAAATGAGGCGAAAAAGTCGTGCCTGCCTTCCTGACTGACTGACTATCGGCTTAGCTGGCTCACTGACTGAAACTGGCTGAGACAGCGGTAATCTGACAATATGTAGCTACACTGTAGCATTAACTTTACGCTTTCTTGTTGTTGTAGTTATTGTTGCTGTTGGCGTTGCTATTGCAGCTGCACCTGCCACATGTTGTGGCTAGGTCGGTTCAGAGAGAGACTGAGTAGGGGCTGCTGCCGAGTCAGCTTGCATGCAAGGCTCCTCCTTGTGAGCCTTTGCGAAGTCAAAGTTTTAATGGACGACTCAATATCTTTTTTTGAGCATTCGTAGCATTTGGAAATTGTTGTTTTCTTTATGTTTGTTTTTGACTGCAACAACAAAGCGAAAATAAGCAAAAAGGTTTTCCCTTAGCGAAAGTGCAGAAAACATCAAATATTTCGTAGTGTACATTTTGCATTGTTTATAAGGTTTTTGTGGGGATTTAACAGGTTAAAGGTGAAGGTAAAGTTCGAAAAGTTTATAGTGCTTACAGCGGTGGGTTGTTTGATAGATTTACTGATTGTTGACATTTTACTTTTGTTGAGTTGGCATTTAAAGGATATTGTGCAAAAGCAAATAAATAAAGTTTAAAGATTGAATTGGTATTTAAAACTTTTTTTTCTTCATTAGACAATTGGCGAAAATAATTCCAATATTCTTCATTAATAGGCAATAAAACACAAGGCAACATCAAAGTCATGAATTGCAGCAAATGTTTAAATAACAAACAACAACAACAAAGCAATGTGCTAAACAATGTTATTTAAAATAAACTTTTTGCGGCCCACGTGGTGAATTTTCACGGGAAATTAAGATAAACTCGTGAGTTGAGTTCCAACACATAATGATGTTGTTTATTTATTTGGAAAAACATAAAATTTTCGCTGGTATATGCTTCGTCATAGGAATTTGTTCTCTTTGTCCGGTATCTAACGGGAATGAGCCCACATTTCCCATTTAATTGCCAGAAGATATCTGTTAGACATAACATAAATGTGCTGGGCAATACGAACCCACAGTATGAGGCTGACACTGTTCCATCTGCTGACACACTGCAGACAAGCAGGCAGGCAGGCATTTAGTCGGTCTGCCGCAGCAAGCGTTGAGTGACATGCAGGTGACAAATGTCGGGGGTGCAGAAGCTGAAGCAAAAAGCCAGAAAGTTGTTGCCAACGTTGAGAGACTGATGTTGTTGATTCTGTTGGTGTTATTCTTATGCTTGTTGCTGTTGCTGTTGCTATTGTTGTTGTTGACTGAGATACATTTTGCATTTTCATCATTTCATTCAAATGTCTAGTTGACAGCTGCTTGCAGTCAGTCATATCATTAACTCTCACATTCACGCTGCCCCACAGCAACCCACTGGCATATCACTCAGACAACTCAGAAGACTGTTGGCCTGGCCTAGCTTTTCCAGTATTCCAGTTTCTCTTTTGCGTTTGTTCGTTTTAGCTGCTACCAAAAAGTAAGCAACACAAGCGCCTTTTACAGTTATGCTGCAATCTCTCTGATAGATATGCACAAGTATGTTTCCCATTGGCCTTAGCTATCGCCAGCAGCTAGCGAGGGCCGCCTGGTTATGTAGTTTGTCTTTGATGAATTGAGTATCTGTGCACTAAATACAATATTTGCTCGCTTAATGAGCGTATATTCATAATTTGCGCTTTTTGCTTTTTTCGACAAACAAAAGAAGCGATTGACTAAGTATTCGACTGACTTTGCTGCTGAGTGATTGACAAACTGCGTCTTTCTTGAGATTCGTTAAGTAAAATTCGACGCAAATAGTCTTCGATACTCGTACATTTTTCCTTTGTTTGCAGCAAGAGTTTTTGGCAGTTTTGGTAATTGCCTGCATTGTATGCATTATGTTAAACAGTCTTTGAGTGCTGTACGCTGTACACGTTGCCTTGTGGCTTTGGCTGTTGCGCAAAGTGTGTCGTCAATGTTGCTAACTAGCTCACGGTGTCGTGCCGGATGATACACTAAGTTATCATCAACGTCCACCTCATCATCATCATCATCATCATCTTCGCCGTCGTCAGACGTTGTCTTGCTGATCATCGTCATTACCTGAGTTTTCACACTATTCTTGCAGTTTCTTGATTCTATGAATGTCGCTTTGTTTTGTTTGGTTGTGGTTCTTTTTTTTCGGCACAAATGATTCATAACAGATGAAAATACGAAACGAAATATTTGTGCAAATTATTTGTCACCGTTTTTGCTTAGTGTACGCCCACAACAAATGTGTGTGGCAACGGTACTAGTTAGTAGCGCAGCACATATGTAATAATTTCCTTTCCCTTTTTGCTTTCATATATGAGTTGATGGCATATCACTCATATGCCTGGTACTGTACTTTGGTACCTGTTGTGTGTAATTAATAAATTTAATTAACAAAAAATATTTTGCGCTTGGCGCGTCGGAAAGTGTGAAAATTATGAAAATGATCGTGCATAGACCAATCATAAAATGCAAATTTACCATGCATTTTTGTGCGAATTATCTGAAATTGTTTTATGTTTGTTCATTTTCATTTTGCACGCGCGATAAATCATCAATTTTTGGGCTTAGCTTGTCGGTAATATTTTTTTATTTTGGTGTGTTTTTATATTGTTGTTGTTGTTATTATTATTGGCTGCTACATTGACATTTAATTGAGTTAGTAATAATAAATATATTTATCCGGTTTCACTTAGTTTTTGTTGTTGTTGTCAGCGCATTATAGTTGATGTGCTAATTTATTTTAATTCTTTATTACTTATTCGATTAAGCTTGAATTTTGAATAATAATATTATTGAAAGCGAATTGTGAACTAATTCAATTAAATTGGCTTTAATTAAACTATTAAGGGACTTTACTCGAAAAAAGATTAAGTTTTTAAGTAATTTATTATGATATTAATAGTTAATATATCCGTCGTAGTTTTTTATTAAACTGGGTCACACCTCTCCCGACGCACATCCAAGCTTATAGACATTTTTGCTATAGCAGTTTGATTATGCTTACATGAAATTCTGTTCTTTGTATCGTAATTTAATGAAATTAAAGATTCCAACTAAAATAACTTACGAGCAAAATGCCTTGCATGCCATAAGTTACATAAATCAGAGGTATGCATAATTTATCTTAAATATTTTCATATTTTGCTGTGCTTGACCTAAGCTATAAAATATTTTTGCATACAAATGAAACAAAGAAAAAAAAAAAAAAAAAAAAAAATAGTCTAATAAAAAAAGATCGTAGAGAAAAGTTGCAAATATGAAATAAATGGAAAAAAATCCATTACAAGCAAACAACGAGAGAGAGAAGGAGCAAAGACCAACAGCATGGAAAGAATAATAGTAAAATGATAAATTAAACGCGAATGTGCTTGTTTATTATGCATTGGCGAGTGGCTGCTGATGCGCATAACTCAAGCGGTATGACCCACAACGCGCGCCAACGTAAACTTGTGTTGTTGTGCTGCCAATGAATTGATGGCATATGGACGTGAGGGGCTACAATTGGCAACAGCAATTTTTATAAGAAAATATTCTTTTATAAACGTATATTTCTTCTTATTTAAATTTACAATTTACATTTTTTTTTTTTTTTGTTTTCTCTTCAGATTTTTTTTTTCTTCTTTTTTTTTATATTATTTTTCTATACGCCTTTGACTCATCGTAAAAGTATTGCGAAACTATTTTGCCGGGCGGCCGCCGATTTTGCAGCCATATACAAATTTTATAAGTTGCTGCAATTTTGGCAACGTTTTGGCAACGCTGAGTTCCCAAAATTTTTAATAATTGTAATTATTTATGTTTTGATGCATTTTTTCTTTTGTGCACTGAAAGAAAAGAAAATAAAAAAGAAGTTAGCAAAACAAATGACGCAGTCATAAGCCATCAAAAGTTCAGACCTATAAAGAAAAGTTGTAGGATACACAGGCGTGTTTATAAAAAAAACTACAAATATTTTATATTATATGTATAAATACATATATTGGTATATAGTAAACGAAAACTATAAAATTTTTGGCGGCATTCATTTGTGCCGTATATAACGTCGTCGTGTGCTCTGACGATCTTGCCTGCACTTTGCTACTTATAAATATTTCGATGAATAATAATTGCTAAGCGCTGCTGCCAAATGTATCCAAATGCATGCATATTTGCCATGACTTACGGGTATTTCACAATTCTTGCCGTTTATGGCTTTGGTATACTCGTACGTAAAATGAGCGAAGGCTTTGCCTGGCAAAAGAAAGTTGTTCATATCCAACTACATGCATATGTATGTAGTTATTATCTTCAATTGATATGTGCCTACACTCGGTTTTGCATGGCATCAGTTTTTATTTTCGCACGCAAAATTTATTACGCTGACATACAAAATTGCAAAACTGTTGCAGGCATGATGGCCAGATGAGATTTCGCAAGTGACGACATCGTTAGGCAAACTATTGGCGGCGGTCAACATCAGCAACAGCAACAGCATCGGCATGAACAGCAACGGCAGTCGCGGCTGCAGTGAGTAGCATTGGTGACCGCGTTGTGCGCTTAGGCGTGGCGAACATTTGGTTGCAATTAATAAAATTTTTTGCGCATTTTATGAATGAATTGAATGAAGTGTTGCAACTTAGCTTTTCGCATTAGTTTCAAACGCCATTGCAACATTGTCACCGAACCAACGTCTTTGTCGTCGTTGTCGTTGTCGCCGTAGTCGTCATCACCTGCTTGCAAAATTATTTTGCTGCGAAGTGTGTGATTGTGGTTAATTTTTGTTTGTAATAAAATTGTTTGTTATGTGTGTGTATGTGTTCGCGGTTTCAATTATGTTAAATAATAAAAATGTGCATGATTTTATTATTGCTTTAGGTTATTCGTTTTGTTTCGTTTCATAGCAATGCAGCCTTGAGAGTGCGTTGACCAAATGTCCACGATGAGTGACACAAAAGACAAGCAATCGGAAAAAGTATGATTAGGTGGGCGACAAAGTTTGTGAGTTAGCCAGTGAGAGAGGGAGAGAGTGACAGAGTAAGAACAGGGGTTGATTTTTTGAGTTGACATTTTAGCTTTCGTTTTGTGCTATTCGACGTACAACAAGGCGTATGCGTAATTAGTTTGATTTTGCATGTATGCCATTGCTTGATACGCTGCATACGTGAGTGGTGGGCGGGTGAGCTTAATCATGATGAATGTTGTTTATTTCTATGCATGCGTTTCTGTTTCGTTTTCATTTTCATTATTTTTTTTGTTGTCTTGTGGTTTTTTCTGATTTATAGCTTATTTACGATTGGCTTTATTTGCTGGTTTATTTTAAGGTCTGAAAAAGTGTGACTACACATTCGAATTTTCATAATTTCGAATTTAATTGCGTGAAATTTCCAACAATTAAAAGTTGCAGCATTTAAATCAACATAATTCGTAAGAAATTTAAGACTCGCCCCTTTTTTAAACGTTTTCTACCCGAATGGTTTTCACTCGTAAGTTTTCGCAAACTAATAACCGTAAAACATCTGCACCTGATAGCAATCAGTGTCCATATGTATGCAATAACAGGAACGGCTTTTGGAGGACCACAAACAAAATTCAACACGAAAGTAACAAACGAGCAAACATGCATCGACACCGACCGTATATACCCGAATGCTCGTACGGGCCAGTCCAACCAGCTCCGCTTCGCCCGCATAATTGTTTCGTTACGTGGCAACTTTGTGTATAAATCAGATGTGTAATCAATTGTAAGCCATAAACAGCAAAAAGAACAGCAACAACAAAAATATAAACAACAAACGGCAAGGCTAACAGTAGCAACAAAGTTTCAAGCGAAACAAACTAACTTGACCGCTAGGCCAGCAGACAACGCACCGCCGTCTACTTTGCCGCACATTCCGCCTTAGGATCGCAAGTTGGAAAAATCGACATATTCAACAGGAAATTTACGTGCAAATTACGATTACGAATTGAACTGAGCGAAGCGATGTTGGCAAAATAAAATCGTAAACGAAAACAAAAATGAAAATGAAAATGGAAGTTGTTTGCGAGTGCGAAAACGAATGCGACTGGCGTATGGGGTTTCGGGTATGGGGTACGGCGAGGGGGAAGTGGGAAGTGTGTGTTTGCATGCCGTGAAAAACCGACGTCATTAGGAGCAAAATATTGTATGTTTATTTGTTTAGACTTTAGTGGGTACCTGTGCCTGTCTCTGCGTAAGTCGTTGCGGTCGTTGCTTGACTCTCTGACAAGGTGGGTTCGTGTGTGTAGAGAATTGCACTTACTATGCTGCGACCAGTCGAGCCAACTATATGAGCTTTTGCGGCTGCAGAACTGAGTACTTGGCAAATGTATGATGACCTGAGGCTGTATGAATAATTCATGAAAGTAGTTTTTTCTTTTTCTTTTTTTGGACCTGAAATTGTGTATGCGTGAATGCGTGCTCATGTCCGGAGCTGTGCGTAGCCTGCGTAGTTATGTACGAGAAATATATGTATGGAGGTGAGTGGGCTTGTTTACACGTATATCGTTTTGTTTTCGTGTTACTTATTTTAATAATTCATGCATAATTAAACAATTTCGCAATTAAATTGTGTATATTTCTGCCGCTGGGTATGTTTAAATGTGTTGAATTGTTGATGTAAGTGCTTGCTTCAATGATCGAGAGATTAAATGGTTTGCTTTTAAGGAGGTACAAAAATGGGCTCAAGAGGCTGTCGAAGAATATGAATTTATTAACGAATCTTGGGTATGTTTAAGAAACTAAAATCTCTTTAAATTATTAAAGGAAATATTAAAAGACTCTCTAACTTTTTTTTAGAGGACATGAAAATGTTTCTTGAATATAAGTTGGACATTTAAAATAATCGTTTTTTATTCGTTGCGCAAAAGACCCCGTAGACATCACTTGCGATACATGCAATGACAAACGCATTGACTCAACAAATATAAGATACATATTCAGAAAGTGAATAGAATTTTAAACCCAATAAGTGGCATTGTTAAAAAATTCGCCCCAAAAATCATTTTTTCTTTTTTAACTCGTTACTAAGTTATGCTCGCAAACGGCCTCAAACTTTGTATCTTTCGTTTTTCATATAAATCAGGCGATAATATGTTTGAAAAAAAAAAAAAAAAAAAAAACAAAGAAATATGACTTTTAACGGATTAGACGTTTTTTGTTTTATTTATTTTTTGTATATTGCTGTTTTTGTTATAGCCGCATTATTGTTATTATTGTTGTTGCTTTTGGATGCACGCAACTTATTTTTTGTGATAAAAAGACATAAACAAAATATTTAGCCATGAAATGATTGCCAAGAAAATATTCTTCTTTTTTGTTTCTTTTCTTTTTTGTTAATATTTGCCGGCTTGTGCGGATCTTATATATAATGATAAATACAATAACAACAACGACGACAGCGATAAACTTTAATGAAAAATAAAAAAATTTAAATGAAAAAAAAAAACCTGTGTACATAACTTAACGCAACGTTTCTAATCAGAAGCCAACAACAACAACAGAAACAACCGATCTAAAGTCGAAAAATTTAAATACGCAAAAAAAGCACACTCACAAAAAAAAAAAAGAGGAAAACTTACGAAATATTTTCCACTTGGCACGCAAATTGCTGTCATTCGTATTTGTTGCTGCGTTGCGTTCTCTTAAGTTTATACACTTTTAATTTTATTTTATACTAATTTCATGCTGCTATGGATGCTTCTGCTGTTGTTGTTTGATATTAACGCGATTTTTCTGTGCCTTGTTTTTGATATTCATTGTTCTTGCCAGTCTGTCTGTCGATTCGATTTTAAGTGTTTATTTTCTTTAACTGCGTAAAGTATCTTTTCCAATCGGCTTGTGCATAGATAAAAACTTTGCGCTAAGAAGACACAACGCAAGACTCATTGGAGGCAACCCACGCGACTTTTTTAACGGTTTCAATTCAATTTAATTTGTTTATCAATGTTACGTAAGCTATTTATATATTATTTGGTTGCTTTTTTTTTTGTTTTGTTTCCATTTTGTGTTTTGAAAGTTTTCCTAAATGTTGAAGGGCGTTAATTTCGCGCAAAGGCGACAGCCATTTTAAGTTTTAGTTGATTTGAATTTATTTAATTTGAAATTTAAAGTTTTTTTTTTCTATTTTCTGTGTTGTTTTTCTTGCAAACGTAACGTAACATTTCGGCTCGTGTCCGTGTCACACACGCGCTACAGACGCCACTCGGTCACGCCACGTCTCCGTCGCAGTTTCCGCCGTTCCCGTGCGTGCGCGCACCGTCGTCATCATGAACGATTGCAATGCCAAATTGTAGCCACCACTTGCTACAGCATAAATAAATAAACAGAAATATCTGCATGCACTTTCAGTCGTCATTCGGCCATGAAGTAGGCAAAAGCATCATGACTTTTCGCCGATGCCGCGCGTGCCTTGCCCACTTGTTTCTTGCTCGTGCTACATTGTGGGTGTTGCCGTTGCCGCTGCCGTGTACGAGTATCTATGCCAGCCTACAGCAGACGCCAGCAGCTAGTTTGTCTCGTTGAAAATTCAATTTCAATTATTAGCACAAACACGTCGCTCAGTCTCAATGTTTAGTGGTGCTCATTGCCCAGTTTTAAGTTTTGTTTTCTTTCGTTTTGTTTCACATTGGTTAAAATTTTCAAAATGAAATTTTTATTGAGCGTATCGTTTAAAATAATTAATTTTAATTGAGTACATATTTTTGGTATATTTAATTTTATTAACCTTTGCGGCATAAAATGTTGCAAATTTCTAATGCACATCCGTATAGATATTTTTTCCTATTTCCATTTTAACAAGATATTCGTGCTTTGACATCTAGAAATTGCTTTAGTATATATTTTTTCCCGTTTTCATTATTGAATATTATTCCTTAGTTACCTTCTTGCATACGATACATAATTAATTTATGATATTTTCGAAAAATATTGTAAATATTTATTTTGCTGAATAATAATATGCTTCGATACTGTTTCCGTATAAGTTTCAATAATAACGTGGCAGCGGCACATATTTTCAACCATAGATAGCAGTCCTTGACTGCAGTCTACGTGCGCTGCATGTAAAATCAGACTTCAGCTTTCAAATGACAAACAAATTGATTATTATTGCAACAACATGCAGAAACGATATTTGCATTGCACCGGGCTTTTGCCTCACTCTCCGCTTTGTGTGGAGCCATCACTTCTGCCATGCAGCGCACAACAGAAATAACAATGCAATGTGCACAACCAAAAAAAAAAGAAAAAAAAATTAATGGATACGTACATATGTGTATATTGGCGACGCACACAACAAAACGCCTTAATAAAGTCCTTTGCAAAAATCGTCTCTATTCATAACTTTGCTTTGTTCGACTGTTTGTGCAGTCCTTTAAAGAACTGTGTATGGATACGACTGCAGACTGGCGCCCCCTCACATATAGACTTGCTGTTGAATTTTATATGCAGGGCATGCATTGCTGCTGCCTTATTTTGCCTTTTCGCAGACGTCACAGTCCGAGTATACATATACACAAAATGAAACCAAAAAAAAATAAGAGAAACAAAAATATAGGGAAAAAGAAAAACAAACAGAAAAGTAAAGCAGTAGGTTGTCGGCGTTCTTGACAAGCAATTGGTATGCATTGCATGGCCATGTGTTTTTAATTTCATTTGACAAAGGCAGATATGCAAAGCAGTGTACACCTACGGGAATCTGTAATTAAATTCAACATTTCTAACTGCTATCGGAGCAGCTAAAAAAAAAAACAAAAAAACTCTACTCAATCAACACACGGAGCCGAAGTCAAAGCATTCAAAAAGCATTTATTCAGTTCAGGAGTAGTCTCGTCTCTGGTCGGCTCTTTTTAGCCTTTCGTTTTTCATTGTTAATGAATGGGAGCAATACCCGCCATTCGTTCTATGCATCGATTGTTAAAACTCGAGCGTAGCAAAACAAAAACTGAAACCTAAACAAAAGTTGAACAAAACAAAATAGATGAGAAAACACAACAAAACAGAAAGCAGATTTGAATAGCAGTTAAATCAACGTGAACGCAAACGTCATCGCAGTTTTAGCAAACGTGCGCACGCGCGCGCGCCCCCTCACTGCAACGACCTCGATGCGATCATGCTGTCAACGGTTTGTTTTCACTGCGTCACTGAGTCAATCGGGCAAACGTGGGTCGGTAGCGAGGCAGCGTTACATTCGAGTTGTCGCGACGAACCCATAGGCCGCGGTCAGTTTGCCGGTACGTTTGCTTTGAGTTGGTCGTCATATAAGCAAACTTTTCACTGCTAATCAGTTTGCGGATTTTTATTTGTTTGTTTGTAAGCTCTTTTTTTTTGTTTTTTTGCTTCACTTATCGCATACTACGCGTGTTATCGCTATCGACGTGGGCGTGTTGAAGTGTTGGGCATATTTGAAGAAAGAAGAAGGAAAAAAGAAAAAATAAACTTTATACTGGAATGTGTTCAAATCCAATGTTTTATATTAAGCAAAGTCTAATGTTGAGCAAATTTTTTTGCGCGTTTGGGCTTATCTGAAAGTGAATCATTGCTGCAACGCGTTTTGAGTGCGTTTTTTGCGCGATTTGGCGTTTGTTTGCATGTGAATGCGGATGCCTGCAAAATGTTGATAACACAGAAAGTTACGTGTTTGTTGTTTTCGTGATAAAGCAGCTTTAAAATTAATTTAACTTATTTCATTAAATGTGTAAATATATGTATATATAAATGATTAATTGATAATAAACTTATAAGTGTACAAACGAATGTGACCGAAAAAGGCAGTGTAGGGTTGTGGTTTTTATTTCATTTGGTTATAAAAGTGTTGATAAGATGCAACTGTTGCTGTTTCTGCGCATGAGGCACACTTAAATGCATAAAACTGGCGTCATCGAATGGTAAACAGTTTATTAAAATATATTCTTGTTAAACAAAATTTTCGAGGCATATTGATTTCGATCAGCTATAAAGCAAGTTATATTCCGTGACTCATGTCGCGTATCGGTGTTTGTTTTGATTTTCGAAGAAACATTAATGCCAAGACGTATTTCAATGCCTCGAGCATTGCGTGCGTGTTTTGCCAATTTTTATTTGTAATGTTTTTAATGCCACTTGTTCGTTCGTGAAAAAGATAAACTTTATAAATTTTTAAGTTTATGGCAACATGTTATAGTTCGTTGGCGCTGACATGTTTTCTTTTCGTGTCAGTTGCTGTTGTTATTTGTTGTTGCTTCGTTTATATAACATGTATCGTAGATGCATACATATATTGTAAACAGTCAGCTTAAAAAGGAAATTCAAGTTGTTGGCATATTAATCTATTGATTATTAGTATTTTATTATTAGTTGCGATATATTTTGCCTGTGTGTGCTTCATCGAGTGGAAAAACCGGTTAATAACAATTTGTCCATTTTGAAAAGTGTGCTTACCTAGTGACACTCACTCGCTTGCCTGTTCACACCAGCAAGTTCTCCCCTAGGCTATGAAATAAACTCGTATGCTAAATTTTAAAAAATACAACAATAGTGTCTCGCAGAATGTGTTTCAGCTTTAAATCACGTTGAACTAGAATATTCCAAGCTCTTCTGTCGTTTGCATGAAAGCGCCCTTTCAAATTGAAAATTTTCATTTACTTCAAAAAAAGTTGCATGAAAACGTTATACTGCTGCAGGCAGCATAACGCATACTAAAAGCATAATGGCAATGACAAGTCATGTACGTTATAAAATAATAATCAAAATTGAAATCGTGTGCATAAATCTTAAATGCTATTAAGCACTACTCAAATTAATAAAAAACCAAAGTAAACGATTTATAAGAGACGAAAAAAGAAAAAAATAAAATTTTCGAAAATCACGATTTATGGCGCCTCACGTTTTGTTTTTTTGTTTTACTTATCACAGTTTACTTATTTGCGAACAAGTTTTTTGTTTTGTTTTTGTATTTGATTTCGTTATATTTTACACATGATTTTACATTAGTTTTGACAAGCTATTTTCCAATAAGTAGCTAACAACTTGACCAATAAATTATTGAATATGGCTTACTCTGGCAGTTGTACTTGCTACACTGACTTTGATTTATTGCACTAAGCAATCGCGTAGATCATGCTGACCTGGCCTGTCCTGGCCTGGCCTGGTCGCAAATAAATATGTATTACCTACTCTCAATGCACATTTGCTTATACGAGTGTAACAATGGCAACACTCCGTCAGGGCAATAACGTCAACAAGCACAACGACGGCAGCAAAAGCACAGTGAAATCGATTTCATTCGGAATGTAATATTAATAGCATCCTCCTGTTACCTATGTGCAGGATGTGTACTAAATATGTTAGCGCACTTCTGTTTGTGACTTGTTGTCGCACAGCCGGAAGTGTAAAACTATATAGTCTACTGCGCATGGAACGGCTGCAAAGACAAGCGCTTGCTGCTCAATGTTGTGCGCGGCTATGTGTTGTGTGTGTGTGTTGTATGTGAGCACATACATAATGAATGTGTCGAAGACAGTGAAGCAGCGGCAAAGGCTAAGACAGCATGCGTATTGCGTGTTAAATCCTTGCGGCACTGCCAGCCTCAGCTGTTCATTACGAAAGCAAACTGCTGCCTGCCTGAGTGCGTGTCTATCAGTCACTCTGTGTTCGATTTGTCTGCCTGCAACTTGAATTCGCTGCCATTGGCACTCGAAGCACTTCCGCTAATATATACGCAGGCCTCTTTGAATGATTAGAGCGTGCGTCTAATGTATGTGACTGTGAGCGGAGTTCATGTGTAGAAGGACTGTCGACATGGCTGCCAATTTCGTTCGCACAGGCCGTGAAATCAACTTAAGTGCTTAGGCTTAAGCTCCCTACTTCTTTTTTATGACAACAGCTTATGGCGTGGTGTATTTCATTTAACTTTATTACATTTCAAGGCTGTTCTGCTCTGCTGGTGGAGTATTGATTTGCGCTTTATTGTTTTGTTGTCCTTATGAGATTTGGCTTTTAAAATTAATTCCGCTTACAATTTATTAAAACTGCTTCTGGAAATTTTTTTTTTGTTTTTATTAAACTGTATGGTACAGCTGCTACTTTTATATTATACTTCATGATGACACTCTTACTTTGTGGAGTGATATGCCAGAAAAATGAGAAAAATTTTGCAAAATGTCCACATAAACTTCCATTTCCTATTTGACATAATCATTGTCGGTTTGGCCGTGCCCAGTGCTGCTGCATGCACTCGCCGTGCCTGTACATGTAAAGAAGATGATGAATTGGATTCAAAATGAAGTCGGCCGAGCGGAAATATTGCGCATACGCCTAGGTGACAAATTGTAATGAAAGTGCCTACATCTACATTTTTCTTTCTTTTTTTTTTTTGTGTCTGTTTGTTTTTCTCTTAACTTTGTTTTGCCTCTTTTCTGTTTGTTTTCTTTTTACTGTGTTCCTTTTTTTTTATTTCATTTCGAATCTTTGCTCGTACATTTCTGTGTTAATCACAGCTGACAAATGAAACATTCTGTATCAGGAGCAAGGCAGTCGCACTTCAGCTGACTTTAAGCTGCTTTTCTCTGCATTATGTGTTGTGTTGCCACTGTTGCTGTTATTATTGTATTGTTGTTCTTGTTGTGATTGCTGTTTTCGTCGTAGACGTGCCTGTTGTTTTATTTAATACACTTGAAGCCAACTCGCTTTAAATTTAGACTTGGCAGTTGAATACGCGTATGCAACGGTGTGTGCACAAGACGCGCCACCAGAAAATAATAACAAAAAATGCTGTGGGCGGACATGTAGAATGCGGGACGTGAGAATAGAATGAATCGACCCGGCGATTGCAGCAGATGTGTGGCACCAAAGGCACCAGCAGCAGTAGCAGTAGCAGCAGCAGCAGCAACAAAATCATCATCAAAGCATATAAATCCGTACAGTGGCGCGCTTTTCGCTCGCTTGCCAACTTGTCAACTGCTAGTCAAGTGTTTTCCTCGTGGTCGCGTCGTTGTTGTTGATATTATTACTCTTGTTGTTGTTGCGTTGCTATTATTATTGGCGAACGCGTGGTGGCGCATTTAGTTGAGTCCAATAAATGCGGTTGATGTTGACCACAAGTTGCAGCATGGCGGCGACATGATTATTTTAAAAACACTTTTCTATTTTCTTCTTGTTTTTTTTTTCTTTTTTTCACTCAATTTTGGTTTAATTCTGAAACAAACATGTATTGCTAAAAACTATTTGGCTAAAAATAAAAGTTTAAAGAATTTTTAGCACAAACAAATATTTGGAACACTTTTTTGTCACACACAAAACGCCTGATTAGAATACGAATGTTCCTTAATAGCAGAAAGCTGTTGTTATTGTTGATTTTGTTGTTGTAAAACATATATTTAGCCACAAGCAGCTACAAAGTAAGCGTTTGAAAAAAGACAAAAAAAGAAAAATAACTTACGAAAAATAGCAGACATTTGACAGTTGAATGTCAACGCGTTGTGAGTTTTTTTTTATTGAGATGGGCGCGTGTTTGTGGCTACGCTTCCGTGCCATTTGCTTGTTTGCTTAGACATGCAACGAAAAACATAACCCAATGCCTAAAATACATATGTAGATATCTACTCAAAATTAATAAAAGGAATTTGGTGCCGTCAATGTAGAAATATCATGTAAACGGAAGCAGAGGGCAAGAAATGAATATACATGCAGAGGCGAACCTTTCATAGACGAGGAAAGACGATGTTGAAAATTCGTTGCATAACTTTGGGGGCGTCTAGGAATTTCGTAGCGTATACTCGTACTTGTATGATGCAATCCACAAGCTTGCCAAATTTTATTTTATGCAATTTTCATTTGCTATTTTTGTAAAACAAGCTGCCGTTGTTGTTGTTGTTGTTTTATTGTGCTGTTATTCACTTGACAACAAGCGAAAGTAATTTTTGCAAAAATAATAATCGTCATCTCTTTGTTATATATAGATATATATAGAGATATTTTGGAAGATTATTGAACAATTGAAAAAAAAAAAAAAAAATGCAAATAATTACGAAATTAAATTGATTCTAAAGAAAAACCAAAATTAATTAGTGTTATATACTTTGCTAAAAGTGCATGAATTTAAAAATATATATATTATATATAAAGCATTGCTTTTAAATAAGTAATTGGCAACTATTTAAAATGCGTAAATAAGCAGAAAACGTGTTGAAACGAAATTAATAATAAATTGAAAGAAAAAAAAAAAAAGAAAAACGAAAAACAGAGACACAAAAAAAAAAAAACGAAAAAAAACTAGCCACTAGCAAATGTATGCCGTAGTACTATTCGACAGTCTGCGACAGCAACTGACAGTGTAGGCAACGGGCCATGAGCTGAGTGCAAGAGCGGTGAGAGAAGTCGGCGGTGATTGAGTTGATAGCAAAGTAGGTTACTTGGCAGCGCTTAGCAGCGTCAGCGTCTTTAAAGGGTGAAAATTAAAATAAACAAATGCGACCGGAAAGAAATAACTTGAAAGAAAATAAAAAGAAACCGAAAGACATTTTCGAAAAAGTTAAATAATATATATATTATTATTAAAAAATCTCAAGCAAAGCTGAGCACTCGATTTGCTCGATTGCCTTGCCTGCGAGAACTATGGCCCAATGAGCCAAAAGAGTTTAACCAGCGTATGCACACTTTCATCAATGAGTTGCATTTTAAATGGATTTTCCATTTGCTTTAATGTGGCGAGTTCAACGTTTCGCATTTGGTTTAACACATTTGCGCATAATTGAATTAATTTCTTGAACGCTCATTCAATGCACGCAATCAGCAGCTATGGCGGTTGAAATAATCAACCTAACCTTTCGCTTGTTTATTTTCGCTAGTGAGCAACAGATGAGCAACTGTAGGTACCGCAGGTGGTGGCACACTGCACTCATGCCCCGGTTTCTTCCTGTGTTTCTCCGTGGATAATGAGCATACGCTTGTGTACTGAATGAATTTCGAATTCGCAAAATAAAAATAAATAAAAAGCGTGCCACTGACTGACTGACGGAGTGACAGTCAAATAGATAGGCGGACATTTTGAACACCAGCGGCATCGCTATCGGCACCGCCACAGCCATAGCCAATGTCTTTGACTTGAATGCAGACGGACAAAGTTGTCGTCGTTGGCAATATCAAAGTGTAAAGGGTGTGACGGAGGCCGTAGCATTGTGCTCAATTCGTCAATTAGCGCGTTTTGTTGTACTTATGGTTCTCGTTTTTGTGCTCGTTGTTTTTTCTTTTTTTTTTCAAATTTGTATCTTTGCTTCTGTATGTCGACTTATGCTCATTTTACTTTCTTGTATTTATGCTGTTCTTTTCTTTTTGTCAATTTTTTTTTTTCTTTTTTGCGTGGGTTACCTCGGCAACAACGACAACGGTGCGTATGCGAACTTTTTTGTTTGCTTGCTTGCGGATTAGGTGTTGTGATTATTGTTGTCGTTGCTGCTTAATTTTTCTTTTTTCATGCTATAACAAAGAAGACGACGGCGTCGACGACATTGTGTCAATCTCAACACTTTTGCTTTCCTACGGTGCTAATTAATGAGCCTGAACTTTGTGTGTTTGTGTTTGGCTGCTTGTGTGTGCACTAAACTCATTAACGTCTGTCAGGTGCACATAAAATGCCAGAAGATGGCGACAGACATTGTATTTTGATTTTTCATATTGGCAAAACTGCGCAGTTAATGTATGTTGCTGAAGGTGATAAATGACACAGAAGGAAGCAGGACACGTATGCAAGCATGGCTTAGCTTGGATGCTCTTCGCATAAAAATGGCAACTGCAAAATATTTTAAGATGTTTTTTTCTTTTTTTTTTTTTTTGTGCAGAATTTTCTAAGCTATAAGCTTGACGTCAAAACCTGAGGCAAAAACTTATCTTTCCTAGTCTGTTGCTGTTTTCTACTTGTTTGTGTTTTTATTATTCCTCGTATATTTTAAAGTTGTGTTCTAAGAACGACACTTTCAATGACTTGCTAAGTGGATTTTGTGGTCAAGTGCATATGAAGGCAAACAGGCAAAAGTTTGCCTTACAAAAAGTGAAAAACTTGGCATTTCATATTTTCTAAATAAGCCAACTTTAAGTTGAGATGTTGAGTTTTCTATATGACAGTTTTTACTATAGAAATAAGTAGCGCAAACAAAGTTTGCTTATAAAAATATCAGAAGCTTGCTTTTATAAATTCTTTTTAACGATATAAACTAATGTTAAAGTTGTTTGTTATCTTTGATGTTTTATTTGCAGAGTCTACGCAAGGCGTGGACGGCGGCCCTGTATCGTGGCGTTTGACGCTCGATCAGGATCTTATTGACACGCTCAAAGGCAATTTCCCAACTTGGTTTCAGAATACCACAACCACGATATCAACAAATTCCAATAGTAATCAAGTGACAACAACTACCATACTGAATAACAATTGCATATCACCAATTTCGATTGATACAAAGAGCCATCATCATCATAGTCATCACCACGGCAACAGCAACAACAATACACTCCAACTACAGCAACTAAACGGCAACGTGTCAATCCTTAGCTGTTCCCCAACATCGACCATATTGTCGTCATCGTCAGCATCGCCGGCTTCATCGATTGCCTCGAATTCATCGAAGAAATCAAGCAGCAGCAGCGCCTCTTCGTGTTCCTCAACATCCTCCGCCTCATCGTCGTCGTCATCATCAACGTCCTCGTCATCGTCATCAGCATCATCGACGTCATCGCTAACGTCGGCTGGCTCAAACGCAAAGCACTGCACAAGCAAGTCTTCCTCAACCACAACGACGTCCGCAACTGCAGCCGCACCAACAACGACTTCTGCCAAAACTGCTTCGGCCAAGTGCCACGGCAGCAACGGCAGCAGCGGCACAAGTCCAACAAAGAGTCTCTCGAAAACGCTCAAGGCCACACCAAAGCCGAAGCCACTCTCAAAATCTGCATCTCTGCACAGTTTGGGTAGTGGCAGTGGCAGCGGCAGCGGTGGTTCACTGTTGGCGACCATCTCATCGCCGCTCTCGACAATTGAGTTAATCTCCGATTCAAGTGGCCTGCTGACGGCAACGCAGCTTTGCGGCAAGGCATTCGAGCATACATTTCAAGATATAATTCTATTGCACGAAGCATACGACGACATGTCGGAAGGTAAATTCAAAGCTCCCACTTTTCTTTCTCTAATCCCGTATTAATCTGATTGGGTTTTTTTATTTTTTTTATTTCACGTGCTTCTTTGCTAGGTGAACAACGTTTGCATGCATCATTTTTGGGCAGTAGTGATGATGGGAACAATTCCGACTTCTATGATCCAAGACAATCGCCACCGAAGGCCATTGTCGATTCCAGTCCATTGCAGCCCGCCATGGATAAAAATAAAGAATGTGAGTATACGATTTAGGCGAGCATTGTAAGCTGCCATGAAGCAATATCCGTTGTAGAATTAGTTGGTTGCTACTTAGGAACACTCAGGATCAAATGCCGTAAAATGCTATCATCCTAGTTCCATTGTTCGTTGCCGGACTAAAATATTTTGCTTGTATTTATTATTTTAAGATCTCGCGTATAAGTATAATCGGCAAGTGCAGGCAGGCAGGCATCCACGATTCAACTTATGCAAGCGGAAACTGAGCTGCCAGCTTACGTTGAAATTGTTTTTTCTTTTTTTTTTGTATTTTTTTTTTTTGTATATTTTTTTTTTTTGTATTTTTATTTTTCTTACAGCAGCCGCTGTTGCAAAATTCATTCGCGGTACAGTTCAGCTGTCGACTCTGCATCAGTCCTTCCGTTTGTTTGTCTTCCTGCCAGTTTTCCGCGCATGCCACTCTTTTGCTTAGCCTTTGTTTGCATTCTCTTGGCACGCGTTTTCTCGCTTGAAATGCCTAAAATTGCAACAGCATATTTTGGCGCACTATTTCCGGCAACAGCCGCCCACAACCCGCCCTGTGCAATGCGTTTCTGCGAAATGTGTCAAAATCAACAAAGTAAATTTCTTGTTTATGTTTCGGTCTAACCAAAAGGCGAAAATTCATTTAACAATGAACTACAAATTAATGTGCAAACGACTTTTATTATTATTAGTTGTTGGTTTCGTGTAGGTTTTGCTATAAACAAATCATGAAATTTGCAACAAAATTTATTGTAAACACGCGCAATACCCGCAAATTGATAGCGCAGAAAAACAAAGAAAAACAAACACAAGGAGATCAACTTCAGCTCATGTTTAGCATGTTTCCTTATTATGCAAATAAACATGACTGCACGAGACTTTACGGATTAGCTCTGAATTATGTTGTGTGTTTGATTATTTTACGTAGTCTCATAAAAGTCGACCATGTGCAAAGGTGTTAAACAGCCCAGTGCCTTTTTGCGGGACTATAATTGCAATCGATTAGATAAGAATGCGCGGCAACAACGCGAATTATATAAGAATTGCTTGCAAAGTTTATAACTCACACACAGTTAAAGAAATAAAACAAAAAAAAAAAAACAAAAAAAAAATACAAAAAAACAAGAAAAAAATACCACAGAGATAAAACGCGCAACGACACCTCTCCAGTCTCATTTAGCATACTGTGCCTTTCCTTGCCTTGCCTTTCCTTTCCTCAGCCCGCCATATGCGAGCATACGTTGATGGCGTCTCATGCCAAAAAATACTCGTACACGATGATGATGATGATGCTGTTGCTGTTGCCATTGCCATTGCCTGCGTCTGCCGTCGCAACCTTTGCCGCCTAAGCGTCTGCATGAATTTTTGTGGCGTATCGGTACTAGATCACGTAATCGATTTTATAATATAATATTTGCGTATAGTTGTGGTTGTTGTAATACGATTGCGGTTGTGGCTGCGGCTTTGATAGCTACGTCTTCTTCCGTTCCTTTCCTTCTATTTGCTTTATTATTTTTGCGGTTTATTGCATGAGCTTATATACAGTGCTCAATGCATATACAGTTTGTACATGTAAATATGTATGTACATGTGTATATATGTATTGTGTATATGCACATACCTTATGTGCATGCTAAATCCAAAAATATATGTACAGCATTGTTTGCGTCTATTCGCGCCTTCATTCATTCATTGAAATGTGGTTGTGGCTGTTGCTGCGCTGTTGTTGCTATCATCATTGTTTTTGTTGTTATTGCTGGCGATTTGTTGTTTTTTTTTTTGTGTGTTTTTGTGTTTACATGACCTTGATGCCGGCAACACAATCACCAGGAGAAAAAGTCTTATTGGACAGATAAACGTGCAACGGCAGCAACAGCAGCAGCAGCGGCAACGTTTTTATTGCTTTAATAAAAATGTTTTTTATGTATTTAATTTGAATTTGCTCGCTATTGAACGCCATGCATATTGGGCAAAGGTGAAGCAAACGCACAACGGAGATGGCCAACGGTTGAGCAAAGTAAGAAAGGGACAGTGGAAGTGTCTTAATACAATAAAATCATCATAGCCGTGCCATACGCACATTAGCTTTGATTCAATATGTTGAAGATAAGATACAAAAAAAAAAAGAAATCTAAATTGTTTAAAAAATATGAATGTGTTTTTTATTTTGCTATAACAAATTACTTGTCTATCTAACGATCTGCCTGACTGCTGCCTGCCTGTCATAAGTTCTGCTAAAATTTTACATCAAAATATTAAATGAAAAATATATTTCACCCGCGCAATAAACAAAAATTCAATCAAGATGGCGACGACGTCGTCTCATAAGCAATAACAAAACAAAAAAAAAGAACAACGATAACACGACAGCAACAACAACAAGAACAACAGAAATAAAGAGGAAAAATCGACAATATTTTCTTAACAATATTTTATTACTAAACGAAACAAATTTGTTCGCGTTTCTGGCGTCTATGGCGTTTTGGTATTTTGTTTATGTTATTTTATTTTAGTTTCACGGCTTGTCAAAACGTGGCACACTTCAGTCCAGTCGAGCGGACGCGGTAAACGGCGGCTGTAGCAGATTATTACTTTGTTTGCCTGAGACAATTACGCATTTTTACGCTTAGATGCCCCCGTTGTTGTGCGTCCTCGCTTTCGTTGTTGTTGTTGTCATTGCCGTTGTCTTTGTCGTTCGTTTGTCACTCACCACTCGCACACCCGCTGGGCAACTAACGTTGTTTGTTTTGATGCGCATACAAGACTTTCCTTGTTATTTTGTTGTTTCGACTTTTTTTTTTTTTCATTATTTTAAGATTTTTTCTTTTCTAGCACGTAAGGCAAGAAAAATTATTCTAATAACGTCATTGAGCGTAAAGTGATTCGTCGTCACTTTGATGTTTACACTTACTTTTTTTCCCCCTTAGTGTTTTTCTATCTTTTCTGATTTTTTCCTTTTTTTTTTGTTTTGTTATTATTTGCCTTGTTTGTGACTTTTTAGTGCTGCGAAATTTGTCTGTGGCTTTGTTGTGGCGTCAAGTGTTTTTGTTCTTATTTGTATTTTCTGCAGATTAGAAAAAAAGAAGAAAATTGGAAAATATAAATAAAAGTGAAAATTGCGAAAATATGAATTTGGCACACTACAGAGTGGCGCATTAATCATTAACCCAATTTTATATTTTGTTTTTTCATTTTTATTTACGTCCTCAAATATCGCATAGCATCCTATTATTTCCTAAGCTTCAGTTGCACAACACGTAAATGGCGGCTGCGGCTGCAGTCAACAGCATTTTGTACGACCACAAATTTGTTAGCCTGGCCAGCTTGGGTTTTGGCTTTGAGTGGGCAGACTGAGTCAACAAACGCCTACCAGGCCACCAAGTAGGCGTCTCATATAAGCTGATCTCTGTCAGCTAAACCGCATTCTGTATCATTTATATTTTTATTAGGCACATTAAACAAATGATTCCTTATTAAATATTTACATTGTGGCTTGGTTTGACTTCACTGGGACATGAGGAGTACATTTAAAATTGATGAAGGTTTATGTCGAAATTATGCAAATAAACCATAATCTGCATAATAACCCACCCGCACCAGTTCACGTCATACCCATTCATGCTTAATCTCTCGTAACTACGTTAGGTGGAAGTCCAGGTCTGAATTCGCTCGTATGCTAATCGCGCCAATTGCGTTTAGAAGCATAAACTAAACGTCGGTCAGCTTGGCATCGTAGACATCAGATTAATAATCATCTACATATATAACGTATACGCAACAGGTTACACAAGCGCAACGCAGCACAGCGCAGCGTGGAGTAGAGCTCGAGAGCGAGTTATGTATGAAAAAATAATTCATCATAATTATATAAGCGTAGGGTTTATCCAGTTTACTCGTTGACACTAATTGACGCGTAATCGATTGATGTTTCGTTCACGTCAGTTTATTATAAATTACGGAAATATGCATTGTGCGTTAAGCTTACAACATATTTCCACGCATACACATACACACAAGCACCTTCGTTTAGGCGTAATCATTCATTTTTTTTTTTTATAAACTTAGAACAAAAATAAAAAAAAAGCAGCCCGACCGCGAAAACGACAAAATTTTGTGTAGCAGCTAAAACACTTTTTTGTCGTTTTTTTGTTTTGTTTTTTGTTTTGGTTTGTTAATTGTCCACTGTACAGTGTTTGGAAGCTTATAACACGCCCATCGACCAGAAAAAGTTTATATGCCTGCTTTGTTGTTGTTTTGTACTTTCCTATCTTTTTTCAGTTTTGGTTTGCATTTGAGCTTTATAATTTTTGTTTCGTTTTTATGTCGTTTCTTTTTCGTTTTTATGTGCATATTGCCCTGTGCGTGTTTTGCGTAAGACATTTATTGTTTTATGTTTGCCGCGTTACTTATTTCGTCGCTTACTTCTCTCTGTTAGCCGCAGTCGAAGCCACAATGTGACTTAAAACGATTTGATGTTGTTGCCCCAACCAGCTGTTTTCATTTGTTTTATTGCTTGCTGCCGCTTGCCGCTTGCCGCTTGCTTTTTTACAACATTTTGTTTTGAGACTTAAAATTTATTGTTGTAGCATGTCTAATTTGTGGTTATGCCAACATCAGAAATAACGCAAAATTGTTAAATAAAAAATGTCTTCGTATATAAGAAAAGCTTTGTGTATGTGATTTATGGGGACTTTTAAGAGAACATTGCTTCCTGGTTTTAGCACAGTTATTTAATCTTTTACATTATTTATTAGAATTTAATGCGAACTTTTGAACTCTCATTCACAGCGCTCAAAGTCAAATTGATGGTGCGCCGGCCGCATTCACAGCTCGTTGAACAGGGCATAATACCATGTAAGTGACAATATATAAGAAAAAATATACACACAAACATACAAACATAGTTTGTTTAGTTAAAAATAAAATAAACAATTAAAATGGCCAAATCTTCCGTCTCTATGCATAAACGCACGTTTTACACAACAGGGCGTATACTTAATCTAAGAAAACAAAAAGAAGAGAATATTTTGCTTTCATATCGTTAGACCACATTTAATGACGTCAACGTTAAACTAATAAGCAAATGTATGTAGTACACAGTGTTTATATAAATTTTTCTGTTGTTTTTTTTTTCTTTGCTTTGTTTTTGTTTTCTCATGCATTTTGGCGCCCTCAACGCGAAATTATATTACGCGCACAGCACTGCGCCACTGCCGCCGTCCCATGTGGTATGTCATTTTTCAACTATGCGCGCGAAATGTCCATTAGCAGCCACAGAAAACAAACCAGCATCAAATCAACAAACTAAACGAAGCAAGTCAGCGTACCACGAATTAGTGCCAAAGCGTGGGTGTTTGTCAGTTTTGTTGTTGTTGTTGTCGATGTTGTTGTTGCAACAATGTACAATTGCGCTTGATGTTGTTGTTTTTGACACAGCGGGTGTGGCACTTTGCAATGCTGAGTGGTGGCGCATAAATACATTTTATTTCGTTTATAACATTTTAATGTTGCATTTAATTAATTTTTAAATAGATTAAAATATAGTAAAGCAAAAAAAAAAAAGAGAAAATAATGAGCAATAAACCAAAACGAGCTAAATCTAACCAGGCAACTTTAAAAGCCATAAAAATGTATTCGAAAGTTAAAATGGAAAACATGCCCAAGCCATTAGCTAATCGAAACGATAAATGGAAATAGAAATGGTCGTCCAAACATGCAGAAAGAAGATAACCTACACGAAGTAGAGAGTAGTGTAGAGCAGAGTACTACTCATAGCCTAACGGTATGCAAATATTTATATCAATTGCGTGAAATTTATGCAAGAAAAAATGTTACATCGGAAAATCAACAAAATACACAAAAATTGGCAACTAGAGCAAGTGAAGTATGGCAAGCAAACGCAAAAATAAAAATAAATAAAATAAAAAGAAACGAAAAATAAATCGCAAAAAATTTACATTTTCCAAGTTATGTGATGCAAAAAAATGGTGTTGAATAGACAACTGCCGGCGCAGAGTGGCATTCACGCCGCCAGACTATGTAGATATTTTTCTAACCTTATTTTCTTTTTTTTCTGTTTTTTTTTCTTTTCCACAGCTCTGAAGACCTCGCCCGCCATACACGAACAGTGCAAGCAGTTGGAGCGTGCCAAGACAAGCGATTTGCTCAAAGCCAAAATACAACAGCGTCCGAATCGTGAGGACCTCGAACGTCTGCATATACTCGAAGAGGATGAGTGTCACATCGATCCCAGTCTCGCCGAAAAGCAGCGCATGCTTAAGAAGGCTCGTCTGGCCGATCAACTTAACTCACAGATACAACATCGCCCGGGACCGTTGGAGCTGATCAAGAAGAATATATTACATACAGAGAAACCCATTGAGAAAATCGTCAAGGAGGGCCTAGTGTCGTTTAAAGCCACTAGCGAGGGTTTGCTCACACGGCCACAGCATCCACACAGCTATGTCACATTCGAGGAGGATTCACAAAGCTCGGAGAGTGATACGCGTCAGACGCCACCACGTGCCGAAGAAGTGCTGCTCGCGGTGCCAACCAGCACCAGCGTCAGTAGTGCCAACGCCAGTAGCAGTGGCACAGATGTGCTACAAGAAGCCGCCGCCTCTGCGGGCATCGTTACGGTAGCCATGACCATACCTACAAGTGGCGGTCCAGTTGTTGTCACTTCGCCAGATCTAATGCAAAGTAAGTTTCCAGTGGCTCAAGCGAAACCAGCGCTTATACCGCCGCCGCCGCCACCACCGCCGACAACGTTGCCACAAGCGTCTGGCACGGATGTGAGCTTCTTGAAAAGCGGCGGATTTCTACGTGCGAAACCGGAAATGACTTATGAAGAATTGTGTCAATCCGTGGCGGGACCCACACTAAGCCCAAGTAGTGCCAATTTTTTACCCATGGTTTCATCGCCCGGTTCGCTCGGCTCGACGACATCAACGCTAAGTCCTTTGTCTTCCATTGCATCGCCACCGCAGACGTTGACTCCACGGGCCACACCAGCATTGTTGCCAATCGGCAAGTCAGATGCGCCTGGTAAGGATAAAAATCGCAAAAAATCCAAATCGAAGCCAGTTTCCAAAACGCGCACCATCAAGTTTCACGAGTACAAGGGTCCGCCGAGTGCTGCAGGTCAGAAACAAGACAATACTGTGCCAGAGGAGACGTCTTACCAACTGATGTTGGAGCAGCAAAATTGTCTACTGAAATTCTTGGAGACACTCAACAAGAATCAATCAATTATACCGGCGTCGACGGCAGCTAGCGGCAGCAGCAACAGCAGCGGTGCCACCAACGCCTTGACCACAGCTGTGGCGGGCAATACCAGTAGCAGTAACACAACAACGGTCACGAAAACTGTGCCCACGGTGGCTGCGCAAAACTCCACAAATATGCCAGGTGCTCCGAATGCGAATACCTTCACATTCTCGTGTAATGCCAGTAATGCTCTAACCGAGGGTAATCAACCGACCGCAATGACATCAACGAGCTCAGCTATGTGCAACATGTCTGCGCCTTCGCCCGCTGGCTCAACGCTTTCGATTATATCGACGCCTAGGCCGCCGCCTCTGCCGTCGCCGGCTATGTCTGTCTGCTCGTCGATACCGCCGAGTCCGGCCACAAGTTACGCCGAGTCGACAACTTCGTCGATAAACGATGTCACACGGTTGGAGAAGATGAAGGTATCCGATTTGAAACTGCAGCTCAAGAAGCGCAATTTACCAGTTTCCGGTCCCAAGCCGCAACTCATCGAACGTTTAAAGCCTTATCTGCCTCTCGACATGCTCGATTGCTCAACTGTGGTGAACACGCCCGCCTCGGCTGTGTCTGCCACCGAGGTGATAACCATTACCGATGCCATGGACACGAACACTTGCCCCATGCCCGACGCTGGCGTGCCATCCATGTCAATGCTTGTTGCCAACTCACCGGCCTTGTCACCTGAGCGTCTGGGCATGGAGCAAGAACAAATGGACGTCGTACAGCAAATTGAGTCTTCGCATCCGGTTGCCTTGCAGACCATTATGCAACCACAACCGCAGATTGCCACGATTATGTTGTCCAATGAGGAATTGTTACGTGAGCAGCAACGCAAGATTGATGAACTGCAACGTCAGTTGCAACGCTCACAGCTAGAATTGCAACAGATTAGAAAGAAGCAACAGCAACAACAACAACAACAACAGCAGCAGCAAAAGCACCAGCAAACAGTCAACTCGCAAATGGTTAACGCGCTGCCCACACAACAGATTACGCTCATAACGACAACAACAGCTGGAGGCGCAGCGCAGGCATTGACCATGTTGCCGACAATGAAGGAGTCACTGATACCGGCAAAGGTGACATTACAGACCAAGGCGCAGTCACAGTCGCAGAGTAAAATGAATGGCATCGTTACGCAAGCAACGTCAGCGTCGACAAAGAAAAATAATGCCAACAACAATAACAACAACAGCAACGGCAACAACGCTAATGCCATAACACCAAACAATAATATGTTGGGCACGGCAAACATGACGCCCGCTCTAAGCCAGAAAATGGTCGTGAAGCAACAACTCGAGGCGAAGATACAAAAACAAAAGCAAGCAGCAGCCGCAGCGGCAGCAGCAGCACAAGCGCAGGCACAAGCACAACAGCAGCAGCAACAACAACACCATCAGCAGCACCAGCAGCAGCAGCAGCAACAACAAGTGATGCTGCTCACACAAACGACACAAACTGTACTCATTCCAACGACATCAGCAACAGCGACACAAACAGCAGCTGCCACAGCAACGACATCGGCCAACAACATGGCATCCAACATGGCCAGCAACAACACAAAATCCAACACAAAACTTGGCGAGAAGTCAACAGCAGCAACAGGCGGTCGTCATGCAAAGAATTCCACAAATGCCAACAGCAAGGTGAACCACGGCCACACTACAAATACAATCATCGGCAACAACAAAACACAGAATCTAAATTCTGTAGCAGCAACAGCAACAACAACTGGTGCAACAACAACAGCCACAATACTCGCCAATCAACTGCCCATCAATGCGAAGCAGCACAATAACCTCGGCTTAGTCTGGAACGAGGGCAATCAGACCATCGTGTTGGTCGGCCTAAATGACCAGCACATGACAGCGCATACAATTGGCAATATTAGCATTGCTAATGCCTCGGCACCGGCAAAGAAGCTGCTCAATGGGCATCAGCGCACGAGTTCATTGCCGAGCATCGTATTTCCCATAACGACAGCGCAGGCACATGAGCAACAGCGTCAACATCATCAGCTAATCGAAGCTAAATCACTAATAACGGCTCAGCAATTGCAACAGTTGCAAATGCAGCAGCAACACCATCATCAACAACAACAACAACATCAACAATTCCAACCCACGCTTATACAGGCAGGTCAGCAAATCATTCAACTCGACATCAAACCAACCAATCTGCCGCAGTTGCAGCCACCGCCGCCACAATATGAAGAGGCTACCAAACAATTGGCAGCCACGAAGGCCGCGGGTGCGCTTAACATTGTGCCGCTAGTGAAGATTAAGGAGGAGGCGGGTGTGCAGCCATCTGCAACGGGCAACACAAGCAACGCGACAACGGCAGCAGCCGCCTCAACGCAAACGCAAAGCAAGCGCAGGGCACGCGTGAAGTGTGAAAAGCTAACCGACGTGCTGGACATGCTCACAAATCAGGCTGACTTGCCAAAGAGTACACTGGAGCCACTGACGCCGCTGACCCCCCTCACACCCGGCGGCAGCAATACGCTGATGACCGACATGAGCGGTAATCTAATCTTTACTTCGACGTCTGGCGCCGGCGCTACGACAATAACACCCATCGTGTCTAAAATGGAACCGTTGACGCCACTCGCCGCGAATGCCGCGCACGACATGGCCATGGACACGACGCCACACAGCAGTGAGTGCAGTTATGCGCCAGCACAGCAACAGGCACAGACAACGCCAGCGACTGCGTCCGCACATGGCTTTATCGAGAATATCGACATGTCGTCTCCTATGCAGCCTGCCACGCATATCGTCGATGCTGAGAGTGTTGCCAAGACATTGGATATCTTTTTGGAGCAGCAGCATCACAGTCAGCAGCCAGCGGCATTAACAGCGGCACGGATGAACCCACAGTCGCAGCAGCAGCAATCGCCCACACATCATGACATGCTGAGCAAAACGACACACGACAATGAGGTCGAGAAGTCCCTGCAGCATGCCACGTCGCACAGTCCCGACGACGCGAAATTGAATCACTTCGATGAGTTTGAGCTGCTCGAGCTAATGTCGCAGCAACTGGAAATGGACATCGGCGACGACTCAAATAACTATTGCAACGCGAATAGTCGTGAGCTGAAAAGTGGCGGCGGCACTGGCAGCATGCTTCGCGACATGAATCCCAGTCTGCAGCCGTCGATAAATGATCTGCTCGATGGCAGCACGGATGCGGCGCATGTCATGGGCGGTCTGCTCAATAGCAATAATAACGGCAGCCAACATGCTGGGTCCGATGTCGACTTCGATGCGGAAAGCTTTGTGGCACAACTAAGCCAGCACAGCTTGGGCAGCAGCAGCAACAACAGCAGCATCGCCGGCGTCGGCATGGGCAATGTCAGTGGCGGCTTAGGCAGCGGCAATGGGACTGGCAACGGCAATGGCAGTTGCACCGGCAACAATAATCAGGTCCTGCTGTGCGCTTCAGGCAATGCGAGCAGTCACAGCGCCAACGGAAACGACTATGGCAGCGGCGACAGCAGCCAGAACGCCAGCAGCCAACATAATCACTATGGCAGCACGCCCATGGATGTTTGCGATGACTTCGAGCACACGCTCAACTCGTTTAACTTTCCGACTCTGTCGCCAGATGCGAACATTAACACGCCGCCACATCCATTTGGGAGCGGCGGCGGTGGCATTGTTGGCAACGGTTTGGGCATTGCCACGACCACGACCAGCTGCGGCATGCAGGCCGTCTCGCAGCCGCAAACGCTGGCCGCGGAACAGATGTCAATTTGCGGTGGCGGTCCGATGTCCACAACGGCGGCTGCTGCTGCTGCGTGCGCAAATGCCAATGGCGTGGACACAAACGCAGCCGTGGATGCGTTCAATAGCAGCGGCGATATTTTCGATCTGTTTAACATGGACGATTACAAGATGTCATGGGCGGGCGGTGATTTTGCGGTCTAGTGACGCGCTTAACACACACACGAGACAACAGACAAAGGGATTTTTAAAATTAAGTGAAACATGCACATGTTGACAACTAACTAAGCAAGCCAGCACCGAGAGTAAGTGTTTTCGAAGAAAGAATAAAAACAGCAAAGAAAATATCAAAATATATTCCTAAATTCGCGAAAAATCCTATTTTTCTAAATGCATTTAAATCGAAATTGTTTTTAAATTATTTTCTTAAACTCAAAACTATTTCCAAACAAACAAAGAATAAGCAAAAAAACAAGCCAACAATCAAGAAATACTCGTAAGACAATATTTGCCGAAAGATAACTTGCGCCTTCTTTTCATTTCCCCCCAAGTAAGCAGCAAGCCAATAAGCAAGCAAGTGAGAAGCGTTTGAACAACAATTAAGCGCTACAAAAACGAAAAAAAAAAAAAATAAATACAGAAGAATAAGAAAGGAAAAGCATAAAAGAGATGAAATAACGAATAAAAAGTACATGTTTCTAATTAAGGTCATTCCAATTTGAAAAAGAGAGCAAAAACAAGTAAAAGCAGAAGCAGAAGCAGGAGCAAAAGCAAGTAGAGCATGTGTAGAAAAGCAGCAAAGGAAAAAGCAGTTGATGCAGTATAAGGGACACTTCGCCATGTTGTAGGCGTCGCGCAGGCGCAAGTGTGTTGTGGAACCTAAGCCTATGCGGCGTGTATGTGTGTGTGAGCGTGCATGGAACTTGTGTATTGTGTTTCTCTACTCAAGCGAAGACGAAGACGTTTAAAACTTAACAGAAAACCCCAACAAACATATAAAAAACAGCGTAAAACATTCAGTTCTTTTTTTAAGTTTGACTTAAAGCAAAATAAATAAATTAATTTTAAATGTATCTATTACATAAAGAGTAGCTAATACAAGATGCAGCAATTATGTATGCGCAATTATTTATGAGCAAGTTTTATAATAACAACAAAGCAAAACAAAAGTTAAAATATAAAATAAAGTATTTCCTGCAAGGAAAGAAAAAGCCTTTAAAGCATGAACTAATTAAAATTAAATAAATGTATAAGCTAAAAACATTTTTTGTCTAAAGCAAATCTTTAAATGTAATTTTATACAAAATTAGGCACACAATTTTTCGAGAAAAAAATATAGGCGACTTTTTGCGCATAAATAAATAATAATAATAAAAAAAAAAAAACAAACAAAAACACAAAAATAAAATAACAAGCTAAACATGAAATTAAGGAAATTCCGTAAAAAATATTTGCGCTGTTCTTAAATAAATAAAAGTTTAGTTTATTGTTTAATTCAAGTTGTACTTAATTAGTTTTATATAAACTGTTTATGTATTTTTAATTGTTTTAAAAAATCACTTAATTATTTTAAGCTTAATGTCAACAACATTAATAAATAAATATTTAAAAAAGAGTCGACAAGTTGCAAAATGAAATGCTTAGCATGCCAACACATACTTATGTTATATTACAATATTAGCAAAAAAGAAAAAGTAAATTGAAATTTGAAAACAAAAAATCAATTAAAAATTGCAAAATAAAAATAAAAAAAAAACGTATACAAAAAAATTGAAAATTTATATTTTTATATAAACAACTTATTATGTTTTAAATAATAAAGTAAACAAAAAAATAAAAAAAAAAACATTTATAATTACATAATAAGCAAATGAAGGAAGGAAAACGAAAAGGAAAAACAAACAACAAATTTTTACACTAGTTTAAATTTGCATGGAAAAAAAAAAAAAAAGAATTCAACAAAAAAAATTAACTAAATAAATATATTTTTATTGAAACGCACTCGCGCTTTCGCTCTGTGCAAATGAACATACTAAACTCATAAAAAAACAACTCAAAAAAACAAAATGAAGAAAGAAAGAGACAAAAGAAAAACAAATATGTTTTCCATGCTATGTAATTAACAATTATTATCATTGTTCTTATGCATAAAATAATCGCTTTAAATTTATTTGCTAACAATTTCGAAAATAATCAACAGAAGCGAAAGCGGTTTTGACATTATTGTTCGGAATTTATTATACTTAATTAATTATTATGCAATAATTCTGCGCTTCAATTGCTTATGGCATTTAAATGTGCGCAAAAGGACAAAATCAAATTGAAATAAACTGAAGCAGAAATACCTACAGAAATACATACTTTTAAATATTTAAAAAATAAATATATATATATATATATATATGTAATTAATTATAAATAATTATAATTAAACATAACAAGTGATATACACAAAAATAAAAATCATTTTTTGCAATGAAAATAAATGAATTTCATTCTTTTCAACATAAATAAATTAAATGTTCATTGCTGTGATGGGGAGGATAGTAACCGCACTTTCAGTTCGCATCATTAAAATTTGTTGTTTAATCTTATTTCAATAAACCCGCTGTTTGTGTTCCACGTACGACAATAAAATTAACTTTCAACACGTGAGAACTTGCATTGTGTTAGGAAATCGTGATCCACTGACTCGAGCGGTTTGTTGCTTGCTGCCAACCCCGCACTTGTGCACGATGAAACGGTTGAATGTGCAACGCAATAGATTCGACATTATTCTTAAGTGTATTTTATATCCCCCAAATAGCCATAATTTTCTGTCCTTATGGTTGCCATATCGAGAGGGTTTTTTTATGATTTTTCCATGTTTAAGTCATGATTCGCTTGAATTTCTAAAAACAGTCGATAATTTTACTTCGAATTTAATAAAAAACTCAGAAAACGATGCGCAAATGTGATTTATTGACAAAAAACTTGATGTTTTCACTGCTCATAAATCCAGTTGTGGGCACACTTAAATTTAAAAGTAAAACTTATGGCTTAGCACCTTTTTTTTGCAATACTCTGTGGAGATGGGCTGATTTCGCACTCACTTAAATTTGCCATATAATTAAATTGCATTTTGTTATAACAATAATGTGTGATTTGATTATTAATTATTTTTTAATCACTTACTCTACATTTTATGATGATTGCGAATCGTTAAAGAAGCGTCAGCATTTTGTTACCAAAACAAGGCACTTAAAGAGCACAGCTGACAGAGCTTAGAGCAAAATGAATGTGAGGACTACGCAAGTAAACCATTTATGCGCTACTTAAAAAAGACTAAATTGGAAGCCAATACAACAATTTTGCAATGTCATTACTTCGATATTGTTGCAATTAGCATACAATTATATAAAATGTACATAATATGCTTTAAGCGATTTAACAAGCAAACAGAAGCCAAGAGCGTGCAGGCGTATGCGTGTAATACTCGTAAAAGCAGGCAGTTCAGTTGAGCTCGGTTCGCTTACATACGATACGACAGCAACAGCAACAGTAACAGCCACAGCAGCAGCAACAATAACGACAATAACAAGTCAACAATGGCAATAACAATAATAATTTTACAACAAAATCGTAATGGTTATCATTAGCTTTTTGCCAACGTACGTTTGAAGGCGGTAGCAACGATGACATGCAAGGCAAGACGTTGTTGGCAACAGCAGCTGGAGCAGCAGAAACCGAGCAGTAACGGCGGGGGTGGCAGCAGCAACAATTGGTCAATAAGAATAGCAAAAACAAGAACAACAACAACAACAACAATAGTAGCAACAGCAGCAATTATTGTTATTTTTAGCAAATGCATGAATAAATGTTGCCATGACAGAATAAGCAAATAATATAAAGCAAAATTACAATAACAACAACAACAATACAGTCCTACGCTTGCTTATGCTCTCGCTCATTTGCTGGCTACGAACGCACAGCAGCAGTGAAAGAACGAAACAGAACAGAGCAGAGTAGAGTAGAGCAGAGCAAAAACAAAGTCACAGTACCAATCAAAATTGGACAGCTGCCAACTGTGCCGCAAGGACTTGGACTATGTCAGATTTCGTCTACGAAACGTGCGCACGACAGGGCAGGCTGCGAAGTAGGACAACGATGCGGCTATGACTGTGCGTGTGTCCTGTTGCGCACAGACCGACAAAAACGATGACAGAAAATAACCGAATATAAAGCAATAACAGTAAGGATAACACAAGCAACATAAGTTTGGCATATCATTAGCAGACCATTTGGCTGATTTCCTAATTCATCAGCATATTCTTGTTTTTTTTATTTCCTTTCTTTTTTTTTCGTTCTTGTTTATCTTATGATTTATATTTTTTATTGCTTCTGTTACTTAGCAATAGATAAAAAATTTTGCATGAATTTTTTATCTCTTTCGAGCTGCTGATATTGTTTGGTTTGTTTTTGCTTTGCTTTCATATAGCAATAACAAGCCGCAGCAATAATAATAATAACACAGCAGCAAGTAGATAAACAGCTTAAACAACAACAAAATCAGCGAGTGACAGCAACAGCAACAGTTTCTGCAACAACAACAACAGCAAGAGGAAAAGCAACAACGCTGAAGAAAAAACCATGCCAACCGCAAATGTATTCAGCACGAAGGACATCGAATATATGAGTGTGGAGTGAGCGCCACATCGTGGCAAAGAGCAGAGAGAGGGGGGCACTGGGACAATGGGGCAGTGGCTGTGGGGTGTTGTTGGCGTGACGCTAAATTTATACACAGTTGACTGTCATTTGCGTTATTAAAATGGCGTCAGTTGCTTACCAATGCGTTACGCGCATACCACACACACACACACACACACACACACTCTCATACAAACCCATACCTACTTAGGTTATTGTTTTCCTCCCTTTCTCTTCTCCTTCTCTGCATCGCATTCTTGTTATGTGGGTGGCAGCGAGTTGTCTTCGTCTAATTGTGTTTAAGTTGTTGGGTGGCAACGCTTTGCCTGCTCTCCGCACCTCATCAGTTGTTGTTTTTATCGTTGTTAACGTTGTCTTTGTTGTTTTTGTTGTTCTTGTTGCTATCGTGGCTGTCGATGTCTTGTGCAACAAGTTGGCCAAGGATACGCTGTGTCTATCAAGTAGCGCACGCTTGGCTCAATGCTAACAGTTCTGGTTTGTGTCACTCTGCCGTTGTGTAGGTTTGGTTTTTACTGTGGTACTGTATTGTGTGAACCGCCGTCGCCGCCATCGCCACCAGCACCCGCTATAAGTGGCACCTTTTAAGTGTGTGACAGCCAGGCCAAAGGTACTTTGCTTGAGCAAAGCATGCCTGTATTCAAACTGTTGCTTCGTCTGTTCAAGTGTTGCTGTTGTGGTTGATATTGTTGTTGTTGTTTTTTATTGTTTTTGCAACGATTTGTGCACCACACAATGCCAAATCGCTGACTGAGCTGATTCATGTTTGCTGGGTGTGGTTACTTAAGCTAGTTGCGGTCTCATATTTACCTGTGCTCGACCCACCCTTTTGTTTTTGTCTTTTGCTTTCAATCAATTAAATGCATTGGAAAGCTCGTGCTGCCTACTTTCGGGCGCAGCAATCAAAGTGCCCTTTGCCATTTGATTTTTATAAATCGATAAGTGTTTTGATTGCCGCACACTTGCGTCTTTACCTTGTTTTTACAGCTCGAATGATCCTGAGAACGAAGTCCACAGTTGCAGTGGGAGGCAAAGCTGCTTAAAGACATAACACTATTGATAATCATCGAATTGCCTACATAGAATGCCTACGTGTTTTGATTGCTTATTCTGTTTATTTCTACAAAAAAATCAGGTATAAATACAAGTAAAAAATAAACGGTTTTCGTCAAAGTCTTAAATGAACAATGATACAGAGTTGCTTTGTGTGTATGTGGAATTTCAATGGCTGGACTGATCTGTGTGTGTTCCGATTAAGATAACTTCTGTTCGCTCAACCAACTACTCGAAAACTTCAACTGAAGTATGCTAGCTAAAAGTATCTAAGTACTGTCATCAGGTACACTATGTTACACAAGTGTTGACACTTGAAAGATTACTTCAATGTGATTAATTTTTAAATTGTGTTTTAGCCAGTTGAAGAGACATAATAATCAGAGAAACAATAATAATTAGTGTAGAATCAGTGAAGAGCTGTTCAGCGAAGGGTTGTCTACATAAATCAAAGTTGTAAAAACTCATGCACAATTGTGAGTCTTACGCGGCTATGCCCACTTGGAAACTGGTTAGTTAAATAACAAGCGCAAACAAATGCTCTTGCCTTGCGGATGCCGCAACTGGCGGCAGGGGGCTGGCGACTGGCCTGCTGTCGCTTGTTCGCAGTGTGGCTACAATTGGCACTTCACAAAGGCTTTAGCGACGAGTGCAAAAGCAATTGTGCAAATCGTTCGAATTATGAACCACTTGACAACGGCGAATGTTCAAAGGCAGTTTTTGAACTTAATTATTTTGTCAAATAAAACATGCAGATGTTTAAGTGCGCACGACCAGGCCAGCCAACGGATGCGAGTCCTTTAGGATAGGGCGCGGCAATTGTGTTGGCCGTGGTCTTGGCTTCAGAGTCGGTGCCGGTGTCGGTTTCGGTGTCGACGACGGTGTTGGGAAAATCGCTATCGGCATCGCGCAACGCGAAAATTCAATTAACTCTGCGCATAGGCAAATAAGTACGCGTACGCACATACCTAAGGATTTCAAGGACATTTAAATAAGGACGCGCCTTGCGTTGAATTCGCTTTGTGTGCGTGGCTGTGGCTGTGGCTATGTGTGTGTGTGAGTGTTTGTGTGCTGGCCAAGGCGTTTCGCTTGTTGTTGTTGTTTCGTTTAAAAACTATTTAGGCACAAAGTGAATAAATTCGATGGCCCAGAGCTGCATGGCATGCGTCGCCATTTTGTTTGCCTAAGCGGCTTTGCCGTTATCAGTTACGCCTTTGTTTTGTGCTGGCGTCCATAAATTGTCATAATTAGGCTAATAATTGCCAAAAACAAGCTGCAGGTTAACTCAGTCACTTATCGCACAGACACTCGAAACGCAGTCACGCAGCGTGTCACACAGGCGCCTCGGGAGGACATGGCTGGGTGGGCACTTGCGTATGCTCGGTACACGAACTAAGGATTGTTGCTTGGAGCCTAATGGAAATATACGTAACGCAGTGCTGTGCTGGACTAGCAGCTAGCAGCAAGTAGAGCTGGACGAGGCAAAGGAGATTACGTATTGTAAGGACATTGCTAAGGCTGAGCGATAATGCAAAATCTGCTTAGTTACTGCAACTGAGTTAATTAAAAATCATAATGCGCTTGCTTTGCTTCATCTTCTTTTTTTTCTCTTTCTCTTTCTCTGCCTCTATCTCTCTCTCTCAGTCACTCTCACACTGTCGAGCTGTGGCCTATATTCTCGTGCGGCGTATTTATTACTTCGTAACTGTTGCGCTGATAATTATGCAATGGAAAATTAACTACACTAATGCAGAAGCCATGCCACGGTGCCGAAGAGTGCTGCGGCGCATAGCAGGGGTGCGAGAGGAAATGATTTTAGCTCTAATCCGTTTTGAAATCCGAAACTATTTTGTAAATCCACTTCGCACTTATTTTCTAGTAATTAATGCAGCAGTCAGCACCGTTTCTAATTACGCCACTCATTAGAGCTGATTTTAATCAACAAGGACACCGCCCGACCGGCCGAAGCCGAGGTAAGGATGCATGCAATGCCGTTAATGGCTTTCTGTTTGATTGCGATTTGCTACACGATAAGCACTGTCAATATGCAGTTCTAATTGCGAAAAGTGCAACCGAAGACGGCAACGTTCTCACAGCACACTCAGCACACACTGCACACACACACATACACAGCACACTCAGCGCCGGACAGCCACGGACCACCCAGTCACCCTGTCACCCTGCAACCCTCAACAATACACGGGCTCATGCAATCATTGATTTAAGTTTGCGCGATTGCTGCGCAACATTTCCTTTAGCAATTTCTATTTATTTGCTCAGTTCACTGCTGGCTGGCCTCGCTATCCCTTTGGCATCGATGACATGATTAGTCCATTACGAATTTCGTTACCTTCTGCTTATGGACAATTTTTGTTTTTTTTTTTTTTTTTCGCGTGTTGCCAATGTTAATTTGTTATTTTATTTCGTTTGATGTTATTCTACTTCAATGTCAAATATTGTTACACGTTCCGAGCTGTGCTTGGCCAGACCAATGGCAAATATTTGCGCTTAGTTGCGCTTGGTTTGATTTTGTTTTCGGTCAGAATAGTCAAAAAGTTTCGTGTTAGTTTTGTGTGTGCTTTGTGCCTTCAGACTATTTTTTGTGGTTAAATAAAACCATTTGCACGCACATGTTCCGCTTCTATGTGCATACTTTCAGTTTTATTTCATTTTATGTGATAAATTATTTTTCTTTTATATTTTTTTGCACACACGTGTGAGTGTCGGGGGGCATAGCTGACGTGGCTAATTGCGCTTAAGAGACTTCTTACCTGCCTATGGAAAAATAAGTTACGCATACGCAGTGTGTGTCATTAAAATGCCAAGAGCGTCGAGACGAGTAAAATCGTCTAAGCAAGTGCTGGCCTGCAAATAAACCTTGGAAATTACGAGGTTATTAAATGGACTTAAGCGAAAATCGGTTTATTTTTATGTGCAGTAGAAGAAGAAGACGTCTCGAAGCCGCAAAGCGTTGGCTTAAGGCATTAAGCGTCCCTGTGGCTGTTGAAGGGTTTTAAAAGAGTTTTGCCATAAAGCAGCCTGCATGTTTTAATGGTAGACACCGTCGATTATTTTATTGGCGCTGCATGACTTTCGCCGCTTATGGCATGTCATGCCATGCACATCCACACAAAAGCTGTGCAAAGGCAAAGGCAGCCAGGACTTGTTGCCACCTCAGACCTCATACATTGTTTGGCCTGCTGTACCGTCTTTACTTTGTAAAATGGCAAAACTCGAAGTTTGCCTTTGCCTGTGCCCCAGCCATCGTCGCTGTCGATGTCGTCGTCGGCATCGTCGTCGTTGTCACCGTTGTGTCATGTCACCACGAACGTTGCTAATATCCTTGCATACATTTTTGTTGCGTCGCCTCACCTGCTGCCGTGGCGTTTTTTGCCTACTACTAACACGCATTGCTTTTCTGTCTTCGGCGCCGTTTTTTACAACATTTTTTACTTTCCTTTTGTTTTTTCTTTGTTTTTCCTTTTTATACACAGCACATTCTTCACTCGGTTAGTGCTTTTGCTTCTTCCCTTGCGTTGCCTTTTATTTATTTTATTTTTTGATTTTCTTTTTTTTCCGTTTGCTTCTTCTTTTTTGTATAGGTTTTTATTGAATTTCATTGTGTGCTCAAATTGTTTTGGTATCCTTAAAGCATGCGGACAAACGCACGAGCGCAGGAACGAAGGAACGAAGGTAGGCCGCCGCTTACCAATTGCGTAGTTCGACATTGTTGTCGTTGTCGTTGCTTCCATTTCGTTTTCACTGGCAGTGCGCGATGTTTCTTCACTTGTTGGCCTTCTTTTTTTGTTTCGATGTTTTTCCAGCATATCCTGTTGCTTGTTGGCTTGCTGGCTACAACGCAACCAGTTGAATATTTCCAAAGCAGAGCAGTGTCTGAGTTCGGTGCCGCTCTCAGTTGCCGAGCGTGCGCTCTTCGTTGGCTTGGCGTGCACGCTCCTGTGCTCTTTGTTCGGCACATGTTGCAGGCGCAATTATTCGTGTCCTGTTGCGCTTTTCCAAATGTGTGTGTCTGTAGTGTTGTCTGTGCAGCAAGTGAAGTGCATACGAGTGTGGCAAGGTAAATGACGATTCTCAGATGCTGCTCGATGGGTATTGGTGGCAATGAAGTCCTTTTTACATTGGGTTGTTAATAATTGCTAAAATTGTTCAAAATGGCTTCGAGTAAAATAAGCATTTGATAATGTGAAATGATTAAAATTATGCTGATTATTTTTTTAAAGTTTGTATCAGATTAAAAACTTAATGTTTTAATAACGAAGCGTGTGCAGCATTTCAGTTTTTAATTTGTATGGTTTTAGCATAGATTCGCAGGCAGCATAAATATTATCTTAAAAACTCATATACATTTAGTTTTGATATAATTAGTATAAATTAAACTATTATAGAAATAGCAAACTTTTTGAATCTTGAATTGAATCCTGAAGGGCTGAAATGATAACAACAATAAAACTAATACCTATCCTGCGTTTTGTCTTGAAATAATAAGACTTAAAATTCTTTAAAAATTGTTCGAAACTATTCTATCGAATGTTTAAAACGATGACAGTAATTTAAAAAAATAATAAGCAATTAAAAGACAACTCAAATCAAACAACGTTGAAAGGTTCTTCTAATCAGATATCAAAAGGAAGTCAATCATTCATTAGATTCATTAAAAGTACATAAGGTACAAAGCAAAACGTATCTATAAAAAGGTAGCACTTACGCTTGAATACGTTGAATTGAATCTTTAGTCTCGTTAATGCATTTATAATGAAAATTACAGTTTAACCTTATGCTGTGCTTCTATAGACTAATGGCTTAGCAACGTTTTAGCATGTTGTATTTGCTTGGGCGATATGTACATACGTAAGTTCATGATTAAATGTATTTTTTCAGCAGCAAGTAAAAATTTAATTTAAAACTAATTCTATATAATTAATATATCAACTTTCGTAACCTTAGCGAGCAACATGTCGTATGCGTGACTTCGCTGACTGCATGCAACAATTATGGAACTCTACACAGAAGCATGTAGAAATAAAATAACCTCCCAAGTAAAAAGAAAAAGAGAAACCAAATACGCCAATAGACGCTCTTACAGAGGCACATTCACACACACACACACCCACACCGATACGAACATAAACAGCGGAGGAGGTTTAGGTGTTCGGCGTAGCGGTCGGCTGGCAGTTGTTGTTGGCTTTGTTGCTGCCGCTGCATCCAGGGAAATCGTTTAGCTGTTGCTTGTCTGCTCGCTTGCTGACTGCTGCTTCGTTCTTCGTGTGGCAGATTGTAGGTGGAAATTGATATTACTTTTTAATGCTGCGCCAGCTGTGCGTCTCTTGTTTTGTTGTGTTGCGTTGCGTTGCGTTCCGTTGCGTTGTGATGCGCTGCGTTGTGTTTTTGTTTTTGTTTGCCCACTACCTGCTGCCTTCTGCCTGCTGCGTGGATGAACGCTCAAGCACATACGACTACAACAACGAACTCTCATACACGAGAGCACGCTGAGCCGAAGAGCGCAACGCCAACGAAGGCGAAAGCGACGATGGCGACGATGGCGACGCCAACGACGACGACGACGACGACGACGATGGCAGCGATGACTTTGGCTTCTTTAACGGCAACAGCAGCTGAGCGCTTCACAGTTCGAGTTGAGCCGTTTCATGGTGAGGACACAGAACGCGGTGACTGCGCGCCAGGCGACAGCAACAGCAGAACGTTTTGCATACAATAAGCAAAGCGTACATACAAACATACACTAACGAGCAAAAACTTAAAACTAAAGAGCAACTGAAATTGTACAAAACCCTAGCGAACCGAGGCCAGTGTGTGTGTGTGTGTGTGTGTGAAAAAAAGAACAAACATAGTAAATCAAACAAAAACGTGAAAACGGACAACAGCTCAAACAACTTTTTTCTTTGGCAACGTTGTCGTGTTGTGTCAAACTCTTTGCTTGTTGCTGGTGTTATTGTTGGCTTTGTTGGTGTCTTCGCTTGTGCTGTTCTTGCTACTTGTTGTTGTTGTGCTTGCAGATTTCGTTATAAGCGCCTGTGTAGGCCTTAATTCAGTTGCTCACTCGTTTGGTGCGCGCCATGTTAGTGTTTAGTATGTAAATCTTAGTACGCGTATATATAAAAAAAAAAAAAAAAAACGAAAACAAATATTTTAAATGTGTACAGATTGGCCACGATACATGTGTTTAATTTAAATGCAAAATATTCTTCAAAAAACATAAACAAAAACAAAACAATAAAAAAACAAAAAACTCAAAGCAAAATAATTAAAACTTGAAAATGAAAATTTTAACATTTTACAAAAACCAAAAAGTTCAAAACAAATTTTAACGAAGCGAACCTTAAAACGTGTACCTTGAAATTTGCAAAAACTAATCTGTAGCGGCGTGGTACGACTCATAGCGATTTTTCACATTCACCTTGAAGCGAGACAGGTAAAAAAGCGAAAAAAATTCTATTTAACTAAACAATGTTTTCCTTTTTAGCAATTTTGTTGTTGTGGCAGTGTGTTTCATATGCTTTTTTTCGTAGAACACAAATTCATGTTCGAGCTTGTAACAAATAGTTTAATTTCCGGCACTTTTTGCCTTGCACATCCGGTTTCAGTTTTGATTTCCGTGACAAGCTGCGCTCGTCAATGCCCGTCTATAAAAATACGAAAACCATGAAAGTAATGAAAACACATAAAAACCATTGAAATGAACTCTAAATTTAATAAATATAAAATATCATTCAAGGTTTTTTTTCTTCAATTTTAATGAACGTACGTACGTACGTCCATGTATGGCTGGCCTTGCTGACCAGTTTTCGTATATTGTCGCTTAATATTTACTTAGTTATTTTTGTTTTTATTTTTATTTTTTTTTTTTTTTTGTTTTATTTCTTTTTTTGGTTTGTTTCTTTGAACCGCTGTCATAATTTATTTCAATTTAAGCTACACAATTTATTTATGTGCCATACGTATTCCCCACAGCTTGGGGTAGTTCCTTTCTGTGCTGTTTCGTTGCTCATCTATTTGGCACACAATTTAATGTCCTTCGCTCAAGTTCAATTCATGAACAGCATTCAATGAAGGCTACAGCTCGCTCAAGCGCTCCATGACTGCATGACTGCTGCTTGACTGGCTGTCTGGCGGACTGTCGGACTGTCGGTTGGCTGGCTGACTGGTTGGCTGACTGGCTGGCTGGATGCCTGCTGCCTGCTGCCTGACTCCTTCATTTGCGCTTTGCCGTTTATTATGCTTCTGGGTGTATTTGTGCGTAAATGCGCAACTGGTAGCGGGGTTAACGCTTGCAAAAGGCAAACGAATGCGCGCAGGCAAGCCAGCAAAAACCGAATGAACAAAACTTGAAGTAAGTGCGAGTTCACTCAGGATGCTCCCGCTTCTGCTTAAGCTTCAGTTACAGCTACAGCTACGGCTACGGCTACAGCTTCAGGCACAGGCACAGGCACAGACACAGCTTCAGCTGATTTTTTGATTGTTTGTGTTATTGATTTTCCTCTCAGTATTTTATGTGTTTTATGTGATATTTAAGCGCGCGTTTCTGCCTTAATGGCCACGCAGCTGCGTCTTTCTTTTATTTTTCGTCCTTTGCCAGTTTCTGATTTTTTAAAGTGTTTTGTAATGAAAACGGCAATCGTTTTTATTTAGATTGAAAAGCAACCCACACACACTCGAACTCAAAATGAAAACTTAGTTGATTTGGGATTAGAGAAAGAAAAAATAAAATAAAATCAGTAAACGATTTTAAGCTTTGAGGATTCCAAAGTTTTCTAAACTATAGGAATAGACATCAGCGCTGGTGTAAATTGTTTTTATATTTTGAGCTTAGATTATATCGAATTCATTAAATTTTACCAACTTGTAAAATAAAACACTTAAATAATAAAAAAAATATAAAGCAAAGTTAGCCACAGCGTTCATCAATTAGTAGAATGATTATGCATTATTTTGATTGGCTACTATGCTCCCTGCTTTCAAATATAAAGCAGCTTTGATTGGTTAAACATGCATTTATATTTTCATAGGATAGGATAGGATATACGTGTGTCAACTTGATTCGTTCGCAGTCGATTCTGATTTGTTCGCTTGTTAGCTGTGAAGTGCTCAGCATTGCGTGCTTTCGTTGCAGCTGCTTTTTCCAACTTAGTTTACCAGCAACAAAAAGCAAGGAACTGAGGTGGGAGCATATTGGTAGAAATAGAACAAGACTAATTAAATAGCAATTCAGCTCCATTACGGAACTGATTGATTTGAACGTCAACGGCACCATTTCGCCGTGTAATCCATCAGTCGCCCCGAAGCACTCACAGAAGGAGCGCGTCAAGCTGCTTTAATGAATAAAACTGTTGCTAAGCACATTAAATCCGGAAATACGTCAAATAATTTATCAGTTCGTGCCAACAGAAACGAAACGAAACAAAACAAAACGAAACGATATGAAACGAAACGGAAGGAAAGTTTATACAAAATGCATTAACTGAGCTTAAACGCAAAAACGCGCACTTCAAATCCCGCAATGGCATCGTTTCGGAAACAAAGCCAATGACTTACTCACATCCCAGCGTGGGTGGGCATGTGCCATTCAATTTTAGACGAGACTGTGATGTGTCCTTAGACTTTTCACTTGAGTTTAGGCATAACCATAACCATTGCCATTGCCATTTCTGTTGCCGTTGCTGTTGCCGTTGCCGTTGCTGTTGCTGTTGCCATTATTGTTGTATTGTTGTTGTTATTGTCGTTATTGTTGCCTGCTTAACTGTTATAAAAACAAACAAATCGACGCTAAGCGCCTGTCGCTTTTCGGCTGTTGGCTGTTGGCTGTCGCTTGCCGCTTGCCACAAACGTCGTTGAGCAAATAGCGCCACAAGGCGGGCGACGAGAAAATAACTTAATGAAGCAAAAAATTGAAAACATTATCGAAGCGATTAATTATTGATACTTTGATGTTGATTTGCCTTGGTTCGCTTGCTTCTCTGCGTGTGTACGTGTGTGCGTGTGTGTGGGTGTGAGTGTGTGTGCTGATTATGTCAGCAAAATATGCAAAAACCAAATGAGAAAAGTCAGCCATGGCCATATAACAGCTTTGCTAATTAATTTATAATTAAGTTAATTGTTTTCCAAAAATACAAACCACAAAAAGAAAGCAAAAACAAAACAATAATCGACACACAGCAGGCAGCGTGATGCAGCTGAATTTATTTTAAAATTTTATATATTTTATATATTTTTTTGCTCTTCGTCGGTCTGACTGTCTGCGTGTCAGCCTGTGCCTGTGTATGCGAGCGTGTGTCTCTTTGTTAAATTTAAAGCGTTTCGCGTATGCTGAGACATTTTAGCATTTTATATGTGGCCTTTAGTCGCCATTAAAATGTTGCCTGCACCTGGCCAATTAAGATCTTTGGTGCGCATTTAGCAACGTTTGCGCTCAACTCAACTCAACTTGAGTCTGAGTGTTGAATTTAGATTGCAATCGGGCAGCAAGCAAGCAAAGAAAGTTTATTGTATGGCTTTATTGGTGTGAGCCCAGCCACGGCAATTCCAACGCCATCGTCAACATCATCTTCAGCATCGTCATTATCAACGTTATCATCATCATCATCATCATCATCAACATCATCGTCGTCATCGTCTCCGTCTTCGTTACCGCTCTGAGCTTTATTTGCTCAGCATGGCCTGTCCCTGCTCCTGCTCTACGCGGCGCCAGGGCGCTTACGTGCTTAAGTTTCAGGCAACTTTTGTGAGAGTTTCCTTTTGCTGCTCCCTAATGCCCGTGCACTTATGTGTAAACCTATAGCTGTACGTGCGTACGGTTTAAGCTGCCTGCCTGCCAGCCTGCCTGCTTGGCTGTCATTTATTTGGGTTCACTACGTTTTGGTTCTTACGGTTTGCAATGCTCTGGTCTGTGCTGGGTTTGGATTGTTTGCAGTACCTGTGTTTTTTGTTCTTTTTTGGTTTTATTTTGTTTCGTTTTTGTGTGATTTTTTTAGCTGTTTATGCTGCAGGTGTGCTTCTGGACAGGTTGGCAGGCGCCATTAGTACACCCTGCAAGGCAATAAGACGCTGCTCCTTCGCTGTTCGCTTGCCTGCACACCTGTTTGCCTGGTCATTTGTCTGCGTCGCTGTCGCTGTCTCAGTCACTGTCAGTCTGTGGCTTGTGCTCGGTTTCGCATCGCATTGCCACTGAAATTTTTATTATGCCATTTTAATTTAGATGCTTATCAATCAGTAATAAGTTTCTTTCACTTTCGTGCGTTTGTCATACAGGCCTCCAGTCATCCTGCCAGTCAGCTAAAAAGCAAATCATCCAACTGTCCACCGTGCATTCCGACATTCTGGACACTCATTCATTCATGGGGTCGTTCGTTTATGCCTTCATTTGTTGGTTTGCTTGCCATTTTTATGACTCCACTCGCCTCCACTTGCCTGTGTCCCTGTGCTTGCACTTGTTGTGGTTTTGTACTCCGATTTAATTGCGTGTGCCTTTGCGCGACCAATGAAAGCATATTCTGCGTTTTTATTATCTCTTTGCTTATGCTGGCGTTTTATTGCGTGCTCAAATTAACATATTACAAATAACCATTTTTATCTTTTTCTTGTTGTTGTTTCTTTTATGCTGTTTATTGTTTTTTATTTTTTTGTTTCACAAAAATCGCTTCGTATAAATCTCAAAGTTTTTTTTTGTTGTTAATTGTGCACTAAACAGAAGAATCCGCAGCGACCATAAGGATTTAAAAGGACTTTTCAAATAAGCTTTATGTACGTGTGAAGGACTTTCTGAATTGTTCTAAATAAGTTGAAATAAAAATGTACAAGGAAGCCATAAGCTCATACCTTATCATATGGCACAATAATCATATCAACAATCGTTTCAAAAATGTTCATGGAAATTTTTAGTATGCATATTTAATTCTAAGCACCATCTCAGTGTGCATTATTGCCTTATTTTAAGTTTTATGAAGCTAATTCGTATGTGCAAAGCAACGCCAGTCAAAACTTGCTGGCACGCAAACTTTCTTGCGAACAAATAATTTCCGTACAAAAACTTTGATTTGAAAAGAAATCAAATAAGCGGCAGGTTATGCAGGAAGCAACTTTATAAGCAACTATTAAAACACATTGAATAGCCACTCAAAATAAATAAAATGAAACACAAACGCATGCAACAAATTTAAATAAAATGACAATCTGCACGCACGTACGTACTCTTGAACTAATTTAAAATGCATGGCACACACCGAACCATGATTGGAGGCAAACAAAATAATAATACCACAAATCATAATCCAGACAGAAGCGACACTTTGACAGTGACAGTTGTCTGCCAGCTTGATTCACTTCCGGCTGTCCCATCCGTTCTGTTCCGCCTGTCAGCCTGCCTGCCTGTCACCCTGCCTGCCCATTAGACATGCATGACTTTGTATTTAATGTTTTTTTAAACTACTGCCAGCAACCACACTCATGCACACACACTGCTGCCGCACCCACCGACAATCGGCAGGCGAGCTTAGCTTGCATGTCAAAATATATTCATTAATGTTGAAAGCCAGCCAAAGTGTTTTAAATGTTGAACATGAGTTTTGTGTGTGGCCTAACAGGATGCGGACCTAGTTACTCATAAGCGAGCCATGCTGCTTCACTCTGAGTTGTATTTATGCAAGTGTGTGCGTGTGTGTGTGTGTGTATGAGTCAAGTCCCTGTTGTCCTGTTGGCTGGGTTGGCCGTACTTATGCCAAAGCAATTCTTTGGGTCAATTTAATCAAAAAGTGAAATTAATTAATTCTCGCCGGAGTGTGTAAGCGAACACAAAGGAAATTCTTTGCATCTTTTATGTGAAATTCAATTTAAACTGTGTGCGCTGCGTTGCCTTCGTGAAAAGTCCGTTAAGTGATATTAGCGAAAAGTACTGCAAGCGAAAATATCAGAAAATAAGCCAAACAATGAAGCAAATTTCATGGCAAAAAGCTGCAAGAATTTAATCAACAACATGGAAAACTACATATAACGGTTAAAACCAAAACAACAGCAAAATGCAAGAATAGAAATTACAACAACAACAACAACAGCGACAACATCAGGTCCGACACAGCTACAACATGACACGAGAACAGCCGCCAGTGTTTAGCGCTTTGGCAAATTGCGCAATTTAGCTTCCGCTTTTGTACAGCGGCTTCCTCCGGCAATGAAGACTGAAGACCGTTCACAGTTATGCTTCAACACTTTTTTTTGTGTTCTTCTTCTTGTTGTTGGTTTCGCTTTTTTGCTATTGTTTTTGTTGTTGTTGCATTGTGCTCGTTTACGTTGTTGTACGCGTTGCTCCGGCTGTTGCTGCTCTTGCCATTGCCGCTGCTGTAGTCGTTGTTGCTGCGGCTGTCGCTAGGGCGAATATTATAAAAATTTATGGCATAAACGCACACACACCAGTTGCGTGCACACTCACACATACACACATACGCAGTCAAACATATTGTACACATATAAACACCAGCACTCATGGTCATCTTTTTTCTTCACAGTCTCTAAATAAAGCAGCATATTTTTCGTATTGCATACTTTTGTGCGCTGCTATGGGAAAACTTTTTAATCAATTCACTCAGCGAATTTTGTATAAATGCAGAATTAAAAACGAAACAAACAAAAACAAAAAAAAAAAAACAACAGAAACAAAACCGAAAAAGCATAAAAAAACGAATCAAAAAACAGAAAAAAAATGCAAATTAATAGTACATAAAAAAATCCTGCCTGACTTATTTGCCTTTGTGGCTGTGCAAAAGCAACGCTGGCGGCGCCCCCATTGTGCGTTAAAACGCTGTGAAAACAAAAAAGAAATATGCTTAAAAAAATATTGTGTATGGTACACTTGCGCTTTAATTAACTGCAAAATTGTTTATGCTTTAAACAGAAAATATTGGCAATATTTGCATATTTACATTGAAAATTTTATGCTTGAAAAAAGAAAAAATACAGAGGAAAAAAGATAAGCAATGACATGTAAATGTGTTACAAAAAGCGGAAATTGAGTTTTCATTTAAAATATCCGTCAAATGCACAAAGCGAATTTTAATTAAACTAATTTCAAACAAGTAAAATGCCAAAGTGTCTGAAAAACTTAAAATTAACGCATTCAAAGAAATTCCATTGCATCGTAAATATTTTCATACCGAGTGTATGTACAATAATATAAATACTAACAACACCAATAACAACAAGAACAGCAACAGCAGCAGCAGCAGCAGCAGCAATGTATTCTCTATTTTATTATTCATGCAAAACCAACTGCGTGTGTACGTTGTTAAGTTTGTAGTGTTGCACCGCGGTACAAATTAAACTTGTGCCAACTGCACTTGGCACGCCCACACGCCCATACGCCCATACGCCCCCAATGCCACACAGAACACAGAACAGGCAACAAGCCAAGTTGCAACAGCAACAGCAAAGGCAGCGGTATATTTGCTCTTACTGTGGTTGTGCAATTTTCAATTAAAATGTTTACACAGCCAGCGAACTTTGGCGTCGTTGGCAGAATCCTCGTCAGTTTGCTCGCAGCCCTATGACTGCACACGCATTTCAATATGAGTTTAGGCTTAGGCAAATAATTTATTAAGCGCATAATTTGGTTTAGTTTTATGCATTTGCCTTGGCGCTTTGTGATGCGCCCTTGATTAACTACATGCAGGCAAGCTGAGGCTGTGTTTTGCCTGATAACGTTGCGTATACGTAACGTCGGTGCGTTTGTGTGGCATATTTTTTATTGCTCCCGTTGATTGCGAATAAGGCAAGTTGCTGAATGGCCGACGCCTTTTGCTTGGTAGTGTGAATATAAGAAGTTAGGTTTGGCAATTTCTTTACTGTTGTGCATTAGCCGGCAAGACCATTAATAAATCAGCCCACTGTACCTGAATGTGTGTCTATATTTTTTTTCGTTGTTTTTGTTTTTTTTTTTTTTTCTTTCTGTATTTTATTGTGCCAGCACAAACATGATAAAGCCGGCATCGTTGGCAAGCCAACGTGCGCCGAACCACGTCACAAAGGTTAATATCTTTTATAGCCAATGCTATTAGAACTGATGATGAATATCAACGCACGCGGCAGCACGTGAGCGCACTCTCGCACACTCGCCGTGCATGGGCACACGATAAGGCAGTGACAGCGAGAGCGAACTTAATTTGCTCGACTACATGCGGATAACAAAGGTTTACGAGACCTCTGGCAGACCTATTTGGCGCAACACATTAAATTGATGTGCTGCTCTGCTGCTATGCTGTGACTATGCTGTGCTCTGCTGCGTTGCTTTGCGTTGCCTTGCCTTGAGTTGAGTTGGGTTGTCGTGTCTTGTCTTGTCTTGCGTCTTCTATTGTTGCTGTCTATGCTGTCTGCCTAAGCGTACACTGTTGATTTGTCATGGCGCACTGACGTTGCCAGCGATCGAGCGGGCAGCCGGAGAGCGCGCGCGCGCACGCATATGCATTGATTAATGAACACGATGCCAAGTTGCTGCAAAGAAGTAAACAAATGAACAAACGGAAAAAAAAGGGAAAATAACTAGCAGCGAGCCATGTCAACGCAGTCGGGTAGACAAACTGTAAACTTTTGTTGGGCAGCAGCTGATTAATGCGCCTCACTTGACAGCAGGCAAAAAGCGACAAGCAAAAGTTAAACACATATCAAAAAGCGCTCACAAGGCTTCCTTCCTATCTTGCAGCCATGAAGTAAGCAATCATGTTTTTGCTTCGTGTTTTGGTTTTGGTTTTGTTTTCCCTTTTTCGTTGCTTTGCTTTGCCTTGCCTGTCTAAATGCCTGTCCGTCTAGCTGTCTTTCTGTCTGTCCGTTGTGCGCGCAACAGTTAGTTTTTTGTTTGCTGGCTACTAGGCTAGCTTGCTTACTTGATTTTTCGGCACTACAAAACACGCAGCGTGTGGCTTATTTTATTTTCATTTTATTTTTAGTTTTTATGTTATTTATGTTTTTATATTTTACTTACTTTTCCGCATTTTTCATTCGCACGCTCGCCCCGCGCCGCACTGGTGTCAACGGCTATGACAAACATTTATCATAAAAACGCAGAGCAGAAATTGCGTAGCACACAAAGAGGGGGAAACGGGCAAAAGGCAGAGCAGGCAGGGAGAGGGAGACGGAAGAGCTGAAATGAAAGCATAAACTAAAATGTATGAAAAACAGTTGGCATGGCATGAATGTAAACTTGTCGCGAAGTTTGCACGCTTTGTCGCATAAGCGTTCATTGTGTCATTGTCACATTTGTTATTTAAGTTGTTGTTGTTGTTGTTGCTGCTGCTGCTGCTGCTACTGTCAGTTTTTATTGCTCTGCCTGCCTGCCTGCCTTTTCGAAAACGCCTACGCTTGCCACCTTTTGTTGTTGTTGTTGCCGTGCTGCGGCTGCTGCTGCTGCTGCTGCCAAATTGTGCTGTTAACAAACATTTTTCACGTGCAGTAAAAATTACGAGCGCTCAAGCAGTTGACGACTACAGACGCCTGGCGCAGTGCGTGCCTGCGTATGGCACGAAAACCAACTAAATAAGTTTGGCACCTCTGGTTGCCTTTTGTCTCGTCAGCGCTTGAAGCGATTTATCAGCCCGACTGCTTGACTGCCTTACTGCCTGCCACTGCCACTGCCAGTGTGCCTGCGTTGGTGTCTCATTAACGCAAAAGGATTGACAGATATTAAAAATGGAAACTAGGCAATTATGTTTTTGCTAGATACGTGGCGCAGCGGTTGAAAGGGGTGTCATTTGCTTATCGTCACGTCACGTTCTAAATTACTGCTAAGGTCTTTCTTTGTACTTGTGTTTGTGTATGTTCATTAGGCCGGTGTGAAATTTTACTCATATACTGTATGCGTTTAACGAAGGTTTGTGTCTTGTGTATTGTGTCTTGTGTAAAAATAAACCTAAGTGACTTCGTCTTTTGGCTGCAGCCGTTGTTGAAATTGTCTCGCGCGTTTTCGCATATATTATGCTAACTCTTTGGCACTTTTTAATACTTGTCTTTATGTTTTTCGTTTGTAATGTTTGCATTTTAATTTCCATATACTTAAGCAACTCTACATATGCTGATTGCAGCCGTCTGTGGCCATCCAACGTACACACGCCCGGGTGCGAGTACTTTATGTTTACCGTTACATGCTCCCACTTGTGTATGTGCTGCGACTGCCAACAGACATTTGCTGTTGTAATGAAAACAAAAATTAAAAATAAAAAAATGAACAAATGAAAAACAAAAAAATATATGCATGTTTATCTTTTGCTTAGCATACTTTTGAGCGCAGCCATTGTCGATTTTACCAGACATTGTTGTTGTCGCTGTTCTTTATTGTTATGTTTTGTGTATATGAATTGTGTTTTTGTTTTGTTTTGTTTTAAATCTTTTTTAATTAATTTTTATTTTTTTCCCTTTTTTTTCCTTCGCGTTTTATGCATTGAATTTGCGCTTTAATTTGGCGCTTTGCAGTCACTCAAGCGTCGGATGAAGTGTTTTACAGGCTCATATAAAATCCCGCGTGTGTGCCACTTACTCTTGCCTGAAATAAAATATTAAGCTGCAGCTAAGCATGTCGCAGTCGCTACACACGCGCTCGACTGTCGCTGCTGCGCTTCTGCTGGCGATAAACGCCGTCAGTGAAGTGTAACTGTATGCCAATTACAGCATACGAACGAGGCGCCAGTCAACGGTTCAGCATTTCAACAATTTAACATCAACAAAATCAACATCAAACGTCTTGAATGCCTTAAATGCCTTGAATTATGCTATTTTTCGTGCATTAAAGCGTATAAATTGCGTTAATGGGTCGCGAGTTGGTTTAAAGTCGTTTGCGCGCTCGCTCATTGCAAGTGTTTTTCCTGTGCTGTTCTTTTTCTTTTCATTTTTATTTTCAGTTTTTTTATTTTCCCAGTCTACTACTCGACTGCGTTTTGCTACTGCGACGCTTTGTGCTTCTTCTCTGTTTTGCTTTCCTTTCTCACACTTTTTTCTTCTCCTTTTTTTTCTACTTTATTTTTTCTTGCTCATGTTTTGCACTTCCTTTCAAGATAATAAATGAAAACTTTGCATAGTAATGAGTTGGCATCGTGTTTTTCTACATTTATTATGCTTTTTTATTTTTATTTCCTTTTATTCATGCCCTGTAATCATAAGAATAGATTAAAGGGTGTGTTCCGTTGTTGCATTTGTAGGCTACACAATCAGTGGCAGGTGCCTGAACGCCAACACGTCGACTTCGACTCAGTTGCCACGGCCCACACTGACGTGTGCAGCGCGGGCTTGTTGCTTCACATGTCTTCCAGAACTGAGTTTCGCCAACAGCGGATACAGTGCTATGCTGCTATTTTGGTATTTCAGCGTCGTTTTTCACTTGCAATTAACCTTCCGGGTGCAGGGCAACAAAAAGTCGTGTCTGCCGACTTGGGATGCTTTGTTATATTTGCTATTTTTGCATTGTGTGTGTCGCTCCTCGTCGTGCCTTGCCTTGGCATCGCTGCATGGGCATGCTCCGGCTGCCATGCTCTGTGGCGGCGCATATATATGCGACTTCCGTTTCCGCTTCGAGTGTTGTTTTGACGTTAATGCGCGCACACAACAAGCGACGCTTTGTTTTTGTTTCGTTTTTCTGTTCGCTTCAATGCCATTGGTTTGTTTTCCTTTAATTTCTTCTCGTTGTTTGTAGCCCTTTGCTGTGCTGCTCCATTCAATCGTTGGTTCATTCATTCATTCCTTGCGCTTCGATCAGCTTAGTGCCTTCTTGAAGCCGATGTACGCACCGTCTTTCACCATGCGCCATTCACGATTCGCTCGCATCTAGCCGTGCTTACTCGTACATTTAACGCAACGTCAAATTTAAGCAATTCCAGTTGGCACATGCTAACAACGCATTCTATTCCTATTTATTAAATATGCGCTTGTTTATTTTCGCTTTTATTCGTGCCCCTCCTCCGCTACACGCTGTGCACGGAATTTGCATAATTTGTGAGCATTTTACTCGTAGTTAGAACTGAGATTGGTTTGCCTGGTGCCGAGCAACAGGCAGCCGAGTCAGCCGAGTAAGCCAAGTCACTGATGCCAGCGAAGTCGTCAGCTAAGTTAGCGAATGCGAAGCAAACTCCAGCTAAGCAGCTGTTGGCTCACAGTAAGCTTTTTCGTTAGTTACAATTCTTTATGACGTGTTAAAAACAGCTGAACACAAGCTCAAAATTTGCAATTTAAAATAGCTTGAGTGCGGGTGAAGTATATGCGTTCGTGAGGGTCGCATAAATTGCGTGATTTTCCTTAATTTTATTTTTGTTTTGTTTTGGTTCGTTCTTGTCTTTTAAGTTTTTATGCAAAATATAAATATTTGCCCATTTGTTATAGGAGTGCACGCAATATTTACTTTTTATACACTGCGTATGCGTAATTTTAAAGATTTTCTAAATTGGCACGACTCACTGCGTAAGTAGTGGAAAGACAGCCAAAACGACCCATCAAATGATAACGCAATACGAACATACAAGACGCAAAAGCATATGGGCCATGCCAAGGTTGTTTTGTCTTTAATCAAGTAAGCAAAAAACGACAAACGCATTAAATCAATGCCAATTCATCCGCAGCCTGATTCGTTATGGCCACGTACACTCACGGACTTCTTTGTGAATTTGTAGTATTTCACAGTTTACAATTAATTTGACATGGCATGCGCCATGCGTGCCACACACAGCCTACTGCCAACTTATTAAGTCGAAAAGTGTATGTTGCCTTATTGATATACGTATAGTATATGCGCAGTGCTGCAGTGTCTTGTGATATATTAGCAACAGAAGCTTCGCCATACATGTTGCCAAATAAGGAAAAGGAAAAAGAAAAGCAGAAAAACAGAAAGAAAAACGGTAAGAAGGAAAACGTGCCGTATGTGGCAACATGCGCGTCTAAAGTAGGCGTTTAAAAATGGCGTCGTGTAAAATTTTTCACTTGTGTCAGCAAAAAAGTATTTCACCTCACTCTCGCCTGCACGTTCCGCTCTGCTACATAAGCGGACACACCTGCCTACCTGCCTAACTGCCTGTCAGCCTATCGGCTTGCCTGGCCGCCTGCCAGCTGGTCCGCTCGCCTAAGCTCGAGCATTCGCCCAAGGCGTCCCTAGCCGTGCACACGCGCGCCTTATGGTCGGGGAAAAGCGGCACAGCGCATGTAATAAAATATTTATTTATGCGCACATGTGCCAAAGCTGCTGCTTCGAGTCTTTTTCACTCAGCCACATGCCACACATGCTCAGCCGTCTCGGATATCATATACGCAGGCGACGGACCCAGCATGCAAGTGTCATTTGCGGCTGATTGTGGTCTTGGCTCCTGTTAAGTGTGCCTTAAATAGAAAATTTTAATCTTACAGGCACAAACATTTAATAAACTTCACACGCTTTCACGCTCTGCATGTCGGAAGCACTGATTTATGTGGAAATCCTTTGACAGCACAGTCAAAGCCATGTTGCCCTCGGTGTGTGCAGCAGCGGAACGACGCTTATGCCGCACACAATCAACAAAGCAGCAGCAGCAGCACAAAGCAGCAGCACAAAGCAAAGCATAAGCAAGGGCAATGCCATAAGCGCGGCAGCTGTATTTGATAGCAGGTAAATCAATATTTTCCAATATCAATGCAAAGGCAACACAATAAACGAAAACGGAGCATGAGCGCAAATACTGTATATTAAAGAAATGAGAATGGCAACAACACAAATGAGAATACAAAAAAAAAAAAAAACTGAAATGAAAATAGAAGGAACTGTTAGACAAATCCTTGGCGAAGACAAAAGGCACAATGCTTGGTAAATGGTAAAATGCTTTGTGCGCAACATTTTTATTATTTGCTAAACCGCATTTTATTTCGCTGATATGATCAATAAACACAGACACCCACCGCTCACGCACGTAAGCCACAGCACAGCACAGCACAGCACAGCAGAACACACACACACGCTGTGCCAAGTCTAAAATGGCTGAGTATATTTTTATTTCATTTCATTTGAGTTTATTTTATTTTATTGTGTTTCCGTTGTTGTAATTTTTATTCGTACCTCCGACTTTTTGCCATAACTTAGCCACGCGCAAAATAACATTTTCAGCTTGGTAATGTATTTTTAGCTTAATTTGCTCGCCCAGGCACAGTCTGCACAGTGGATTTGTATGTCTTTGGTTGCCTTTGCCTTTGCCATTGCCTTGACTGCATTTTGTTGCTTTATTGTCGACTTTTGTTTGCATACGCGCCAGCATTGGGACTTATATCAAAAGCTAAATCAAAGCATTTATTACTCACGCATAAAGTACGAAAAAGTAAAACACATAACGTAACGTAACGCAACGTAACGTTACGTAACTTAAAGAAATGTGTAACGTATTTTATTTGGATTTTTCATGCTGCTTTTACACGTTGCCTGCCCTGCTGCGCCTCCCCTACCGCCGCAGCATGTCCAAGGTAAGCCGAAAGTAAACCAAAATTAAGCCCAAGGGGCCGGAGTTTATTCGCCGTTAAACGGCATGTTTCGTCTTTTGTCACCGTTTTCCATATTTGCTTAAAATTGCCATTCAGCATTTGTCTGTCATGTCTCTGCTGCTGCTGCTGCTGTAGCCGCTGCTGTTGCTTAGCGTCTCTTTATCGCATTTAAAAGGCGGCATTTGTATGCGTGCTTCTTTTCTTCCCCTAGCTGCATTAACTTTTCTGCTTAGCTGGCTCGTTTTGCTGTGAATGCTAGAGCAAGGCGATTGTCCTCAGGCTGCCAAAGAGTTCGACAGCGTCAATTGAAATCTTGAAGTGAAGGCGCAGTAAAAAATGCCAAATGCCCTGCCCGTTCTAGTCACTCGCAGTGTGTCTGTCGTCTTGTACTGTACTTAGCTGCTCTTGTGACTTGGCTGCTTAATGAAGCTCACTTAAAGTCTTAAGCATTCTTTATTGCGTAGCAGCCAACGCAACTGACGCACTGACGAACTGCTCAACTGCTCAACTGCTCAACTGCTGAAGGACACTGCCACATTCTCGAGATTTGCTTTTCATTTTGAATCTTGCGTCTGTTTTTTTGGTTTTTGTTTTTGGCTTTGTTTTGTTTGGCTTTTTTTCGACTGTCGACTGTCTTTTGCCCTGCATATGCCTCAACAATACTCGTAAATACCTTAGCGTGGGCGTTGGCTTATTAAATTCTTGGCATTGTATAGCGGCGCGCGTTTTTCTTCTTTACTTGTTTTTCTCTTTTTTTTCTTGTTTTTTTTTTTTGTTTTGTTTGTCGTGTATTTGTTGTTGTTGTTGTTGTTACTGTCTTTTTTGGCAATTGGCTTTCCTCTTACATTTAACAGCAATTTTAAGCTGTCAATGCCAGCGGCAGTTTTTTTTTTTTCGTTGTATTTTTTTTTTTTTTTTGGTTTTTTGTGGTTTTTCTTTTTTTTTTTCTTCCTGGTTTTTGTGTTTTGTGCGCTACCTGCTTACGTTGAACATTGTTAAGCTTATTTTAGCGTGCCTGCATGGGCATTGATCTTTGTCCTCATGCCATTCGGTGCTTATTGAAACTGAAAGAGCGTAGCCAAGTGCGACAGCGGCAGCAACGCATCGTGGGATAGACGAGAACGACGCAGTTGTAACGATATTTATTTATTCGTATTTTCCCGCTGACAAAAGACGTCTTAAGTAAACATTATTAAAATTGCTTAGGCGCACGCACAGACACACACGACGCCCACCCACACGCCCACACATGAGTGCATAAAAGTCGACCTCTGTATAAAAGAGAAAACCAAGATGAAGCCAAATGTCAGCAATTTACAGGCACAAAGTCATCGGTCGAATACGCTCACACTAAGCAGATATAATACAGAAAAGTGAAAAAAAAACCGAAGCAAACAAGAATATAAAGGAAAGCTCGTTTATTTCAATGCACAATGCGAGCAAGAGATCCCACAAGACGGTCAGCCCGCCAGTCAGACAGTTCTCAGTTCTGCCTGTCAGTCGGCATGCAGCATGGGGCATGCCCCAAGGCAAAGCCAAGGTTAATTTTGTATTAAAGCGAACGCAAAGCAGCTCAGCTCCATGCCGAACCCTTTCACCGCTCCACGCTCAGCTGTGTACATGCCCACATGCATGACTGGACAGCATTTGCCAAAAGGACACACACAGCCATTACTTGTTGCATATGTGCGTCCTTGTTGTGTTGATTATCCTCCGCTTTGGCCTGTTTTATTAGAAAATCTCGCATGCCAGCCTGACATTTATTTATGCAAAAATGTGAAATCACTTGTGAAATTTAATATGCGCTGCGAGGAAAAAACTGTCTAACACTGAGTCTAGGCTGGCATAGGCTGCTCCGCATAAAAGCTGCGCCGTATAATGTATCGCAGCGAGACGTGGGCATGCTGGGCAACATGGTTAAGCATCACATACTCACATTTACGCTAAACGCTTTTAAACTATTGAATTTCGATTTTTTGTTCTTGTTTTTTTTTTTTCTTCTCTGTTTTGCTATTGAGTTTTTGAAAATTTCTCGAGCAGCTAAGGAAAAGCCATTCAACGCATGTCACACTTGTGTCAAGCTCGTACCCAGGTTAGTTATACAGCCCAGCAACGGCATCAGCCTCAACAACAACAACAACAACAACAGTGACAACAAGAAGTGTGAACTGGTACAGCATTATCATTAGATGCAGACACCTATAATGAGCGTTGAGTTGAGTTGAGTTTAGCAGCTGCCTGCGTTGCACGTCGCTGGCGAGCATTTTCAACGTCAACGCGCGTTGCAGGCAAGCGCATGTGTAGCCTCGTAAGTGTCCTTGCACGGCGGCTGGTACAAGTGACTGGCTGCGTGTTAATAACTTATGATTAGATTAAAACTTTGTCCTGCGCACACACGAAGACACAGACACACAGGATACTGTGTGCAGAGCATACATCACGCAGCCCTTGGCCCCTTGCCTGGCGCTGTCTGGCACTGCCTGGCTGTCGATTATTTTGTTTACGCTTTTCAACGCTTATACAGCGCAATTAATTATTATTTCTTAATAACTTTTTGCATGAACGTGCTAAACTCGTCACTTTATATGCTTAACAACGCACAGCACCGTGGCGAGTCTGATTTCTGCGCGAGATGCCTACTCATGGCTTTTGTTGATTTGCCAGCGATGGCACACGCACTTGAACATAAGCCGAGATCCACTTGGCCGAAGTACTTGATTAGATTAATATTGGATAAACCGAAAATAGTTTGGCAAAAGTTCAAAACAAGTCTTCTTCTGTTTGCTTCCTATTTTTTTTTCCTTTTGGCTTTGCCATATACGCACAGCAGCGTTTCACCGCTGGCAGTTGACGACGCCATGTGCCATGTGGCATGTGCCATGTGATCTCACTCACGGAGCTAGGACTCAGTGCGAGTGCTTGGCCTTATTGCTCTATCAAGCGCAAACTAGAGCCACAGATTTAGTCATAGTTGCTGCTAGCACAACAAAAGCAGGCAAAAAACAGACAAGAACAACGCAGAAAGACAATAACTATTAGAAATGACGACGTCGACATCGACAACGACGACAACAGCGCACGTAGAGCAGGCAGCGGCAAGTGTGGGACACAGCAGCGCAGCAGGACTGAGGCGCAAGCAGAAATTTAAGCATATCGTGTATCTTCATAACGCTTGACTGACTTTAGACAAACAACGATTGAGCAACTCATTGAAGCTGCTGTATGCGCACATAATTTGTCCTTCTCGACTCAACAGCTCAAGTGCCTGACTGCTCCACTGCTTCACTGCCACACCGTCGCAACGTCACACTGCTCGAGTGTCACAATGCTCGCCGTCTTGACTTGAGCTGAGTTGCGTTGCGTTGCGTTGACTATGCGTCGATAGACGTTTCAACGCCGACTAAGCTGAGACATGAGCATGTAAAGTAAGTAGGGCAGGCGGCGTTCAGCATAAACAAGAAGTCAAGGCAACTGTAAAATCCGTAAGCGAAATCGAAGTAAATCCTGCGAAATTCTCTCACATTTGCCTTGCACAAAGTCAAGCCAAGCTAAGCCAAGCCAAGCCAAACCGAGTCAAAACGAGCCAAGTGAGGCCAAGGCAAGTAATGTGGCTACTGATGTGGCACGGTCCCGTTTCATTCGGCGTCGCCAACGCCGTCATCGCCAAGTTGCGCTGAAGTGCGCCGGTGGCGGGCAGGCGGCATGTGCCAGTTGAGTGCGAGCGCGTATGAAAATTTTAATAATTCCCAGATACTTTGCATACACTTAGGCATACGCAACAATAAAATATTTTGTTTTTTTTCTTTTTTTTCTTTCTGTTTTCGGATGTTTTTTCTTTTCTGTTTGTGTTTTTTGTTTTTATGGTTTTGCCTTATTTAGCGAGAAGGCATGGCATGGCTTGGCCGCAACCTTGAGTTTTAGCTGAAATTTGGTCTGCTTCAGTGAGTTTAAAGACGAAAACAAAAATTGACTTTGACTTTGACAAGACGATTATTTGTGTTGGCTTGGATTTGCTAGATTCGGTCTGCTGGGTTTCTAACGTGCGCTACATTTGATAACCTCTGTCAGCATTTTGTAAAAATTATTTATTTATTTTAATTATTCAGCGCATTTACGGATTATCCAATTTTGTGGCCTGTCAAGAGTAATGTGCGTCAACTTGTGCCATTCTGTATCGCAGCATTTTTTGCGCATACTCTGCAGTTTACCCTTGCTGTCAGTCTGTCATTTGTCAGCACGTATGCAGCAGCCAGCAACCAGCAGACTTAACAAAATACACTCACAGTGTTGTCTTACCCAAGTAGTTTGTGTCAAGTTTGCTTTTCTAATTTACAAATTTAAATAAACTTCTGCCACATGCAAGTTTGTGGCAAAAATATGCGTGGTTTGTTTTTTTTCTCCTTTTTTTTTTTTTTTTGTGAAGAGCAAAGTTTTTCCTTGCGGTTAGTGTTTATTTTTTGTTTTGTTTTTTATTTCTGTTTTCTTTACAGAGGATAATAAGCATGTCCTGCGTCGACACTATAAACATTTGTATTGCTTAAAGCTGTTTTCCTTGTAGCGGAATGTAATTGTGAGGCAAGTCAGGCAGTAATTGCGCATTAAGCGCCCGTTGCGGAAGGATTTTACAAGTAGTGTGCAGTGTGAGCGTGGGTGTGTGTGAATGTGTGGGCCGTGGCAGTGGCTGCGATGACTAAGCGCCAACCAACCCTTCCATGCCAACTTCAGCCACTTGTCAAACTTTAATAATTACTACGCACACAGAAACAGAAACAGCACAGCAGCGCCAGTGGCAACGGCAGCAGGAGCAGCTGGGGGCGGCAGGAGCAGGCACAACTGCCGAGCTGGCAGTAGGCAGCAGGCGGTTGCTTGGTGGTGGGTGCCTGGATGCGTGGGCTGGCGTCAACTTCTGCTGGCATAATATTTTGAGATATTTTAGCAAAACGATAATGATAATACTTTCGTAATTACGAGTTTGAACGGGTAACGATGCTGTTGAGGAATTAGTGTTTGCCTTTGTTGCTTATGCTGCTTTCAGCTGGCGAAAGCTGCTCATCGGCTCAGCTCGGCTCCACTCACAAATTAATTATAAATAGGCCTTTGTTGGCATTACACATTTTTGGCTTGGCTAACAAGCTCACAATTGTGTAATTCCTGCGAAAATCCAAATCGAAATTCTGCCAATATACATAGTACAGTGAAAGCCCATTTCTATTGCACTCGAATTACAATTATGTGTGCAATACTCATGCAATGCGAATTGTTGAAATATTTCGAATGCGCATTTAACAATTTAACAAGCCGCAAAAGCCATGCAATAAAATTTTCTACATAATTTTCAATGTGATACGAAAAAATGTTTTCAATAGAAAGCACTTAGCTGCCTATAATCAATATGGCTTACACAGCAGACTACATAGACTACAGTGAGTTCTCTTCTTTCCAATTGCAGGCAAAGCGTATCGCACTAATCCGAAGCCACGTAGTGCAACTCAGCCAAAAGCACGAAAATCGCATGCAATGCACAATGGAAACGGAGAATTGAAGTCAAAATAAACAAAGTAGGTAATTTGTTTAAGCCAAAATCAGACGTACGCTACTCTGTGTGCCAGTAACCGGCAGCCGATATTCTGTTGGAGGGTGAAGCTAAACTTCGATCATACACATATGCATGCATTATAAATGTAAGGATTATTGTGCGGATGATTAAGTTTGAGTTTCAAATTGATGCTGACGTTGGCAAGGGTATCGGCATCAGCTACGGCTTTGACAACGACAACGACAACGACACTGGCAATGGTATTGCTTTTTTTAATGGGATTGTTGTTCCTGTTGTGTGTTGTGTATGTTGCCGATGTTGCTGCTTTATCTGCTTGGGTACGCAAGACCAAAGCCACAGAACTATGCGCAGGCACAGACAAAAGCAAAGGCACACACATCACGCACTAATAGCAACAGCAATGGCAGCAGCAGCAGCAGCAGCAGCCGGAACCTCAGCCATAATGTACAATGGCAGCAGGCAAATGCGGTTAACATTCAATGTTGGTTATGAGCACGGCTCAAACGACGACGACGACGGCGACGGTGATGACAACATTGCCGATATTGTTATCGTCATCGTAGTTGTTGTTGTTGCTGTTACTGTTGTGATTGCTGGTTATTAGTCTCAGTTATGGCAGGGAACGATGCGGTGCGTTACGGTACGCTGCGTTGCGTTGCTTTGTGCGGCTGCCAGTGCTAAGAAGCAGCTAAGAAAACCGCAACAATTATTGCTTTGCCATTGTTATGCGTCAATTTAAATAGCCGAGGTTCAATTTCGGAATAGGTTTGACTTGTTTATCTTTGCGCGTGTGCAGACACACAAAGATACGCGCCAGTCATCATGTGTAACGTATACATACGTAGGCTAGATACAGAGAGATAGACAAACTCACATATTGATAGGCAGCTAGCTACCCACAAGTGCATACTCCACATGCGTAGTCGGTCATGATTAATATCATTGCCAAAGGCATTGTCATGAAAAATGATTTGGCTTATATGGCGTATACGCAACATGTTGCTTAGAGCGCGCACGTGCACACACACTGTCGCGCATTACACATACGCCATGTCGTAGTGATTGCCAATCGCTGTGACAGCAGCCAAGTAATGCGAAAATCTATACAAACAAATAAAAAAACAAAAATAAAATAAAGTAAAAGAAACGGAAAAACATACAAAATGAAGGAAAGAAAGCAAGAACTGACTGACATCAAAGTAAATCGTGGGTTTACATTTAATAACATCATAAATTATTTTGATTGATGTTGATTTTTATTGCGCAAATTTAATTCAATACATGATATTTACTTTTCAATTAGCGAAGCACAACACAGCGCCGCAGCAGCCAGTTTGATGCTTTTCATATGTCATTTCAATGTACTGATTTCTTTTTCCGCCACAGCATTTAATAATATTTGATTAACTTGTAAATTATTAAAAACATGCATACAGGGAAGAAGCATGGCACATTTTTTCGTTCGTACATTTAATTGAAATGCTGTTTACTTAGGCACACATCAGTTTTATCTGCCGCCATGTAAAATTATACATTACGCATTTGAATTATATGCTGAGCTGTCAGCATTTGCGCTTCACTTCAAGTGTAATTACAAGCGAAAAGTCGTAAACGGTTGGGCCAAAAAGGTTTTATTAATATTATTGATGATTTCCACACAGAATTTGTAAAGACAACAACACAAACAGCGAATACGGAACTTACTCGTGCGCATATTAAAGCAAAAGTAATGAAATGCGCGTCATTGATTATTTATTTATAATTCATTCAATGATGGAAACAAAATATAAATGAAAATAATAAACGGGGTCTGCTCATAAGCAGTTTGGAAGTAGAACAATTTCGATCAACTACGCCAGGGCTGAAATGAAGTGTGCTTGACACCTGCCGAACTGAAGAGTGCTGAGAGGTTAAGTGCAGCCAGTATGCAACTTGGCAGACTAACTAGCAAAAAGCTCACCTGAAAACTAAGCTAAAAATATAGAATACATACGAAAGCACTTAGAGAATCAACATTGCAAAACCTGCATAGAGGCCAGCATTAGCACACAGACCTTGCACTTGCAACGTACTTGGCATTTGACCTTAGACTGCGCGGCAGTGGGGCGCGGAGACGCAGAGTGCACAAAAGAAATAAGTAACACACGATACATCTGAATATTTACTGTGGCAGGCAGAACAAATAACAGCAGCTTCACATGCTGGCAAACACCCAGACAAAGGCCAAGTGCGCGACTGTAATGCATATGGCGTGATAATGATAACAAATGTGCGACTAGCAACAATCCAAGCCGAGTCAAAGTAAACCGCGTCAAGCCATGGTGAGGCGCAAGGTGAAACACAAATGAAATAAAAAAAATAAAGTAAAAGCAAATCTGCTCGCTAAGCTTATGCAAGGACCTTGGAAAGGCTTAAAAAAATATTTACGCTGGCAAAAACGTTAACGCTTGCATGCTTTCTAAAATGTGATCTTTTGTGAAATTACATTTTTAAAACGTTTTTAATTAACTACTGCAGAGCAGTAAAAAAAAAATAAAATAAAATCTAATAAAAAATATATCAAACGTCACACACTTAGATCTGCGAACTAAATGCTGCTGCCTTTTACATAGATTGGCACTAACCGACACAACTCGCACCGCCACCATCGCTACCGCCAGCACCATCCGGGCTACCTGACATTTGACAACGACATTAAATTCGCATTAAATGAAAGTTCATGTAACCGTGCGGCTCACCAGGTTTCCGCACAAGCTGCCTAATAAGCATGTGGATCTTTGAGCTAAGTCCTAAAGCGCCTGCAGCCACGTTCCTAGCCAGCACGACCCGACCCGACGCGGCCACATGCACGGCGGCTTATGTACCGCACGCAGGCACACTCACTCACACCTCAGCACGGCAAGTTGATAATTAAGAAAGACAAAGCACTGCGGCAATGGTGACGCGGCTCTAGCTGGCAGGCAGCAGCCAACCAACTGGCGGCTTGGCTTAGCGCTAACGCGAAAGCATCCCATAGATCTGCCGGCTCGCGCTGTTTGTGCGTTGGCCTGGCACTGACACTTTGACATTGATGCAGACATTGACATTGTTAATATTGAGCGACACGTTCGTCTCATTTCGGTTCAACTTCAATCTCGTCTTTTATTCATGGCAGTTGCCCACTGCCGGTTGCCTATTGCCGGTTGCCAGTTGCCAGTTGCCGATTGGAGCACGCTTCACAGTTAACGAGTATCCGCAATGCCGATGCCAATGCCAACTGTCTATAAGTTTATATATAGAGACAGAACTCACACTCCCGACATTATTGCTAATATTTTATTCATTGTGAAATTCCACAAATGTCAACTGTGCAAATATCGCCGCGGCACTTTAACCTTTAATGCTCTGCCTCACATTATGCGAGCCATATACCATATACCGTATACCATACTCCATATATATACTCGTATCGATCTTTGCTTTAAGCTTTAAATAATTTGGCAGCACGCTCAGCTGCGCACCATTTGATACGCTTACAGCTTTGACAGTTTCTATATTTTCTTTTTTGTTTTTTTTGTTGTTCGTTTCTTCTTCTGCATTTCATTTCTTCGAATCTGCCGAGATTTCATTTATTTGTTGCGTGCCTTTGAGTTCTTGACCACTTTTGGTTTTCGACTGCGGTTGCTGTACTGTGGTGCTGTGCGATGCCGCATGCCGATGCTGGTGCTCATGCCGGTGTCTCTAACTACGCTTGAGTGTCAGCATTGGCGCCCTTTGCCCTAAGCACTTTGCACTACGTTCTATTGTGCCCAAATCTCTTGTATTTCCATTATAACTTTAAGTTGGTTTCTTTTGTTATTGTTGTTGTTGTTGTCATTGTTGGTTGGTTGTCAGTGTCGTTGTTGTCATTGTGGGTGTTGTTGTTGCTGCTGTTGTAGCTATGTTGTTGGCATTTTGTTAATTAATTGCGGTCATTTTGGATGTCGGTAGACACAGCAGGCGTTCCCAGTATGCCATGCACACTTTCTCTTTGCTGGCATCGGTCTTCGCCTCGACTCTGTTTGGCCCCAGTCAACGCCTCGGGCATCAAATGTCAGCCTTTTGCTATCTTATTCGCCTATTCTCGGGCCGGGCGAAAGCGTGCGGAAAAGTACTGAAAAGCAAACAGCTACGCAGTTCATAGCATCAATTAGCTTGGATTTTCCTGCTCAGCGCTATAAAAAACCAAATGAAAATAAAATGTAAATAAAAGTGAAAAAAAAAAATAAACAAGCAACGGGGTAAAAAAGAAAAATTTGTGGCAGCCGCGTAAAAGGCGTATTTGCGTATTGTCCATTGCCCATTTCCCATTGCCCCTTCTGCAACATTTTGTGGTCATTATAAGTTTACGCAACCATGAAAATTTACTCCAACTTTTCAAATGGAATTCTTTAGCGCCCGTGGCTCATTTACTCGCTCTCTTGTGCTATCAGTCAAATGTCCCTTTGTGTAATTATTATAAATGAGCCTGGCTGACTTTGCGAAAGTGTTTTATATGCGTCTATTTGTCTGCATTTAAATCCATTTGGCAACATTTGCACCGAAGCTCCGAGCTACGCGAATCAATCGGGCTTATTAGTTCAATTTAATCAAATTTCCCTTTGCCAATTAAATCAAATAAATCAAATATCGTCGAAAGGGACGCGCTCACATGCGTCTGCTGCTGCTGTTGCTGTTGCTGCTGCTGCTTTGCAACATTAACAACATGCGAATGCTGTGCCGCGCGCCGACACCGACAAATTTTATTACAACATTAACAACGCGGGGTCGCACATTAGCGCAGCCTGTCTGTGCTTAGGTCCGTTCCTCGTTCCTTCCTTCCGACCGACTCTGCATGTCTGCCGGTCTGTCAGTCTGTCAGCGTGTTAGGCCGCCGGTCGATTGCATGTCGAACGTGGTAACAGAATTGCCACCAATTACGCTCCACACACACACACACACACACACATACACGGACGAAACTTGGTCGGCTTGCACGCATTTCAAATTTGTACACGATGCGTTGTCATAAATTTTTTATGTATGCTCATAGACGCCTGACGTGGGCGGCTGTGTGCTTACGTCGTCGACGAATGTGTCGTGTTACATTGCTTTGCGTTGAGTTGCTCTGCGTTGCGTGTAAATGTCATCACATGTGTCGCGTAACAGTAAAAATGGCCGCCACGGACTGCTTACAGCAGCGTTAACGACTTTCATAAATGAATTTTATGACCAGCTTGGAATAGTTTGCGCATAGTTGCTTACTTCTATATCCCTTACATGGGCTTGGACATGGGTTCGTTCTTGGATTTATGTCGCCCATGGCCCCACGACTGCTGCCATACGACAACGATACGAATAAAAAATGTGACGCGCAAACTTTTGCTGCTTGGTCACTTGTAGGTGTTGGCTTAAGTTCAGGCATAAACATTGTTCCTTTTCACATTATCTTTTGCCTCCTGATGGGTTGACTTCACAAAATCACAAACATGTCATCATGTCCTACAGAAGTTATTATAATTGTTACCGCCCGAGTGTAAGTGTTTGACAATAAGCCAGCCAAGCCTTGAAGGCATTTGTTTGCGTATTTCTTTATTTTAGCACAAGGCATGTAATTATCGATCTGCTTTGCCATTGGGGAAATAAAGTACACAGTATGAATTGAATGCAAATATTTTGTATAAAACCCAAAACAATAAAAAATTAAATACAAAAATAAATAAAGGAAAAGAGAAAGGAAATGGATAAATAAGTAAACACGTGCATTCAGGCACAGTCATAGCCACAACCATTGACCTGTGCTGCTCTCGTGTGCCAAGCGACAATAGAAAAATCAACAAAAGCCATGAAATAATGCAATAAAATATTTATGCCATTGCATAAGTCACAAATTGCCAGTAAAATTTTTGCCGAACAATGCCAAAGTCATTAGCACACGTACATGTGCGTATAAGCTTAGCAACAACATGTGAACGTATGCAGAAGAAGAAGAAGAAGCAGTATAAGAAAAAGCAGAAGCAGAAGTGTTTTGCACAAGCAACAGTTTGCAATTATTTAAAATTACGCATACGCACAGTTAGACAAGCATGAATTGCTGTGGCAAGCAACTGCCTCAGTGAGTACATACTCACGTGTATGTGAGTGTGTGTGCGTGTGTGTGTGTGTTTCAAGTGAAATACTTTGATTTGATTTCAATTAAGATGAAGGCATGTTGGCACATTGGCACATATGCACGTACATATGCACGCACATCACTACACACATTGGCACGCACGCATTGATACGATACGCACAGCCTATGGCTGCCTGCGAGAGACACGGCAGCCAGCCAGGCAGGCAGGCATGCGAAAATCCTAATGCCCGACAACCGAACAAGCCAAACGATACGCATTTGTTGCCAACTCAATGACTGCTTGATTTGATTGTATGTATTGTCTGCTCATCTGCACTCCCTGCACCGCTCTGCCTATGCCTGCCCTGCATGGGTACGTAGGCACGCGGCAAGGCAGCAGGCAAGCAAAGCGTCTTCATTTCTTTTGCACCAGCATGGCGCCCCCTGCCATGTTGTTGATTAAATGTCAGATTGCAAGTATCACTTGCACAGCACAGCACAGCACAACATAACCACAAAAGTGGCACCATTTCGAGTACAGCGACGCCTAAAGCTATTTCCATCAGCCAACACTCGCCTCAGCCTCTGCGCGTCTAGCTCTTGCCGCACACTTAGCTGAGCTTAGCTTAGTTCGGCTAGAACTATGTGCAATTGTGTGGCATTTGCTTAATAAACTCTCTTGAATATCGTACGAACATCAGCGTCGTGGCACTTTCATTCTTAAATACTGTTGCTTTAATTTTGTCGGCAGCAGCAATGCGTGGGTGTCTGTCAGTTCATTCGTCCGTCTGTCGGTCTGTCCGTCTGCGTACGTGTGTACAGATTTAGATACATTCTTTTTTTAGCAAAGCAGTTTTTAAACGACATTGCTTCGTTACTTGCCTGTTTACTTATTTGCTTTTGCCTTTGCCTTTGCGTTTGCCTTAGCCATTCCCTGCTGTTTGTTTCTTTTTTTTTTCCTGATCGCTGGCGCAGGCGTTTGAAACTTGTCAACGCCAAGCCGACTCGTGGGTGTTCGCTGTTGTCTTTGCCGGTTACAAAAATCTCTGCCTCATGCACGCACTCATGCTCCGTATCGTCGATGTCGACGTCGACGTCAACGTGTACGTGTCCTGCATGCTGGAGTTTTACTTAGTTGCCTGCCTATCTGCAACAATTCTGACAGTTCTTCGCCTGCGTGTGTGTCTGTGTGTTTTTAGGCCTAACAGTCAACAGAGTCGATGTTGACGTGGTAGCTGATATCGCTGCCAATGCTGATGGTGTGAGTTCGGAATGACTATTGCCGACTTCCGCCTTCAGTTTTAAGCTTTTGCTGTTATATTTTCATTACCATTTTCATTTTCATTGGCTACGCATGCAATACTGTTTAACTCTTGATTGCTATTTATGTTTGCTTCAAATTATTCATTAAATCTGAATTGTGTGTAATTTTGCCATTATTAGTTTTATGCGAGTACAGCCGGGAAATGGGAGCACATTTGTTGGTTTTGTGCCAAAGTCAACAGGCTGACAAATCAGCAGCGGTTTGATAAAGTCTGATTTTTATATTTACTCACAATTGCCCTTTTTCATTTTTTGTTTTTCTTTTTTTTTTTTTTCGTTTATTGTTATTTCATCATGAGTAAGGTTGCAAGTCTGATAAGCGCTGCCAGACTATCAAACTGTGCACAATGTTAAAGCCCACTTAAGACTGAATGGATTTGTCAATAAGCAGACTTATCGATTTTGTTGTGAGACTAATCCCCATTAGAGACGTTAGACGTTCGAGTTAATATGTCTGCATGTTATGTGTCTGTTTAAGTACACTGACTGCCATTGTTGCTCTTTCCGATAACTCTTCAAGTGAAATGCCACAGTATTTAGTTGCGAGCATGTTTTTAAATATTAAATTGAAAAAAAGGCCATTGTTTCTTTTCTCCTTTGTTATTGGTTGTTTCTTCAGCACGCTAACCGTGTACGCCCTTTTCATGTTGCATGCCCAGGCACGCACACATAAACTGAAACGTAACAAATCGATTTGAATACACAACCTAACTGTGTGCATCGACTTACACTCGGCTATAAGATCGAATTTCTTGGCTTAAAACTGTAGCAGTCTTTTATGTTATTATGCGCATACCTTCAAATTGCTGCAAACTTTTCCCATCAAAAGCGAAAAAAAAAAAAGAAACCGAGTTGCGCCAAGAACAAAGAAAACACGTTTGCACGCACGCCACAACAAAAGCCCAGCCACAAAAACCTGAGCTCTCAATTAAGCAGCTTCCCTGACAGGCAGCGCCGAGTGCCGTGGGGCAGCGCAACGCGGCGCATATTCATTAGAGAACTAGTGCAAGCCACGCAAACATGGGCACGGCATGGTTTAAAGTTTCGACAATCAACACGAAAAATAGCAACAAAAGCGAAGAGAACCACTGCACTAACAAGGGAATTGTTTCGTATATCCTGCCCTCACATTGTTGGCGCTGGAAATGCGAAAGTCTTCTCTTGTTATTGTTGACTTCTCCTCTTGTTTATTGTTTTTATGCCATCCACCACATCATCATCGTCAGCCTCAGCCTCAGCCTCAGCGTCGGCGTCGTTGCCATGTGCAACGTCAACAGGCATGCTAACAAACCATAAAACAGCAACAACAGCAACAACTACAACAACAACACAACACTCGTGCCACGCACACATTATCCATCCCGTGCGCGCACCAAACATTTTTGTGCTGCCTGGATTTGACTTCAATTCAATTCAGTGTCGTTCAGTTCAACGCAATTCAGTTCAGTACAGTTTTGTACTCTGTCCTTTAGCCGAATTCAGTGCCGCTGTTCATTTCTCGTCACATTTATTAACTGCACTGCAAATTGCTGTGCACACTCGCTACCTGTCTAACCTGTCTCGCATTTCGAGGGCACACTCGGCGCTGCTGCACTTGGCTGCCTTTGCTTAAGCCCAGAGCCGGATTATCCATATGGGCAATGCAGGCAACTGTCTATGGGCCGCACACCATGCTAAGCCGTGCAAATATGCGATGCTTACAAATGATACAATATTTTGAGATCTTAAATATTCAAAATGACGTATAAACATGTTAAACAGCGTATGAAAATTAAATATTGTTTCGCGATTTGGTGTAGTTTTAAAACTAAAAGACATTCAAGCCTAACCTTTCTAATGAGAGAAAGAGACGCTCAGACTTGCTTTGGCTAGGGGAGCCCCTACACGGTTTAGTCCGACTCTGCTTAAACCCTTTGGCTGCTTGATTTCGTTGCCGAGAGCGACAATGGCAATGGCGACAAGCGACAATTCTATTTGACACTTTATTGACATGTACAACAATAAAATACAACCATTTTTACATGCACATCACCGACAGCGCGGGCAGAGGGTCAAGCAGCGGCGCCGCACTCAGCGTGCCAGCCAAAAACCGTACACTGACCGTTCAGTGACCACTCAATGTTTGTGCCAGGGGCGCCCCTTTGTGCCAACCACCTTGTCCCCACACAGTTGGTGTGTTTTACCTTGTTTTCCCTTTTTCAGGATTTTCCACTTTCATTTACATTTTCGTTTGCACATTTGCGCATTTCGATTTATTTGTCACCATTGTCCTGTTGCTTGCCGTAACGTGTCTATTATTTTACCCTTCGATTCGATTCGATTTAGCTCGACTGGCGCGTGGCTCAAATAAACTGTCATTTCGTTGTTCGTTGGGTTTTGTATTTCCGCTTCTTTCAGCTGCATACAATTTCAGCGTGACCGGGATGTCACGGGCATGGAAAACGCTTAGCGCGCGTTGGACTAAGGTCGCTGCCCTGGGGGCGCTCACACCGCCAACTTATTTGCACGGGTTTATTTGTGCGGCTATTGTTTGATTAATGCTAATAGCTCGCACAAATTACCGCTTTAATCTTTGCTTTTAATCAGCATTGGGGCTAATTTTTTTACGAAAAGAAAAAAGAAGAATTAAGTGTGCCGCTGTGCGCTGCTGGCTAATTATGAAAATTATGCATGCATGGCAAAGTTTGCCAGAAGTGAAAACCAATGTAATAAATAAACAAGCAGAAATACAGTGGGGCTCAACATTTCAGCGGTCAAGTTTTCAAGAGCCTTTACTCGTTTAATGGGTAGAAAAGAGTTTACGCTGTTTAGTGAATTACAAAAAGCTGTGATGGGCAAATCAAAAATTACAGCTACAGCTGCAGGCTTATTAAAAAGTCAGCAGCCGGAAAATGATTGAAAACAAGAAGCCATATTTGTATGCAAACTAGGGGAATATCGTCGACTTAAGTCAGTTGGTGCGTTTATACGAGGTTTCGCTTTGAAGTGTGAAAAATACATTGTATGCTAAAAGAGTCCCTTCGTGATTCGCTCTGATGACATTGATTTACACGGTTGATAAATTTATGTTCCGTCAGTCTTATGGCAAGGTTTCAAGGGGCAAATGGGTTGCAACGTTTATTCGGTTGCTTGCGGCCAAAAGTGATATTTATCTTATTAGTTGAATATTAATTGCTGTATGAGCCACCGTTTATAGAGCAATCATTATTTATACTCAGTCTCAGCCCACACAAGGCAAGCCATCAACAGAAATCGAAAATATCGCAGAACTTCGGTTTGCAGTTAATTAGCTGAGTGCCATGCACAAGCGAACTTTCACGGCCAACATGTATCCGCACGAGCTGCCAAACAAAAACTGCCCAATTATCCAGCCAAACGCCCACCCCCCACCGTCCACCCACTCTCTGCACATTTTCAGCCGACAGCTAGTGCGAATAAGTCTCGCATTTGCGTTGCCACGTACGGGCTGCATTGGCATTGGGCTGCTGTGCGCTTGCCTGTTTGTCTCTCTGTCTGTCAGCCTGACTGCCGTCAAGCCTTTGAGTGTCGCTCACGCCCACATAGGCACGCGAACAGGCAACAGAGTCAACTTCCGCATAGATTTTGGCAAGCAAACATTTGTGCAAAGTTTACACAGCTTTGCCCGTATTGGACGACGTGCACTCGAGTGGTTTTGTCTTGTGCTCAGTGCACGCGAGCCACATCAGGCACACCACACACACACCACATACACACCAGGCACACTAGTCGACAGCTCGGAAAGTGTATACCAGGCGGTAGGAGATTTGCAGATACTCGTACTTCCCATTGCGAAAAACATTTCTGTACAATTCGGCTCTGGAATTGGACACATTTGTTGGTAATTAGTTTGTACGAAATTCTATAACATACTATACTGCATTTTGAGTGGTTTCATTTGACATTTGAGTGACGTTAATTGTGCCAAATAATTCATTGCATTGTATACTAGTCAGTTGGTGGCGTATGAGTAATATTTTTGCTGTATTATACAATATGTATATGCGAATGCTTATTGAATGCCCTGCACGTGCGCTTGCATTTGAATATTTAATACGCATTTTCCGAGACATTTTACTACAATAAGCCAAACAAACTTTACTGAAAGCATAACGAACGCTTCAATGAGTTTTTATGAACTTTTTGAGGTTGTTAGTGTCGCATATATGAGCAAACGAGTGAGTGACTGAACGTGCGTTCGAACAAGTATTTGCGCTTAAAATCGACAACAAGCGAACATAAAGAGAAAACTTTTACCGTTATAAAAGTGCAAATACTGAAAATTTTATGCCAATGACTTTGTCTCTAACTTTGGCCAAAGTGTCGACAATGGTACGATGGCGTTCGTAGCAACAGCAGCAGCAGCAGCAGACGCAACAGAAGAAACAGAAGCAACAGCAGAAGCCGAGAAAGCAGCCGTAAAACTACAACAAAAGCAAAGTAAGCAAAGTATAAAAGTGTTGTAGCGATTTGGGTCAGTTCACTTAATAATTTTCTTCAATGCATACGAGTATGCGAACATGTTCTGCGTACGCTTCTTCTACGCTTCTGAGCTGCTACGCTTCCACGGTTCGACGGTTAAGCTTTCTTATTCGTAGTTTGCCTTTATTTGCTCTTGTAGAACAAACATGCGAATGTATGCTTTGCTATACTATAAGTGTTTGGCATGCACGACGCAAACAAAGGCACATATTAACAATGGATAAAAGCACAGCAACAACAACATCAAGAACAAAAACAACAATAACAATAACAATGACAACTATGACTAGGATATACAAACGACTGGCACTGGTTCACTGGTACATGAGCAGCAGGGCTGGGCTTTTTGTGTTTTGTGCTGTAAGCAAAGCGGAGCAACCGCATTCGTTGCTTAAAGCTACACCGGAAGCGGAAGTGTTGGTATCACACACGCACATACACGCCCACACTCTGCACTTGCTCGCCGTTGTAGCTCGATCTCATGAACACTCTTTCTTTCTCTCTCTCTCTCTCTATGTCTCTTCACTTTCTCTGTCTTTCTCACACACTTTCTGCCTTCAGCGGCTATTCGTTTGTTTACTGCAAACCATTGAAATTTATTTGGGGCTTGCCGTAGCAAAAAAACGCTGGCCACATGCACAATGAACCCATATCTTGTGGCTGACTCGTATATACTTTTGTGAGCTTTAATTAAACACATTCACGGCGACGTCGCATAATTAAGAGCAACTCCGGGCCAAAAATTCAGCGCAACGCTACCTTAACGATTTACGGTTTATTGCATGCATGGCTTACATATTTTTTGCATGTTTAAAGCACACACAATATACAGTGCCTGCATAAATTATACGCACACAAAATAACGTTTTCAACAGCGTCGTGTTGTGAGTTCTATCGCGCATGTATGCACACATTTATGGCAGCGATAAATTAAGATTTTAATCGCTTTCATGCATATGTGACTCAGTGCCATAAAACGCAATTTTCTAGCATTCGCAGCACAAACAATACAGTGACTAATTAGTGAACATGTTTTATCCTTATAATTGCAGCACAGCAAAGCCGCAAGCAACTGCACAGTACACCAGCGTAATGAAGTTACACGTCGAAACTGTGAGGAGAGCAACAACGAAAATGTTTGATTTCGATGAAAACGGCAATAAGCTTGCGATATACCCTGATCCACAGCCCATTGCCAATGGCAGCAGCAAATGTAACGGCGACAGCAGCAACGGCAGCAGCACCAGCAGTGGCAGCGTCAACGGCAGCGGCAGCAGCGGCAGCAGCAGCAGCGGTGACAGTGTAACGCGCGAAAGTATGCAATAGAAAATGCAACTTGAACAAATCGAAAATTGAAAATAGTGCAAAACATATCAAAATGTAAACAATAACAATCGGAAAAGTCAGCGCGTGAAATAATGCGATATGAAATTTTATTTACAATACATAAGCCGCAACAACAACAACAACAATACTAACAACAACATTTTACAGTCGGCAGTTGTATGTACTTTTGCGAGCCAATTTGCATTGCGGTCGCGAAATTAAATCAAAATTTTATTTACCTGATACAAACACAAATATCTACTAAAATGTAATTTAAAACCCGCTTATATCCTAATACGAATCAAGCCAGCTACGCAAATAACAAGTGATAAATGTACGTAACGCATTAAATGCGACTAAAAATTATTTACTGGCCACTGCAATGGCATAAAGCGGCTTAAAAGCCAAAAAATCAAATATATATAAAACGAAAACGACAAAAACGGAAAAAAAGAAAAATACGCTGCCAGCACAGCGTATTTTGCGCAACCTGCATGATTAATTGCAGTTGTCAACAAAAAGAAAAGAAAACAAGAAATTAAGCAAAGCATAGCAAACGATTTTAAAGCCATTTGCGCAAACCAATCAACAGAAAACAGCCGCCAAAATGTTGCCCACCAACGTGATGACTTTTATGAAGAAGGTATGTGCAGTTGCGATATATTACACTCATACTATGCTATATAAATACATACATACATATACATAAATAAAATATGTATATGCCTGACAAGTTTAATTTATTCAATAAGTCGCGTCGGCTGTCGTTTGCATTTTGTGTGATTTTTTAATTAATGGAAGTTGCAGGCTTCCAAGCGGCAAACAGAAAAACGCAATGACACTAATAATTATTTATGCGCAATTCATTTTTTATTTTATGGCATTTCGCCTTTTAAAAATTTTGTATTGTCAGCGCATTCTGTCTGCTTGGCAATATGGCAGACATTTAGACATTTTAGCTTGAGTAACAGTTTTCCTGCGTTTCTGTTTCTATTTATTTTGCTTTTACTTTGCTTTTAACACACATTCTTTTTATTTCTGATTTTTCTTTCTCCTTCCTTTTTTCTTTTTTTGTTTTCTTGTGTATGGTTGCATACACAAAGGCTCCGCTTTGGAAAACGGATAACTGAAATTGATTTTTCGCGATAGACTTAAGCAGAAAAAGTAGGAGTAAAACAGTAAAATCGTCCCCGCATACAAAAGCTTAACGGACAAGGTTTAACTGCAGCAGCCATAACAACAGCACAGCCAGCAGCAGAGCAATGAGTAAAAAAGGTTAACTGCTTATTGCCACCCGCATACCTTCGCTCATTTCGTTGTTGTTTTATTCTTTTTTTTAATTTCAGCTGCCTTTTTGTACAATGTCCTTCTTTTTGCATTTACGTTATTTTTTCCCATTTTCTTTTATTTGTTAACGATTTACATAAAAACTTTTTAATTAAAAAAGGAGCCCGAAATCTGTTAAGCGCCGCTTCAGCATGACCGATTTTGTTGTGATCTGTATGCCAGTCCCGGTGCCCAGTGTCTGCACTTGTGGCCAGCCTCAGGTCGAATGCCCATCATGAGCAGCATAAGCATCGGCATCAGCACCAGCAGCAAACGCTTTAATTTGTTAAATAAATATTTATGCAAGGAGCAGCAAAAAGCAAAAGCCACCCATATGCCAAGTGCCAGCTAAGGCCAGTGCAGATCAATAGCTTAGGCGTTTCGTTGCCTGGCCGGGCTATGCTCCTTGGGGTCAATCAGACGGACGCGTACACCTGCGCGACTTGTTTTCCTTTTTTCCCTGTGCACTGGCAAGCGTTTCTGCGCTCAAACCTATTTTCGTAATATTTCCGCCTCGTAAAACTTTCCTGCATGCATGACCCGAAGAGTTCAGCACATTGCTAAGCAATTCAAAACTTTTCATTGCTCACAGTCAATTTATTATTTTTTTTTTGTCGCATTTGCTTTTATTTTTTTTTAGTAGTAGCTTGGGTAGGCACAGAGTAGGCAAATTCTTTCGAAAGTTAATAAAAACTCAAAACATGACAAGCAAAAAACAAAAATAACAAAATAAAAACAGAAAAGAAAAAACCAAAAATAAAGCAAAGCATAAGATTTCTTCTTCTGGTTTTTATTTTTGGTATTTGCCTTTCATTTCATTTATTTGCTACTTTGATATGGGCTCATCACTTGTCGCTTGTTGGTGGTTGGCTGTCGGCTGTCGGCCGTCGGCTGTCGCTGGCTTGTTTGCCTGCGTGTTGCTTGTTGGCATTCGTTAGACAAAAGTTTGATTAAAGCAAATGAAGCGTAAAATCAAAAGCATATCGACGCACGTTGCCAGGCAAAGACGGATAATTTGGCTGCTGTTGACAAATGTCGTCAAAAAATTGTTCGAACAACTTCTTTTAAATCTAATATTTTTTTTTTTTCATTATTTGATTTAGCTTGGATTACGTGAGCTATTAGGGTAAGAGTATTGCGAAAAGTTTATTCTAAGCTTGTCAAAATTTTGTTAATTATTTAAATATGCGTAAAAGAATTTGCTTTGCTTAAGTAATTAAAAAAATTTGAAATGCTCATATTATAAATTTGGCATATTTTGTAATTACTTCGCAAATGGAAGTGAACTATGCTAAAAAATAAGTGAAGCACTGTTGCTGAGAAATACTGTTAAACAAAATTGTAGTTTTTCATAAGCCTTATTTAAAAATTTAAAAGAATTTCTAGCAACAAATAGCAGGGCAATGTGTGTGCCATGCAGCATATATAGAGTGGCACACGGCAAATAACAATTCGCAGTCCATTCACCGAGTGTGCATGAGGGGGAGGAGCATGGCTGACCATAAGCAGGACTTGATTCATTGCTTTCGTCTGCGCTGCTGCATGCTCTACAATGGTAGAACGTTATAACGGTACAAATGAAGATGGCACACTGGGCACTGTCGTGTGCATGAGCCCGGAGAAAAACAAACTCACTTGAATGTTGATGATGTTGATGTATAATAAATAAATCCCCAAACAGGCAAAGCCACATGCACATGCGATGGCGCCGGCGATGGCGTTGGCGATGGACCATGAGCACGAGCACGAGGCGGACCTGCGAGTGAGCAGACATACATTTAAGCTTGTGCAACATCATGCAAAAATATTGTTCGACATACATCAACTGCGCAGACGGACAGGGTGGACTGGCTGGCGGACAGACGAGCAGGCGCGCAGAGATGGGGACGTGGGGCGAACAGTCAAATGGACAGACGAGCAGCAAGTGCACAAACTGACATTCAGCTAGAAAAATATATATTTTTCTGCCTTTTTGAGCGTAATATTGATTTTTTATGAGCTGTGGCAGCAAGCAACAAGCAGCACATGGCCACCGTGCAACGTGCAACGTGCAAGGAGCAATGAGCTGCCAACGTGCATCATACGTTCACTCAATCATTTAAAGTGACTCAGCGTTAAAATGAAATTTCTGTTGCATGTGCTTTAAACGCGAAACTGCAATTCGTTCTGTTACGAATGTTGATATAAATATTTAAATAAGCAAACCGAAGCATTTAAAGCAGACGACTGAAATATGCATGCATGGGGCGTATACGCAATACGCAGGCACACACATGGCAACGGAAAATACAAAACGAATAGCCACAGGCAATAGCAGAAAAATCATAATTAATGAGCAAATTAACACGGTAATAATCGTATGCAGAACACGCACAATCACACAAAGCCAACAATTGTCAAGGACACTGAAATGGCCACAGTAATGAGCGCCTGAACATGTTGTGTCGACTCGAGTGGGGTTGAGTTGAGCCGTGTGTGCGTAGCACAACTAAGCAGCGGAGCTTAAGAAAAATGCCGACAAGCACCTGCTTACATAAATTAGACGCACTTAGCGCTGGCAATAAACGAAACGGCTAAGACAACACCAAACACATAATAAACGACAAAAGCCAGCAGCCGCAAAACTATACCATAACTAAAACCGCTGCCAGACGCCAGCAACAACGGAGCATGGGGAAGGCAGCTACGGCTATGGCTGTGGCTGTGGCTGTGGCTGTGACTGTTACTGTAACTCAATTTAAGCTAACAAAACATTAACGAAAACCTCTAAGAAACATGAATATTTGCGCGTAAGTGCGGCAAATCAGAAAGCTCGCAATACTCGCACGCTGGCAACGCTTAACACGCCAGTGACAAGCAACAGTGCGTGAAACAGTCAGCGCTGCCAGGTAACGTTGTCCAAAAAAATTTTACGACCTCTTGTGCCAACATAAGCACAAGGTAAAGCCGCCTGAACTAGTGCAGCACTAGCAAATGAGAGTATGCTGATTCTTGGCTGCTTTGCTACGTATGGCGCATTCCATGCAGTGCCACGGAAAATGACTGGCATTAAAACATTACAAAAACATTTACATTTACTCTGGCATGGCCCATGCAGGCAAGGAACATCACTCGGCAGCAGCAGAGGCGGCAGCAGCAGCAACACCAAAAGCACTTAGTGTAATTTGTCCGTTGACGGCGACGGCCTTCATGCCGTCTGCACAGTAGGCGGGAGGGTGAGAGGTGGGGTTGGCACCCCCTCTAACAATGACTCTTTGTCGCTCAGACCCACACACCCGCCCATCCACACTATCGCCTCACACTGCAAATAGAAAATTTCCACTTCATAAAATGCTGACAGCACACAAACATGGAACATTTATGCTTTGCTCACTTCTGATCCTTCAGCTGCTTAATGCTTAGATTTCAGTTACCATTTATATTTACCTTGTTGTTGTTGTCGTTGTTGTTGTTATTTTTAGTATTATTGTGCTTGTTGTGCTCATTGTTGCCGTTGCCAGTGCTGCCGCTTTGGCAATTGTTGTTGCTTTGGTTATGGTTGCTTTTGCCGTTGCGCTGCGCATAACAAAGCATGACGGCAATTTTTTGAAAGCTGCGACCTGGCCTACAATTGTAGCAGCACAAACAGCGCACACAGCGCCAAGTTTAAATAAGAATTGCTTAGCGTTTTTACGATTTCCCGGCAATTTGCCTGCGCTTAACGGCAGCAACAGCAGCAACAACAACCACAACATCATCACGCAAAACAGCTAAAACAGACGCTACAAAACAAAACTCACATAAAAAAATAACGAGAGTAGGACAGAAAGACAGAAGGAAAAGAAAACTGCACAGCTTGGCACACGCGATTGCTGTTACACCTGTCTGTGCCTGCATACCGGAGGCGTTAAGTGAAAAGCAAAATCAAATAAAATTAACAAATATGCACGAAAGCGGACACGCAACGTTTGCCAGGCCTCTCAACGCATTTTGTCTGCCGCTCAAAGGACACAGCAAAAGGAAACAAAGGAACACAAACAAAACAAAAAAAAAAAAAAAAAAAATAACCTGCCTTTATTGTGAAACTTAAAAAGTGTTCTTTTTTGTTTTGATGCCTTTTGTTTTGTTGTATTCGAATTTGTTTTTATTTTAACCGCACCTGGTGCTCAACACACAGTTCCAGTTTCCAGAATTTACGTCGAACCATAAATTTGCCTTTACAGCGGCTACAAATCAAATTCATTGAAATTTTAGTTTATTGGTTGCTCCTTGCCCCTACTTGTGTGTGATTTTTCATTCGTGCTCTTTGCTCTTTGCTCTCTGCTGTGCGTCATTTATTGCATTTTGATAAAATTAAATTTTGATTTTAATTAAAAACAAAAAATTAACTTGATTTATGCTTTTTGCGCAGTGGCACTTAATAACTCAATGAATCTTTTCTGCTTCTGCTTCTGTTTACTGTTTACAGATGGTGGCGACAGATGAGACGTCGTCCTCGCAGCAAAGTGCAGCGGATGCGGGCGGCACCTTTGGCAAACTGAAACAGACGCTGTCCTCTTCACTGCTCACGGCCCAGGACCGAGGTGAGTGATTGCATGAATAAATGCATGAAAAGCCCAATGAAAGCAAATGACTGCATGATTGAGTGTTAATTTAATTGTCGACTTAATTGCGAAAAATAAATGAAAATCAACTACGAGTCGGAATAGGGCATTCAACGCACTTTAAGTGTTTCACATTAAAGCGCCAACACAACTTTCCATACACGAACTCGGTCAGTCAGGTAGAAGCTTTTTTCCGGTGACCTACAGCAGCGCAACCCTATAAATTGTGTGCAGAAAAACGTCGGCTAATAAATTTTCCACATGCGTGTGCGTTGCCAGGCAACATTCATCATACTTAGCATGCCAACAACCAGCAAGAAGCATGAGTATGTCGGACAGCCAGGACGCAAGTTAGTGAGAACCGACACGGAACCGAAGCCAGGCGTGCAATGGCGACGCCATTTCTCAAGCGTGCAGCTTCACCTGCAGCAACACAAGACAAAAATAGTTTCAAAATGAATGCTCAAGAGGCTTTTCAATTCGCACACACACACACACACACACACATACACATACGTACTCGTATTTCTGCACTGCGTACTCAAGTGCTGTCAGTGAAATACTTTTTGAAAGTAAACAGCTGAAACCAAGTAAGCAAAATACAAACACACAAAAAACAGAACGAAAGGAAAAGACCAAGCTAGAAAAATGGCCAAGCAAAAAAGAAAGTAAACAGCAAACCCTACAACAACACCTAACTCACAATAGACACACCCATTTGGGAGCCAGCAGGTGTGTGTGAGCATGGCTGCGTGTGTGACCGCGTACTTAGCTGAGTTGCGCATACGCCCCGTTGCACACACTAAACAAATTTATTAGACTTTATGCGCGCAGTTCGCTTCCGCGTCGGCAAAGCTTCCCATTTTTCCGTTTCCTGTTTCCTTCAAATTTTGTTAGCCGAGTTTTTTAAACTCTCTTTTTCTTACTGCCATACGCATTGTTGTTGCTTCATCTGGCTATGTTAGCTGCCGTTGTTGTTTTTGTTGTTGTTGTTGTTGTTCATACGTGCTCTGCCGTTTAACAGCATAAATCTGCTGCAGCAAGTTTTTCGACTTTCCCGAGTGGGTTTTTTCCCCTCGCTTGCTGCTCTGAAAAATTGTTGTTTGCTTAAGTGCCAACTATGCGACTGGACGGACTGGCACGATTATGCTGGCATATGCGGCAAGGTGTGCTCAGCTTTGGCGTGCACTAACATGCATAAATGCGCATAAAGGGGCCCACATAAGCACATTGTTCTTGGCTTACAGCATGGCGCGCAGTAAACACGACACGCCGAGATAAAGTGAAGCACAAAACTTGCCACAATTCAGCGACAGCATTCATGCATGTGTACATACTTATACGTGCATACTTGCACTTACAATTGTACGAAGATTTAAGAAATATTTTTCTACTTCGTATATTTTTTTACAACACATACTTGCAAAATATTTTCACATAAGAACAGAAGTGAAAAAAATGCAAGCAAGTAACGTATGCAGAAGCAAAAGTTAAAGTAAAAGTTGCAAACATATTTGCAAATAAAATATTATCTTACTTGGGTATGCTATAAAAACAGCAATGGCAACAGCAACAACAACAATAACAGCAAAAATAATGATAATGATAACAACAAACATGAAAACAACCAAGCCATGCAACACAAACAAATAGTTCTCGTACTCGGAAGTTAGCAAGTTGTAGAGATTTTATCCGGCGCCGGCTGGCAGCGCGCAGGCAGCAGCCAAGCCGCGCTTAGCTCAGATGTCAACTATTTTAAAGCATACGCGCTGGGTCGACTTGGTGCGCATACATCCAGCCAACCACTCATTGTAAACTTTAGCCAAACAAAAATATAAAAATATCGTTTCTTTTCTTCTTAATAAATCTCGTAATAAAATCAACTCCTTGTCACTCTGCTTGACCTCGCTGCAGTCGTCTGCGTCTGCAACTCTGTGGCTGTGTTTGTCTTTGTCGTTTCCGTCATCATCGTGGCCACACTCGAAAATGCGATAAAATCAAAGTCAGCAAAGGCGCCCGCTGCCGGCGTCAGCGTGCGAGCCCGAGTTCGCATTGTTGTAGATGTGGCTGGCTAGATTTCTTTTATTGACTTTTTGGATCAGTTCCGTTTAGTTGGCATAGTGGCTACTTGAAGGGCCACTTTGGCTAGTAAAAATCAGCCATTTGTAGTTTATTGCGTAATAATCACAAATCCAGTGGCTGAATTACTGCAATTTGTTCGCTGTTAAGCGGATTCAATTTACTCTTCTTCTTCTTCTTCTAGCTGTTGTTGTTGTTATTATTATTGCAGAAGCAAAGCATGGCAGCTGCCCTGTTGTTGTAGTCAGTTTGTAGATTTTGGCTTGACTTGACTTGGCATATTTGCTGCAACTTACCGCATAATCTCATTAGCTGTGATTTGCACGCAAGGCGCGCTCAAGGTCAAGTGAAGGCTACGACGGCGAGGAACTGAGGAGCACGAACGACAGCTAAGACGCACACACAACACTGTCTAATTTGACTTGACATACATGCATTGTTAGCAAATTCGGTTTCGGTTAAATTCAATTGGGCGCATGAATGAAGTCGAAATGCGGTCGTTTATAATGGAAGCATTAGCATATATTCACATGTCTAACCCATATATATCCACAACGATTATGTGCATAACTCGTGCTTAAATATTAATTTGGCCACATTTTTCGTATATCCAAATCAGAAAATGAATATTTCATTTTCAAACTGCCAAAACAATGTCTCGGCCTAAGCATGCGGTCGGTCATAAGAAAGAGAGCCGTCAACGAAATTGCCAACGATTCTGCACAGTTCGCTCGATGCTGGCCACAAGCCGGAAACTATGCCATTTATTTCGATTATCGCTCGCTTGTCATGTTCGCAATTTGTAAATAATAAATTAAAATACCAAGAGCGCACGATATGCGCAATAATTTGCTTTCAACAAGTTAATTAGATGTTTTTTTTTGGTTTTGTGTTTATTTCTTTTTTGGTTTTATGTTTTTTAATCATTTCTGGCATATGTCGCTTGTTGTTGTCATTCGTTACTGTTTTGGGTGCAAATGAGGTTTGCGTATGCTGGTTGCGTGTGTGTGTGTTTGTGTGTGTGTGTGTGTGTGTATGCGTGTAAGTACGCCCACCCGGCAACGCCCACATAACACACAATGTGTCAACATATGCTGTCATATTGTGTGGTAAACACACCACAACTCCAGCCCCCACACAGCAAAGCAGCCAAACCCAATCACTTAACCACCCAGCAGAACACACGAGCATACACACACACCCACATACAGAGAGAAACATACACACATTTTTTTGACAGCGGTTACGCAACCACAGACAAACCAAACGACCAAACGATCAACCGACAAAGTGACCGCCTCAGCAGCAGCCGAAGCAGTAGGAGGTGAAGCTAAAGTTGGAATTCATACACGGCGTATGCTTGATGTCGTTTCTCGGACACGTTGTGGTTGTTATGCAGCGCATGTACAACGGAAGACAGACGCAAATGAATGAATGCATGCAAGCGAGAAAGAGTGGGAGAGAGAAGGGGGTGTATGTGTGAGTGTGGGCACACATGAATTAGCCATATTTGCCGTGCTAATTGGCACAAAGCAGTAAGAAACAATTAAGTCTTTGCCGACAGCAAGTTGGCGCATAATGACCAACCGTGTGCCCCTAGCAACGCAATGCAGCTTAGCAACCAACATATGTACATCTGTGAGTGCTTTGTACATTTAGGTTTTTCTTTAGGTTTTTTTCCCTTTATTAAATTTAAAGTATATGTTTTTTGCATAACATGCCATTTGTTTTATATCTTTTCAATATTGCAGTGAACAAAATGTCGCCGCGACCCTCGCTCGTGCCCACAGACACAGACAGCAGCAGCATCTACAGCAGCAGCACCAGTGGCGGCTACCAGCAACAGGATGCGGCTGCCAATCAGTATAACAACAATAATAATAATTCAACGGCCACCACCGGCCACACCAATTCGAGCAAGAACGAGCCGGGGCGGCGTGCGGGCGCGTGCCGAGTGTGTCTGAAGTCCTTTAAACCGGATGACTACCACAAGACGTGCTTCGAGTGCCAGCAGCGCGTTTGCGAGGACTGCGCGAGCTACAGCAAGCTCGAGGAGCACGAGGATGCGGTGAGTAGCGCTTTAAGTGTCTGAAAAAGTCACACAGCACAGCACAGCTCCGTACAGCACAGCGCAGTACAGCACAGCTTAAATTACAACAACTATGCGGGAACTGGCTTTTAAATGAAGTATTATAAAGTGTGCGCTGTGCATATTTCCGATTCAGTGAGCAATTTGTCGATAAGTGACAACTGTGTAAACTACGAACAATAAAATCAAGTGGGTGAAAAAAAAAACAACAAATAATAATAACAGCAACAACCAGAGCAAGAGCAAAAGCATGAGGACAACGACGACGATGATGACGCCGACATGCCAGTGTCACATAAATTAATGCAAAACCAACAGATAAACATATGAAAAATCTTGTAGAGCGAAATTGGCGCAACGTGGCGTATACGTTATGCATAAATAACCTTCACACAGCCACACTTCGCCGAGATATGCATGCACACAATACATGCGAAGGACATTTGCACTGCCTGGCCCGACTCATTGTCATTGGCCATTTGTGCAGCAGTGCACAATCGCAGCGAAGATGCTGTGGCAGCTGGCAACAGGCAGCAGGCAAGGCGGGCACGTTGCAAGGCAATCCGCCGAGTGTCACATTAACCATAACAGCAGCCACAAATTAGATTACATTATGGTGTCCCAAGTGCAACAGGGCTGCTGCGCACAATGGCAGCGGAAATGCTGCCCCTGTCTGGCTTTCGTGTTCTTGTTCCAATTAGTGTTGATATTGTTGATATTGTTGTTGTTGTTGTTGTTGTTGTTGGTGTTAGTGTTGTCAGTTGATGTCGTTGCAAATGGTGGGCGTGTTGTGTTGTTCGCGGTAAATGCTGTTGACAGGCGACCATTAACAAGATAAAATACAGATTAACAAGATTAAATAACAGCAACAACAACAACAGCAATTACAAAAGCAGAACGATGACAACAGAAAATAGTGTTGCATACTTATGGGCTAGAAAGCAAATAAGTCGCAGCTTTAATAGAATTTCACAGCTTCGGGCGCACATGTCCAGCAACAATTCCATCAGTTAGCCATCGGGCACACTGCACTGTGTCACTCTGAGCGAGTGAGCCACTGACTTTGTTTACTTGGACCATTAATAACCAATATACAACATACAAACCGCCTACACATGCGGCCGCATTCATTTATTCATGCGCAAAGTCATTGAGGCGACAGTAACACCAGCAACAAGAACGACGACAACAACGATAAGGACAACGACAACGACGACGACGACAACAATAAGCGTAAGAACAAACAACGCCCAGACGACCGCCAGGCAGTAAGTCAGCGCACATGGGAGTGTGGGGGGCATGGGCACATGAGAGCGTGGGAGTAGCGCGTGTCATGACAGCGGGTGCCGACGGTGGAGCGAGCAAGTGCCTGTGCCAGGCAGCTCTATGGCGTAAGCCTTCACATATTCTCCCAAAAACACAAACGTTGTGCTGTGCTTTGCCGTGCTGTGCTGTGCTGTGCTGCTCCTTGTATCGCATGAACAACGTCAGGTTTAATGACAACGTGGTACGCCAAAGTTGGCGACGCTGTCGACTGCCGGCTCTTTGGCAACGGCAATGGCACCGCCCTGCTCGTAAAATTAAGGTTTGTGTGTCAACTGGCACTTTGCGTAATTGAAATTGATGTTCGGGTGTCAGTTACATTTGCATCTTCAGCCATAAACATGGCGAAATATGTAATTACAAAGGCAGCGTATGAGTCGCTGGCAAGACTCAAGACCCACATTTGTCTCATATTCGAAGATGTTTGCTAAGCGCCAACGCGCCCACGCACCCGCCAGCCGCAGCAGCACCCCCGCGGATATTGCATAATAAAAACAGAATTAACAAATAATGTCAATACGAGAGAAACATGTAAGGCAACATCAAGGATCTTAAACACACCTACGCGCAAAGCTGTTACGCATAACCACCGCGATTCCCCTCCCCCTCCCTCGACACATACTAATTCGCATTCACATTCGTATGCGTATTTTCATTCCCATTGCCGCTGACATTGCCAAGCTATGCTGAGCTGTGATGCGCAGTGCTGAGCTGAGTTGAGCCGAGCTGACCTGAGTTGTAATTATTTTACGATTGCTAAACCAACACATAAAACAATAAGAAAGGGAAATAAAACAAAGCAAAATACACAAACAAAAGCAATAAAATCCCACAACAGCACCAGCAGCGATGCCAGCAGCAACAACACTTGTTGGTTGCTGTGTTTTATTTGTTTTTTTTCATGGCAATCGTAATCGTGTTATCAAGCAGCGCACATACGAATGGCCACATTCAATGCAGTGCAGTGCAGTGGAGTGCAGTGGAGTGCAGTGAATGCCAGTCAGGAACCAGCGAGCCGCCATAATCATGGCAACACTTCAAACTGCCATGCTCACTCGTGCGCTGCGTAACTTAATTAAAATGGCGCAACTTCCGGTACGTTTGGTCTCGTTGTGTTGACTCGGTTTCGACTGCACCCGGCGCTGTTCTAGTCTGGTCTAGTTTGGCCTGGCTTAGTTTTGTTACCCAGCAGCCGCAGACAGAAAAGAACAGGCAGCAAGCATCACGGCAAGGTAAACCAATTGCAAATGCAGTCGGCGTGTGTCTCTCCGACCAAGTTGAGTACACGTAGACACCTGGTGGCCTGACTGAGTGCCTGCCTGAGTGGCGTTGTGTGCGTCGCCAAGCATTGTACGGAAATAGGAAATGCAGCCATGCATCATCAGCATGCGATGTAAGCCATTTTGCAGTCAAGTAAGCTACGTGTGCGGCACAGAACGGCAAAGGAGGCCAGGCGGTGTCGCTCAGGTATGCCACTCACGCGCGCCGCACACCAATTTAATGGCATTGCCGTTAAGCTGCAGCCGACGGCTTCGCACGTGTTGGGACGAGTTGAGTTGCCAGCAGCAACAGCAGCCGCAGCAGCAGCAGCAGTAGCGCAAGAATAGCAGAAATATCTCTATAAAGTATTTTTGAAACTTTTTCGCAACAAAACGAAAAGAAAAATAAAACAAAAAGAGTAATTAATATTTATTTCGCCAAACGAACCGTAGGTAATAATAATGACTGCGACTGGCCTCAACTGAGCCAAGCAGCAACTGTCGGCTGGGTTATAAAAATAGCAGCCAGCTTAGCAACTTTCGCCTTTGGCCACAGCGCAGAGCATTGTGCAATAAGTGAATGGCATGGAGGAAGTGTGGGACAACTTTGATTTAGTTGCCGCTTGCTTGGCCAAATTTAATTAGCGCGCGTACGAGCGAGCATATACAAAGTCTCGAATTACGTGCAACGCTGCGTATAATTGATAAATGTTACTTTGCGCCAGTGCAGGACTCTGAAAATAGATTATAACGTTTATAACGTGACCACAATGTATTTTAAACACATTCCTTATCTTAATGGCACATTTCGATTACTTTTGCATTGTTCGCAGAATATGTGGCGATGCAGCGTTTGCAGACGCAAGATGGCCTCACGCGTGTGCATACCGCAGGACTCGACCGACTCGATGCTGGATGTGCCCGTGCTGGAGGCACTGCAGCGACGACACTCCGATGCCAAACTGGGCGCCAGCACACAGACACTGGCCCCCGCCAATGGCGCAGCATTAGCACCGCCCCGCAGTCCCGAGCTGCGGCGCCACTCGGACGTTTCACCCGCATCTCTCAAAGAACTCGAACGGGTAAGTCGCTCGCATCTGCCTACCATGCATTTGCAGTTTGTAGTTGTTAAGCGCAAAAATTTGTTCGTATGTTGCACCAAAAGCAGCTGAAAGGCAACAAGACGCCCGGCGGCGAAGGCGATTGGCGCGGCGGTGGACGCAGCATGGCGCCAAGTCGTTCGAACAGTCCACCGCGTGGCGATGCTGAGCCCGCCTTCGGTCCGCCACTCTCACGCATGGCCTCACGGCGCGGCTCACGTATTGTTGCGCGCCAGCATAGCTACGACGACGACCAGCCGGGTGGGGCAGCCGCACTTGGTGTGGGTGCCGATCCAACTGGTCTGGGCATACCAGCCATGCCTAGGAGGTAATGTACAACTGCAGTCTGGGCAATGTGCATTATACAGCATTTGTTGTTGTTGCCGTTTGTAGAAAATCTGCCTATGATGTCTTTGCACCCGGGCTGCTGCAGGGTCCTGGCCAACCCACACAGCTGCAGCGTTCGCCCTGTGAAATGGCGGGCATTGCGCCACAGATAGCGTTGCCAGGCTCACGACGACCATCGTTTCGTGTGCCACATCCCTCGGAAGATCTACAAAACGACGAGTCACCCAGTCCGGACAAAGGCAGCCCCGTCTTGACTGTGGATGACGATCGTCGCATGCGCAGGCGTGGCTCACAGTTGTAAGTGCAGCACTCAATCCTCATTACCAACCTCATGCAGGTCAATAATCATGTTTCATCTCTTCAGGCCCGATATTGCTGCTCTGCAAAATCGTGGTGCTCTACCCGCTTCGCTAGCCGCAGCCATACCGCCTCCCATGGCCGCCTACACTGGCCCCAATCTGGAGGACTTGGAAGCACCGCGTCGTCAGACTTCAATGGACGGCGAAGCCATTAAAATCGTCATACACGACGTTGACTCGGGCCCCATTTGTTCCTCGAAGCGACGCATTGTACTGCGCAGGGATCCATCAGATAAGGCACATCGCAGTGAGTACTCGCCGTGGCAGCCACGCCATTGGGTTTTGCCAGTCTCTTTGGGTTCATTGCGATAATTACTTCCTGCACATGCCACATGGTCATAGCAAATGCTCTGCCAACCCACTCACGTACTCATCTGCTCATTCTGCAAACTCATTACACGCAAATTTACCAGGCTAATGTGTAGTCCACGTTCATATTATTGAGTAGGGTGTGCGCCATAGTGTTTCAACTTTTAGCCAAAGTTTGTGACGCTTTTAATGCAGACCTGGCCGCATCATGAATGCGGAATCTTAAAGTTGGTCAAGCATAGCGGATGAGGCAAACTCAGGATGAATTGAATCTTTACAAATATGCCGACCTTTTCCTATACTCTGCAGCCCTGTGTGTATACGGTATGCAAGCTTCGTTGCAGCCGTCCATGGCGGTTTCGCTTGTTTTTGTAAACGTGCTGAGTTGCTTTTATTTGTTCCACCCACCTTACTCCGCAGCCGGAAATGACAAAGTAAATAAGACTCATTACAACGTTTGGTTATGCTAATTCAACAGTATTTGGTTCATGGTTTTGGTTTTGGTTTTTGTTTTTGTTTTTGTTTTTTCTAGCTGTTATTTTCCATTTGAGCTACTGCTGCTGCTGCTGCTACTGTACGCTTTTTATCTCGTTCGTTTGTTTTGTGCTTTCAGTAGTGAACTGCTGCGCGACTGCATGCACAATTCCCCGAACGTCGAGCGCGTTGCGTCCATGCAGTGCGCTTTGGTTTCTCTCCGCAACGTTTGGCTTAATGAAACCCAAAGCGGAAGCAAACTGTGCAGATTAAGCAACCGTAGTCGATTTTGTTATTGCAATGCACTCAATAGTGAATAATCGCTCGAGCGTCTGCGAGAAGGGCAGCAGAGCAAGCGACGAGCGCACAGAGACAGAGACAGAGCAGTAGCAGCAGGTGAGGCGGCAGCAGAGGCAGCAGCCAAGTTGCATGAAAGTTTCTTGGCTTAGAGACGCACCGAGGCGCAGGAGGTGCAAGGCACAGACCGGAAATATAAAATGAGATATCATATGCCTTTGTGTGCAGACGAGTTTAAATTGCAAGGATATCATTATTTAAAAATCGCAAATTAATTGATTTTGCACTGACGATGACCAAGACTATGTAAAGCAAAGCGAGCACACAGCAGAGTGCGAACAAAATCATTGCATACCCACAGGCGCTGCTAATATGCACTTAAATTGTTTAAGTGCCGTCCATTACAAACTTTTATCGAAATTCAATCAAATATTTTTGTATAAGTTTGGAAATTTTTGTTTTTGCTGTTTGTGAAGTAGTGCTGCTGCTTCGGATGCTCGTGGCCATGATCTGACATGTAGCATGTGCGGCATGCACGGCAAAGCACGAAACTTGTTTGACTTTGTCAACTAAGCAAACACGTTGCCAAGCGTTTCCGGCAGAGGAACACAGCAAAGGAAGTCGACAAATTATAATTGCATTTTACCAGTGCGTGCGCAAATTTATGCAAATGAGTTACTCATTGTTCAAATTAAATTCGTGAACTTCGTGAAATGACAGCCTACAAAAAATAAGCCAGCAACAAGGCATAATGAGCACCAAAGCAAAAAGAAATTACAAAAAATCGAACGAATCAAATGAGAATTGAAAATAAGAGAAAAAGAAAAGCATTATTAAAAACTCACAGTAGAATCATTAGTACAAAGCCATGCGCACACATTTCTACTCATCATCGACTCTTGGGAATCGTTCTCGCTGTCCTATGCAGCACAGCAGCTGCCGAAGACGGCAAGGCGAACCGGCACACAGCCTTGCTATATGGCAGGCATGCATGCTGCAGGAACATGGCCTGCAGTCAATTGGTAAATGGAAAATGAACATTTCAAAGCAATCGCTGGCACAATTGCAATTTCTATTTGAGATACACTCGAGCTGCAAAGTAGCGCCTGGCCTGGCCAAGCATACATGCAGCATGTGTGAGTTATGCAAATATTACTTGTATAAAATTGAAAATCGATTCTTGCTTTAGTTTTGCTTCATGTCAGCCAACAGCTCTCAGCATATGCCGAACTTCGAAATGTCACTTCGTCGACACGGCAACGTGCTGGCGTGGTGACGAATAAATATGCCTTTAGACAATAGCGTTGCACTGCAAGATGTGCTGCATGCTAAGTCATTTAAGGCAGTCGAAAGCTGCCAGCCTCCAATAGTCTCTCGCAGCAAGCGTTGCCAGCTGATTAATGAGAAATAATTTATGCAAGACGCAACATCTGCTGTGTTATGTTCAATAAATGCTTAAATCCATGACAGTCTCTAAAGAAAATAATTATCATACCTTCTGCCGTGCAATAACACACAAAAATTCCAATCAAAATGCTTGTCGAAAACTGTGCCACAGCCACCATTGCACCTGCCTCAAGCCAAGCCGTAGCTAGCTAAGCCGCTTCGCGCTGCTTGTGCCTGGGAACGCGTGAACAGCTATCAAGGCACACAGGCACGTCGCTGCTGCTCGACGCTTGCGATCAATATATGTACATACATTCTCGCATATGAAATTTCAATTTGCATGTCATAAAAAATGTCAATTCGCAGACACATACTTATTGGCAGCATGTTCGCACAAGAGCAAATACTTCTATCTGTGCATAAGCACACTCCCGCACACACTCACACACACACACACAAGGACGAGCATGTGCGACACATCGACATGCCATACCAGAGGCAGCAGCAGGCACAGCAGCCGTTGAGTAGCATCAGGCATTTTCGTACATGCATGCCTCCGCCGCCTTGGATGCCAGCGAGTGCATGTCGCCTGCTCCTGCTCCCCAAGTTGCTCGTGAGCTGCTATGGCTGCTGCGACGGTGCTGTGCGTTGCACGGCTATCAGGCTGCCACCCGGCTGTGCCTACCCACACAGCCATCTGCCAACATAACCGCCTTGCGAGGCTGTCTGCGTACTTGTTATGCTGCGCAAGGATGCGGAATTTTAATGTGCTAAGCCATTTTCGCATGCTGGCTCCGCATGCTGTGCGTACCTTACGCGTCGTTAAAGAAACTTAAGCACAAACTATTTTACTGCTTGGTTGCCATCAATAAAGGAAAGGAAGAAAAAAACGCGGCCGCCTGCTGCAGGACCGACTCCTGTCTGTGTTCAGTTAAAGTAGTGCGCATTTAGTTTGCGTCGATGTTGCCAAGCGAAAAATTGGCAGCCATTTAAGCGATTACCTGTCAGAAGCAGGCAATATGCTGGCTGCAGCCGGTTGGCATGCAGTGAAATTGCGAGCGTGTTTCCGCTTGCCAAGCAGATTAAAGGTGAAAGCCGCGCAGTGAAATGCGCTTTTAATGACAAAATAACTACTTACGTAATTAGCTCGTGAGTAAGGAAAACTTACAACAAGAGCCAGAGATGGAGAACGGCGGAGAAGGAGGAGAGTTCGATAAGTGAGTGAGTGGGTGAGTGGATGGGCGTGCGCACAGTGGTTCAATTAAGCGCATAATCACAACAGTTTTTAATTCGCATTTCATTGCAATAACCTTAATGCATGCCTCGTAGCGTGCTTAATGCCAGCATTGTCCTTGCAACTGCATTCTTTGCTGCAGAGTGTTTATTAAATTTCGACTAAATAACTTTGACTTGCATTTGCCATTTATGGCTGACATTTACGCGTGCATATTTGCATTGGAATTTAATGAAATTTATGACTATTTGATTATTGGCTCAGCAGGTTGCACAACATCCTGCTTCAGCAGCTGCCCTCAACATCCCCAGCCTGACACCCGCACGGAAACCATATCCAATTGGCAAACGCTGATGCAGCAAAGCTGAAATTCACATTGCACCCTTTTCATCCTGCTGCGACTGTTCTCGATTCGTTCACTTCGTTCGTATCGTTTCTACAGTTCTGCGTCTGCTGCACTTAAATGGCAAATGTCAATCAAACTAATAGCAACAGCAAATCAAATGCGAAAGTAAAAGCAAACCCAAATGCAAAATGCATCGTTGCCTGCCTGACTGCCTACCTCCCTGCCTGCCGCCCCGCCGGATTGCCTGACTGCCTGTCAGTTGCATTGGTTCTGCTTTTACTGTTCATGTTGCTCTTGCTGTTGCTGTTGCTTTTACTGTTCATGTTGCTATTTCTGGTTATTTACAATTGACGCTTAAATGCTGCAGGCAGCGCATAATAGACTCGAGTACTAAGCTCAGCGTGTATTTGTAATGAATTTACCGGCTTACTTGCATTTGCATTGCATACATTTGTGTACTCGTTCTCGTGCTCTTACTTGCACCCTCCTGTCCCCATGCGCCTCTTGCGCTCTCCCTGGGCAACAATTGATGATTCGCTTTGGCGCAACATGTAAATCAATTAGCATGTGCGCGACTCACCTTCACTTGTGTGTGTGTTGCTTTTGTACGTGCGCACTCGCTTCCCTGCTTCGCTGTTTCCTTGCTGCACTGACACTCGCACTGCTTGGCATGGCTTGGCACAACCCCAGCCATACGAGCCACATAGCAAATCCTTTCGCAATTATGTTAACTTTAGGACAAATCTAGCTTGAATAGTTTAAGTCGCATATCGAGTGAGTGGCATTTAAGCCAATTTCGAGTCACATTTGCGCGCAGCTGCTACAGCGTAAACGACTGCGTATGGCTGCCGGTGTGCCAAAGTCGTTATACGCCTAATTAGGTTTTATGCAGCAACATCATTTCCTAAGTTATTACGGCAAATCACGTACACATAAATAAAAACCCGGAAAGAAAAGCAACCTGAGCAGCAAAGCGTGTGTAGGCATAGTGTGTAACAGAAATAGCCAAATGTGTTACGCATACGACATGTTGCCTGCCTTGCTGCCATTCAATACGCACAGAAAGAACCTGTATACAAGGAGCCGCTGTGCTATGGCAACAACTCAACAGGTTTCACATTGTGCACTTTTTATGCCTTTTTCCTGGAATTTTCCATTTCGATTTCTAACATAAATTTTTTGTTAAAGCGCAAAATAAAATAAACACCACAATTTCATATGCAATAGTATGCCTTGACTTCCGAAGGCCGGACTGGCACATTGCCAGAGTGTCAGACTGCCAGAATGCCAGACTGTCTGACTGTTCGCACGGCATGTTGCCTACGCTTTAGTGCCAACGCAAACATAAAAACCTTAACCAATTGCTTTTGAGCAACATGGCAATATGGGCATAGCTCTGCTATTTATACTCTCACTTCTATAACTTAAGCTCTTTTAGCTGTAGGCCAGAAATTGAAACTAAGCCAAACTGCGCAACTGAATGTGGAAGACGGGATCTGTGCTGCGGCAAGTGTGTTTATGGGCTACTGGGCCTCTGCAGAAATGCATTAGGCTTTTGAGCAGGCCAAGTTTACCTAATGGCATTGCTGCATGCTGACCCCCATGCTGTGTATAAGTATTAAATTTGATTTTTAGTATGTTTGTGTGTGTGTGTGTGTGTGTGTGCCTCCGCTTGGCCAGTGGACTTTTCATTGCTTAGTGCTGCCTTGCACTTGTTGCCTTAATTAAATGAGCAGTATAGAAACTTATTTTTGCTCAGCTAGTTACCTGCTCAGCGGGCTATAAATAAATAGCCACTGGCTTATGTATAAACAAGAACCTTAACCAAATATACTACAAGCTAAACACGTTCGAAGCGATTTGTCTCGATTTGTCTCGACGCTGACACCTAAAATAGAATTTCTATTGACCTGCTGACATATAGAATTACTTACAAAACCAACTTTGCTATGTTGGCTGCAGTGTCCAGCCCAGCGTGAAATACCAACTGGAAAAACATTAGTCAAAAAAAACACGGAGGAAAACAAAAAAAGGAACACATAAAAACCGGAAGACCCATAAAAGCGTATTTACGCGCATATCGTGACAAATGACAACCTTTTGGCTTATTAAAATCACAATGAAGCGCACGCATAAAAAAACAGCGAACGGAAAAACGAACGGCTAAGAGAAAAATTTAACAAATTACAGTATAAAAAAAAAAAAGGAAGACAAACAAACAATGGCACAAAGGTAGAAGCCAAGGCAATGAAAACAAAGCGCAAAACAACAAAAATAACAAAAAAGATCGGAAATGAAGAGAAAAAAGCACAAAAAACTCAAACTTCATTGTGCTCAAGTAAAAACCCTAAAAGGAAAATGCCAGCAATGCGAATGTGCAACCCTCCTGCCTTGGCTTAGCTTGGCTTGGCTTTGCTCAGCAGTCAGCTTGGCTGGATTCAACGCGCTTCGTCTTGGCTCGCCTTGCCAATGACTGATTTTTATGTGCATCAATAACAGCTCAGTTTTTATGACAATAATGAAATTTGGCACAAATAAATCGAAAATTCACTCAGCACAGTTATTTCGTGCATGTTAAGTGCCCAAATAAATATAAAAGTCCGAATAAAAACCTTGCTGGAAAAACATAAAAGGTTTCACTCGTAGGAAACTGTTGCGTCGCCCTCTCCTGCATTCGTCCAAGTGCGCGGCGTCTGCACGCGTCGACAGAAAGGGGCAACATAAGCAATTATCTGCCACTGAGCTGCCCACGCTTTGTGCGTCTTCAGCACGGCTTAGCCAAGTTCCTGATTCCGCCAACGCTTGGACGGTGTGCCCACTCTGCTAAGTCCACAAAGGTGAACCCGAGCTAATCCTAATTGGGCTGCAATGCAACTGCCCGTCCTTTTTGGCCAGCAACCTCTGAGCAATATTGTCCTTTGCGCACGACATTCGCAGAAACTGCTTTGACACATTATTGCCTATGGCAACCATATGCACATATTGGCTTTGGCATTGGCACTGGTATTGGCTTATACGTTGGGCTGCTCCTGGCATAGGCGTAGTCACGCAGCTCACACTCACACATTATCGGTTGGCACAACTTTGTCCTTTGCATGGTTGCTGTTGGGTGCAGGTGCTCATGCTCACAGCCGGAGCGGCTACAGTGTCGCCGCTGTGCTTTGCATTCTTGCATATACACAATAGAAAAGCTAAAGTTTCGCTTTAAATGAACACGTTCATTCGTACGTTCTTCCTTGGCGTGTCGCAGACAAGGCATAAAAATAAATGCCGCACCTTTGCCCTGTGTGCCAAGCGCGCTTCGTGAGTAGAAATTATTGTGCTGGAAATGGCATAATACCTCGTATCGCACGAATGAAAAAACTTTGCCAACAAATAAGCAAATAAGCAACTACAAAAAACAGACACAGCAACAGAAACAGAAAAATAACAGTAAAACTGTTGCCTGTTTTCACGTTTCAGTGTCATTGACAAACAGACAAAATTTCATTGTCTATCGTAAGTTTTTTCCGCACTGTCGTAGCGTCGTATCGCGTTGCCCCCTCATCCGCTGCGTTTGCCTGTTGGCATCACTTTCTGTCTGCTGGAGCATGCTTGGCAAGTTTCTTGGCAATTGTCTGCGCAGGCATTCAACTGTCTGCCTAAAATTCTTATCTCGCCAGCCGCCCGACTCCTCTCAGTTCCGCCTCTGCACGCAGCCAGCCAACGCGCAATGCCAATGACAATGACAATGGCAGTCGTGCCTCGCCCGGCAGCACCTCACGTCCGACAATGTGGCTGAGAGTTGCGCGCAGCAATCGGAAATCCGCTTTCGCGAGTTTCGTGCACAAATTGTTGAAATTAGTTTTCTGCGCTAAATGATAAGTAGTTGAAAGTGAGCTGCTGCATGCAAGTCACCTTCCCGCCTTCACTCGCCAGTTGTCAACTGGCAACTGGCATTAGGCGACGAACATTGGACCCCGTGGCAGAGAAACTGCAATTAATTTAATTAAACTGTTAAGCCTTTCCATTGAATTTGTTCAGTACTTGGCGCACTCACTTGGCAACCAAGAAGCGTTTTTCCAAGGCTTCTGCTGATACGGAAATGTGCCTAATATCGCAGCCTGGCCACAATGACTGCAGCATGCAGCCAAATGGACGGTTTGTCAATGCCGTTATATTTTATTTCAATATCGATTAAAGTTCTCTGATTGGGTTATGGCGACACGACTTGAATTGCTAAACGAACAACTCGAGGCAGTTGCCCGGAACGAGGACGCACTTTGCTTAGTTGTCCTTTTACGAACGAATCAAAGCGAGGTCCATGCATGAAACGCAGGACGTGCTTTCGAAAAGGATACAGATGCGAAATCCGCGTCAAATTGTTGTCACATGCTTAGTTTAAAGTGCTAAGCAATGATTTCGCATTGAGATTGGCAAAATTGCAGCAACAGAATCTGTGAGTCATGTGGCATTTATGGGTGTCAGTTAAACTTATTTTCCTTTTATTTATATTAAATAAATACACAAGCAACTGTTTATAAATCCATTTCTTAATATTATTCCTTGTTTTATTTTTTTTTTGCTTGCTCGGTTTCTTATTTTTGCTTTATATTTTTCGCTCCTCACATTTAGCTCGCGGTTTTGGCATGCGCGTCGTTGGCGGCAAGACCGGCGCGGACGGTCGCCTCTTTGCTTATATCGTTTGGACCGTGCCCGGTGGACCGGCCGATAAGAACGGCCTACAGCAAGGTGATAAGGTAAGATTTATTACCACAAATACCCTGCAACTGCACGCCAAAGCTTCAGCTGCGAGCTTAAAATCGAGTTAAATTTTCTGACAATTTGTCGCATTCATAGAAAATTTATGGCAAACGATTTTTGCAAACGAGTGCAGATAAAAACTGTCAACAGAAATGAAAACTAAACCAAATTGAGTTGGCACAAGAGACATAAGTCTCACATAAACCCGTGCTCCCATAAACGAAACGAAACTAAACGAAAAAAAAATAAAATAAAATAAAAAAGAGAAAGAAAAACAAAACGATTTTCTCTCGTGGCCAGAGAGATAAAAGACACAGCAGACGAGGCCAGCCGCTGACAGCATGTGTCAGCAAAAGCCTAAGGACGAAATGTGCAGCAAATGATTATTATTATTAAATGCGAGAATTATATATAATATGAGTATTTGTGCTAAAATTCACTTTTGTGGCTTAGGCAAGCTTATTTGAGGCGGCAAAGAACATAACACGAGTATTATTTTTGGCTTTATTAGATACTCGAATGGAACGGCATGTCGCTGATCGATCGCAGCTTCGAGGAGGTCTGCTCGATTATGGATCGCACTGGTGACATTGTGGAACTGCTGTTGGAGCATGCCACCGATTTTCGCATGTGCGATCTTTTCGATGAGAATCTGCCACCGGGCAGTAGTGGCAGTCAAAGTGGTCCTCGCCGCTCTGGTGATGGACCCGTTGGACTGGGACTTATCGCTGGTGAGTGACACCATATTTGCTTACACAAACTCTTCGAGTTGATTTTCATATTTGTTTTCGCACATATAAATATTTTGTATATATATAAACATATATGAGTATTTAATTTAGTTTCATTAAACTTCTCATTTTTTTCATTACTCTTTTTCCTTTAAACAAAACATAATCACAATATTTAAAAGCAGACCCCGAAAACACCACAGACAAATCGCCAGCCTCACCGACTAGACGGAAATTACCCAAAACTCCGGTATAAAATTATTTCGTTATATTAATTCTTACATAAACAGAAACAAAACAAAAAATATTTTATAAAAATTAATTAACAGAACCAAAAAACAAAAAAAAAAACCAAAAAAAAGAAAAAACAATACAAAAAAAAAAAATCAAATACAGCATATAGCTTAAAGTTTTTTATTACACATGCCAAGCTAATCGAATTTATTCTGTAAATGCAGCAAGCTCGAATATTTGTACACTAAAATTCAGCTTTTAAATTTCTGTTTCTGATATGTTTAAAAAAAAAGTTTATTTTTTTTTTGTTTTTGTTTACTCGTTTTACAGTTTTAGTTTTTATTTTTTGGTCTTGCCGCTAAAAACACGAAACTAAGCAGAAAAATGTTTTTGCCGCAGCTTAAAGCAATGCCATCACTTTAACGCGTTTCCATTGAGTTTACAAATATATATATTTTTTGATTTTTACTTTGTTTGATTTAAAATTTGATTTTATAAATATATAATTATAATATACGTAGTAGTTAAATATTTGGTATAATGAACCCATTTTATTCAGTTACTTTTTACAAATTCCAGTTTTTCAATAAAAATTTTTGCTGTTTATTTTTGTTTTTCTCAATTTTTATCATGCGTTCTTTTCGATTCGATTTTCCACGTTTTGCGTTTCACTTAAAAAAATTGAAATTCATAATTCTGTGCGTAATTTTATATATATATATATATTTATAAATCTATATATACAAATATATATATATAAATATATGAAAAATAAATGTGTTTTTGCTATTTTGTAATCACAAGTATTTATTATTAATTGATGTTGGTAGTTCTTAGCGATTTCTACATTAAACAATATTTATACATGTATTACTAAAATTCAACTACATAAAATAAGCGACAAAAACGTGAATGGCTTGTAAATGCGACTTCTTAGTACTAAGCACAATAATAGTAACTACATAAAACAGTACTCATGACACTAGTCACATGCTTTAAAGTGAATTTAAAAAAAAAATACGTAACAGTATAAATTTAATAGTCAATAGTAGTTAAAAAAAAGCAACTCTGTGCCGAATATATATATTCACTTTTACTATGCAAGCCATGCACGACAAAGAAGATTTAAACAAAATTTTATTAAATTAGGAAAATCAGTAACTACGAGAAGAAACAAAACAAAAAAAAAAGAAAAGAAAAAAAAACAAATGCAATTCTCTAAGAATAATAGCAGTCAAAGTTGACAATTAGTGCGAACTCTTTTGTTTGAATCTAAACTTATTGCGAGTATCAAGTGAAACAGCTTTTCGCTAAAATCTAACGATATTTGCAATTAATACGCGCCACGGCGCCACTTTCATTTCCATTGTCATTTTATTTTCCGCATTCTAAGTGAGTAATCAAATTACTCACAACAGTAAGAACAAAGCACCAACAATAGTGAAATAAGTTAAAGTTTATAAACAAGTAAACTAAATTGTTAGTCATTTACAGGAGGTAATAATATGCAAAAATAACTATCATTGTCTTCGAACTTAGAACAATAAATAGAAAACAAAAAAAACAAAAAAAAAAGAAAAACTTTATGCAAATACCAAGCAGAAAGATATATACATAAATATATATATTTATAAATGTTAAACCTTTAAACAAAAAAAAACAAAAAGCGAACATGTAGGTTCAAAGAGTTATAAATGTGTATTAAATGTTATGAATTAATTAGTAGAAAGTATGTATAACAAACCTATTAAATTAATTATTTTAAAGTAGTGCGTTGTTAAATTGTTTAAATGTTTTTAATGGCAACAAAGCAGCGATGCGAAACCCCAAGAGAAAGTAATTTTAAAACCGTATAAACTATACGATATGTATATAGAAATATATATATATAAATAATTGTTAGTGCTGTGTTTGTAATTGTTTGTTGGTTAATGAGAAAGCGCATAAGAATCTCTAACGATGTGGATCCCACCTAAATATGAAACACAATAACGAAGTGCTAAAAAACCAAGAAAAACCATAAATAATTCATCATTTAATTGAGAAGTCTACTTTAACTTTTACTTATTCAAATGGCGCTTAGCTGTGTAACTCCTGTCAGATGGGTGATAAAAAAAAAAACCAAAAAAGTTTATACATATTTGAAATAAATAAAAAAAAAAAAAAACAAAAAGAAAAAAGTAAAGTAAAACGAATACAAAAAGAAAAATCTTTTTAAGCAAAATTTTCACGTAACTGACTAAGTAAAGAAACGCATAGGCACGCAAAATAATATTGAAAGTACGGCGAAAGCGTAAATTGCTGCTGCTGCTAGGCATAGTAAAAGAAAAAAAAATTAACTGTGAAATGCTATTAGCAAATTGGCAAACATTTTCGATTTTTTATTGAATTTTTAACACAATTCAGACATTTTTCGGCAACGGCTACAAGGCTGCAATAAATTTACGCTTTCACTTTTTGCTATTTGTATTCTACGTGTACGTGTAGCTATAACTGAAACATATTGCTAAAGAACATTAAGCTAAATATACAAACAAATGTATGTATCTATATATATATATATATACATTTACATTTTAACGTTACTCATAATATACTTTTTTCAAGTGCTGTTTACACGTAACCCAAAACTGAATCAAGCGAATCTGTATTCTAAATAAAATTGACTTACACTTTTACACAAATTTCAAGCATTCTAGAGTAACTTGCATAGTATTTGGGTTACTGTGAACTGCAAGTTAAGCAAACTAACTGTTTAATAAAAAAATATAAAAAAAAAGAAAAAAACTGAAGGAAACTTTGAACATATAATGCAGAAGTGTTGTATATTTTTTCCATAGCAAACACTTTTTGTATTTTTTAAGCTCGAAGAAAATTATCTCTGAAAAGTATTTCATGTGAACGAAGCCTAGGCCAATGAATTTTGATAAATGTTTGTACGCGTGTGTGCGTATGTGTGTGACTAGCACACACAACTACAACAAAAGTCAACATGCAACTTATATATTAACCTATACATATATACCTATACATATACCTTTACATGCATATACATACATTATACATATATATATATATATATATTTAAAAAATATACCTAACTCTATTTAGTTATAATTCAAGAAATGTAAAGCAAAACAAAACGAAAGTGAATTGAAAATGAAGTATACTCATAAAGTCAAAGCAAAACAAAAACAAAAGAAAAAAACTAAAAAAAACTGTGCTAAGGCAAAAAGCTAAAAGAACTTAATTAATTAATGAATAAAGTCTCTCTATTTAACTGCAAAACAAAAACAAGACAAGTTTTATCTCTTGCACAAGCATTTACTCGCATATGACTCGCATAGCCAGCGTCCTTCGCTGCTGCCTTGGAACATATCGCTCGAGCACTCAATCATCCCATCAAGAGCATTCAAATGCACGCAACTGTCGCTGCAAAGAAAAAAAGACGACGCGCACATGCTACACAAAATGGTAAATGCTTTCAACAACTAACTCAAAAAATTATATAAATTAGTTATAGCACAATAACCTAAAACAACGTCCGCCCGCCCGATCGTCCGCCCAAATGCCCGTCTGCCCGCCTGCCCTAGCTCCTCAACGCCAAACATCCAAGTGTAATATAAAACAGCCACCAAATCAAAGTGCGAAACTCTCAGACAAGTACCAAACCAAAAATAGCCAACATCAATACTCGTACCAATGAATATTCATCTACTCGTACTCGTACTCGTATTCGTACTCGTACTCGTATTCGTACTCGTACTCGTAATCTTATTCGTTATTACTATTATTATTATTATTCGTACTCGTATTTGCAATAAAAACAATATGTACATTTAATAACAATGCTCATAGCTGTATACTCGTACAATTTACAAATTACAATTTACTCTTTAAACGATTTCGATTTAGTTGAAATATTATAATAATTTGATACTCGTAACAAAAATACTTAAATATTCTTATTACGCATACGCTCTGTGTTCACAAGCCTCAACTAACTAAAACGCATTTATACCTACCTACCTGCCTATCTACCTTCCTAACTATTCTACTCTACTCTACTCTACTCAACTTTATTTTAATCTCATGCCTTTTGTTCACGTCTTATTACATTTCGTTTCATTTCGTTTTGTTTCTCTTTGTATTCATTTGGTCTCATTTTGTTTTTCATTCTGTTTTGATTTTGTTGCGTTTTGCTGTAAAAAAAAGTGCGCTGTCCTTGTGTTTGTACTAACTCAACCACGCTCCTGCCTCTGTCACTCACCCCTCACCGTACCTTTGACGCTTTTGTAAACAATTTCAATTTATATTTTTCGAGATTTCTTTCCATGCTATTTGTTCGCTCTTTACTTAACCTTACTTTATTCAGAGACTTGACTATTGTTTGTTCGTTTGTGATTTCCGTTTCTTAGCAATTTATTTCCTTTATGCATTCACTTCAAATTGTCTACTCTCGAGTATTGCATTTACATACTCGTCTATACCTATTCCCAGCGTCTAAATGCCACATCATACTCTTATAAGCAACGTTCGTTTATCACATAAAAACACACAAAAACAAAAATAAAAATAAATAAAATAAAAAATAGAGTGCATCTATTACTTCTCTTTTATTTGACTTCAGTTTCCATTTCTCTACTTTACTCTATGTAAATACCAAATCGTATCTAGTATTTTTATCTCATTATTAGCGTATATGGGGCAATCCTTACTTTGCTTGCCAAACGAGTTGGAAAACTAACGAGAGTAAACATTTAATACTAATTGGCAGTTGTGCAAACTCACTGAAAAGAAAAAAAAATCACAAACTTGTTACGTTCCACGTTTTACGTTTATTTAATAAACTTGTACATATTATATACATACTTTATCGTACTCCTACGCGTATATTGCTTAATTGGCGTTGCTTAAAACTCATGAAAACTCGTCGAGCTGTAAATTAATAAACGAAAAAAGCATTTTCAAAAACCACATATTTTACGACCAACACAGAAACACTAAAATATTATTTTAGTTTATTATTTATGTGAAAGCTTATTGAAATGTTTATTTTATTAAGCAAAAACTAACTTCTGCAGTGCAAACAGAATTTTTTATTATCAGTAAAGTCCTGGGTGCAAGAAGTCCAACAGTTATAAAAATTTTATTATTTTTTCAGCTAAAAATAATTTAAGCATATTTTGCTATTTCATTAATTTAATTAATATTGCTTATGCATTTTATTGAAGGTTCTGTATCAAGTTTTTGCATTAACTATAATACAATTTAAAATTTTACCTTTAAATTTAGGCTGGTCTCTAATTAAAAAACGTTCTTCTATAAGCTTTCACAAAAAATATTTTTTTATTTTATTTATTAACTTTACTACTTATATATTTATTTACCGTTCCATTTTATTTCACATTTACTGCATTTTTTTTTTTTTTGTTTTTTTTTTCAATTAATTTTAATTTGTATATTCATTTACTACTTACTACATCTAGAAGATCTTAGTTGATTAGCAGTTTTTAAAGACTTCAAATAAAGTACGAATCATAATTATTGTAAATTACAAAAATTTCTTTTCTAAGTGAATGTAACCCCAGCTGGCACGAGTTATGCTATGGAAACAGTTATTAACTTAATTAATTTAATATTTAATTTAATGCAACCTACCAATTAAAACAAAACCAAAATATAAAACAAACAAAAAAAATATAAAACAATGAGTATATACTCGAAACAATAACAAAAGAGCAACCACAAAAACTTGATTTAAATTTGCTTTTTAATGCTGAAATAAAAATATTAAAACAAAACCAAAAAATTCAAAACATAGCAAAAAACTTGATTGATGCGCATATGTTTGACTTTTGCATACTTTTTCACCCTAAGTTAAACTTACTACATAAACAACAAATGACTGATAATCCATTGATTGATTGATTGATTGATTAAACTATATTGAATGTCATATAAACGTCTTTGTAAATTATTATTATTCAATATTATTATTACTATTATTATTATATGAACACATTCTTAATCGTATGTAATTAAATTTTATGCGTACTTTTTGTATTTGTGAATGCAGACACACTTCAAAGCGTACCGACGAAATAAAACTTAACTAAAATAAAATAAAATAAAAAAAAAAAAAAAATACAAAATCAGTAATTCAAACAAACATAAAGAGAAAACGTTGATACAAATACGCTGCGTAGGTCGATCGATAGCCGTTAATTTTTCTTATATGCAAATAGAGATACTTATATGCAAGTGATTTATTAAGCACTTTATGTGTATACTTATAACGTCTAATCATATTTCTGTGTATCTGTGTATGTGTCTTTGTATGTGCTTCTTTTTGCTTATGCCTTTGTATGCTTTATATATGCTCGTATGCTTTTAGGGACCTTTTGTGTTTTATTTATTTTGTGAATGGGCTTTATGAGTTTATTAAACTTTGCATATTATTTTATTATTATTCATAAGGCCCTTAGCATAACTTTTTTATTGAAGTTTGTTATATTTTACTTATTCATGCATCCATACTCAACACACAACGCACAACAACGGCTGTCATAAAAACTGTCAGAGCCGCAATCATCCGGTTTTTGTTTAAAATTTTGCCAACCACATGCCGACGTCTAACGTCTTAAAATGTGCTTTGCAAAAAGTTAACAACAGCAAAAAAATAAAAATAAAAATAAAAAAAAAATAGCAAAGAAAAGTAAGTTGAGGAAAACAAAATAAAAGAGAAGAAACACCAAAGATCGACATATTCTGACAGGTGTCAAGTAGCACGCGAGTTTTTCATTACCCGAATGCCGCATGTTCAACATCAACAGACAGCAGAAGCCACAAAGATGACAACAGCGACAGCCGCCATAGCCGCCACAGCAGCCACAGCCTCTACAGCCGTAGCCTACGGGTATGAGGCAAAAGAATTTCATGCAAAGACTTCACTAAAATTTTTTGATAAGCCCTGGTTTGCGTATTTACGAGTTAATGCACTCACTCACAGAGCACATGTGTGAGGGCGTCTTTGACTATTGTTATCCGAATGCTGGCAACAGGTGGCATTACCTTTAATTGACAGCTTGCAGGCATAAAATGTTTGAAATTTTGAAAATTAGAAAACTTTTACCACTACAACCAGGCGCAAGTAACCAAGTAAGCCGTACCCGGCGCAGCCCCGCCCAGGCTGTGGCATGTGGCTTATCAGTCTTGTACAGTGGCAGTAAACGTCGCCTGCTTGGGCACACACTAACACTTGCTTTTCTGATTCTCTGAGTCTCTGCTTTTCTTTTCACTTTGCCAAAAGTTTATATATCAAATTTGTTGGAAATTTCTATTGACTCAGGCACGCAATTGCCGTCGCTGTGCCATTGCCATTCCCATATATTTTTTTGCATCTTCTGCTGCTCATTTGGCAGGGCAAACTTTTACCAAGCAGCACATGATAAACTTACGAAATGCCTTCTAAGTTACGAATTTTCGGTAATGATTTTATACACACAATTCGTGTCCGTGCTCGCTCGTATCCGAGCATTTACTTATAATGTATAACAATAAAAATCAAATAGCGCATACACGCAACAGCCTGCGTATACGTAATATTGCGAAAAGTTCGTATGTTAGTTTAAAAGTTGCGACGTGCAACAGTTAGCACACAGCTGACACCAAGCAAACAACAGCATCAGCAACAACTACAAAGAAGTGACAACAACGAAAAAAATGTATTTTAAGCTACATAAATGTACATTGTATATATAAAATATATGAAAATACATTACTTCGTGCGTGCTTGGCTGTCAGACAGACACTCGTACATAAACAAGGCTACACACTGAAATGCGCACAGGCAAGTGTGAAAATAACAAAACCCAACAAATACCAAAGACAAACATTTAAGTGCAAGGTGAGCTGAGCAAATTCTACAACTTATCGATTTGCAATGCTTATTGTTGATAGCATTTGTCCTTTGTGAGCTCATCTGCTCATTTGACGCCTCATATGCGACAATCAAATATGGCCATAATATGAAACTACGCCAGCCAGCATATGGCCAAGTATTTACGCGAGCAATGTTGGTTGCTGTGCACCGGCATAAACTGCACGATGGCTTACCACGGTTTTATTTGCCCACATGTAAGAGCAGAGCACATCCGTGGCTTGTTGCCATCAACATGTTATTGCAATATGGCAGCATCCGCTGTGCCATTGAGCAGCTTCTCGGCTACGCCATTCCGCTAAGGCGTAGAACGGCCTTAATACTGATACAGATCCGGCTACGAAGCAAGCCAGTGTAGATACAGTTAACACATTGCGCGGAGTAGAGAAATAGTGCGCATTGTGGGTATTGTTGTGCGCCGAATGTGCGCCATGAATACGTTATGAATCGCAACAGTTCTCAGTTTGCCAAGAACACTGGCAGCACGAAAGGGATAACGAAAGGCAGCGAGTGGCAGAAATGCGGCAGAGATGTGGAAACCCGCAGCCATGACTGCTGCGCATCATGGCCATAGGGGAAAAAACTGTTGGCAATATTATTGTTGGTAAAAGTCATTTTTTATTGCAGTTGTAGTTGTGTGCATGCTCGCATTGTTGTTGTAATTCCTTTTTTCAATATTATTGTGGCTGTTGTTGTTATAAAATATAGCCATGCACAAAATGTATAAAAGCAAAAAAAGAAAATAAACAAAACAAAAATTGTTTGCATTTTTAAGCCTAGCCGACCCACCCTATTTGCATGCGTTATTAAAACTTTCTGTGTTCATTTTTAATTAACTCTTTTGCTTTTTAATGCGTAAAAATGTTGTATTTAAATTTTTGGTTTTTTTTAACATTTTTACCTTCCTGCAATATTTTCCATTTATTTTGTATTTTATTAATTAATTTGTTTTTCACCTTACAAAACATTTACACATGAACACTTAACGCCAAAAAGCTTCTTTTTTAATGCTGTAAAATCGCAAAAGCCAAAACAAACAAACACAAAAAAAAAGAGACAAAAACCAAATAATTATGAAACTGCCCAGCAGCATTTAACAGTCATTTTTTGTAATTAGCAGTTAAAAATCAGTCAAAAGATGATTAAATACCAAACCAAAAAAAAAAATAATTTTTTTTTTAAATCAAGCAACAATAATTTAATTAGTTGAAGCAATGCGCGCTGTAAATAAAAGCATTTAACTGTAGGATGCTTTCATTTAACATATAAAACGTTTACTAACTTTTTTTAATGCTTTTCCCCATGTACGGCACAAACCCCAACCAATACAAAATCAAAACCAAAACGAAAACGAAAACCCAATATAATCAACAAAAACAAAACAAAAATGTTACGCATCCGCATAACGCCACAGGAGCAAATCATGCGCGAAAAACAGGTGAGCGGCCGCGTGCAGATTCAAGTCTGGTACCATGCTGAGCGCAGCGAACTCGTGGTGTCACTAATGGCCGCCGATGATTTAGCACTCCGCGACGAGGCCTACGGACACGGCAACATGCCGGAGGCATATGCCAAAGTGCGCATACTGCCCAAGTGGTGAGTTGCCTGCATAATGCTGTGCATTCTCCGTCGCCTTTGGGTGCTGATGGCGGTGTCATGTTTTCGTTTCAGCGGCGATGGCAGCGTGCAGCAAACCGAGGTCAGTCATCCCACGCAGAATCCGATTTGGAATGCCACATTGACATTTCCGCACGTCAAGGGCGACAGTTTGATGGATCGCTATATAGACATACAGTTGTGGGATCTGGTGCCACACACGGAGTCGATCTTTTTGGGTGAATGCAATATTGAGTTGCAGCAGGCGTTTCTGGATGATCGCGCCATTTGGTGCCGGTTGGAAGATCCCAAGGGTTTGCGTGGTATTAGCATGTCGAAGTCGCCAAGTGTGTCGCCGCGCGGCTCCATTGCCGGTGGTGGTCCGGGTGGTGATGTTTCGCGACTGTTGCGTCGCGATTATAATATGCAGCGCTCGATTTCGGATGAAGTGGACTCGGTTAGTGATGGCGCTGCACTGCTGCATCCCGATCATGCTTGGATTGCTGGTTCGCGTCGTGGCTCTTCGCAGTCGGAGACCATGGAGGTGGAGGTCTATCAGCTGGGCAAGGACTTCTCGCGCTCATTGCCGGGTTCGCGGCGCTCGAGTTTTCAAGATGCCGAAAAGAATCGCGAAGAAGAGATTGCGGCAACGCCGCCGACATCCTATCTTGTCGGACGGCGACGCTCGTCTGTGGCGCGGCGCGATCCGGATGAGATCCTGAAGTCCTTAAAGGCTGTGCGCGGCGAACTTGGCCGCACAATGAGTCTCGGCACCGAGCACCATCATCACGTCGGCTCAAGGCGTAAGTACAAGTTTGCGATACTTTTGCTGCTTACTATAATTACCCATAGATGCCAATGCAGTGGATGAAATGCGCCGAAGTAAACGTATCTGCAGATACTTACTTACTTACTTACTCCCAAGTAGTTCATGCAAGAACTATCTCACCCATACTCTTAGCTTTTATTCTAATTGATAATTTCTCTATATGATATTTAAAACTATGCATTCGCTAGCTTTCATATTGATTAACTAAGTTAACTGACTCAATCTTAACAAATATATCCGAACACTTGCTCGCTTCTACCTAAGCAGCTCCTGCCTCTGTCTCTGTCTCTGTCTCTGCCACTATAAATTTAACTACTCTCCACTTACTTGCTACCACTCAACTGTGCCTCTCTCTATCTTTCCTGCTCTAGATCATTATTGCATTTAACAAGCTTACATATATACATCATATATTTCTCATCCATGCATTTTGTGTCTCTATATAACTGGCTCTCTCTATTTCTTCTACTCTCTCGAAACTATTAGCAACAATATCGGTGTCGCATTATCAAAGCTTTGACACTCCATACACTTGGACAAACACCAAATGAAACTAATTTGCATCTCCAATACCAATTTACTCAGCAACCAAAGACAAACTGTATTAGAAGTACTTAGCACCACTACTCGTATCAACCATACACCAAAAACCAAAACAGAATTATTTAAAACGCAGCTGCACCTGAAATTAATTAATTAATTCTAAACCAGTAACAATTATTTGTGTAATGATTAATGAAAACACTTTTGCACTAAGTAACAGCAACCAAGAAAAAAGCAACTTTCGACACCATGCAAGTAAAATAAATAACCAAACTAAACATAAAAAATATATACAATATATATAAACTTGATATATAGCAAACTCTAATAACAAGAAATCACAACACAAAAGTCCTTCTTGATGGTAAGACTTGTTTGCGTTCAATCGGTTCCATTTGCACAATTAATTTGAGTTCTATTATTAGGTTCAGTTCAAGTTTCACGTTACACGTTTCCGTTGAAGTTAACAAATGTTCCTAGCCATGCCATAGCGGAATTTTATTTTGTTGATATTTTAGTAATTTCGTTTGAGTTTTACAAACGTTATACGTTGGAAGTATAGCAGGAATGGGTTCTGTTACTGAACCTAAATGCAATGAAATCACAATCTTCATACATGTATTGATCTTGAAAGTATGCTGTGATTTTTTATATTTTATTACGTTTTACATATATAAGCAACATTGGCGAATATTTTTCATTTATTATACAAACACAAAACCACTTAGATAAGCATCTTAATCCAAATGGAAGCTTTAATGGATTTTAATTAATTCCTTTTATATCGAAAAATCACAACTTGTCAAGCAAAATAAATTTAAGCATGCAGGACACTAAAATGTGTTTCAGGCTTCTCATTTTCTTTTCAATGCTAACCTTGCACGGCTCTTTATGCATACTTTGATGCCACCTTACCGTAATACACACATGGTATGAATTCCTGTATGCTTCAGTAGCTTGCTTTTGGCTAAAATCTCTTATTAACTGCCGATAACCGTGTCGCTTTGATACTGGATACATATTATTAGCACTGTCCTTTTAGTCAGTAAGCTCTCGCTCAAGGGTATATAAACACATATTCATCCTAAACACCTGCGATGCTTCCAAGCGTATACTTGTATTTTGAATAATTTTAAACATACACAATTTAGGTGCAAAATTTCGCATGAAACGTAGATAACTTAGCTTAGCGTATTTAACATAGCGTATTGTGCATGCTGTCAATAGATTTATTTCCTATTAAAATATGCAAACCTCATCATGAACATACATACTAACAGCACAACTTTTCTGCTATCGCGAAACTGTCAGAAGCATGCAACACATATCCTGCCAACCATGCACATATGCTTACGTAAGCCCAAGCCCATCAATTGCTGACAGACAGACATAAGGACCGACGGACTGACAGACGTACAGACCAAGAAAGAGAAGCAGTCGAAAAGCACAAGCACCAACCGAACTACGTACGTAAAGGCGAAGATGACAGACGAACAGACGGACAGACGAACTGCCACAATTCCTGAGAAAACGTGCATAAACTTTTCGCACAACTCCTTTGAGCATAAACTGCCGGGCTTTATTAAAGATTATTGATGCTATTTTAAAATGGAAAGAAACCAAAGAGCAGTCAAATAAAATATTTGCTTTTTGTTGGTTTGTTTAAAATAAATCAGCAGAGGCAGCACAAAAGTAAAAAATAAAATATAAAGGTAAGAAACCGAAAAAAAATAAAAATAAGGAAATGCCACACGAATTATTACCAAGACGAAGATTACTTGCGCTATACACTGTCACACACTATACGTATGCAAGTATGAATCCTTCAATGCGAAAATGCGCTAAAGATGAATGAGCCGATGATGACAAGGATGATGGCAACTCTGATGCTGACGTTCATGCTCGTGCTGTAGCTGACGATGCTGTCGATTGCAAGACGACGACTCAGTTCAGCTGCCCTGGCTCAGGTAGCGCCTCCGTTGGCGGTGGCGACAGAGTAGCTCAACCTTGAAATTAACTTTCGCAAAGAGTAAATCAACGCTGCTTGTCATGGGAGTTTATTACGCCGGTTGCCAGACAACGGAATGCGCGGCACCGTGGCTCTGTGAATTTACGCTGCTGCCGAAGGCGTCAGAAGCCAACACCCGCAATAATATGTAAAACCCTAATGCAATGTGTGCCAAAATGTGGCAAATTATCAAAGCATCGACGACATCGCACTAGAGTCAGCAGCTGCCACAGTGACGAGATGTGGGCAGTGCATAGTTACCCTTAAGTATGTGTTAAGTTTTTCTCAATTTTCTCCTGGAATCTAGCTCTTGCCAATTCCAAGACATGCTTTAAAAACCAAGCTGCGCTTAAGCAGCATTTTCACTCAGTCAATATGCTTCCTCGCTGCCCTTTGTGTTCCTAACCATCTGCAGTTATTGCTAATCCGCTTAGCGAATTCTTTATGCGCCGCCACAGCAGTTTTCATTTCGCGAAACGCTGTTGCGAATTGAAACGCAAACTTGCACCCAGAGGCGTTTCCGGCGCACGTTCTTTTTATGGCATTTCAAATTCGTTAGCATATGCAGACAAATACACAAACGACGGACCAACAGACAGAGTCTGACTGACACACGTCTAACGCAGCCCAACCTAAGTACACACACACACACACATATGCCTATGTAGTTGTGCGTGTATGTGAAATGAGTAAATATACTGAATGACTGTGTGGGTGTCTTTATTTGACGTTTATTTTATATATTATTTCCCGCTCTTGCCCAGCGCTGCGCACACCTCGTTCCTGGTAACCCATTTGCCTGGGCAATTTGTGTAAAATATTTTAGCCCGACTTGCCTTTTGCTTTGCGAGTGAGCCAACAATATTTTCGCATGCTTTTCTCAAATGTTTTTTTTTTATTAATTTTTCCAGCGCTGAAGCTGCCAGCAGTGTGCAAAGTAATACACAACTACTTCACAAACTGCTGGTAGCGTCAGTTATTTGCTTCATTGCTTGATTGATTGACTTAGCGTTCACACATGTCTAAATGAACAAATTTTGGTTCTACTTTGGCAATAAGCACGTCAACATTCCGCTAACTGCAATGGAATAACTTAACAAACAATACATTACGCATACGCAACGTGTGCCTTAAAACTCACATGCAGTCAAAATCAAAAAGCTGTTTATCACAAAGAGACAGTAGTCCCACATAAACCAGCCAATAATGTTGCTACCAATGATAATGCCACATCGGCCGAACATATAGCAAAGATTGACCGCTTTGCCTCTGGAGAAACATTTCTGAAAAGTCCATATAAATCTACGTCTATGCACGTACATACCTCATAAACGTAGGCACATTATCCACGATCACCGACGTCGTCAACGGAATGGTATTCTGTGGCATAGTCACCAAGAACATGAAGAACACCGTGACCACGTGGTGACTGTGGATGAAATTCAACGTCAGACCGCACACAACCGCTGACATTAGATAAATGAACAAGACGTGATTGCGTTGCAGGCAGCAGAGCAGCAGATTCAACAAGCTGCACATGGCCAGATTAATGATGCCAATAAATATTGCACCCACATGTTTGGTAAACTCCTCAGAAATTTGCGTCGACTTGTCGGATGGGTCTTTCGCCGCTGCAATCTCGCAGATTGTTCGGTTATCATTTAATTTCACCTCCAATCGCAGCTCAGGGAACCAAATGGCCAAGCTATTGCCACTGAAAGTCAAAGACTTGACGTGAATGAGCACAAATCAAATTCAAAAGCACATCACTTTACGTTTCAAACGAAGTAAACATAATCATTGCACAGAGTGCAAATTTCTGCAAAATCGGTGGCCGCACGAGGAGTGTCGTCTCACGCCATACTTTCCGCAAAAAGCTGTGAGTAAAATAGAACATTTGATTAAAAACTGCAGCACTAAGTGAGGGGAGTGCTCACCCTACACCTTTCGGATGCTTGGGTTGTGATGAGGTGGTCAATACCTCCGTAATGCCCAGACTGGCCAAATCCTGGCGCTTATTCCAAATACAAAGCCAATTGAGCACCTTATAGGCTTCTTTATTTCTGCCAACCGACTGCAAATATTTCGGAGTCTCCGGCAGAAAGATCATCGCGATTATAGTAAACACGCATGGACATGTAAAGAAGAGCATAAGAAACCGCCAAGAGTGCAACTTAAAATGACTGGTTATCTGTATGTTAAATTTCCTTGGCAATATAGCATAGGACATACCTTCCAAAAAAAAAAAAAAAAACACAAAATCACAAAAACAATTGTAAAAATGATAAGCACTTACTTGGCACATAGATCGTGCCCACAGCTGAAAAAATACTCAAGAGGCTGAGCAATCTGCCCCGCACACTATCTTTGCAAAACTCCGACAGATACGTTAAATTTGTCGTGAACAATGTTATCAGGCTGGGACAATCATTTTTCAGACTCATCAGGCATACATATAGATAACATAAATTGCCACTTACAAAAATCCCGTTATGAAGCGAAAAAGCACGAAGAGCCAAAAGTACGGCAAAAAGGCAGAAATGATTGAAATCAGCGAACCTGTAGGAACTGTATAAAGCAGCATGCGACGACGACCAATTTGATCAGATTTATAGCCTATATAAAATGATGAGATAATCATGCCTACCACAGAAGTAAAATTCAAATTAATACAAACAAATTCACATTGAATTATAAGCAAAGCAAAGTCAAATCAAACCCAAGAATGCTGCACTTGTCAAAACTGAATGTTGCGGATGCGAAGTATGGAAATCCTTTTGACTGGCTACAGCAATTGTGGCCATGCCCATTGCCTCACCAACGGCCTGAATTTGCATCAAACCGGCATTTAGCAACAAGAGAGTATGCGCACGGCCAAAACCTTCCAAATAAAGCCAATAAATCAAACTCACCGAACAAAATGTTCAACCTAAAGATATTTACCAATTATATCTAGGACATCGTCAACAGTAGCCATGGAAATTGCAAGCTTTTGGATTTAACACAACACACACAATATATATATATATTTTTTTTTTTTGAATTTTTTTTCTTATTTTTATAACTAAATATAACATAAACTCGATTAACAGGCAAAACTAATGCTATAAATAAACTGCAATACACGTGTATTATATATATATATGTATATATATATATATCATACGCACCGTTGGCCATAGAAACTTGCGTGGAAATAAAAGGTTGCATATAGAACTAGCAACAAAAGCGGGCATGAAAAACTTTTTAAACTTGCGCAGCCCTTTGGCCACCTGATCGCAGATAAATCAGCAAAGCACTGACGTCAGGCACAAAAAAGTTTCGATCTGAAAGCAGTTTACCAATTAGCGCAAAAACTTTGCCAGATGACACTTGGTGTTGAGACATTTGCAACTTAATAAACGCTACGGCAAAACGTGCAACTGCTTCACACATTTTTTTATTTTTTTTGTTTGCTTGTCATCTGTCGCTTATTAAAAGTTACTACTGCAATACAATAACCCTATTGCGTCAGCACACCATCATTCATCAATCACTATGACCCACGCACATTACGTATACGCATCGTGCCGCTTGGCTTAGTGTCTTGTTTTTGCATGCGTTTATCAACTTTTGAATACGTTCATATGAATATGAACTATTAGCGATAACCGTACATAGCTACTCGATACACGTAACATGGATGTCTACACTTAGCTGCTAAGCGACAAGTTCCGCAGAGCCTTTACCTACTTAGAATAGAATTAGTGAAGTTTTGGTTAAGTACGCGTTAGCATTCGATTTGAAAGTGATGACCTGCACCCATCGCTATTGACGCAACTAATAATCGTTTCACGCCTTCGCCCATGCCAACAACAGGTACAAGCCGCGTTGGCCTGCCCAGCGGCCCGAATAGTCGCAAGAGCTCCGTAGTCGATTTGAGTGTACAGCAGCAGCAGCAGCAGCAACATCAACTGCAATTGCAGCAGATACAACAACTTCAACTATTACAACAACAACAACAGCAGCAGCAGCACCAACAACATGTACCGCCAAGCATTAGCACAGCGAGTCCACCTTCCGATGATGAAGACAAACGTTTCACTCCACGATGGAAAGGCTCCAGCAGCAATTTGCCACCACAAAGCGCCAAGCAGACACTCACCAAACTCAAGCAAGCGGCCTCCGTTTCGAATGTGGCACAGGAAAAACAGTTGCTGGGTAGCAATTTGAGCGACAGTCCAAACATGCAGCAATTACGCAAGGGCAGCATGGTCAATCTGAAGACCGGCGGCGGCGAGCAGTCGTCGCCCCAATTGAGCCAGCAACGCAAGAGCAGCATGTTCCAGTTGAACACCGCACACGACTCGCCCGGGCAGCTGCGCAAGGGAAGCATGTTTGTGGGCAGCACCGCCACGGACTCGCCGACTCTCTTGCGCAAGGGCAGCGTCTATCAGGCTGCAGGCACGGGCTTGGGCATTGGTGAGGGCAGTCCCGCGCTGGGCCGCAAGCAGAGCATGGTCGTGCACGGCAGCAGTTTCACGAATGTGGCGCCGATTACTGGCGGCGAATCAAGTTACGGCCTGAAACTGGGCCCGGGTCAGATACATCCGAAAGGCTACCGTCTGACAACGGCACGACATGGTGAGCTCAAGATGGGCTTTGTGAAAATTAAAGGCACCGTCGAAGTCGAGGTGAATGCAGTGTTTTCATTTCTGAGTTCATATTACGTATACGGCATGTGCATGTGAAATGGGCTTTAATTAATTTTACTCATTTTACAGTTAATTTGCGCACGTCATATCGTGCCAGAGGACTGTGAAACACCGCCGGACACCTACGTCAAATGTTACATCAAAGATGGCGACCGTCTGCGTCACAAGAAGAAGACACGCGTCGTGCGACACTCGGCTGAGCCATTCTACAAACAAACCATCAAATATCAGGTAAGAGAATGGCCCACCATCATCCGCTGTGCTTTCATGGCAACGCATGCAACTGCACAATAAAGCAATTAGCTCGCATTAACGACCACGTAACTCTGACGACACACGCCATTGTTGGCGGCCAGCCTCACTCTGTTTTCAGCGCACATCATTCGCGTGGGCTTAAATCCTGCCATTGCTAAAGTGCAAACAACAAAAATTCTTGTTAAACATCAATTAAAATAACAATCCCAAAATAAAAAAAAACAGAATTATAAGCCTGCACTCAATTTTCGCCTCACAGGCACAATCCAACGCCATCGCTTCCATTTGGCGGGGCCATTTGTTTTCATAATTAAAAGACCATATGCAGCTCAATTATGCACATGCGCGCTCTGGCTATAAATAGCCTACAGCTCGATCTATTTTTAGCACACAAATATACGCGTTTGTCATGCTAAGCTACTGAATTCACACTATACAAGTAAACCTGTGTGCATGTGTATGCAAGTATATGTTCTTTGCTCTTCAATGTAGAGTGGCGATGTTTTCGGGCGCAACATTGTCATCATGGTGTGGCAGCGTTGCGTGGGCTTCGAGCATAACCAGGGGCTCGGCGGCACTGAAGTCAATTTGGATAAGGTAAATATTGCACAGCACATTAGCGGTTGGTATCCGCTGTTTCCGATGCACTCCTATGGCGGCTCGGACTCGGATAACTCTCCTTGACCGAATACGTGCAACGTCCATATAGAAACTGTAAGCAAAATACCAAAAACTAAGCTTAAGCCAAAAGGATATGGAAAAGGAAAGGAGGTCGTAAGGTACACAATAAATATGCAAATGAAAACACCAAAAGTTACAGAATTATTTACTAAAAGTGATGCTCAATTTGTTAGACTTAGGCTGAGATTTGTTGAAAGCAACATTTGTTTCTAAATACACTACATATAATCAAAAAGCAAGAAAAACGAAATAGAAACCTAAAGATAATAATACAAGTTAAACTAAATTTAAATTTAAAGAGCTTAAAAATTGCGAGTGAACGCAGTTTGAAAAGAAACTAAACAAATGTTGAAAAAATAAATATTAGTAATTAATTTCAGGCATGCTGCGTACTAGCTTTTGCTATAACATAAATGTCAAACACGTTCCACCCACTCACACACACGCAAACACACACACACACACACGCAGAGCGTTAAGCAGAAAAATATAGAAGAGTTAATGCAATTTTAATTTGTGACCGTTGAGTTGAGATTGAGTGTGCAGATCCGGCAAACGTAAGTGCAATTGCGTTAAGTGTTTAGGTTAAGGCGACATATCCGTTGGATACGAAAGCAGCAGCTAAAGTGGTTTTCATGTTTTTTTATGTCTTTTCTTTTTTTTTTACATTGTTAAGTGCAAAGTTTGCGTCTGGTAATGAAAGTCAAATAAAACCACAACCCATTGCAACGAAGTGACATACAATGAATACGCATAGCATAGCATAGCAGAGCACAGCACAGCACGGCAGAGCACACACACACCCACCCACACAGACAATGACACAAACACGCGTATATATAAAAGCACAAAAAGTGCAGTTAGCGCAGTTATTTACTCTTAAGCATTAAATTATTTTTAAAATAATTAAAAGTAGTTCCAAAGCATAGCTCAACCCGTCCTCGCTTCGCACCGTCGTCATGCAGTTAAATACAAACCAAATCCCTTGCTTTGAGCGTACACCTGTTATGCCTCTAATGGCATTAACCAGGATAATAATACAGAAAAAAAAATTAATAAACAAAAAAACAAAAGAAATCCTAATGTAAAACAAAAACAACAATGTATGCAGGTACAAAACAAAATATTAAAAAACAAAAAAACGCTTTAATTGTAAGAAATAAAAAAATATATGTGTGAAAACAAAATAAAAGCAAAGCAAAAATAAAAATAAAATTTAAAAAGTTCAACGTGAAATGCAAACTGAGCAGCAATGGTTTCAACAGCTTTGTTGAACTTACGCGTTTTTATGCGCACTTTATGACCTTTTTCAACTAACACCTTTTGCCCTGTCCAACAACACCTACAACAACAGCCATAACACGAATGCTTTTGAAGCGCGCATAAGTAGACAATCTACAAGAATTAAAAGAGAAAAGCGAAAAGAAAAGAAAAAGCACAATAATGAAACAAACGAAGCACAGCGAAACAATGCAGATGCTTCAGTGCTGTCAGGCATGCGTACTGACTGCGCGGTTAAATGAACGTATTGCGTGTTAATGGAAGTCGTGCACCTTGAGCGAGGAACGCATATACATACATACCACATACTTGTGCATATGACTCAGTTGGCATAACTTTCGCAAGCATTTAGAGTTAATTTCGGTTGCAATTATTTTTCGTTTATTAAATTTACAACAAATAAAAAATGTCTGCCAACTTTCTTGTGCATTTATTTGTTTGTGCTTTTAATTTGTTTTGAAACCATTTCGGACTATTTACACGTCTACGTGTACTCGCAAAAGTCGTTGAAAAACATGACTGCAACGTGATACGCACGAATTTAAATGTTCTTTTCTTTCAGTTGTCATTTTTTTTTTTTTTTATTTTGTTTTTATTTTATTAGTAATTATATGCCATTGTTTAAGTTACTTTTCGCTATGCAAAACAATATTATCATGAAATTTCAGCAATAAAGCTTAAAACATGCGAACATGCACCTTAAAACGACTTTGATCTGGACAATCTGCTATATTAAAATTAAACCTAAATTAAACGAATAAACAAAATCAAATATTAAAGCAAAAACACTTGACTTGGAGTTTCAAACTAAAAACGGTTGCTATCACAAACTTTTTCTCATGCTGTTATTTACACTGTAAAAATATATATTTGTGTAGCAAATTTGCAAGCATGTTAAGTATATACTATATATGATATATGTACATTGTAATTTTAACTATAAGCAAAAACTGAAATGTGAACTTTTTACTATCTATCGTAATTTTCATGACTGCTATTTGAGAACTTTATTTACGAAAAATCAACTTGAAAACAAAAAAAAAAAAAAATGCAACAAGAAAAAAAAATAATAATTATATACTTAAATGTACTTAATTAAATGTAGTTAGTTGAAGCATGCGCCTTCGAAATGTCTTCAAAACCTAAAGTGACGCACACTCTAGAAATTTCTATTGTTGTACTTAAACAGTAACAAAAACGAAAACTGTTTTTTACGCTAAACTATTTCTAAAAATGTTTATATAGACGTTTTGACAACTGAAATGAAAACGAAAATAGGCAAAATGTAAGGCACTCTTTCTAAAAACTAAAACAAAAAGCATTAATGAAATCGCTTATAATTTAATTGTTCAACATTTATTAAAAATAATGACAGTGTAAATGTAGTTGACAATTATAATAATAACTATTGAAAAGCTGATAGGCAAAAACCCACGGTATTGGACACTTTACAATAGTAAATCAGGTAGTCAGGGTAAAACTAAAAGATTTGAACGAAACGCGGTGTGAGCATAAACTAAAGAAGCATAAACTACGAATCTACTAATTAATACGCCGACACTATTTCTGACGATTTTTACTAAGTAGCTGTTACATTTTTCCGCCGTAAATAAGACATTTTCGCAGCAGGTGAGCTAAGCCAATTGGCAAACAGTCAGACAAATTGTTTAAAGCAAAACAAGTCACATAAAAGTAAAAAAAAAAGATGGTTGTGCTAATTAAAAAAAAAAAAGAAAAAATTATAAAAATTATTGTGAAAACTGTGAAATCTTGAAACTTTAATAATAATTAATTGTGTTACATTTTTGCTATAACTTTACATACCTAGTGTTGATGGTAGTGTATTATTATCTGTTACTTGTGCTGTTTTTCACACAGACTAAAGCTTAACTAAACGAAACAAAACCAAACTAATCGTTGTATTAAATTTGAAAACTACTTGCAATTGTTTAGATACGTTTACTTTACAACAGAAGCATATACATATATTTACTTATAAATATTATTGAAGATATTTTGAATGTACACTGTAAAAATAACACCATATCAGCGGCGACGTTAAAGTGCAGGCAGCAAAGAAGCGGGAAAACCCCGCTATGTAGACATGATTTTGGGAGCGTTGTAAGGTGCAAAGTGGTAAATATTAATTAATTATGAATTTATTTGTTAAATATGTTAGTGACAGAAAATATGAATATATATGAGCAGATGCGAAGAAGAATAATTAAATATAAATATATATATTTAAATGTATTATTGGCAAACAAAGATGAAATATGTATATCAATGAGTTTCAAATAAATAATAATATTTATTTAAATATGTGCACACATTTATTTCAAGTGCAGTTTGTTCGAGGTAAGTTTCTCGCATAATGTTGGGCAACATGTTGCGACTTTAAGTTTGGACAAAAACCATGTATGTAGCTGCAGTTGACAGATATAAACATGACAGGGCGATTCAAAAATATATGAGTGAAAATTTTGAGACTTGCGATTATGCCATCAGTTGAAAATTCTGCCGAATTTGGTGAGGTGACAACCATTGGTAACCTTTCGCCTCGTCTGCACGATATTTAACAGCTGAAGCAAAACATACACATCCGGCTCGTACTCATGGTGCATAAGGTAAATTGTTTATCGCAAAGTAGATGTATTTTTATTGCTGGGGAACACACACAAGCCACTTGGGCAAGAGACCGGAGTACGAGTGAAAGGTTTCTCCACATTTGGTACAACACAAGACTTTGAAAACCCGGCTCTCAAATTTAACAAAATAAAGTCATTTTGGATATTTAATTTTAGTTGCTTTTTATTATGCTGTCCATCTGTATACACTTAATTTTCTTTCAGCCCTCGCATATCATTTAAAAATCATTATTTTTTTAATTCATTTTCACGCGCTATAATAGTTCATACATGTTTCTTCACGTCTGAGTGATTACTAGAGTAAATTTTAAGAAATTTTGGAATTCTTTTTTTTCATCAATTTTGCAGCCAGCAGCGCTTTGACAAACTAATAATTATTATTTATGTATATTAAACATAAGAATAACATTTTAATGCAGTATTCATCGCGCACTTAAATCTAAAAAGAATGACGTCTATTTAAATGAAGGATGAAACAAGGATATCGTTTGATTTCCATTTATATATATAAAGGCAAACTCTGAAACAAATAAACTGCATTTACATACTCTTTTCCGTTCAATATATTAATTAATCAATTAATATTGCATATAATTAACTAAATGTGGTTTGTTTTTTTCATTTTCTTGCTGCTTATTTATGCTTTTAGAGACTTAAATAGTTTCCATTTAATTAAACATATTAATAATATTTAAATATAGTTTTATTTATAAATTATTTAAAAAAGCATAACAAACATCAGCAGCTAAGTTTCATTTTCTTATGTTTCTGTCTTGCGATTTTTACTTTTCATTGCATAATTCATAAGCGAATTGACTTAAGCGTTAAACATTAGCGCAATTTTTCATATTCTCTTACTTTTTATTTTTCTTCTGCATGTACACTTAAATTTAAATTAAAAATTACTTAAAACAATTGTTTTGCTTTCGTTTAAATAATAAATTGAAATATACAAGTTTTGTTTTATTGTTGCTTTTAAGCGAAGCATATAACACAAATTGTTTTTAATCATTTAAAATTATATATATTTTATATATGTATATAAAAACTAATTGAAAGTATAAAAAATAATGTACAACGTTTCTACAAAGTATGAAGTTATTTTATGTTTTTTTTCCGAGGTTTTTTCTTCCGTTTGTAAGTAAACAATTTATGTATGGAAAATTGTTTCTTGAATCAAAAATTCAATGCAATTTACAGTAAGTGTTTGTTTATGCAACTTTGCAATAATTTACCTTTTTTAAATGTTTAGTGTTTGAGTTTTTATTTTTAATGTAGTTGTATATGAAATTTGATGTGTCTTGAGTGCAGACGCCTTGGGCGTCATATTATGAGTTTGACTTTTTTGTTATAAACATCTTAGAGTGCTTTTTTTTTTCTTTTTGCATATTTACCAAAATTTTTTCCTTTTTTTTTTTTAATTACATAAACACCGTATTTCTTTTCTTATATAAAAAGAAGTAGGTGTGTTTATGTGTAGTTATTATTATTTAAATTTTATATATATAAAAACATAAAACGATAATTATAAACTTATATTCACTTGGTTGTTATTACAAAGTAAACTAAATGCTGCTACGATTTGTATTTAACTAAAATATATAAACAAAACATTCTTGGGTTTTTTTTTTCGTGAAAATAAGTTTATAAGTATATTTTATAAGCCAATTCTTGACTTTTTCTTTGAGCGGTCATTGGCCAAATGCTTTAAGTAATTAATGTGCAGTATTCCTCTATATGAAGTTTAACATTAGTTGAATTGCGAGTAAATATGGTCTTTCTGTGTGCAGTACTGTGTTCAGTTTAATGGTTTTCAAGTTAAGTTTAAATTCAAAAATCAAGGTAAATACACAAAACTAAAGACTCATGATTGAAGAAATACAGTACTCAACTAAACAGTACCGAATATTTCATACAAATCGGTTAGGTTAAATGACTGCATAAAAATGAAAGGTTAAAAGAACGGGTACCCAAAATAATTATACCAATTAGCGTATAACAACGAAAATACAATTTCTTTAAATATTTCGAAATCGTTCAATCGTAACTTAAATGTCTAAATATGTGTGTTGGTTTTTTATTCATATATATGCTATACATATGCATGTATGTATCTATGTATGTATTGAGTGCATAATGTGCACACCTTAAGCATATAGTGTACATTCTATATAACTCGTAGGCACGAATCCTTCATCCCAGCCGCTGGTGCCATTTAAACGGCGGACACGCGTCCAACCATCACCCTGATCGATTTCAATCACTTGCAATTCTTCACCCTCATTCATGGGTATACTGCCTTCGCTGGTCGCTATAAATTTCCATAAAAAAAAAATAAAATAATTTAGTTTTATATTTGTTTCAGCAATATGTAGACTACTCACCTTCAAAAGGATATAGCGCTCGACATGTGCCTAGCGGTTGCAATGCCTCTGTCTCTGTTTCTGAGTAGGTATCCTCGCCCATGGCATTTTCGTTTGCACTGCCCTGACCAGAACCTGGCAACGAGGTATGCGACGTGCCGAGACCGCTTTCAGGACTTGCCGAACTGCTGAATTTCACCATGGAAAATGGAAATGAAACGAAATATTTGAAGAATTGCGTTTGGAGCATTAATTATAAGCGTTGAATGTCGTGTGGGCGCAACAGAATCGCAAATAAATAAAACAAAATGTTAAAATAAACTTTAAATGTATCAAAAATTATACAATATTTCAATTTGATAAAAGCATATTGTGGCTTTTTTTTTTTTATGCGGCATTTATATTTTTCCTTAAAAAATTTTTTCTGTGACACCATTTTTGTTACAAGAGCATTAAAGCTTTCGGGTGTGATGAATTTGGTATAATTTTACGATTTGAAGCAGAGTAGATGACTTGATGTGTACCAATCACCAAACACCGGTTTTTAGCATGAACGTTTAAGCGGAAAATAATGTATTGAAATGAAACCGACTTTAAACGATAGAAGAAAAAACTGTACAATGGCCAAATGCAAAACAATGACAATGCAGTAAAGTAAAAATGGAAAATAAAAGGAATATGATAATGTAACTGTTGTTGTTGTTGTATGGTGTAGGTGCATATATATATAGATACATTTGAACATAGACTTATGAGTGTACCCGTTATTGTTATTATTATGCCCATTTTGTATTTGCGCCACATTATCCTCTGAATCTGACCTGCTTAAGCTGCCAGCATCATCAGGGTGATCATCGCCATCGTCATTGTGATCGTCAGCGCTGCCATTGGAATGTCTGCCAAAAACAAATCACTTGTAATGCCAGATTTCACAAAGGTAAAAAATACAGAACAGGAACTTTGACTTACCTCGATGATCGATGTCCATTTTGCAAGTTATTACGATTCGCCTGTGGACTATTGTTCGCCACTTGCATTTGATTCGCCTTCTCCAAGTAGCCCTGGTATTTCTTCAAATCAATTTTTAGTTTTTCCAATTTGTGCTCGGATTCGTTGAGTTGTCCTTCGACGGTCATGGGATTGCCTAACGATGAATTCGCCTCATAGACGACTTTCATTTTCATGAGGCCATCGCGCGCGTTTGTCTCTTGCGAGATTTTATGTTGTAATTCGGCAATTTTCGCTTGCAATTTCTTGCGTCGCTGATTCGGTGGTAAATCACTAAAGTCCTCCTTTTGGCCATCCGCCGTGAGTGAGTTCTATGGGAAAATTAACTTCAAATTAGACTCACTAATGCACTTTGGAGTTAATCAAAATACTGGTTAAGTGCAATACGTTGGCAACGCAGTTACTACAGCAACAAGTTAACATTTAATAAGAATTGATTTTTAAAAAAAAAATAAAACAAAAAAAACTGTACATGCTTTGTAATTTATCTTTTAAGAACACAAAAAACGAATGTATGCATTTTTAGAGCTTGCAAATAAATCAAATAAAAAAAAAAAAAGATACTACACTCAAAATCATAAATGCTAAACTAGATTATTGGTAAAATGCCTTAAAAAATAAATTGATGATAAATTAAAAACAAACATAACCTAAAAATCATAAGTAGTAGGAATAGATTAAGTAACAAGTTGTGACTGACAGGTGAGTGAGTTTAATACTAAGTTGAGTAGTTATTATTTATTTATTTTTTATATTTAGTTCGAATTGTTGCAATTAGTGTTTAGTTATTTGCTTAATGCGAAATTTTGAGTCTAAAACTAGTTAGTGTTGATTTTATATGCTAAAATAATTAGATCGAAGAAACAAGTGTTAAAAATGCGAGAGTAAAATTATTTTGTTTAGTTTAAGTTAAGGCTTAAGGTTAGCGATATTAGTGAGTTATGAGTTAAATAGAGTAGAAGTAAGACAACATGACTTGTCTTGATCATCATACCTTCATGGTGATACAGGCTTCAATAATCTTCTGTTGCTGTGACAGAATTTTTTGAATTTGTATCACATATTTCACGAGTACATTTACGTGTACGTGGGAGTGGGTGTGTGTTTTTGTTTAAATGTTTAGATATGTGTATGCATGTAGAGTTTTTGTCAGTAAGTAAAGCATGTGTTTGTTTTTGTTTTGGGTGTAAAAAGAAATAAAATCGTTAATACAATTAAAATCGTGTTAAAAAGCAAATTTCATTATAAGCAAGTAAACGTTCAACGAATTGTTTACAGTTAAACATATAAATGACCATTTATGAATACAAAATAAATGCACTTAAACTTAATTAATGACCCACGGTATGCACTATACATATTTATAAGCCATGAAAAGCATACGTTGCCAATTTCGCCAATAAAAAGCTTTGCATAAATTATTCTTTGAATTTCATTTTCTCATAAATAAGAACTTAAAATAAAATTTGATGAATAAAATTTTTTTTCCGTTTTGGTTAAAATCAAGCAACAGATGTACAAAAAACCGTAACAGAAACTTAAAAATTAACGAAAATAAAAAGGGTTTGCGTTTAAATTTGTTGTATGCTTGGTTTCTTTTTTGTTTTTGATTATTATTATTATTTTCTTGTGTTAATTTAAACGAGCGAGCGACGAGCGTTTCAGTAGTCAAAAACACTTGAATTTAGTGACATACAACAGCATTGATAAGCAGCCTTCGCTTCCGCTTTTTGTACTTACATAAATTTTGTTTATCATTTTTTAAATCGTTTATCAAAGCACAAACATCCGTGATCATTTTTATTTTACATATTTCATATTTAGAAATTATATTTTTTTTTTATTTTTTTTTTTGTCGAAAGTTTGTTCCAAAAATTAAATAAAAAAGAATAGAGGGTACACTTTATGAGTAAATTATATATAAAATAAAAATGTATATGCTTTTGTATGTCTGTAAAATATTTAAAAACCGAAAACCTTTCATTGCCTTGAGGTAAAAGGAACTTTTTTTGTTCAAAACATTTCCATTAAATTGTGCAGACATGATATAAAAGCTACCCAAAAACTTAATATTCAAAGCAAAAATAAAAATTCATTTAAAGAACCTCACAATTGCAATTTGCTTTAGTATAAAATGACACATAAATAGTTAAAGTAAAAGTAAAGATTTCTTGACAATTTACTTAAACAGAAAAAATAAAAAACTGTTTTCTTCTACATATAAAAGTTGTTTAAAAAGTAAACTTGCTTTGGTAATGTCAAGTGTTTACGCAGCTTACCTTATTGCTGCCAAATATATTAAAAAGGCCCACAATCTTCTTCTGCTTTCTCCCGGCAATCGTACCCTTCATGGTCAAGTAATTTGAGGGCATACTGCTGAAGTGTGAGTCCTGCACGGTATCCGGATCCATCTTTGATAGGTCTTCGAATGGTATGTCTGTTGGTGGCGTGAAACCGGATTGATATCTGGCAAAAGAACATTGCTCGTTAAATTCGTCTACAATATTTTTGTATGGTTATTGCAGCTTCACAGACCTTTCTATGACTTTGAATGAATCCTCTGTTTCATTTATTGACTCTCCCGCCTTCACAATACCCTCCAAGCATCTGGCAATTATGGGTGCCACCGATGACTCTACATCCGCTGCGCCGATTATGAACTCGCGTATGCCACGCGTTCGCTTCTCATCCAACTCTTGCAGTCGGTTGAATACCGCCGGCAATAGCACATTGTAGTGTTGCTGTTGCAGATTATTCGTCTTTTGTAATTGATTGGCATACTCGTTCTTTGCATCGTCTGACTGTTGTATTTTCGTCGTCATGGTAGTCTTGAACCGCTCAACCTCAGCACGACTTAAATTCAGATCCATATCGGCCTTCTTATAGTTCTCAACTGCCCTCTCCGACTCGCGGTAGGCTTTGTCGTAGTTGCGTTTTGCGCGATCCAACGACGAAAGCTGTGTGCTGAGGTTCTGTTGCAGTGTAGTACCGTCGCTGAGGCATTTCTGCAAGAGAAAAGCCATAGAAAATGTTAGTTTAGTTTCATAAAAAATGATGAGAAAACAACTGCTTACCTTTCTGTCATCGCGTAGTGTTTTTGACAGCAAAAGGATGCCTTGTATGATCTGGCCCTGCAAAGACTCCGCCACAAGCTCACGTTGTCCCGCCAGATCACCAATTTCTTTGAGCACATTGCGAAACGCCTGCCATGATGTGAATCTAGAGATTGGATGACATATTGAAAAAATTATTTTAACCGACAAAACCTGCCAAAGACACACAAAATAAAATAAAATAACCGATATTCATTCACTTAACAGTTTGACATGCGCACCCACGCGCTTTCAAACTTTTATCACCTTTGTGTGCAGATTTGCGAACAGACAACGGACGATTGAACAGACGAACGGGAAAAACGACAGTCGGCCACCAACACTGCAAGGATTAACTGTATGCGTGTATAGCTAATTTATTGAAGCGATACTTTCTGTTTTTGAATGACATACGTTGCACGTTTTTATATGCGTATATGAAGCCATCGACGCCGTATGTGGCCACTCTCAGTTGCCGTTTCCACTAAGCCTAGCGCAAAACGACACCCACACTCAACACATATACTATGTCTTTGCCCGTCTTTGGCGCGAAAGCCATTCTATTCAACTCAGCCACGCAGTCAGTCACACTCTCAATCAGTCAAGTCAGCCACGCAACGAGTCAGTTAGTGAGTTAGTGACTTTGTAAAGCAAAGCCATGCCATGCCATGCCAAGCCAAGTTAAGTCAACTCAGTTCGACAATCGTGCATAAATTTATGGGTTTTACAACTGTATAAGGCATACTTGGAATTTCATTACCAAGCACGCAGCTAAGTACGTCAACTGGCAGCCGTCAAGGCCTTTAGGCTGCTTCTGACATACAACATACATGTAACATACGCATGGCTACATTTAAATAAGGCACAAATAAACTACCGGCAAATGCTTGAATTTGTTTACAAGTGTCTTTCATAAGCTGACGCTGGCGCTTGCGCTTCGCTGCCGTTTAACATATTCTTACATGAGTAAATTTTCAATTCAAAATTCTAAGTCAGCTCATGCAAACATTCAATCATTATCACTGTGCGCTTACATGGCAGCGGAACGCTTTTGGAACAGTTTTGGCAAACTCAAATTAGTTTTCTTAATTGCTTTCAACTTATTACATGAGATACATGAAAAAAATAAAATATTAAAAGTTAAAAGCATAGAGTAAAAGGTACTGCCAATTTAAATGAAAATTTTCAAGGCTTAACACATTTGAAAAAGTGTTAAAAGTAAATGCAAACAATGCAATTGCTAAAAATTAGGCAAACACATTTACCCAAAGGCAAAGTACAAGCCTAGAGTGCTTGACCACTTGAGGCAGCCAAATAGATAGAAAGCAGGCAGACTGGCACTTTGATCGGCTCCCTTCTTTGTACGCTTTGCCAATGAAGTCACTTTTTATTTTTCAGTTTTTTTTTTTTTATTTTTTTTTTTTTTGGCTAATTGCCACATGCGGCTAGGCTAGGCAAGATACTTTGCGCAATGAAAGAGAAAAATACTTTATATACATTTAATAAAAATAGAAAATAAACCAATCTATATATACGCACTTTAGCTAAACCATACAAAGTCGTGGAAGTCTTTAAATATTTTTTTTCTTTTCGTATATTTTTATTTTTCCCATTTTGATATTTCGCTTCTATAATACCAAAACGAATTTAAATTAATAATACGCACAATTAAACACAAACGCGTCATCGGCGCTAAATAAACACAAGCATACAGATAGACAGACTGCATAAGTGTCTTAAAAGCATTTTCACGTTGTTTTCTGCTTTTCATTTTCAAGTAACTTGTTGATGTGCACAAATTATAGGCAATTTTCCAAAAGATTAAGTCTTTATAAATATTTAACGCAAATATACTTACTCATTGTCCTCCTCTTCTTTCTTCTTCGGCTGATAGTTTTTTACCAAACGTCTGCAACGAAAAAATAAAAATCAAGTGAAACTTTTTGTATATAGAAAACTAAAAAAATTAAATACAAACACAAAATATATTTTTTTAAAAAGTTGTAACAACGTTATGTACTATGCAAATCATTTGCATTTTAACGTGTTGCGCTTTAAAATCACGCAACAGTTTTCATCGCATTTTCTAATTTTACGGCTTTTATATGCATTTTGGTGGCGTTTAAACGAAAACTGAAAAACAATGTTTGTTTTTCTTTGGCTTTTCAATTAAAATTATTTGCCCAAGTTATATATTAAATTAAGTTATAAACATGCAAAGATTTCACTATAAAATTTTACTTTAGTTTAGATTAAGCTGTGAAAAATTGTTGCTGTGGTTTTTGTTGTTTTTATCGTTGTTGCAGCTGCGTCATCTGTTATTGCTTGCTGTGGTCTAGTTATCTTAATCATGGGAATTTGCTTTGCCTCTTTCACATGAAATGTGAAATGTGAAAATATTTATGATTTGATAGCGGGTGTGAGTGCGGTTATGGCTGCCGTTGCTGTTGTTGATGCTGCTGCTGCTTCTGTTGCATGGTAAACTCATTCAAAAACCATAAAAAGACGACAAAGTTGAAATACGCTTCGCAGCAGAAAAAAACGAAAAGTCATAAAGTCAGCAGCTCAAAGCTGCAATGGCTGTGAAGAAATGCGGTTAGATAGCCACATAGAGTAGGTACAAAGTAGTAGGAAGATCGAAAGAAAAAGTGATAGCTTGCGAAAAATCAAAACTCATTAAGCAGCTAAATACCTTGGGAAAAGCCTTTCAACATTTCAAGTAAAAGAAAACAAATGGAAAAACAAAGTTCAAGTGAAAAAGTCTTTAGGCAATGACAAGCCATAGTAGCAGTGTGTAACTGCTAAATGCCCCTTGGTGCTCTTTGGGGCTTTGAGGTTAAATGCAAAATAGGCACAAAAATCATCTACGTCGTCAAAGTCATCATTATATACAAAACGGCAGCTGCAATAAGTTCAACTATTTTCTTTTTTACTTTCTCTCTCTCGCATGCGCTGTGCTGTGTCGTTGAGTTGTAATGTCGTAAATTTTCTTCAAAATTAAGCAATTATAACAAGTAACCAAGTAACCAAGACAGAAATATGCGAGGGCTTGATTGAGTGTGAAAAAACACGAAAGTGACAAAGCCGATCCCTGCAATTGTGTAATTTGGCGTCCGGTTGCCCCACACACAATACACATTACGGATTACACACCGTACAGCACACACCACACGCGACACTCACTGAAAGTGTGATTTTTGTAAGTGACAACCAAATGTGAGATCGTTTCGCTTGCGTGTAACCCAAGCCTAAGCACATTTACTCAACCACACTATGTCGTCAGTTGCTTTGCCGTCGCTTGGCGTCAGTTCAGTGTCAATTTTTTGTTTCTTTTTATTTTTGCCTTGTTGTTTTGGAGCCCATATCGAAGAGGGTAGTTATGAGTAGGCAGGCTGGCAAATTAAATTGTCAGCGACAATTGTGCGCCACGTTCTTGGTGTAGGTCAGCGTGTGTGAGCATCGGTTTGGTCTTGTTTTCATTTCGCTTTCATTGGATTATTTATGCCGCACATATTGTATGTGCGAATGCCGTCACAATTTTACATACACATAAACATTTATTACAGTAAGGGTCAGTTGATATAGCTGAGAAAGAAGGTGGGGGTTTTGGTAATTGAGGCCATCGAGGCTGCTATTGAGGTGTGTGCTCAAATTACTTGCGGTTCTTGCATTGCTAAGCGTGTGTGTAATGTGCATATGCAAAGGCGTTGCCATTTACGCTGAGCTCTAATACTTTAATCTACACAAATATTTAATTAAACACATTCTTATTTTTTTTTTTTTTTTGGTTTATTTTATCCAATCGCATTTAATTGACAACGCTGATATTCATATATGAACAAAAACCATTAGCGTTTAGAGGCGCACCACATTAATGAAGACGAATGAAGCCACGAAAACTCAATTATCTAAAATAACTCATTTATGTCTTAACACATGTCAAACATGGCACAGTTGTGGGCGCACAGGTGAACCACGCAAACATTTTGTATTTAAACATGTTAAAAGCTATTGGAAAATATGTTGCAAATCTTGCTATTAGCTAGATCATTAAGTAACACTCAAACAAACATTTTTTATACATTTGTAATTGTTACAATAACTACAAATTACTGTAATTGATCAGACATATCCAAAGAGGTACTTCATAATGGAGGAGAGGAAATTGTGCTAATACAAAAAAAAAAAAAAAAAGATTAAATAAATATGTACAATAGTTTAATAAATAACAATAGGCAACAAATATTTGCACAAGTGCACAAGATAAATTTGGAATTAAGACTTTCTCACACATTGGCACTTTTATAACAATTCGAATTTAATTAAACATCAATTTCAGTATTTAGGCCGCATACGACGAACAGCCATTTCAAAAGCAACTCATATGCGTGATTATAATTACTCTTTTTTTTATCTTTAATATTTCTTTCCATTAGCCAAATATTGAACGAACACTCAAGGTTAGGCGTACACACAAAACTTTAATTCGGCCGTTTGTAGTTAATCTTAATTGCCGCATTGAGTCATGTACTGATTAAATGATTGACTGACTGACTGCCCAATTGACAGATTCGTGAGCTGCTCTTTGCAACACGCTGTGGGCCTTTTCAGTAAGTGTCAGCGCAATTATTACACGGCCAAGTCAAGTTTAATGAATTGAAAACCAAATATGCGCGATTGGCCTTAAACGCATAAGGAAATTGGCAATTGAATTTGCAATTTTTGGCCTGCACTTGGTTTCACTGTATTGGCAGGCGCATTTATTGTGACGTTTTTGCATGCAATGCAATTATTTAAGCACATTTATTAATTGATCGCCAGCAAAGCGTCCGACAGCAACAGGAAAACTGCATACAGTCCCAAACGAGCGGACCAGCATGGCTCTTTCTTCTTCTTCGTTTTCGAGTGGCAACACTCGAGTGCGGTAGTTGTTGACCTTGTGCTCATTTATATATAAAAATAAATGCTGTATAGATACGTTTCTTTTTTGTTTTTATTTAGCTTTTTTCTGATTTTCGATTTTTTCTGGTGCGTATCTTTATGTATGTCTTAAGCGCCATAAAAATAAATTTAATAAATGTTGTGTGCACATAAAAACTGGCAGCAGGAATTTTTCGATTTTTTTAAAACAGTCATAGGCGTTGCTCTGTTCTCATACAAACTTGTATGCAGCTGCAGAAGCTTAAAAAAAAATTATAAAAAAACCACAATTCTTGCTAAAAATGGGCTTGGCAGCAACAACTTAGCAATTAATTGGCTTATATTCAACAAATATGGCAAGAATTTAGCGCCGCATATAAAAACAAAGTAAGAAAGAAACAACAAAAAAAAATGAAAAACACGAAATACCGTTTGAATTTTTAACAAATATTTTTGATATACTAACCGGAGTTTAGCTGCATATTCAGCTTCTATCGCCAGGCGATCGCGTATGAAACTCGCATATTTATCCAAGAACTCGATGCCTTTGTTTGTGTGTATTGATAGATTATCATACTGATCCTGTAACGACAAAGATAAAGCGTTGGCTATTAGTAAGATAGACGTTAGCAATAATTAATTAAATTTATGCCGAATATTCTTAGTCACAAATAAAATGTATATTGCATTGAGCCTAATGCTGCGCAATATAAAATGGTTTCATAAATTAAAAATTGTTTATTATTTTTATTACCTCTTTTGTTTTTTTTTTTAAGCTTATCTCTCATTTCTCTTCTGCGCTTATAAGCGAACTACTAAAAATAAAGCGCAAATATAGACTTACTTATAGATTTAATATGCTCACACATGCCTAGATACACGTGCCGAGTAAATATTCCCCTCTTTAAGTAAGTAAAGTATCTATTTACTTGTATCTTTCGCAGTTGAAGTGTTCGTTCTCTGCTCTCACTTCGTATCGGCGTTTATATAATCATAAAATCTATTATAAAATTAAAGTCATTCACAGGCTTCGTTTCTTTCCGATTTATCAATAATTAACGTTCGATTCACATTTACTCTCATACTTACAAAAGCTGACGATTTTAATTTGACTTTCATTTCATTGAAAATTGCTCGAGCAATCATTGAATGCATATTTTAAACTAAATTCACACAACAACAAACAATTGGCAACAAATAAACAATCCATTTTCATGTCAGAAAAGAAACCAAAACAAGCCAAGCAAAAGAAATAAACAAAATGAAAAGAAAAATCAAAGAAAAAAAATACTTAAAGAAGTAAAAATTGCTGATGACACAATTTTTTTGCTCCCTCGCTTGTTTTCTTTCTGCTTCCTTAACCAAAATTGCTGTGACATAATAACAATAAACAACAAAATGCTTGTTATTATTTTCTGTTGCTGTTGTAGTTATCGTCGTTATTATTTTGTTCAATGCAATTTGAAACACTTTTAAGTATTATTTGTAAACAGTAAACAGTGAAGTCACATACTCAACCAAGCAGCAAACAATAGCAAAAAATGAATCCACGAGTGTATCATTTTGGGCCAGCCCAGCCAAGACATTGGCGCTCTCATTTAGTCATTCATCGTCATCATTCGACTATCGTTCGCCCATTCATTCACATCACTCACACTCCCACAATCATTGTTACAAAGGCCAATACGAAAAGCATGTAGCAGACAGCCGACGACAGTCTTGAAAGCAGACTTCCACTCTTCATGCATAACAACAACAATCAAAACAAATGCAAATAGTTTGGCTTAGACAAAGCCCAAATCTACCAAGTAATACACGTAAAATGTATACAGGTAACCTTGCGTCAGACGTTGCTGCGATGCGCCGCCAGTTTACATCTTCTCATTGCTGTCATTTTGGCCACTTCGAGATTTGCATACGAAATTTCGGACATTTAGCATTTCAGCTAAAATATGCAACCGAGCCGAGTATGCTGAGCATACATTTCATCGCAATGTAACTGCCACAACACCGAAGCATTTGCATACTTGCCTCACCGTGCCTCGCCGCACGACTCCTCGCCAAATTAACGATAATTATGTAATTTCTAAGTTCGATTTTACTATTTTAAGCTTGTTTGCAGAAAAAAAGGCCAAAAACCGAAAAAACCGAAAAAAAAACAAATCAAATGCATGCGGTAACGCAAAGTTAACAAAATATACGTTTTTGAGGTCTTCTGCCTGGCCCGTCTATCTGCATTTGTCCGTCTGTTAGTCCATCTGTGGCTGGTCTTCAAAATACGTGCAAGTGGCTTTTTGTGTTTTTGCAACGTTTTGATCGTTTTGTTTTATTTGATGTTTGTTAACGCTGCAGGCGTTTCAATTGACTTGGCTTCTTTCTGGATTGCTTTGGCAGATGTGGTAACTTTGTTGGAGCTGGCTGCTGTGAATTTTTATTGGATAAATACTTCGCTTACAATGCTTGCTTTTCAAATGAAACGACGCTGGGAAAAAATCGCACAGCACAGCAGTAGATGCTAAGATAAAAACATTATAATAAAAAACCGCAGTGAAGGAACGGGTTTCATGCACAAACGTGTTTGCATTTCATTAATTAGCATTAGTAGTAAAAATAAAACAACAATAACAAAAATAGTAAAGCCCAAAAAAACAATAAACTTTGTGTAAAACATAAAATTAAAAATTCTCAACACAAAACTTCAAGCAAACAGCAATGCATAGAATTTATGAAAAATATTACGTAAAACTTTCACTGCACATACTTAGTGGAGAGACTTCACTAACGGCAAGTGAATGCTGCAGTGGTGGCGCTATAGGGGACTGCGGGCGTAGGCAATGGAATGGATAGACAACATGCGGCATGCGTGCACTCACGTTCATCATAACGAAGGTGAAAACCGAGGCGCAGAATTATTTGACTACACCTGCGCATGAATAGCAGACAAATAGACGGCAAATTTGCTTATACGCCAGAGACAGGCACCGGCAGGGACATGCGGGGCTTGCACGCACCTAATGGAAAAATTGTTGTGGTTAACACACACAAACTCACATACGCGTGACAGTTGCACACGTGAGCGCTCAACTGTTGCGCACTGAAGCCCAATTCCCCTTAGCCGGGTGGCTGAGCTTAGATATATGTATGTGTGTAACCAACATTTGTAGGCGTTGTCGTTTAATATAAAATTTATGCAAACAACAAAAATGAAGAAAAAAAAATGAAATTAATGAATGCGCTTTGGTGTAAATGTGGGTGGTAGGCCACAACAAAAACAAAAATAACAAAAAAGCAAATTTCGAAATATTGCTGTTGGAAAAGTCGAGCAAAATTATTTCAGGCACGCGCGCTACTTAATCGCATAGTGCGTGCGCTTTATGGTATTTCTTAGCTATTTGCTATAAGCATAAAATATAAATTACTATTAAATTACTTTTTTTTGGTTTCGTCTCGGCCATTTGTGTTTATTGCATAAACATCGCATAGGCAGCAAGAGACTGCGGCAAGCTGCGACTTTATGCAAAGCGCATACACATGCGCAGCGTCAAATGCCGTTAGCTGATAGTCGGCGTCGTTGCCAAATTGTTTGAAATTAATTGACTTCTTTTTTTTTCTTCTCAGCTCTTGCAGCAGCAGCCGCAATCATTTTTTAACGTGTATGCGGCTTGTTAGCGGCACTTATGAATGAATGAGCGCAACGTGCGACTGCGCGCATGAACGCCTAGCTTTGCTTTATGCATCTAGCCACAAGACGTACTCTATGCACGAGTACGATACACGTATGTAGGTAAGTTAGACAGATAAATAGGTTTGGCAGTAGCCTGTCACGCTTGCGCAATATGCGCACAATTGAGCTGTTTGCAAAACGTTTTTCCGTGTCGATTTTTTCGTCTAGCAAACTGCTATACGCTCGCAGATAAATCGAACGCATGCAACAAAACTCAAATTCAAAAAATTAAACGAGAAAAATAAAAACAAAAAGCATAAAAATCAAAGAAATATATTGCAAAAGGAGTTTTGCTTGTCTGACGGAAAGTGGCAATTATCGCGTTTATTTATTGATTTTATATAGAAATCGTTTACGGTTTCAGTTGCTACGATTTAAAAGTAATTAATATGCTTCCAAGCAATTGCCCGAGTATACATACGATAAGTAGGCAATTGGGTATTTAGTGTGAGAGTTGCAAGTTGCCAGTCAGCGGCAACAGGCGATTGGCGATTGACAACTGGCGCCGCCGCGTACATTTGCAAGAACATAGTAATCGTGTAGCGCAAATGAGATTCGTTGAAGACAACGGGCATAACAATTAATGTGGTTAATGGCAGATGAAGTCACATTGTTGTCTCTTATTGCACTGCAGCAGTTGCAGACTGTGACGTATGTACGTACTGCAGCAGACACGCGCGTCTCAACGTCAAGTCACATCGGCAACCTTGACCTCAACGCGTTGTTTCATACACACGAGTTGAATTTTTCGCGCACTTAAGCTGACACAAAACAGCAAACAGCATGCAGCAGGGTGCTCAGCATATCAAATGCCAACATACAGACAAGCAGACAGACAAACTGCAAGGCATGCATGGTTGTAACTGTGGCAAACAGGCACACAGGCAGCCAGGCCATACAAATGGGCTGCAGATGTTGATGGCAGCTTGCGGGCAATGAACATTTGCAGCATATGTTAAAAAAAGAAAACAACAAGAAAAAAAGAAAATAAAAAAAAATTTTCAACAGCCAAGTCAAAGACATTTGCAGCTAGGGCGGTGGATAGCAGCCAACGCAAAGCATTCGCCTGTTAATGTATGGCAATGACATGAAGATGTGCTAAGGCGCTTGCGCGCACGCACTAAACACAAATGATGAAGGAAAAAAAAATAAATAAATAAATAAGTGCTTCACAGACGCGAATCATGCAAAAAGCCGTCGACGTCATAAGCTAAACTCAGCACTATAGCATCAACTCCATCGCCACAACAACACTACAATGAACGCTTTTGAAGAAGTTAACATCGCTTTGCCCACGACTGCAACGTATGCAGCAGAGAGCCATAAAAGCCGGCGTTGATGCGAAACAAAATTGTTGTCAATGCCACAAAGTGCATTGAATTATGTGACAACTATGGCACCAGCAGCATAACAGCAACTCACAGTACCAAGAAACTTAAGCCACAAAGCTAATAAACTACTGTGTAAGGTCATTGACACATTTCCTGCGTGGTTTTGTGTGGCGAATTTTATTTTATTTGAACATCTTCTTGCATGCGAATTTATGTTATGTGCGCATAAATTTCAACGCTAATTAAATACACACAAAAATATTATTTATTTCAAGATGTTTGATGCCACATGTGAAACGACAACGAAAAAAACAACTGAAGAAGATTAATGGAAGTCAATGTCGTCTGCTTGCTTTTGGTGGCCTAACAAGCCAAGCTTGGATTATTTTTTTTTTCTTTTTTTTTTGGCAACTGCAGTGAAAGTGTCTTTTGACCATTAGAAGAAACAGGATATGCGTAGCTAGCCAAGCAACAACAAGCACATGGACGCATCAATTACGCGAGTGCATAAAAGGCTTAAACAAAAAGCTCAGACGCATAAGTCAAAGCCAATCAAGGCTTATAACGATCGGCCAGCAGTTTTTGTCATTAAAAAGTTTTTGATAAGCATAAAAACCAAACGAAACTTTAACGCATGAAAATCAAATACTTTCTCCTCTATCGAAATAAACATTCGAAAAAATGCAGCAATATAAACTCAAAAACTCATGAGTAACAACAAGAATCGAAAAAAAATAAACAAAAAAATATATTAATATTATATATACTTCACACTTTCGATACCAACAATAATAGCAACAACACAAAAAAAAGCAATTGACAATAAAACCCAATAAAGAAATTAACAAATTGCCCAACACGAACATTTATAACTGTAAAAATAATGCACAACAAAAGAAAAAATAAAAACCCAAATAAACGAAGACAAAGAAAATATTGAACAAAACAAACATTTAATTGTACCCATGGGCTAGGCCCGACCCGGCCCGGCCCGGGGCCAGGGCATGCATGTAAGCAACACAACACTAAGCAAACTTGAAACTGAGCTGCGTGAAAAATGAAAATAAAAGTGTTAAATTCGATTAAAAGTCTGTACGATGCCAATCGAATTCGTAAAGTATTCGGGTGGCGGCGACGGTGACGTCGACGTTGACGTTGCTGATGATGGTGGCAGTCAACAAATGCGCAGCATAGCTTGTATACTAGTCTCGTAGTGCGTATAGGAAATTTATACCGATCAGATCATACGATAAGTGCAAAGGGGCACACACATACAAACATACAGGCGTAATAGTGCTAATAGAACTGTGGAATTACTTGTTCCAGTACTCGTGTATGGTGTGCACTGGGCTGGCGGTTGAGTTCATTAATTAATCAAGAATTTCATTTTATTTTGATTTGATTGCTGGCATCGTGTAAATCGTTACATACTTGTTTGACAAATCGATCGTGACATTTGATTAATCGAAACCATGCACTGGAATGCAGCATGTACATGGCGAATATGAATACGAATACAAATGCGAGGTTCGAGTATTTTTATCGCTCTCGATTGCGCTTTTTTTGGTTTTGTTTAGGCTTCAATTTTGTTTATATTTATCATTGACTGTGGCCTGTTGTAGTCACTGTTGTTCCTGTTGTGGCTGTTGTTGCTGTTGCTCTGTTTTGTGTGTGTAACTGCTGGGTATAAATGTCGCTTATCTAATCATGTTAATCTATATTTACTGTAAGCCACACCAGAGTGCACTTTTAACCACAATTTCTGTGCATAGCTCAAATGCATAGTGAAACCGTATTGAATTTTTCTTTTCTTTTTTTTTTCTGTTTTATACTCATTGCCAGGCAGGCAACTTTTAATTAAAATTATGGATTGCAATTGTGCTATAAACAATCAAATGTGTGGTTGGTTGTAACTGTGGGTTTTTTAAAGCACATATGTGCACGTCTGGAAACGACTTCCTGGCGACGGACGTGCTTTTGAGGCTTGCATGCAAATGCAAAAACTTTTTTAAAACATTGGCGAATAATTTCCCTTCTAGTTTTGGCAACGTATGAAAAACTTGCCACAAAAACTAAAGCAACAATAAAAGTATAAGTGATTGCAAAATTCGCTTAATAGCCTGGGAAGTTTGAATAGCACTCAGAGCCTATTTGACAAAGCTTTTATGAAAAACTTTTTTTTCCTGCAGTTTAAGACAAAACCAATAGAAAGCCATATTACCTGTTTCCCCATAAAATAAACATTTCTTTATACTTAAGCATTAGTTTATTGTATTAAAGATCACCACAAATTATTTCCAAAGGGGCTTACAAAAAGAGCTAAATCGATTAGCATAATTTATTCTATCACAAAATGAAAGCTCCCTCCTAATTGTACACACCACAATAAACGTTTAATTGTGTAATTTATTATACTGACATATAACATTACGAACTACCCGCGCGCCAACTCATAAAGTGCTCTGGAAGAAAAATAAAAAACCCATGATTTTTTTTTCGTTATGACTATTCGATATTATAACGCTGATTGCAATTGGTTTACACCAACAAAAACTACAGCTACAATAATGGTAGCAACAACAACAACTGCACTGTCAATGTTGAATTGACCCACAATATGGCCTCAACTCAGTCGCTGTAAATAATCGTAAAGTACATTCATGTGCACGCAAAGGGAATTTCATATGGCCTACAATTTCTTGCCAATTGCAAGACGTATCGGCCTATCGAGACAAACAAAAACAACAGCAAAATGAAAAACAAAAACATTGGAAAAGCACACACGAGCAATCGACATTTGTCGTTTGAAGTGCAGTTTTCTTCTTTTTTTTTTTTGTGTTTAATCTGCCCCAAACAACTTTTAGACAAGAAATTTTGTACTGCAGTTGCTCGTTTGGTTTGGTCACGGGTTTACGTAATACACGACTGCACAGCACAGCACAACACAGCACAGCAATGCACTGCATTTACTCATACTTCTGGCACTTCAACACCTCGCTGCACAGCCTTTGTTCGATTATTATTTTTTTGTCATAGGGTGGCAGTTGAAGCAGAAAGCGCATTTTGTTAGTTAACGTAGCAATGAAATGAATTGCATTTGGTTTGTAATACACAAAAATTGTTTGTAGCTTAATAAATAAAAAAAAAAGCATTTAAAAAAAAGAAAAAAAAAAATAAATAAACGAAAATAGAAGCAAAGAAAAAATGGGCAACAAACCAATGTACAATACTGTTCCTGCTTGCAGTTGTACTGCGAATATTTGTTTTCAAAAAAAGCCGTTGTGCGGTGAAGCAAAAAAATTGGCTTCCTTTTTGGGTTGTTTTCATTTTGGTTTGGATTTTCATCGACCGCAAGTTTTACTCGCTCTAGCGAAGTGTATCAAGTATATACGGGCGAGACCTAGTTTCGGACCACAAAAAAGCGCACCGTGCAGACCATGTCACAAACAAGCGGCGAGCGTCGAGCGACTAAATGACACAAAACTGGGTAACAGGTGCACAGCCGGTGTGCGTGAGCGGGTGAGCAATGTACTGCGTGAGTAGTGCAGGCTGAGCTTTGCATTTTGGTTTTGTGGTGTGTTGCATGCATTGCATTGCATTGCGTTGCGTTATTCTGCTATTCCCCCTTTGCTCTGTTTTTGGTTTTCGAGTGAAGCCATACGCATTAAGCATAAGTAGGGACTAAGTGCTGCTGCTGGTGGTGGTGGTGGTGATGGTGGCGGTGGCGTGCTATATCCAACCTCTAACAAGACACACAAGTACACGACAATTGTCATAGCAAATAATTAACAAACGCACTTCGGTTAATGAATAATTTATATGCAATGCTTTTAGGCCATTGTTTGCGCGCACACATACTCACAGCTTAGCGTGATTACTTCAATAAAGCCATAAAGCATTAACCACAATACATTTTCTCACGAATCCATGGTTCACTGAATGACATGAAACGATTTAATCAATAAAGCGCGTCGTCTATGGAAAAGTGTACACAGCTTTAAGACTTCGAGTGTAGCAGCCAACACCATATTATGGACTTCCAGTCGCAGCAGTTTTTATCTGTAACGGACGTGCGCGGCACCGACGCACAAAAACAAAACTGCACGCTGATAAGCAACGAATGCAGTGAGTTGCGATGAATGTGAGTGTGTACAAATAGATGGAGCCACGGACTGCGTAGCACACACAGTAGCACACCCCTTGATATGCGCGTCCGCACGCTAATTGCAGCCATTGCGCGCACAAATGAAGTTATCGATAAAAGCAGACGCAGCAACGTCGTCGGCGGCAATGGCAGCAACAACAGCAGCAGCAGCAGCAGCAGCAATGATGATGACGACGACTGTCAGCACTGCATGCGAACGACCACCGCACCCAGTTTTAGTTGTCTTTATTTCGTTGCTCGTTTTTTGTTGGCGTTTTGTTAAGCCATCATGCGCACAATGTCAAGCAACGGTTGCTCTTGTTGTATTTATTGTACTCCATCATTACCAAATGCAGTTTTCAAATTGACATTGGCAGTTTTTGTTGCCGTTGCTGTTGCTGTTGTTGTTGTTTCAGTATGATGTGTGTGATGTGCTTCCGCAATGCCTATCGGCTCTGCCCATCTCACCCCGCTGTACCTCTGCTTGACAATAGCGGCGCCTTTGCTTTGTCTGCTAAATGTCATATGCAACATAAACATTGCCTCTTCTTTTCCTTTTTTTTTTATTTATTTTTTGTTCCCAACAAGCTTTGCGTGTTTGTTTTTTCGCTATCTCTATCTACTTTTCTCTTTCTTTTGCCCCTGCTGCACTCAACGTGCATTTATTTATTTAAAATTTTTTTTTGTTTTTTGTAATTTTGTATTTCGCATGTTTGACATGTCAATGAACTGCATGCATGACATACCCGCTTGCGGGTGTTTTCTCTGCACAAGGCGCCTTGCTATGGTTGCATATTTCGTAAACATTTAACCCGCTTACATCCCTCATGGGCTTTTGCTTGTGGCTCTCAAATATCTACATTGACAATTACTTTGTATATTAAAAACGACACATCGGACACAGGCACCACCGAAGCAGTCAATCAATCACTTGTGTGCGCTGCGCTTTCAACGCCAATTTTCTTTAATTTTCATTGATTTTCACCCACAAACCAAAAGCACTACCACTGAATACTAAAAAGGAAAACAACAGCAACACAACAACAACAGAGAGACGACGTCACTGTCTACAGTAAAAACCTCTAATGACCCGGTTTCTATTTTTACTGTCGATGCGAATTTTCTTTTACGTTACTTTTGTTTTATAATTTCAGCGCCTCTTCTAGCACACTCACACAAATGCGCACAACTATATGTATTTATACTCTCTGCAGTAACAACAATAATAATAATACGTACAACAACAACATCAACAGCAAAGCGTATCGTTTGCGCATTTTCTGTTAACTTGTTTGTAACCATTTTCCGCATCGTCTGCGCTAAAACTGCGTTAACGTCAACTACCAACAACTTTTCTCAGCTCAGCTCGACACAGCTGAGCAAAGCAATTGCCTTGCCTTATCGTACCTTTACTTTATTTATTTATAGCGACTATTGTTTTCTTTTGGCTGCTGCTGCGACTGTTGTTGCTGTCTATTTGCATGACACTCCTCACTCCATTTCACTCGCTTAACGCCGAAGCCTCGCCTCATCTTGCCACCTCTTGCCATTTCCCAGACAGTTTCAACGGCAAACAAAATTAGCACATTAACCCATTGTTGGTCGTTTGTTTTTGTTTATCAGTTTTCTTTATTGTCTATTTTTAACAACTTTATTTACGTGTTTTGGCCTGCTCATCAGTCAGCGACTCCACTAGTTGCCGCTCTTCCTTGTTTAGCTTTTGTATTGATTAAATAACTGCGCTCACATATTGTATATTGTATTTATACGCGCCAGCCTGCTGCTCTTGTTGCCAAGTGTTACCGAATGGTTCAAATTAATCGATATCGCTCATATTACTCTTTCGCCTGGTGGCGCTTGTCAATCAGAATTAGGTTAAGTTGCTTGTACGCAACTAGTTGAAAAAAAATTACATAAAACGGTCGTATGCTAAACAAAACACTGACCGTATTCATTTCTTTTTGTTAACCTGTCTTTTACCATCACCACACCACACCGCAACAAACCGCACTGCATTACACTACACCGCCTCAAGGCAATCAAAACGACGTTCAGATTATCCAATTATTCAAGTATTTTCTGGCTTAGACATGTGACCCAATATGCAATAATGCGGCTTATTGCGTAAGTATGCGTAGTCTTTCAAGGAAAACATTATCACTAAGTCTTTTAAAAGAAAGCAGTCTAGAAAGCATATAAACTGACGATTGGTAAGCAACGTCTAAGATAATTATGCAATCTTCTTGTTAAACTTCCACATAGCTTGGCTTAAAGCAATTTCAGAAGTACTTAAAAAAAGGTCAAAATTGTGGTGGAAATTTATAGTGAAAACAATCATTAAAAGAAAAACTAAAACAAGACTTATGTTCTTATACTAACGACAACAATATGCAGGATTACCTGCCGATCTATGCTGCTTGATGATAAGTGTAATTAATTAATCTTACATATGCATATGTAAAGAAATCTCATATAGAGCAACACTGTAGAAATCAGACAGCCTTAAATAAAACGTGATGTCAGTCACTAATCTGCTTCTAGCAACCTGCTATTGAAATTGTATATGCTTCGATAAAATTCTAAAATAAAAAATGAAAAAATAATTAAAAATAACAAAAGAAAAATAAGTAAAATAAGAAAAACAAAAGTAAAAATTAAGCTCTGATACAATTTTTGGCAAGATCATCCAGCACTGAACTTCACCAAAAAAAAAATCAATAAACCGTATTAAATTCGAATGCCAGCGCAGCTGGATATTTTATTAAATAGATTTTTTTTTTAAATTAAAAATAAAGACAATGCGCATATGTATATACTCGTAGTTTGACTTTGGTTCCCATAGCACACTTTAGGCAACAACAAATCTGGCAATTGAGCAATCACATTGCGAAGCGCTGATAGCAAAATATAGTCAAATAAAGCAAATGCAAATAACATAAATAAACTTAATGTGAGACAAGACAAGTGGAAATACATGCAAACATATAACAGTATGCTTTTATTCACTCCAAGATCATTGGGTTGCTCTGCGCTTGTTGTGTTGTTTATATGCAACAGACCAGACCAGCAACGTGAGCAACAGTAAATTTTGTAAGAAAATAGTGTGATGATCACGACGGCGATGATGACGATTGCTGATAATAATCAGGAAGCATACATAAAACATGAGCCGACTTATACAGTTTCATCTTTACTTTGTAGCTAAACCGTTAAGAAGATGAGGAAAAACTAGCAAAAACAACAACATTAAAGAGAACAAAAATAACAGCAATTGGGCATTAGTTAAAGCAGACAATACCTACAGACGCAGCAGGCCGACTGCCAGAAGAACCAGCTAAAAGCACAAACAACGATAACCAACCGAAGCAGCACAAAAAACGCTGAACTTTAACTTTAAACGCAACAACAGCCCAGAGCCAAAGCGAACGCAAGCAAATACGAGGTGATGTACATTTATTTAAGTCGAAGCCGCGGCGAGCTGGCTGGCAGGCAGGCAGAGTGTGTGCAGCTTGACGCGTTTAAATTGACTGGTAGCTACAAAATGCAGTTATGCAAAAGCAACTCAAACAAAAAGAAAAAAAGAAAACATCGAGAAAATAAAATAATAATAAAAAGACTAACTAATGCACAGCTACAAGAGCTGCTGCCGAGTGTGAAACCAATCATTAGACGAATTGAATTCAATTGAAAACTGGTTTTCATCAATTGGCGGTATGTGTTATTTTTTTCGGTGCAGCAGCACCCAAGCAATAGCAACAGCAGCAGCAAGGCATTACCTGCTTTGGCTGCAGTTTGGTAAACTAAGCAAAGACGGCTGCGCGCGCACCTGCGCTAATTATAAGCTGCCGACACAGTACAAACCAATATCCAATGCATGACAACAATAAGAAACCAAAGCGGATATGCTAATGACGCATAAGCCAAAGTCAACATATTTTTGTATGCAGCATAAACATAAATAATTCCCTTTATTAACCCAAAGTCAAACTTACCCCAAATGCCTTATAGAGCTCCAATTCAATTTCAGTGCAAAGCGACGGTTCAAGGCAACTTAGATATGCACCCATTGCACTTGTTGACGTTCTTGCTTTGTCGTTGTTGTGTTAGTTTTAATATGTTATTGAAACGCTGGATTACTTTAGCTCTTTAGCTGTGAACGTGTAACCGCGCGTAACGAAATGCAGCAAAGTCAAACTGCAACTAAAACTGCGCATGGCATGACCCAGCGTAGTCTTTGTCAAGCTAAATATATACTTTGCTAACGAAATTAATATCATTCATGAAAAAAGTGCTGAATGCAAGCGTAGCTTATCTCCATATGCTAAGGTGAGAAGATTAAACAAAAAACAAAACGAAACGAATCTAAAAGCATTTTTTATAAACGCCAAATGCCAGCGACACTGTGCCGAAATTGAGTCATTTCGTGTATATAATATAGAGTAAGAGTTGATATAAAATGTGCAATGAATATTTACGTGGGCAAAACAAAAGCAAATAATATGGCACAGTAATTGCGCTCAGTGTACTTTTGCGCTTATTATTGTTATTATGGCTAACTGTTGTTGGTGGTCAAATAACCTCGAAACGTGCTCGAAAACTGGTCCACTGACTGACTGCACGTGTTACAGCGCTGCAAACAATCGCCAACTATTTTCTTTTTTTTTTTTTTTGTTATATTTTAATACGCAACTTAATGTATGATTTTTGTAATACGCAAAAATTTGAAATATTTTTACTCAAGTAATGTGCAGAGGTTCTTCAACACGAACAGTTGCGCTCTTATGCTGACGTCGCGTGGGTAACGTTATTTTTCGAGTGCGCTAAAAAATCATAAATCTGTGCAGGTGTCTATTGAAAAACCAAGATACTCCTACACAACTCATCAAGCAGTGAACGGACTTCCGTTTTGAGCTATGTTGCAACTGTGACTGTGCCTGTGCCGTGCCTCAAGGGAATTCTTCAATATCGTAAAACTTCCGTCTTCGGTTCGGGCAACATTAGCAACAGCAAAAGATTCGACATTTTCGTTATGTTAGCGAACTCGCGCGCTATCAACTTAATTTGTTCCAATTATGAAAACGTTCATGTGCTCATTAACTTAATTGGGTCTGAAGCTGAAACAAAGCCAACAGTGCAATGCAATAAACAAAACACAAGTCAGCAGCAACATAAACGAAAAATAAGAAAACTAAATTAAAGCAACGTCAAAGTTAAAAACATCTCGAGACAACGTTGCGAAGGCTCGAACTCAGAACGCCAGCTGTGCTGCAGCAGCGCATCGCCATGAGCGGAAAAAAGAACATAAACATACAAACTAAAAAATAAGAAAATAATAATATGCAGATGTTTGAGTTTATTAAAGAGAAGAAAAAAAAAACAGAACAAAAATAAAAACCAACAACAATAATACTAATAATAATAATAATAAAAACAACTGAAGTCGATTAAGCAAAAAAGCTAGCGGCAGCCAAACAATCCAAGTCAGTGAGGCAGCCAGCCAGTCAGCCAGCAGCAACGCGTCGCGAGTCTCATCAAGTAATTAAACAAAAGAAATTTTTAATCATTGTGCACACACTTAAAATTAGGCCGCAAAATAGGAAGTCGTATGGCAAAAATTCCAACGTCGATACGCATTAAGTGAAATTATGAAGAATAACAACAAAAAGATTAACAAGATGAACAAGACGATGATGCAGACGAAGAAGCAGCAGCAGCACAGTAAAGTATTGCACTCAAGCACAATAACTCTCAGTTGTTTATTTTTATGTGCAATGCTCCGTCGCTCAGCAGCAGCCGGAGCCAGCGTCTACTTTTGCAGTCGCGTCCACGCTTGCAACGCATAATCACAACACTTTAAGCAACCATTTGGTCTGCAGAGCAGGCTGCCTTCTACTATTGATTGCTGCTGTTGTTGTTGTCTGTTTTTTTTTTTGTGTTGCCTAGTTTCGCGTAAATCTTAAAATTTGTTGCTTCTACTTCTACTTGTTTTGTTAAAAAAGTCGAGTCGAGTTGGGTTGAGCTGAGCTGAGTTGAAAGCAACAAGAGAGCCATAAATTCGCAGCCACATTCTTTTGAAAGCCGCCGAACAGGTTGAACTACTTTGTTTGTTAGTTAGACCGCACCGAGCATGCGTGCAAGCGAGTGGGCAATCATCTGGGCACTCTTCTCGTCAGCACCACACTGCGTTTCGCTGCGTCGCGCCGCAGTGCTGCGCTTAGTTTATTGTCTGTCTGCGCATGCGCAAGAGTTTCCGGAGCTCGAGACTGCAAACGCCCAGCAAGCGAGCGTGTTGACCATTTTTTTTTTTTTTCCATTTTCATTTTTGCTACAATGCCTGCGCATTTCAAGTGTCTGTCTTTGACTTATCTAGCATCCGTCTCGTAAGCATGCGAATGCATCTCTGTAGCCTCTTATGTTAGTTCAAGTTAATTTACTTGGGTGGCTCAACTGTTGGCTATTGACTGCTGACCAGGTTGCGCCTGTCATGTCGAGGCGCGGTTAGACTGGCTACAGATGCAAACATTTAAACATGCATAGTTTACCTTCAAGCTTTACTAGCCAACAACTTCCAAAGGGTTTTCCAAGCAGTTAAGCAAAATTAAAAAAAAAAGGGTACATTAATTTGAAGCTCTGCTAATAAACGTATTTAAGCAACACTCTTGCTTTACTGTGGCTGTTTGTTAGTTGCTTAAATACTTTTTCTTTTATCGCTTGCTTGAGAGTTGTGTACATTTTCTCTATAAAATGAAATGAAAAACAAAAACAAAAACCAACAACATGAACATAAACACCATTCGTCTGTATTTTATACTATGCATAAAAATTTTCTGCATTTCCGTTGCTTGTTTTCGTTAAAGTTTTTTTTTCTGTTTTTTCATATTATTTTTATAGAGCAACCTCAAGCAAGTTTCTGATATTAAGACGACAGCGACAACAACAACGACAACGTCTGTGACAACTACTACCGCCTCAGCTTTGTATCTGAGAGTATTTCCTAGTAAGTCACTTTTTTTCCGCAGCTTCTGCTTCTGCTTCGCCTGTCACTGTCACCTTCCTCCTCTTTTCACTTGCCGCCACTTGCAGTTTGCTATTTTTATGACTGCCAATGCTCAGTCGGGCTCATGCCAATCGCTGCTTTGTACATGGAAGCTGCGTATTAAGACACTTGTCTCGTCGTTCGTGATGATGACTTTTATCATCAATCTTACGCGCGACTTTTAAGGCTTATGCGCACCACAATTTTGTTTCACTAATTTTTTCTAATTACGCAGTAGCAGGCAGCAGTATACACGTATATAAAGCGAATGCGCTCAGGTTCAAGTGAAACCGAAAAATGAATATAAAAAAGATTACATGATAAAGGTCATAATTACAAAGAAAAATTATTAAAATTCCCAGTAAAAACCGTACGCTTAGAAATAACAGCTTTTTTATTGTTGTTTTTATTTTCTTTACAGCAAAATAAAAATTTCATATAGAGGTATAAAAACATTAGGCATGCGAGATAGACTGAGAGTAAATTAAATCTAAATCAAATAAACAAAGCAACGAGAAATGCATTCATATGAGGGGCACCCAGCAAGGCATATTGAACAACGTCTAAAGCTCGCACGAACAACAAAAGCATGGAGGCAAAGCAAAAGTGATTAGATACTTTCTTTGCTCTTCTAGTTGTTGTTGTGATTTTATTCTTGTTGACTGCTGTGTGCGCATCTTCTATGTTGCTATTTTTATAGTTTGCTTTTATTGAATTTCCCATTATTTAGACAAAGCGTAAAGTGGAGAAAAACAAAACGTTAATAGACATCAGCTGGCGCAGACCCAATGACTCGGCAACGAGCAGCAGCAACGAGCCAAGCACTAGATACGCATATCTAAAGCATGAACACATACACACTTATGTGCATATGTATGTATGTGTGTGTGTGTGTGTGTGTAGTTGGCAATATTTATGAAGCATGAAAATACAACGCTCTCTCGACAACACACTGTCGATAATTGTAATAGCAGTACGCATAGAAACTTGATCAAACTGCAAGTCGACTGCGCGTCTGAAAAAAAAACTCATTGAAACACGCAAAATTTATCAACTGTGAACCATGCACAACTTCCTTCGACAGCAACAACAACCGACAAGACGCATGTTGCAACAGTCAAGTAAATCTTAAACAAACGAGCGCAGAACTAGCGATAAATGCCCAGTAAAATATTACAGACTTATGCAATGCAGGGGCAAGCAACTAGAAGGGCTTAATGGGCGTATGAGTAATAAATTAAACACTTCTGCCATTGCTGCTATGCTGCTGCTGTTGTTGTTATTGTTGTTATTACTGATGTTGCTACAGACGGGATCCAAACAAGTCAACTAAAAGTCAATTAATAATGCTGTGCATGGGAAGCGCACTGACTGACTGAATGATGACTGACTGAATGAGTGAGTGAGTTGGTATGTGACTGCATGCCATAGGTACATACATACATCGTACGTTGGACTCAGTTGACTGAACTGACGTGTCTGTCGCAGGTTAGAGGTTGCATTACTTCATTTTTGTTTTGTTTTTTTTTTTTTTTTTGTTTTATGTATAAACAACATGCAGACGCTGTCGTGTGTGAAAGATTATTTTTATACATATTTCTTGTTTGATTATTTTAGTATTTGTTTCAGAGTCAAGCCGATAAATTAAGAACAACAACAGGTGCGGGTGGAACGTGTCAAGTGCAATTTTAACTAATAATAATCAAATTAACCTTGGAATGTTTGCAATTTTCTAACAATCCAACCTTGATTCAGATGGTTAGATAGCGCACACATTTACTTTCTTAACATTTTGCAAGCTAACCAATTAAAATAATTAAATACTTAAAGCACAGAAACCCCGCTCCATGATTTAACGTGCTTACAAACCATATATTAGCCGCCGTAAACTAAACGACAAATCAGCGACCGTGTAAACCTGCACACAAACATTAACTGCAGTCAAGAACGAAGAACAAAATGCACGCTTGTGTTGGGTTAATAATTAGCAACATGTTCAAAATCATTAACCAAGAGTTAATTGCCACTGCAAATGGCCAACCGTACAGCGCCCACTACTAACGTTTGCCTGCACGTTTCACTAATTGAGGCGACATTTTAAAGCCAAACGGCAACGCGACTTCAACGCAATCGCACACCCGCCGCAGCCACAAGCAGCGCAGCCCAGCGAGTGCACAACATTAACGCTTAAATCGCCTAAGACTTGTGCAAGCCATGCGCAGGGGCTGTGGAGACGCACTCGCGTTGGCAGAAAGCAACTTCCACTATGCGCACATTATGCAAAAGTCAATAAACTGCTAATTGGATGTGCCACAAACACACACACACACACATCCACAGAAACATACAAACAATGTTGCAAGTTCTAGGCGATGGTGAGATGATGATGGCGAAGGCGATGTCAGTATTATGAAATCTGGTGGGCGGGTGTGTGGCCGCTCGTTTGTTTGCTCACTTGTCAAAGCAATTGAAAATGTGCACAGTCAAGCGCGCAGTTGGTTTTTTTTTTCTTATTTACATTATTAGCATAGCATTTTTAATTTAAAAAAAAAAAAATATTCTAAAGAAATAAACAATATGCCAGCAGCGTTGGCAGGGAGGCAGGCAGCACGTGCCACATGAGTGTAGGCTTTTAATATTAAATGAAAGTCTAAAACAATTGCAAAAACACAAGCCAAACAATAGAAATAGAATGGCTAATAGAAATGGCAGCAGCACCTCCTAAAAACAAATTCACGGCTAAAACGGGCAAAAGTGAAAATCTTGTTTAATAGCGGGTGTTCAAAATGTTGTTGTTGTTGTTCTTGTTATGTGTTGCTAGTATTGTTGTTGTTGTTATTGTTGTTATTGTGGTTAGAGTGGCGATTGCTCCAGCTACTAAGCTAAACTAAAGAGACTGGTTTCAATTGCTGCTTTAGTTACCTCGTTTCATTTTCATGTTTTTGCTTTTCTTTTTTTCTTTCCCTCCACTTTTTTTTGTTTTACTTCGGTTTTTAATGGTTCAGTGCCTCAAAGCGCACTTTTTTCTTTTTGTTTTTTAAACTTCTATTAAAACGCTTTAAGCCAGACGCGTTCACATAGTTAGCAAGCGCAGCATCAGCCCAACAAACAATGAAAGCCGAAAACGAGTTTGCGCAAAAAACAAAAAAGGTTTTTCTCGATTCTTTTTTCATTTCTTTTTTCTTTTTGTTTTTGCTATCGTTGTTGTCTTTCATATTTGGTTTAAACGTTTCTACAACTCACTTTGGCGGAGGCGCAACGTATGTATATTATAGCCATATGATGTGTTCGCTTGGTTTGAATTGTATTGGCCATTGTATTTTTGCGCCTTTGTGGCTTCAAAGCATTGAAAAATGGAAATACCAAGCAATATTAAGCGGTATAAAGCCAAATTCAATTTTGCAATGTGGTTGCCGCGAAACCCTTTCGTTCGTTCAACCAAGAAAACAGACGTCGGGGGCGCGGTTTGTCTGTTGTTTGTGTTATGGGCGTGTGCCAAGTGTTGGCATAAACAAAAACAAAATAGACGTCTGGATTGAACGTTTTTCTTGCCTATTGTATTACCAAGTATAAAATCAGCCAGACAAGCGGGCAGACTGCCGGCAAACTGCAAATACTCTACGAGACGACAGTTTGGTTTTTTTCCATTTTCTTGCCGTGTTCATTTATTTGTTTATTTATTTTGATTTTCTTCTATATTGGCTGATGCCACCGAAGTTTTCAGCAGCACGGATTAAAGCCAACGATTTTTTGCTTTTGATTTATGATGGAGATTATCAACTCGTTAGTAATTGAATGGCAGCTGTTTTTGCTTAAAAAATTGAAAAAAAATAAAAATAAAAAAAACGTAAAACAAAACTGAAATTTATTATGTAAGGAAGCTGAGCTTGGCTAGGATGCAGCGGAGTCAATGTGCTGAGTCCAACAAATAAAATTCACGCGATTATAGACAGCTAAAATAAATTGGATTTTATTATTTTAAGCAGACATCTAGGAAGTAGCATTACAAACTATTATGTGTTTTTTATCCAATACCACCTATTATGTATGTACACGTATGTATATGCATATGAAAGTTCATTGATTTCTTATTGGCTATTGAACAAATTGTTGTAGTGTCGATTAAATCAGTAAGACCACCTACATGTATAAGTCGAATCAAAATACTATTCTGGCAACAACATTAGCCGCTACATCGACTTATAACTTCAAACCCACAATTTTTGAACATAATTCATGTTTAATGCAACCTTTAACGAGATCGTATCTAACATTAATTACACTGTGAATTCGTTTGTGTGAAGACAAAATGTAAATAGGCCAAATATTTGATTCCCACGTCTCCGTTTCCGGAGTATTATGTATGACATGATTCGAACAGAATATCTAGACAGCGTCAAGCAATTGGCACCAGAACAAGGCACGCCGCGTGCACGGTCTACTCTAAAGAGTACCGCCGCAGCAGCCTAACACAAGCTATCAATTATACTTAATAAACTGTAATTGACTTCGCTCGGCTGTTAACAACACACTGCAAAATTTCAAGTGTCACAAATTTGTTACTTAATGTAAGCTAGAAACAACTTTAGACAAAACAAATTATAACAAATCCGCGTGTAACATTAAAGCAGCCGCTTAAAAGATTTTGGCAACGATATAAGTTTGTTGTTGTTCTTTTTTGATTTTTTTTGTTTTCTTCTTTTAATTGCAGTGTGGGCGTTTCCAAAATGCTTAGCAGTTGGGACATGTCGTGTTATATTTTATTATAACGACAACATTTCAAAATAAATATTTAGAACGCTTGTGACTAAAATAAATGCGCTATTTTTACGTAAGCCTGCAGAAATGTCACATTAAGCAAGCAGCAAGCGTATACAACGTCGAAAAAAAAAAGTAAATAAATAAATTTGCACAACTTCTTTTCTATTTTTTAAGTTTAAGTATACAATTTTTTTGAATCTATAGTGAGAACAGCTATTGAAGTGTCTAATTTAGTCATCTAAAAAATTTCACTTTCGCAAAAAGTGAACAAAACAAACAGGCCACACAAACTTTCTTAGATGCAGAAATATAAATAAAGAATTTCTGCATAAAAACGAAAACAGAAAAATAAAAATCAGCATAAATTCTTTTTTTTTTTTTTTTTTTTAAGAAACAACACACAATAAATTATGCACAGCAGCACAAAGGCAATATAAACAGGTTCGCACTTGCTCTGTGTTTCTGCGTTTCTGTGAAAAACAATAAAATAAATATGCAAGAAAAATAAACAAAAATGTTATGGAAACTGCAACTGTCCAAACCTACCAGCAAACAAAGCCATCAGTATTTGTATATAAAGAAAGCAAAAACAAAAATAACAATAACAAAAATATGCACGCATTTAAAAATAAAAATGTTTAGCAATTGTAATGTAAATTAACCGCTTTCCTGTTGTGTATTTTATCCGAACAGACGAACAGAAAAACGATTAACATAATAATGTTGCTACAGCATTTTATTGTAGTTTTATTTATGATGAATAAGAGACTTCATTAGTCACAAAAAAAAAACCAAAATAATAAAAAAAGCAATAAACACTAATAATAAATGAAAACCGAAAGTGTGCGACGACTGGCTGACTGACTGAATATGTATATGAAATGAAATGATTTCTGCATGAAATCAAATGAAATGAAATGCGGAAGAATTAAATGCCAGGAAAAAGTTTACAATTCATTTAAGTAAATTACTTAAACAAAACATAAAAAAGAAACATAGATTAAAATAAAAGAAAAAACATAACGGAAATAAAAACAAAAAAGCGTCAAACTGTGTTACTGATTTTTTTTTTCTTCTTATACATACACACCGCAAACAAAGAGCGTAGACCGTGAAGTGTTGTTTATGCATATTTCACGTGCACTTGATTAAGTGAAAAATAAAAACAGTTGTGCTGAGGCAGGCAACGGGGAGGCAAGAGGCTGCCTAACCGCTACCAATGCCGGCTAATAAATAGTTTTCTTTTCTCTTTCGCTTTTTATATAAACAAATTCAATGCTGCATACACATATGTCAGTAGTGGCAAGTCATGGTGGGCGCTGCTGTTTCTGTGTATTGCCAGCCGTCATGCAGCCAACTTGCAGCGCACAATTTTAGTGTAAACACGCCTAAAAATATTTTCAAAAACAAAATGAAGCTAATTTTCATATAAAAAGCAAGTCAAAGCATCGCTCAGAAGTCGAAAATTTTGTTTATAATTACTTTTCTCTGGCTTGTGAAAATAAACTTCAACAAAATGCAAAGGAAAAATCGATCGCATTCAATTCAATTACTTACACGTCTGTAGGCTCTATAAGTTTTCAACGCAGTTGGAACTTTTTTTTAATTTATTTTATTGTACTTACCTGCAAAGAAAAAGAAAATTACGAAATTAATTAAATTATACAAAAAAAAAAGTTGTTAAAAAAAAAGTTAGTAAAAGGCAACAAAGGCGGCTTTTGTGCAGCATCACACAAAAGTATTTTTCATAGACTTAACGAGTAGAGAGAATTGCCAGCCAAGTTGAAAACTGCTGCTCACCACAGAAGTTCTTTGGCAAAGTTAACAGTTAAAACGACAACTGACGGAAGAGTAAAGCAGCTCTTGGCTCCTTTTCTCAAGTCGGCAACGCAAACTTGCCGCTAAACGTTGAAATACCCAACGGAGAAAACAGCGAAAATTAAAATGAACGAAGCAAAACTTTCTTATGGCACAAAAGAACAAAGCCCATGTGGCCAAAGATGCATCAATGCAGTCACCAGCTGATACACGTTGCATGCGCCTGCCTCTGACAATGAGCTCGAAAGTAGTTGCAAAATAGTAGAATAATAGGCTGACAACTAGATGTCATCGCCGCCGTCGTCGTTGTCGTTGTCGTCTTCGCAGTCGCAGTCGTCGTTGTTGCATGTCAAACAGTGCCAAAGTCAATGTTCTCAGCACAGCTGCTGCTGCTGCTGCCATTGCAACTGGATGGCAATTTTTCCGTCACACTTGAGTCGAGTCGAGACGCTCATTCACTTAGGCTGAGCATCGCGTCGCATGCCTCATATCGTGCCACTGTCAGAGTGCAAGTCAACTTTTTTACATAATAACATTATTAACACAGAAACTTTGCCAAGCATGTAGCAAGTCAAGTAAGCTCGCCGACTCATATGCACACCCTGTATGCATGTAATATGTATATTGTTAAGTGCTGTAAACTACATCTGTGCACGGGGCATTGCACTTCAAGTTGGGAAACGCCAAACAGCCAAACCAAACACTGTACGACCGAACAACATTGTTTCTTCGTCTATTTTGCGCTTGGTCGGCGGCGAACAACGCGCAACACTGTTGCAGCAACTCCTCAGCCTGCCGACTCAAACTCCGCCGCCTTCACCGCTTACTCGGCGCGTATTCCTTTAACACTTGCATTGCGCTGCTGGTGCTAAGTCTGATGCTGCTGCTTGGCATTTCCCTTTTTGATGTTGCTACATTTATGCAGCCACACCGCCACAGATGCTGGATGCTGAATGCTGCCACAGACCCGTTGTGTTGCCAACTGCGTCAACTTGGCTTTGTCTGACATCTTCTGACTGCAGGCATCACTTGCAGTTCAAATTAGTTGCCTGCAGGCAAGCTGACTGGCTGACATTAGGCAGGCAGGCAGGCGCACATGTTGCGGTCAGCATGAATATTGTATGCACACTCTGCACCGTGCACCTCACACCGCATTGCAGGCATGCGGGCAAGGAAAGTGAGCTGCGTGAAAGTAAGCGTTGTATGATTGAGATTTGCTGCTTGCCAACCTGCACGTTTTAAGCTAATGAAAATTTTATGAAAATAAAGATACGAGAATACAGATATAGAGTACACATGCGAAAGCAGCATATGCAAAACAAGTTTCAGCGCAAAAAAGTGTGCCAAAAACCGAAAGAGTGTCATGTCAGACTAATATTCGTATTTTATATTTGGATTGTCTGCAAGAAGTGTTGACGATGTAGTGTGTGGCACGAATTGTTTATACTACATCTATCTTTCAACATGTTGAAAGACTTTTTAATCGCGCTGTGCCACGTTCGCACGCTTGAATGTAAACAAAAAAGCGTTTACAATGAACACAACAATTACAATCTTCATTATGGCTAAAGCTTTTCTTCTTTTAAGCATTGCCATAAAAATAAAATAAAAAAGGAAAACAAACAAAACAAAAAGAAAAGAAAAAAATACATGAAAGAATAACATAAAAGCAGCGCAGCATACGCAAGGCACAAAGGACAGCCCCCGCACGAAACGCGCCCCATTTAAAGGCATGCACAACTAAAGCCGCAAGCATTCTACCCAACACACACACACACACACACACAAAAGTATAAAACTCAATACTCATATACCATAGAATTAAAAATGTATACTACACGAAACAAAAAGAAAAAAAAAGAAATGACTCAGTGCCGCGTGTATTTTTTGCGGCTGGTGTTCTGCCTTTATGGGATCCCTCACTGTTGCTGTTGCTTTTATTTTGCGAAAACTTTAAATGTAGCTGAAAATGAGTCAAAGCGAATGCTGAAAACGTGCTAAAAACCAGAAGCTAAAAGCAACTGAAAAACAAAAAACACGTACATATTAATTACCAAATAAACGTGCAGCCAAAATAAAAATTATAAACTTAAAAAAAAAGAAGAATTTTAAAAACAACTTCGAACTTCGGAAAAAAAAAAAAAACAGTGTCGGTGAAATCGAAACACTAAGAGGAAGTCAGTCAGTTGTTTCAAGAATCGATTTTGTTGAATTTTGTTTTTGATTTTTATTTTCATTTTTTTGTATTTTTTCTTATTTATTTATTTCGTCTTTTTGTATATGAAACTTCGATTTCTTGGTTCTGGTTTTTAACGAGTTCATTGGCATTTTTACATGTAAATATTCCGAAGCGCAAACTTTACTTTATGATAAGTATATGCGTTGCGTTCTCAATTAAAAAACGCCAAAAAAAAAAAACAAAAAATATACAAACGCCAGGCAAGCGTGCGAGCAACATGTTGCTGCAACATCTGTGAAGCAGCGTGAAATCTTATCTTAGCGCGCGACTGCGTATTGCTCGTTTTTTTTTTTGTTTGAATGATTTCCGTTTTAATATATACAACTCTTTTCTTTTTTTAAGTTTATATTTTTGCATAATAAAATTTTAAGCACAAGGCAAGAAGTTTAATTTGTTTGTTTGCCCACGCGTTCAAAGTCGTAGCTTAAAAAACATAGTCGACAAAAAATTGTCGGTTTTGCAAAACTTGCAAAAAATGATAAAAACCTAAGAAGAAAAAAAATAAGAAGGGTTTGCAGCAGCGTGTCATGTGACAGGAAACGAAACTAATTTGTCTTGAAAGCGGCAACTGCTGGGGAGCGGTTGTTTCGAAACTTTTGAAAGGCGCGTGCAGGCGGCACCATAATTGAGACGATTTCTGTCAATAATACATAAATTAAGAAAACCACCTTAGCTCGCTAAACACGCCCATCATTTATTTTTATTTGGTATTCAAGTGTGAAAAATGCACAGGCGAACGTTTTCGTAAGCTGCCCGTTCATTCAACAATCAGTCAAAATTTTCCACTTCATATGAGTCAGCTGCAGGCTTTTCATTTATAAGACATTTTCTCATATGTATGTATAAGTGACAATTTATGCAAAAGCATATCAAAAGGACATATGACAGTAAAGCGGAAAAAAATCAACCACCCACAACGAAACTCACTCGCATGAGCCAGTTTTAGCTTTTGCTTTGTTTCTTTCCTCTCTAACAAGCAAATATGAGTCATCACAGCACAACACAGCACAACAAGGGGGTGCCGCGTATTGCATGTGGGTGACTTTGCAGTCAGGCAACCCCCCATAACTAAAGCACACAAAGACGGACTCGATTATTTACGCTCTACACGTCGCATATTACTCATCGTGCTGCAACTAAAGGAAATGAAAATGATTCAAGAAAAAAATAACATGTACTCGTACTTTTATCTACAAAGCAAAAATAAAATAAAAAATAGTGCCTCTTCTAGCTTAGCACACAGCACGTACAAAAGCGTTAGCGTTCTAATATAACGCGTGCCGTATGTCCTTGAACACAATGTAAGGCCGCTAATGCTGGTCCAGACGCGAGACACGCGCCAAATGCGCCCGGCGCCAAACGAAAATCGATATAACCACATATCTAAGAAACTGCGTAATAAGTACGAGCGTCCGTTGCTTAAGGTCCTTTATAGCCCCCTGCCAGTCAAGCCATTGCGCGTTGTCGTGGCAAGCCCATCCTGCTATAATTTCATTAAATCCTCGAATCGCTTTAATGTGCTAATGTGCATGTGTTGCACACGCCGCGCACATGTTTCAACAGCACTCATGCAACATGCATGCAGGAGACGAGACAAAAGAAAAACAAAAAGCAACAAGAAGAAAAAAAACATAAAACAAATACAAAAAGTTTGCACATAGGGTGTGTATTTTGGCGAGGTCGCGTTGTTATACTGTCTGCAAACAAGTGATTTGTGTTATTTCTCTTATGCGAATTCAACAAAAACCGAATTAAAACAAAATAAAGAAAAACATTCTTCGACAGAAACAAAAGGCAAACACTTGGATATGGCTTGGGCACATGTCGTCATGCCGCTGCCTTAAGCCACGAGGCATAAATGAATTATTATGGACACTCAAGCACTTTTCGCAAGCGCGGCACAACTACAAATCGATTAAATTTGGTTTTAAATTAATGACAAAATGCGCAACCGTCTCAACGAAGCGCAATAGGGTTGCATTTATACGCATATAAAACGCACAATTTTAAATTAGAAAAAAAAAACAGAGATTCAAATTAAATTAAACCAGTTCAACAAATCAGAACACAAACATCAACAACAATCCGACGTTAATTTCTGTAGCAAACGCTCAGCAACTCACCCAGTAACCCAAATCACAGCACTATGCTAAAGTTATGACACACTCGGCAAGACAGGCGGGCAGGCAGGCATTTGAAAATGATACGCGTAAATAAAAAAAAAAAACATCGTTGAAAAACCATAAACGCAGCACAAACAGAAATTCTAACGCAAACTACAAGAAATAAAGAAGCGACACGAATTGTTAAGCAGCGGCAGCAGACAAATTGAATCAGCGGACAAACAAAAGTCAAACAAAGAAAACCAACTGACCGTCAGCACTGAGAACCGATCAGAGTTAAGTCAACAGCCAAACAAGTTTACGCGCCAAATCCGAAAGAAATTAGCATAAATACGTTTCGAAGCCACTTAAGAATCTATTTTGCCTAACAACGACGACAGGCATAAATCAAACATAGAATTTTAATTAGAAATGATGAATCGCAAATGCCAAAACATAAAATGAAAATTTTATTTAAAAAAAAAATTTTATTTATTGCTTGCAAACTCACAAACCGTGTGTGTGTGTGTGAGTATGTGTAGCTATGGAATTTTTTCATTTATTTATTTTGTAATTTTAACGGCAAATGTTAGCTTGGCTTATCAGCAAGAAAATGTAGTCACACATATAAACTAGATAAGTTGGCCAATAAGACCCCGTAAGGCAATATTTGCTAAAGCTTTATTAGTTTTGGTCAACAACATCAACGTAGCGTAGCAAATTGTGAAAATTATTGCAACAGGTTAGGATGACGCTTCAGCGGCGCTGCTGATAAGTTTTGCGTTTAAGGTGAAAAAAAGTTGACGCATCAAGCCATGGTCGGCCGTCAACCACTCCGAGCAGGCCAATGAGCCGCAGCCACAAATACCTAGCAAATTTAATGAGCGCGAAAATGTTTTTTTCGGTTAAATAAGCAGAAGAGCGCAAAGGTTCAGTTCGGGTTGATTAATCTCTTGAAAGCGTGATTCATGCTTCATTGAGATACGCCAGTTTCATGTTTCGGCCCTCCGCTATTCGTCTGTAAATGACTAAGACGCGAAATGTCGACAATTAATAGCCGGCATAAACATGTTTTTTTAATTATCATTTATTTTTTAGTGTTGCTGCTCGGCGCACACTTCGGCAATGCGTAGGTGTTGCTCTTTTAACGTAGGTGCGAATAAAATCATCTGTGTTTCATTCAAAGAATTTGAGAATTGTAGAGAAGCAGACAGACACACCAGCAGATGCAAAGAACCAACGAAAGTTTTTCGCTGAAAAATTAGGGAAAATCGCTGCTCATTGACGTTTTTTGCACTTATTGATTTGTTTATTTAACGAATAGATTGTTAATTGACGCGCAACATTTGCCGCGCAACTATACAAAAGATACACAAATGTAGACAAGAAGAAAAAGAAAATAACATATATATATATATAACCCACAACAAAATTAAAAACTAAAAAATTCCAGTGATTAACTAATGCAAACCACAAGTCGACCATTTAAACTAAGATATCGAAGTGGAATGCTTGTGGAAAGCCCAAGCGATAAGAATGAATTCCATGTTAAGCCACACACATGTGGACATGTTTGTAGTTGCATGCCTTCTTGTACGAGTTCATAACGCAAAATATATTTTATCACTTGCCCAGAATATGCGAGAAAAAGAACCTTTTCGGAAGTGGGATTTTTGCTTTAAATAAAAGATATACAAACGCTTGTTATAAACAATAAACGATAATGGTTTGCGCTGCGATTTCTTCTTTATTTCAACTTTTTTTTCATGTTTTTGCTTTTTGGCAACGTAATAAAATTTGCGCATATTTTGCAATAGCAAAAAACGAAAAAACGAAGAAAAAAAACAGTAAAAATGCAAATAAAAAAGAAAACTAAATGCTCACATGTAGTAATACCCGAGTGCATGCATGCAATAGATAAAAAGATACTTAATATGCCTACTGCATAAATTGGCTGAAGGCTAACCGAAACGTTTGGCTATTATTATAATTTTACAATGCTGGTACGCTATGTGCCCGGCAACTTAATTAGCCAAGCAAGCTGCACACACAGGACCAGACTCAGCCATTGCGCGCAGACATGCAGACGTGCCGCCACACCGACACTAATACTTCTACATATACATGTCTTAAAATGAAGTTGAAAATCATGCAGTAGCTGACTGCCGAGACGACGCCAGTCGATTTAACAAACAGCCTACTGCCTCGCCCCTCCTTATCTGTTGGCCGGCTTTCGCAGCTTAAACGAATATTTTGCATGGCAATGATGTGATTGCGCAGCCAAGCAGTTGGAAAATTGCAAAATTTGCAGCTACAGCAGGTGAAAAGTTGATGGAATTGGGATGACTAACTATCTAACAACATAAACTGAAGTTTTGAGAAAGATTATTGGGGAAATCACTTGGCGGAAAAGTCTGCCGGAAATGTATGAACAGCACAGCGTGCAACATAAATTGTGCGCAAATAAACTTTTCGCAAAGGGCGGACAAATTGCCACTGGGCGGCCCAGGCGAACACCCACAGCATGTATGAGTAAATTGCAATTTTCTTTGCTACGGAGCAGCGCAACACATGTGGGAGAAGTTAGAGGGCAACGACTTCGTTGTGCAATGGATGCCACCCCTAAGCCAAATATGCGAAAGCAAATAGCATGAAGTCGAAACAGCAGGTAGACGACTCATCTAATGGCGCACTGCTTAAGTAGAAATGAATAAGGCAGCGTCTGGGCTAGAAAATCAATGCGATCGTCTTGCAAATTTTGCGATAGGGTGTGGTCCAGCACAGCCAAGGACAACGTCGGTGGGTTGTTAGCTCAAGAAGCTGTGCTAATCAAGTAGCAGCTACAGTAAAAACAGACAGGGCTGCAATGGCCTTGAGCTATGCTGCAACTGTGTGTATGGGGTATATAAATCGCAAGATGGCGGAACATGGAAAATCTTTGCACGAATGTCAATATTTGCTGCCAACTGAGGGTAGACGGCAAACGTTACTTTATTAAAATGGCTGAACGTGGTGTCAAAATCCAAGTATTGCCACACTAAGCTGTCAAAGCAAAGAGGGAAAACGAACCGGTAGATGTAGGAGTATGGGGGTATGAAGGTAAAGTAATTGCAACAAGTATAAACTATGAAAAATTACATTTCAAGTCAGCTTCCATTAGTCGAAGTAGAGCCAAGCAAAGCTGAACTGCGACATGAACTCTAACCGACCTTGGCAGACTTTAGACGTGTCGCAACTAGAAACGAACCAAGCTGAACTCCGGCGGCGACTTACATTAAAATTTCTTTTACGATTGCTAACCTGCTTCTGTTTTTGTTTTTATCTTCTCATCACATATGAGGCATATATGCATATTTATGTTGGCAACTATGTCAGGCAGTCATAAATATTTAAAAAAAACAACGAATCACAAACAACAAACGAAATGATGCTAACAACTCAGCAATTCTTATTTGCATGTCGAAAGCTGCAAAGCTACAGAAATTATGTTAGATTCTCTTTTAGTTTTCGTTACTTTGAAATTGTCCACGAAAAATAGGCAATAATAATGGCATGTCTTCACTGCTAACTGTAAAATATTATTTGGCTAACGCTTTTCTAATTAGCAGCCAGTTTAAGTGGCACCACAAGGCACAACGCAAATAAAATTACCCGAAATAGCCACTGACAAACGAGGAGACTGATATGGCATGTTGTTGTCGTTTATATTTGTTAAATTCTGTTTGTTTTTTTTTTCTTGACCACACATAGTTACTTTTTCGGCTAAATGTCATGGTGTGCTTAATATATTTAATTTTTTTCAGATTTTAACTCGAAAGCACATTGGGGTTAAAGTTCGGGTTATTACGCAATGTATTTTTTATAAGTAACCGAAAAGCCAAGGTACTCTTTATTTAAGTTCATTTAGCAATACATAGAAAAGTTGAACTTAGTGTAAGTGTTGACAGAAAGAAGAAGAATTATTGCAATAGCAACAACACATGTTGTCTGTTTATATTCGCTTTTCTCGCTATTTGTTGCCATAAAAAATTTGAGAGTTCCCTATAAATAACAAGTGAAATACAAATACATAAACCAAATTTATTTTTACGATTATTTAATGTGAAATATTCTTTTTTTTATAAGTTTTAATGTAGTGTTGCATACAAGTGTTGTTTTCCAAGCTTTTAAACAACATCAAAAATACCGCAAATAACACAAAACCCAAGAGAAAAAAGAGAGCAACAAATGTACACATGCAGATCAACATTACTCCGAAGCTACGCGTTATTAAGTATACGAACTCTTTGCTGTAGCGTATACGAGAAGTGAGAGTGAGAACTTTGTTGATAAATCGTAAATTTATTGCTGCCATTTTTTTCACATACAAACACAAAACAAAAACCAAAACAAAAACAAAAGCAAGAAAACAACAAACAAGACAAATTACAAGAAATATACAAAACATTACAATTGGTGTAGGGTTGTTGTTGTATTTTAGGCATAGCATGCACTATTTTTAGCGCAACAACAATAACAACATTAGCGGGCACTAAAGTGCAATGTAAACAACCAAACCCATGAAAACGTTGGCAATGACGATGGCGGTGGCGGTGACGGTGACGATAAAGTAACGCAGCGCAGCGCAGCGACCGGCATTTGTAGCGGGTGCGCGTACGTGCAGACGATCGACACTCGGTGCAAGCAGAGCCAAGCATAGTTTAAACAATTTCAATGCGGCCCCAACGCACCCTCTGCCTGCACTGCCGCTGCGTCGACGTTCGGCTACTGGCACGCGTCATGTTCTTTTTTCGGATTTTTAATGCGACTTCAAATCAAATTTAATTAAAGTGAAATCTTTTTTATGCGGCCGACGACGTCGAAGCCATAGCCGAAGAAAGTAATTTCATTTAATTTTATTTTGTTTTTACTTATTTTTATTTTTTGTGCACAACTGACCCGCTTAGCCACGCGTTTTTTTCTTTTTTCTTTTTTGTTGTTTACTTTTTTTATAGACGAGTTTAGCGTGTTGACCAGCGAACTGAATTTTTCATTTTGTCTATTTTTTTCTGTATTTTTTGCTTAGCAAGCGAGACGCGCGGTGAGCGTAAAAATGTATCGCTTTTTAATTTTATATTTTTGCTCTTTCTGGGCTATAATCAATTTTTTTCCGTTTTTGTTTGCGAAATTTAAACACATGTACAAATTATAATTCACCATGCGCTAAGCGTGTAAAATTTTATTCAGCAAACATTTTTCTGCAGCTTTCTTTTGTGTCTTTGCGTGTCATGTGCCTAAATTTTTTAGTAACAACAACAACAAAAACTGCATGCACGAACACGATTTTTGCATTATTGCCAAACACGGCCAAAACGTACTTTGTACTACAACAAACCCAATATGATAAGCGAAGCGAGATAAGCGCAATGGCTGCAGATATCAAATCGAAGCGCTGATCGATATGAACAAATGGCAAAACACTTAAAAAAAAACAATCCCCTAAGCGACATATTCATTTTATTGCAAGCCTAAAACTACACGGCAAAAGGAAAAACAAATCAAAATCCACTATAAAAAATGTCTGCAAGACAAAAAAGAAAAAGAGACTTAAACACCAGAAAATAGTCTAGACGAGATGTGCGATTTCGCATGGAAACAGCAGCCGCAAAACTACACAAGTATACACACAGCAGAGCAGCAGCAGGATTCAGCAACGAACTGTAGGGGAGGGGCAACTCGCACACATACCCAGCTGACAACTACAGCAGCAGAACGGCAGCGGCAGCGGCAGCAGCAGTATGCGGGCGACTGTGACGCACACAGGATAACCGGCGACTGTGTAAAACAGGAAACTACCCCTAAAAAGTTGTTGAACGCGAACAGCTGAGTAAGCGAAATTCGTACAAATTCGGCAGATTGAAGGAAAAACCAACAAAAAAAAAAGAAAAGTGAATTAAAATGAAATGAGAACGCAGAACGCAGCAAATATGGTAATCCGCACATAGTAATGCAACGGCACAGGCCGGCATGGCACGGCACACCACCGTGTGTATGAGCGGCAGGCAGGTGAGACGGAGGACAATATGCGAATTTGCGGGTGTGTCCGCGTCAGCGATAGAATAGAGCTGCGTATACGTATATTTACAAAGCAGGCACAATATATACAAATACATGAATACTCGTATATACACACACACACATGTGTATGTAGCAGCTGCATGGCATTGTAATGGAAACGTCACAAAACGTTGAAACGTCCAAAAGCATAAGCCTCGAGCATGACTACAAGATTCCTTCACAAACTTGAACGCCTGCCTGCCCGATTGTCCGTCTGTTTTTCAGCCTGTTCCATGTTGTTTGACATGCGCCCGCGTGCCTTTGAACGCGAACGCGAACCCGAACGCGGTGTTTGCGGACTTAAACTCAGCTTAGCTCAACTCGCAGTTCAACGCTACTCGGCTCGGCTCAGCTCAGCTCTGCTCAACTCATGTGGCAACAATTTACATACACAAAAGTAGCCAAACCAGTTTTCGTTTCGTTCGATTCTGCTCTTGGCCAGCAACGTCGTGCAAGCGTTTAAAGCATTTCATGCGTTCTGATCTTATGCTACGAGTGCCCGTGCACAGGCAACAACAACAGCAAACACAGCAACGAGAAGTTGGACTTTAATTAAGCGCGAGTCATGCAGAATCGCGTTGACCGCTTGTTAAGTTGTCGACTGTCGGTTAGCCGACGTTTGTGCTGCATGTTGGCTCGCTGGCTGCTGCTGTTGCAATTTGTTTGGCTTTGAAAATGCACGAAATCTTTAAGATTACATAAGCATTACTTTGATAAAAACCTTATGACATATATCTCAGCCGCATTTTGTCGATTTTTAATTCAGAATTGTCCTTGACAATTTAGCATGTCTGCAGACTGGACTCAGTCCGACTGTCTGATGTTTATTGTAACTATATAGGTAATTGTCCGATTAGAATGCTAAATACATCAATTATTGCAAGAATTCAATACACAGAAAGACAAACAACTGATACATATTAACTACTCAGAATGGCAATTTGCTAAAATATAATAAATGCTGACAAATCATAGAGTAGAGCTAAATAAAATATAATATACTCGTATAAAGGAACTATCGCTTACCCATAATTCGGTTCCCCAACTCATTTTGTTGGTGCTTTCCGTTCCGTTCTCGTCCTCCAGTTTTAAAAATTTCCTGTTTGACTGTTACTGCGCTTGTTGCTACTGATATTTTCGTTGTTTTTCTTGCCGCTGTTCGCTTTAGGTATTCCAAATATGTACAAATATATAAAATAATCCACAATTGAAACCGATCCGTTTTGTTTTTGGTTTTTTATTTTTTTATTTTTTTATGACGACTGCAGGCCAATGGTAAAATTTTACACCGGTGGCCAAGAACCACCGACGTTGATTTTTAAAACAAATAAATGCAGTAAACGCAATAAGATTCCGTGAATAAATTGCTATGAAATAGTAAAAAAAAATAATTGGTTTATTTCAATGCAAACCCACACATATTTTTCGTATTTTCGTTTTTGAGATTAAACAAACGAGAATTAAGTGTAAACGACTGAAGTCACATTTAAGAAGAGAGTAAGAGTGAGCGAGAGCACGCGAGTCGCAGGTAAGCAACAAACCAAATAAAGATAAAACTTTGTAATAACGAAAAAGAAAAATGGAAAAAGTAGAAAAATAATAGTCAACTCCAATTAAAACGGCTTGGGCTGGAATGCAAGTTGCTTGCTTTAGATACAAGAAGAACTGCCACTGTCGTTTTTTCACATGGTCCTATGTTGTTAGGACAGAACTTCTCGGCTAGCGACGCCACTGCTGACGTCACACGAAAATGCATTATACAAGCGATAGAGAGAGAAAGAGAGAGAGAACGTTGCGTGCGAATGCAGCACAGCAAGGAGAGAGACAAGTTGAAGAAAATGTTTGGAACACGAATCAATTGGAATTTTTTCTGTTTTGCTTGGCTCGTGGTGTGTTGTTGTTTTTGTCGTCGTTATTGTTACTCGGTTTTTAACTTATTTTTTAAGACGAACAACAAAACTCCAATGACATTAATTGTATAATTTCTTATTTTGCAGTGTTCTTCTTCTTCGCTTTAAATTATGGCTTTGTTGTTTTTAATTTTACTTTGTTGTTAATAATTCACACACATGCATGCTTCTCGCGCACACACAGCACAAAACCTGCTCACATCAAACAAATATCGCTTTAAATTATACTCGATTATTTTCTGTTGTAGCTACAGTAGCGTCTGTGGCCGCTCATTAAATACAATATTTTTTCATCTGCTTGCTGTTTAATTTCACGACAACTCTGCAAATTGCTTTTGTTTTATTTTTCATTTTCTTCTCACTATTTGTTGATGTTTCTCATGTTGTTGCAGTGTTTTTGCTGCTCACACACTTCTTCTTCTTCTAATTTGGTGCATTTGCAAAAAAAACTGCGAACTGCACGGTTTTGTTGAATTTGCTTAAAATTTGGAACTACATTGTGCACACACACACGACTGCAGCGCTCGGACGTTGCTGTTTTGTTATTTAATAAATGTTGCTTTGTTTCAGAGGAAAAAAGAGCAAAACACAAAATACGCAAAAACCCTGACACGCCTCACATGTTTACCTCTCGACGGTTCGTTTAAGACTGCCGTTCAGTGCCGTCGGGGTTTTTGCGCATCAAGCGCGTTGGCAGGCTAGTCACGTATGCCGCGAAGGAAACGGCCACTCTGACGAAGCGAAACAACGTTGTTGTTGTGAGAACGGTCCTTCTGGAATGCAGGAGCCGTGCTGCCAACAATCACAGTTTAGACGCAGATCCTGCAAATGTCACTGAAGAACGCATTTTCCTTCACATTGCTCCTTATTACAACTTGCCTCGTCTTCTTCGTGTTCGACGCGAGCACATGACCAACGAGTGATGACCGCCGAGAGAGATGGTGAGAGAGGGAGACGTGAGATGCTCCGCACTCTTCTTTCAGCGCTATCGGCCGTTCCTCCATTCTTGCCATTTTCTGCAACTATCGGACGATTCTTCTTTGTGCTCCTTGTCCGTTGGTGTGCTGCTGAAACTGTATTGCTGTCATTGTGACGGCCAGATGGCGGCCTCAGCGCCTGAATCGTTACACAGGTGGCGCCCGCTGCGACTCCCTCTTGTTGGTTTTCCAAGAAATTACCAGAATCGCGCATCTACTGCGACCTGGCTTCCGAGGAGCACCGCCACCGCTTGAAGGAAAAACAACAACACTTAACAGCATTAAAGTCGTCTTTTATGTTTCCTTTCTGTTTGTAACAATTACAGTTAATTAAAATCAAATTTGTTCATTTCGCGGTTTTTAAAACTATCGTAAAATCGTAGAAAGTACACATGTAGCAATCGTAAACTATCGACTATGTATCTTCCTCATACGTCTAGGAGACTTAACTAAGACAGAACGTCTGCAAGCGCTGGTCATCGCGTCCGTGCGGACTTGTGATGCTAAAATCGTCGGTTTCGGAGTATTTCCACATTCGAGTTCGTAACTAACTAGAGCGATTATAAAAATATATGTGTGTGTAAATAGTGTGTTTGTGTGTGTGACTGTGTACATCGGATCAGTGTCTTGAGATTTCTGCGGACAATATAAAACATAGCATAACTAAGGCGAAAGCCATGCCGAGGACGGCCTACAGGGAACGCTATGCGACATAGCGGGTGACTGTGCATAGTACATTTTTCTTTGCTTTGTGACTTCGGTCGGCGCCTAATACTAAAAATCGACAACTAGTTTACGCCCTCCAGCAGCATGGACGCAGCCAGCTCCAAACTCCAGCCCGTCTGCTGCAGGGCCTGCTCGCATTGAGTGCGGCTGGCCAAGCCCAAGCGCAGCAGCTGGTCGATCTTGTAATGCCGAACAGCGGCGTTCACGTCGCCGCTGGCCGCCCGCAGAGCATTGCGCACGTCCAACTCGACCGCAGAGGCGCCCAAGTCCTGCATTATCGTCTGTATCTTCTCCTGCTCGCGCGCGTAGTCCGCCGGTATGGGCGCGTACAGCATATTGGCGCTCTCCTGCTGCAGCTGCTGTTGCTGCTTCAGCTTCTCCAGGCGGCGCTGTATCTGCTGCGCGGACAGCTGCGGCGGCGCCAGTGGTGCCGGGCGATGCGGCCGCAAGTAGTCGTCGAGTGCCACTTCATCGTAGAAGGCGGCCGTGGCCAAGTTGCCAGTGCCGCCGTTCGAGTACACAGTAGCGCCAGCACCAAGCGGCACTTGGCCGTAGTACGTGGAAGGAGTGTCGGCGACGGCATCGTAGCGCTCACTGCCCGCAATGCTGCCGTACACGGACGCCGCGGAGGCATAGATGCTCTTGGGCGCCACGACGCGATTCGAGACCGCGACGAACGAGTGATTCGCCTCGCTGGTTGTAGTCTGTTGGTAGTTTGGCTGCAGTTGGCTCTGATTCTGGTATAAGTCCGCCGGCGGCGACTGTGCGTAGTACTCCGAAGAGGCGACGCTCGCAGCGGTGTTGGGCGTGGCTGCGACGCGCTCGTACCAAATGCGGTTCACAATGCTTTGTGCGCTGCTGGCGGAGCTGACTGCGGCTGCTGTCTCCAGATTGCATTGCTTGCCGGGCGAGTCGCTGCCAGCGGCGTAGTCGAGATTGCGCAGCTTGGGCGAAGCGTTGTTGCTGTTTGCGCCATTAGATGGTGCTGGGGGACTCGCGTTGTTCGCGTTGGCAGTGGCTGCGGTGTTCTTCAGCGGCGTGAGGTTCTGCTTGTAGGCCACCTCCTTGTTGGCATACATCTGCGACGAGTTGCGCTCGAAATCGCTTTGGCCTTTGTTGCTGTACATGTCCTTCTCCAGCTCGGCAATGAAGGACTTGTCGAGTAGTACGTTCTCCGCGGCCACTGACGTTGACGCCGCCGATTCGTTGGCTGGTTGCCTGTCAAGACTAAGACTGCTCAGGTTGAAATGCATGGCGGAGTCCAGTGCCGACACTGACGCTTGCGGTATGTTCTCCTTGTTGCCCTGCTCGCCGAACAAGCTCTTGCGCACGCTCGGACTGCCGTTGATAGGCTGCTGTCCACTGCTAGGACGCAGAGGCGACGCCTGCGAGGCTATCACATTCGAGTACAGCATCAGGGCGCCGGCATTGTCATTCGTGGGCAACAAGTTGCTGGTGTCGAAGGGGTCCGGCTCGCGTTGCTGCGTCACTTGCTTCTGCTGCTGTGCGACGAACTCCAGGGTGTTCGAGTACGTTGGCGGCATCTGATACGGCGGCGGCTGTGGCCGCACTGAAGACGACGGCGAAGCTGTGCTGCCGAAGTCGAACATCGCCTGCGTTGACGCCTGCTCGCTGTAGTAAGTTGGCGTCTGCGGCTCGTCGCCGACTGTGGGCACGTCAATCGGCGCATCCAGAATGCAGAAGGAATTGTCCAACTTCAGCGAGACACTCTCGCCCAGATGCTGCAGAGCTGCTGGCTCCACAGCGCCGAATTCGGGGGATATGTCAATCAGTATGCCCTCCTGCTGCTGCACTTGCGGCGGCGGCGGACGCTGCGGCCCCTTGAGCGAGGTCTTCTGCTTGACAGCGTTGCGACGATGCAGCCCCGCCTGCTCGTTGACGAGCTTATTGTAGGCGAACTGCTTGTTCGTCACCGATTTGCGTTCCTTCGCATGCTGGTGATCTTGCTGCGTCGACTGCAAGCTGAATGACTGCGACTTGAGACTGCGCTCCGCGCGCGCATCCCCAGCTCCACTCGCGCCATTAGCCATGGCACCAGCACCGCCCCAGCAGAAGCCGAAGGGTGAGCCTCCATGGCCGCCAGTTTGACGCATGCTCTCGTGCATGCTGCGCAGGATGGGGTCGCCAGCCTGTTGGCTGTGCTTCTGCTGGTATTGTTTGTCGAGTACGGAGCGCGGGAAGACGCCAATGTCGTAGGAACGTTGATTCTGGCCCTTAATTATTTTAAGGTCCGGCCGGCCGTCAATGATGGCAATCATGTCGCCCACTTCGATCTGCAGGCACTTGGCTTCGTGATAGCTCCGTGCGGCTCGCACCAATGGCGGCGACATGCTCACCAGAAATTCTCTACGAAAACCGTAACAAAAAAATCATCAAATCGTAATGCGAAATATATTGGGGGTGTACTCACTTGAGAGCTGCAAATGTTGGTCTTTCCGCGGGCGTTTTGTGCCAGCACTGCAACAGCATTTGGTATACATCCGGCGGACAAGCTTCCGGCTGATGCAGACGCTCGAGCTCGCGATCAATTTTACGCAGAATCTGCGAACCGTCTAGACCCACCCACGGATCTTCGCCGAATGTAAACATCTCCCACAACGTCACGCCAAACATCCACGTATCGGAAGCATGCGAGAACTGCCGAAAACGCAGCGACTCCGGCGCACACCACGGAAACGGCACCTTCTTGTGCTCGGACATCACATAGCAATCGTCCTCCTGAGGCAGCGCGCGCATCAGACCAAAGTCGCCAATCTTAATCTTGTTGCCCGAGGCCAGCAGCACATTGCGGCATGCGAGATCGCGATGCAGAAAGCGCTTCTGCTCCAGGTAACTCATGCCTGTGGCAATCTGCACCGACCAGTTCCAGATATTCGTTAGCGAAGTGTGCTTGCACTGCTTGCGCAGCGTATCCAGCAGCGAGCCCCGTTCCGCCAACTCCGTGATCATCATCATCGGCTGTGACAGCACCACCCCATAGAGACGCACCAGATTCGCATGGTCCAAGGCGTGCATGGCTTGCACCTCGCGAAAGAAATCGTCAATGATGCCCGGCTGCGTCAGATTATTCGACTTGAGCACCTTCACGGCCACGGGCAGCACCTTGCCATTAGGCGCCGCTGTCCATTCGCCACGTCGCACGACGCCAAACGAGCCGTCGCCCAGCTTAATGCCCAAATTGATGTCCTTCTCGTGTATCAGACATGTGAGTTGTGCATTCTGTTGTTCCTTGTACGAGCTGCCGCCTGAATGTTTCTTCGACGATGGCTGCTTGCCTCCGCCGATTAGTTTCGAGAGTATATTCTTGCGCCACTGATGGGCTTTCTTTTTGCGCACAGCCTCCATGAGGCGGCGTATCGCCGGCTTGCCCAAGCCGCAGCGTTCCAAATCCTCCACTTGCACATAGTCGAAGTGTGCCAGGCGCGACACCTGCAGATCATCACGTATGCGTTCGAGGAACTGTTCCAACTGCACCTCGCTCAGCAGCTCCTCCAGCCACTCCGTTTCTGTGGCGTTCGTGTCGTGATTATGTGAGGACATTGTAGACCATTAATAGAACGACCAAAAGGCTGAAAGTAAACATGGGGTGCAGTCGTAAATTAATACCAATTTATTAACGTACATAAACAAACGAACAAAAAATAAAAAAAGGGAAAAAAACTGAAAATAAAAAGTGCAAAACAATTACGAATGCTACAGTCAATGCCACCACAGACCTTGCAGGTCTCTCACTCTCACACAACACTCTCGCTCAGGCAGGCTGTCTCATTCGCACAGTTACGGAGTTCCCGACATTGGAGACATGCATGACAAATACAATAAACTTGAACCCGAGATGTGTTTCTCTAAAAATACACAATACAAAGTTTATTACAATGCACATGTTGGCATAAAAATGAAAAGCACGCATTCCTTAAATAAGTTTGATATATTTATTGGGAATTGCATGCAGATATGTACGAATAACTTGTATTTTTTTTGTTTGCCTTTCACATTGTTTGCTGTTAGTGTTGGCTTCTTATCGAGGCGCCCACACTGACGCAGGCAGCGCTGCATATTACGTCAGCTTGGAGCCGGAGCTGGTGCTCGTCTACACCACAGCTGAGGCAACAACACAATGAGATGAGCAACGGTTTGTCACTCAGCGTACGCACAAGTCAGTTACTCAACTGAGTGAGTAAACAAAATCGCATTCATTGAGCAAGTCTGTAGGCATGAAAGGCAGGCGAGGCAAGGCAAGGCAAGCAGGCAGCTACAACAAACACATGTGTGCCGTGCCTATGGGAACAATGAATGGGTACTGTTTGTTGTTATTGTTTCTCGCTAAAACACTGGATTAGATATGAAAGAACAACAAATGAAATTTGATACCAGAAAAAGAAAAACGCGACAAGCCGGCGCAGCGCGTGCCTAAGTATATTGCTGATAAGTTCTGTTTATTTTCTGAAGTGTCAGACGCGGAATTTCCGCATATCGTTTAAAGAGCAGTTGTCAAGTTTCTTGCTTTGCTAATTTAAGCAAACTCGACACATTTTACGCAAAAACTATCCGTGCATTCCCCGGGTAAGCAGCGATGGTCTTCTTTCATTTTTGTTTTTAACAATTCCTAAGCGTAGAAATAAGAAAGCACAGTAAAATACATTTAAGTGGCAAAGCGGAAGCAAATGTATGACAAAATCAGCATAACCAGTTAAATTAAAGTAGCGGATATATGCAAGTTTAAAACAAAACACATTAATGAAGTTATTGCATATTGCATGTGGCCGTTAGTTGCATTGTTGCTGCTCTGGCTGTTGTTGTTGTGTTACGTTTTGTTATGCGTGCAACATAAAATGCTAAAACAAAAACAGATCGAAACGAAACGTATCCGAGTGCAGTGGCTTGTATATGTAATAATCGCAGCCGCTGCGACGCTGGTTGACCATGGAGTTGCGCTTCAAAGCAACGACGAAACTACAAAGCAACAAAAGCGCACTGCAACAAATGACAACAAACAATATTCGACTGTTTGCTGTCAAAACTTGACTGAAAAATCTGTCTCGGCATTCTCATCCAACTCATAACGCCCCAAATAAAAGAAAAATAAATAAAAACCCAATTCCACACTCCGCAGAGCTCGCATTCATCAAGCTTTGAAAATTTGAACAGTTGCACAACGATCTTGTTGCCGTTGACAATGCAAGAAAAATTGCGGCATGTGCGAGATTCCCATGAGGGATACAACAAAACCGAGAAAATGAGCTGTAAGCTGCGTCACTTGGTATGTTACGTCTCATGGCACACACAAAAAGTTGACCAATTTCGCTTACTTACATTTACACAAAGCTTTGGTCGTCTGAAATCTGCACAGCAGTGAATTGGATTCTAGTAGAACAGCTGCGCAGCGAGCGACGACAAAGCCCAGTGAAGCGTTAATCACTGGTGCGGCCCTCTGCTTTTCGCCGCCGCAGGCAAGACAGCACGAGAAGGGAACCTTAGGCCACAAAAATGACCAAATGCGAAACTTGGCGAGATGGCAAACGCTTCCGTTTGTTGTCTGTCTGCGCTGCTGGGCAAACTTCCTGCTGCTGCTACTGCTGCTGTTGTTACTCGTCCTAAATATGATTAAGTGGTTGAGAACAGGTTTAGGTTTTTATGCAGGTTAAGTGACGCTTACGCTGAAGATGCCTAGACGGCAGCTGAGACGCAACGGCAGACTGCTGTAGATATTGATAAAGCCAACCAGCAGACGGTAAAACACGTTAAGAGCACGTATCGAATTCGTTAAGTTCCCTCCCTCCCGCTTAGCTGCCTTCTCCACGAATGTATGCCTTCGGACAAACGTTTGTTTACAAAAAAAAAACAGCAGCTGGGCCACTTGGTTTTTTCTCTGTTGTTATTGTTGTTGCTGTGGCCGCTGCTTATTTGCAGTTGCCTTCGCTGCCGCCGCTGACACAACTGCACTGACGAAATTTGCCATTTTCATACATATTCTGCGCACACTTTCAATAAAATCAATTTAAATTAATTTGCCACATACGCTTTTCCACTTTTCTAAACAAACAGTCTCGGCTGTGTATAATCTATTTGTTTTTTTCTGCTCGCTTGCTTCTACAACAATTTTCCAAGCCCGACGAAGTTGTTTTAATTTTTTCTTTCTTCTCCCAGTCGCCACTGTCGTCACAGTGTTTTGCACTTTTTCGCTGTTGATTTCTTGTATATTTGTTCACGTTTGCTTTTGTAATTCCGCATAAATTAAACAAAAAATTAACTTTTTCTCCGTGGAAATGCGACGGTTCATATCAGCCAACAACAGCTAAAGACAAAAAAGAGCAAGCACAGTCGTGCGACGAGTGCGAGGCGTACGTACTTTAAATATACAATAATTGTGCTACAGCGATGTTTCAGCGGGGCAATTAAGCATTATACGTTGTAAAAGGCGTGTTAATATTAGTTTAACTTGCTAAACGCGTTGCGATTTCTGTATTAATCATAAAACAACCGTCACCCCAACAAAAACAAACTAACCTCAAGCCGTTCAACCGAATACGAAAGCGAGCAAAACGCAACTGTGTTCGCTGCATGCTGGCAATGACTCTCGACAAAAAAGTCGCTCTCTCTGGCCTGGCGGAGAGTTGGTTTTCCATAAAAAACTTCCTCTCTCGCTTTTGGACCCTGTGGGTAGAGTTGCCAACCTTACTTTTTCTCGCCAATTGTAGCTTTTTTCAAAGCCTGTTTTACTGCAATGAATAAAATATGCTATATTAGCTAAACTCTCTGCAAACATTGAGGCGTCGTTGGTGCTTTATGTCAAGTAAGTAATCCCAACTTTGTTAAGCTGCCAACAAGAATATCCGGACCAGAAGTAGCTACTGGCCTTGGTGTAATAAAGATATTAAATAGATAATTTCTTATACTATTGCCCCATGGCTGTCTCTATTATAATGAGAGACTACTTCGTGTATTATTTCTTTGTGATGAGTTAGTTTAGAAACCCAAATACAATGAGGTCTTCTTCTTCTTTATAATAGAAAAACAAACTATGGCAACTCTGCCATGGAATATAGGAAAACAATTGAAAACAGCTGTTTTTGTTACTTTATTAAAAAAATGTCGTCTGACCTCACAGAATCAAAACCGCCTGTTGGCAAAGACGCCGAGGATTTAGCCCGGAATTTGGAAGAGCTGTCTATTGAAAAACGGCCTCAATTCGGCAACCGCTTCCTGCTAGATACAAATGAAGTTTTTAAGCACAACGCTTGGTAAGAATGCAGTTAATTTAACTCCGACATTCTCTTAATTAGCATTTAATGTAAGCAACTCGGTGAAGTTGGCATATTGACACGATTCTATTTGAAAACCGTGTCAAGTGACAGGCTCTTTATTGGCTTTGCCAAACCAAGGTTCTCCAACTTGTAAGAAGACTCCTTCGACTCGCACACACTGACTAGTGACAAAAAATGTTATATGTTTAAAAAGTATCGTTTGTGATTTCGGTGTCCATTCGACTTGACTAGGTGTCACTCGCACCGCCACTCTTAGCAGTTTACTGCGACGCAGTGAAATAGATTTAAAGCAAAATGCAAAGGACACAGTTTTTTGTACTTAAACTATGCAGAACTGTGCGTCGACACTTGGCCTCGAAGCACTGGGAGCACACGCGCAATCGCAAGAAACCTGTGGGTGGACAACGTGTGCTCACGGACCGTCAAGAGGTTTACGAGTTTAATGCATGGTAGCTCTTTTCTCCTTCATTTATTTATTGATGCAAAAATATTAAGGAACGCTTTTTCCAGGGATCATGTCGATTGGGATGCTGCGCAAGAAGCTGAAGCACGAGCCGCTGTGGCTAAGAACTCTACGCAAAAAGTGGATGACTCCCGTCGCATAGAATTCCAAGGCAATCCAGACAAGTATTGGAATGCTTTCTACGGCACACACGACAATCGTTTCTTCAAAGATCGCCATTGGCTCTTCACCGAGTTTTCCGAGTTGGCACCCCTAACAGCCGCCAATGAGCCACGCAGCATATTCGAGTTGGGCTGTGGCGTCGGCAATACCATACTGCCCATATTACAATACAGCACTGAGCCGCAACTAAAAGTATACGGCTGCGACTTTTCTCCGCGCGCAATCGAAATCCTGCGTAGTAGTCCCGATTACCAGCCCGAACGCTGTGAGGTGTTCGTAATGGATGCCACACTCGAGATCTGGCAAGTGCCATTTGCAGAGAATGCGATAGACATAATTGTGCTCATATTCGTGCTATCGGCCATCGAACCAGCTAAGGTGCAACGCGTCGTCGACAATTGCTATAGTTACCTCAAGCCCGGCGGATTGCTTGTATTTCGTGACTATGGACGCTACGATCTGGCGCAGTTGCGTTTCAAGAGCGGCAAATGCCTTGAGGATAATTTCTATGTGCGGGGCGACGGCACCATGGTGTATTTCTTCACAGAATCGGAAGTGCGTGCATTATTCGGCAAAGCCGGTTTCATTGAAGAGCAGTGCGTGGTGGACAGGCGATTGCAGGTGAATCGCGGACGAATGCTGAAAATGTATCGAGTATGGATTCAGACGAAATTCCGCAAGCCAACAACTTCCGCAAACTAATTGCTGCATTTTTTTTGTATTCACTATGTAGTCTAGTTTGAAAATTAATTAAAATACACTACGGATACGGTTTGCCCCGTTAAGGGTGACCGGAGAGAGGCAACGACGCAAAACGAAACAACTCAAATAGAAATACATTTTTCCATATACTTACTGAAAAATATTTTTAATTCGTTCCGGAGTAAAGAAAAATACAATCTTTTAAGAAGCTTTTTGGTTCTGTTTGGATATCGGTGGGATCAGTTTCAACTTTGAACATCTTTCAATACCAGAAGATATCGCGTGACCTTAACAGTTCGTCGATATCTTGAATCGCCATTCCTTCAACTAGCAGAGCGCCAAAAATGCAAAAACAACTACACGTCCTAAATTTAACCTGGGGTGCGGGAAAATTCAAAGGAAATTTTTGGAGCCGTCAAACTGCTAAACAAGTGACAAGTTGTGGCTTATTTTCCGATTGAATTGACATTTGCGCACGTTAGAGCGAGTGGACGCTACATTAGCGTATGCGTTCACTGTGACTTGCGCCTTTTTATCCTAGGTCTCAAATGTAGATGTCTCTCGCTTAATACACGGCCAAAAGCCTTCTTGGCCAAATACACATACATAACAGTAAAAAGCTTTCGCAGTTGGCGTAAAATCGTTGTAAGTGAAAATTTCGTGGTCTTTGAAAATAATTTAAATAAATAGCAAATATGTTTGCTAAACAAATTAAACAATAAAAGAATTACTCATACTTATTTGACGCGTTTTACGCTAAAAGCAACTTAGTAAATTTGCGCATTGTAAGAGAAAGTCGCTTTTTAGTAATTTTTAGCGTATGACGAAGAAAATTTCCATTGATTTTTTCAAGCGAGCAAGCAGTGAAAATTTCGCAAATGTGATAAATACCAAACGCATTGAAAAGTGTGAAAAATCGACTAAAATTACACTTGCGACAAACGAGTTATAAATATCAATTAGTTACTAACCATTTTTGTTTAAATAATACAGAAAAAAATAAATTTGAATCCTACTGCGCTGGCTAATTCAGAAAATATTTAAAAATATCAAGCTTTAGAGAAACCCCTAATAAAGGCAATTAATTGCATTTCTTTTCTCTTTTTTTAACAAAAGTTAAATAAATTTAATAAACGGTACAAAAAGGATACATTGTCCGCGAAACCTACACACGTACACACACTCGCTTACTTTTATACATAAACTACAGGCAAACATACCGACACACACTCAAACATACGTACGTATGCGTTTGTGTTGCGTTTGAATGTGTGAATTTCATTGACGAATAAAAAAGCTTTTTGGCCAATATAGGCACTCTCGCACTCCGCCCGGCGCTTCTCGGTCGGTCAACAACGACAATACCCCAAAGGAACGCAATCTAACTGACGTATTAATAACAAACACAACGAAGCAACCAAGTGTATAGCAACCGCCTGAACGCCCGCCGTCGCCCGCCATACCACCCATACCATACCCACGAACTACAAGAAACAACCGCAGCAGGGCAGCAGCAAGCTTTTGTCGACAGCGACGACGACTGCGTACCCGACGTTGCCAACGATTGGAACAACAAAAACCCAAACCAAGTGCATATAAACCCGCAGAGTCGCGTCAGTCAGTTTTATTATAAAAGCAAGTAGAAATGTAAGTATGGCATTATTGATTTATTTTTCAATTCTCGTTAGTCAATTTCGCTAAAGCTGATAGCTAAAAAAAACAACAAAATTGAAAAAAAAGAAAAAGCATAAAACCCTGGCATATAAATCGGCATAACGCCGCATGCAGCTGCGTGGCATAACTGTAATTAGGCATGGCATGGCAAAACGCTGATTATGCTTGCAAGAAATCGAACGAAAAATACGACAAAAATGTTGAGCAAAAAATCCTCGCGTTTTTTATTTCGTTTTGTTTTACATTTTACACGCATTATCCTTAAGAATACATACATATTTACTAATATGTTGTTAATTTCCGGCGGCGATATTTGCTTTTATTGATTGCGTGTCGAAGGTGTGATGAAGAGAATAAAGAAGAAATAAAAGAAGAAAAGAAAGAACAGAAAGAAGAAGAGAAAGAAGAGAGCGCAGAAAACAGGTGTGTAATTTTTTCAGCTGTGATTCATACGCGCGCATCAGATGTTGCGCCTTCCGGGGTGGCAACTTGGCCAGCAATTAACGAAAAAAAATTAAAGAGAAAAAAAAAACACAAATCAATAAACTTTGCTAAACTACTTTGCTAAGTAAACTGTACTAGGATATGCTTATTAGCAAATTTGACTGCGCAAGGATATGCCGGTGAAGATGATTGTAAGCAAGTTAGCATCTACGAATAAAAATTAAAGCTTTAAAATCAAATCAAGCCTAAATTACTAGCATACTTTTTGGACAATTTGAAAGGGTAATCAGCTTCTTAAAAAGAAATAAAACAAAAAATGATCAATGTTAGTTGGCTAACAGAAAAAAATTGGTTGAGAATTGATTATGTTATTTATGAATATATTATATTTACTATTGGCATGTTTTATCCGATTGAAAATAAACTAAACGAACAGCGAAAAAATTCGTAATCAAACTAAATGTCATTTCCATCTCAAGAATATTTCGTTCTTAAAAAATGCATCCGAATCAATGCATGAGCATTGCCAAAATGCCTTTCTAAAACAATACATAACATTATCTAATTATCTTATCTATATAAAAATTCATAAAAAGCGTCAAACATCATAATGGGGAAGAAAGACAAGAATAAGGAACAGTAAGTCCCAAAGGCTTTTACGTATTCGTATTCCTACTCGTGAAAACCCGAATGTATCATTTGAAATTCGCTCGCTGCGGCAAGAGTCATGTTGCACTGTTTATATTTGCAAAACCATTTAGGCCGAACATTTGTAGTCAATCTGCGTGAACACTGAGTTAGCTAGCGCCACGATGTAACAGCACTAAACCCCAATATACTCGTATTAATGTTAACAAAATGTATTGCTTGACAAACTGTGAACCCAACAAGAACAGCAGGCAGGAACGTTTGCACACCTAACACCCATCCTGGGTCATTTTGGCTGTTGTGCAAAGGGTCCTGGCTGTTAACGCGGCTTTTTGCTGATTTCGTTGCTAATCTTGATCTTTCGCAAAAGGGCGGATCCTGCACCAGCTGCCGATGCACCAGCCGGTGATGGCGCAGCAGCCGGCGATGGAGGCGACGGTGAGATCGTTGGTGGACCACGCAATCCACAACAGATTGCGGCACAGAAGCGATTACAACAGACGCAGGCACAAGTTGATGAGGTAATGCAGTCACTTGGCTCTCTTTGGATTATTGACTACATTTAGATCTTTTTAAGGTTGTCGATATAATGCGTACAAATGTGGAAAAGGTGCTCGAACGTGATCAAAAACTCTCCGAATTGGATGATCGCGCCGATGCCTTGCAGCAGGGCGCCTCGCAATTTGAACAGCAAGCAGGCAAGCTAAAACGAAAATTCTGGTTGCAGAACTTGAAGGTAAGTCGTGAGCCAGCTGCGCTTAACAAGTTATAATTGATTGACTGCATGATGTGATTTCTTCTTACAGATGATGATTATCATGGGAGTCATTGGTCTGGTCATAGTTGCCATCATTGCAAGTAAGTCACTCGCGCATTGTAGAAAGAAAGAGAAACAACAATAAAAACAAAAAAAACCAAGCGCACAAGCACACGGCTCCGCTCTGGCAACAGGCGCACAAGTCCAACAGTCGTACTTAGTGCATTTATGGCTAACATTTGCTGATATCAGCAAAACTAGACAACCATTTCATCAATGGAAAAAAAGAATATTTTTAAAAAGTGAAACACGCACAGCCATCATAACACACACTCATGGATAACAATGATACATTTTATAAATTTATTTTTTCAAAATTAATTCTTGATTTGTTGTTTAACTGAATTTGATATGCTTTTAATATATTTGTTAATTTTACTACTTTTTTTTAGGTAACTTTATGTAGATTGCTAAAAACTAGTAACTTAGTTACGAAAAATGCCTAGCGCGCGTCGCATAGTCAAATTAAAAAAAAAAAAAACAAAAAAAAAATATATAAACAACAAAAAAAAATTAATTCACAGTACAACTGTTTATTCGATCGTATCGTTCATAAGCACGCTCGCTCATTAGTTACATAAATAATAAAACTGCTAGTCAGTAAAAAAAAAAACAAAAAAAAAAAAAATATAATAGAAATCATAGCAAGCGCATAATGAGCAAAGACTTATTTGGTGTTTATGGTGTTTATGATGATGATGAATTTGTTATTATTCTTATGAGATACTCAACAATCGAACGATCAATATGCATATCCAAAAATAAAACAAAAAACCAACAACTAAAAAATCGCAAATCAAGCATCATCATGGCTCATAACAAATTATACATAGCGCGCACCAGTTCCCAGGTTCGGTATTTAAAAAGTCCGTTAATTGCGTTATAGTATTTGCGTGTATTATGTGTGTGTTGTGCTCAACTCAATTAAATCATTAATTGATTGATTAATTAATTGCATAATTATAGTTTAATTTGTGCGTACAAGTGAATTCACACTGTAGTTGCGTAGCACAGCCGTGCCAATTTTTCTAGACGCTACTGTAATTGTAGGTTGGTTGCGTTCACATGTACTTCGTTATGCGTTCGGTATTTGGTTTGTTTTGTTTACGTTTTGATTTAAATGTTACTAGCGTAACTTGTTGTTTAGTTTTTTACGTTTCGTTTGAGTATTTGCTATTGCCATTGGCCGCGTAAGAATGCGTGCAAATGTGTTTTGTCCCCCGCCAAACTCCACACTCGCTCGCCAAAATTTCATTTGTAGTCTAATGCATACAGTTGCGTCCCTTAAAAAGTTTATCGAAATGCATAAAGTACTGCAAGAAACAAACGTTACCGCTAACAACTTTATTTAACATAAATATTACAAAAAAAAAAATGAAAATTAATCAATTTTTGTTATTTTTCTTGAAGTAAACACAGCATCAACAAACACACAACGAACACCACATACAGCTAAAATCAAAAACCGAAAACAAATAAATAAAACTGCACTTAGACAAATTTTTAGCTTTAAAACATGCAAATGTATTTTTTTTTTATAAAAAACAATATTATTTCCAGAGAAAGACGAAGAATAATTACTGTACCCTCATATATATAAATCTTAAAGCAAAACTTGTTATATATATTATATATACAAACATATATAAATATACATAAAAATTTTTTGAGGTAAAAATGCAAACGAAATAAACTTTTAAAATCACGCGCAGTTATTGCTAAAAATCACGACATGCAAGCTAGGCGCACCATTTCTAACTAAGTTTTACGTATACAATTTTTTAATTTAATTTTTAATTGAATTTCTGTTTTCATTAAATGAAACAACACTTACACTTAAATTGGTCTAACAGTAACACAAAACGAAGCTTTAAACCGAAAAATTTCCAAATATTTTTACACACATTTTTAGAAGTTTATTTTGGGTCCGATGAAGCACCGCCGCCACCGCAGAGCCCACAAACGATTTATGATGTCAATCATAACGTTCACGAACCCGCAAATATACACCAACTCAGACCCGAACAGACAATTGAGAAAACACCATTGGCTGAAAAGACGGCGGCCACTCCGGCGCCTGCTACTGAGCTTGTTAAGAGTCAGTAGGGCGCAGAGATAAACCAAAATTAAAAACAACAAACAAAAAAATTAACCAAAAACAAAAAAAAAAAAAAAAAAAGAAAGCATATACACACAACTGCAACACAAACAAACAAAAGCACAACAACAATAAAAAAAAACTTTTTTTAAAACACTGTAAGCAAAATGACAACAAAAATTTTACACGCTTTACATGTGCCTTCTTCTTTTGTTTTTGGATTCTCATAATTTTTCGTTATGTTCCTAATGCCACATTGAGTACACTAAAACAGAATTTTCTATTTTTATTTATTAAATAGCCGATAACTAGGCATGCACTCTATTTTCCATTCGCCGCCATTTTATTTTTTCTTTAATATTCATTTTGTCAAAAGATTTGGTTTTCTTTAATGTAAAAAAATGTGTAATTTTTATGTAAAGAATTATTTACTCATTTCGTTTATTTTTGTCTAGCCATGTTTGTTGTAGGCGATATCTGTGTCTTTTTTGTTCTTATTTCGTTATTGAAAATGCACTTTTAGAGTACTGATGAGGTAGCAGTGTACAGCAAAAGGTTAAACGTGTTAGTAAAATCCATTTCAGCTAAAAATATACTAAGACTAAAAGCGCTGAAGAACTGATCAAAAGGATTTCAGGGCACAGCAAAACTCTGCCATTTGTTGAGTAGATTTTACGTTTAATAGGTTGACCTTCAATAGTTTGTAGCCAACTTCTTTATAACAAACAAACCTTGGGACAAAGACTAACTTGAGCTAATAATTACTGAAAGCATTCATTCAAATTGTAGCTATTGAAAACGTTCTAAGGGTTCACTATATCGTATACCTTTAAATCTTGATAAAATCAACTTACTTTGACTTTGCAATGTCGGTTTGCTAATAAAATTATTCATATCAGTAGACAACAAACTGGAACATGTCACAAGCCATGAATTGTTCAAGTATATGTCTGTGTAAACCGTGCCAGATAGCGATTAGCCCACATGGGCTATATAGAGGAATTTCAAAATTTTTTTATATAAAACTTTTGAACAATTCTGTTCAGATTCAGTTCTCATGATGAGAACAAAAGCCTCATACTCGACAAGTTAACTTATGTCGAACGAAGCTCAAGCAAATGCAACAGGCATTAAAGGATTGCAAATAATTGTAATGACTATTTAGGTTCATTCCTTAATTTTGATATCTTTCACGTGATCAGCTTATAACATATTTAGCAGTACAAGCAAATGCAGATAATAATATTAACAATAATGAAAATGTGTAATTTATGCGTAAATGTAAATGTCATTCAATTTGTTAAACAAATAATTCAGCGTAAAGACACAAACACTAATCTCATATATGTATTTTTTTCTAATAACCTCGCATTGACAGATAAGCTAGGCTTAATAGGTGGTGAACAACCGCCACAGTATCCACAGTATCCGCAATACATGCCACCACCGCCGCCTCCACCACAACAGGCGCAGCAGCCAGCCGGCGGACAGTCATCGCTGGTGGACACGGATGCCAGCAAACATCTACAAGGTGGCGCATAAGGAAGCCATGCAGCAGCGCATTAATCCAGAAACTTAAAATGCTAAAACACAAAAAAAAAAAAAATAAATAAAATAACAAGGAGCATAAATATAAACAATAATGAATAAAATAATAATTGATTGATTATGCATGATAGATAAAAGGGAAATACAAAATAGCAATGATTACGTACTAATATTCACAGTTAAAAAAAAAAAACAGAAAGAAAAACGCAAAGGAAATGTATTTCAAAGCATACATCTGGGCATCAAACAATAGCAACAAAAACTAGGCATATTAAACGGGCAAAACAAAAAAATAATAAGCAAATTACGCTAAAAGGATTTAAATATTTTTCAATTCAATCAACTAATAAATTGCGATTTTCGATTTAATAAATAAAAGGGCAAAAATTAAAACTGTGCAACGTTGTTGTGAGCGTTGCAGGACGTTGCTTATTTGTTTGTGGTTAACTTATTTAATGCATTATAAATATTATAACTTATACGTATAAATAATATGCGAATATTTATGATTGCGCTAGCGTTTCACTTGAAATAAATTAAAAGAATAAAAAAAAAAACCGAAATGAATTCAAACTCAAACAGAAACATGAACAGAGACTTAACTGGAGTATAAAAAAAAAATCATTATTTTGGTTTCTGCCTGTTATAAAATTTATTCATTTTGTTTTTAAAAAATAGTAAAAATTAATCAGCAGGTTTATTAGGCACTCATTGCATAAATTCCCACTTAGTAAATGAATGAATAAAAATGCTCTTTCGTTCCTAAAACACAGAAGAAGGAAACTTAAAGTAAAATGTGTGAAAATTGTATTCAAACAAATTGAAAATCTTTAACAAAAATCAGCCAATTCAAGTTATACATAAAAAATAAGAAATATATATATACTATATAAAACTTTGTGAATGAAATAAATAATATATATATATTTAAACCATTAATGTAGCAAAAACAAATACATGTTAAATAATAAATTAGCAAAAGTGTACTTTTTTCATTTTAGTTTTTATTTTGCGTGAGAGTAAAAATTTAAAACAATATATTGTTAATGTTTCAACGAACAAATATTAATTTATTTATATAAAACTAAAAAATATGTTAAAACAAAAATCGATTTCGGTAATTGTAAAAAATAAAAAACAATTTGCTTATTTTTGTTTTACGCCGACAGATCTCAGCTGAATGCTAATATAAAGTGTTAATGGTATTGCAAAGTTCAACATTTCCAATGCAATCAATAAGGGAAATATTTATTAAGCATTATATGTGAAAAATAAAAAGAAAAATCAACACAAATTTTTCGTCACTATGGCAAATTATATGCTATTTATTTGCAATAATTTTACAAATGCCAATTGTGACAGTGAGGAGGTTTAAGACGTTGGCATGCCTTGCGATCCGCAGCTGTAAACTATGTCGACTAGATTCGTTTTGCATATTAGGGAATTTTTTATTTTGAAACCATTTAATAAAATCATAAGCAAATAGTCCATGTTTGAGTTCTGATGTTCTATCTACGTTTAAAATAAAATGCACGCAGCAAATGGTGTGCGTGTATAAATAGTAAAAATAAATTGGGAAAACATTCAATTGTATGTATATCGATAAATAATTAATGAATATTATATAAACATAAAGTTGTTGCAAAAAAAAATATCTAATTAAAAAAAGAAACATTTGAAAAGAATAACAAAAGCAGCAAAACTGGGAATTACCGAAAAATTCATTTGCGTGAATGCAAAAATAAGAAAACAAAAGAAATATACATATATATATATATACAAATATAAATGTTACGTAAACAACAATAATAATACTAAAATTGAATAATTTAATGATTAATTGCACCCAGAAATACATTAATATTTAAATAATTAATAAATAAACGAACTTAAAAAAGGAATATGTGTTTTATTCCACACAAAGCGGACAAAGCACAAATTACGCATACGCAGCTTATGACTGGGCAAGATTATTGCGTAAACGCCAAGTAAGCAGTGCCATGCTATGACGTTTAAGGTCTAGCACTTGAAATAAACTCGCACCAGTCAACCGCAAGCGATTTAGCAAGCATCTTGCCTCACCAAACAGCCTACAGTAGGAACTTTTGGCACGTGTGGAAAAAACCATTGCATACTTTGCGGGGACACGCGAACAAGTGGTTAATAAATTCCAAAAGAACATTTAATATGCATATTTCAAACTTAGTGGAAGGTGCAATCAGCGTTGAAGCTATTCCAAGAAAAACGCACGCCAACCTAAAACGACTGCGACTCCGCCAGCACAACCCATGCCAAAGCACCTACGCTTTAACGCAAAAAGCAGACGCAAATTGCATATATAAATAAAACTTACTCAAGCCAGCCATGCAAAACAGTAACAACAAACGCTATATCAACACCAACAGCAACAACAACAATTCGTTGGCAATAAAAAGAACATAAATAAAATGAAATGTTTATATTTAAAACAGGTAAGCAAACAGAATCCTGTCGGCGCCAGTTTATGCACGCCACAACTGATTAGAATTTATTGACACATTGATGAAGCCAACAACGAACAAGCGATGGACGCTGTGTGGCTTAAGTAAAGCAAGTGTCCCAATTAAGTGAAGCACTTTTCATGCACCTGCCTACGCAACACAGCAACAATAACAACCGCAATCACAACAATAAAATGAACAACAACAATAAGCTAAATGACGAAGCGCAACTCTGAGTGCTAATCAGCATAAGAAAATTTTACCATCCACTTCGTCAAAGTGTGCTCTGTACTCGCTGTGCTCAGCACCGTTTAATGAAACCCAATTACCAAAGCCATCAGTTAAAACAGCTGCTAGCGCACATTGAAGCCGGAGCACAAACAATAAAACATAAACAAGGATGAGCATCACTCAGCACTAGTCCTGGCTTCGAGCTTGCTTTGTGTTGTTGTGTTGTTGGGTTGCTATTTTATTGTATTTGTTTTTTACTTCATTAACGAAATACAATGTAAACTTCTCGACGAACGACAAGGACATGCGCACACCTAACCCCAGCAAAACGTATTGCCTACTGCGGACAGCCGGACAGGCGGACAGCCAAAGCGCCCACATACAGGCAGCAGCCAACATCTGTGGGCTCAAGTACTCAGGCCGACAGCAGCCGCACGCATATAAATAAGGCTCAGCAAGCGAGCACAGCCTCAGTTGTACATTGCTGCGTGGCGTGGCGCTCTTTGGCGGCTTACTCGCTTACTCGTATGTGTTGGCTGCGATTTTCGTTGTTAGTTGTGCACGGTTTAAAACTTTTTAAGTAATTTTATTGCGTGTTTCTTCAAAAATTTATTACCAACAATTGTGTTCAATATTTGTGCAGAAAATCAAAAATTCCAAAAAGGACTTTTACAGCAGTAAGTACAATTTTTTCAAACCTAGTTTAGGTTTGTTCTTTTTTTTTTTATGTAGCGTTTTATTAGGAAAAGCTTTCTGTGTGAGTCTGTCGTTTGCAAAATGAATGTAAACATTTCCTCAACAAAGGCAAAATGCTGTGTCACATTTACTGCATGTATTTTTAAGCTTAAGGACTTTGCGTAGCTGAAGCAACAGTTGAGCGGCCACAAAATTTTTAAATTAAGATGAAGTGCATTAGTGTTAACTGCAAGGATTCAACTGAAAGTAAATAAATTAGATTAAAATGCGGTTACAAGGAGGATTCAGTAATTAGAAACCTTTCTATTTAATGGTTCTTTAAAGCCAAATAAAATGAATCGAAGTTAGAGAAACCAGAAGTAAAACAAGTTATAAGTGCCTTTTATTCAAGGTTACAGTAAAGTAATTAGTCCTTGCAAAATTCATAGATTTTGACAAAACTTTACATATTAGTGCTGAATTACCACAAAGTGACAAAAGAAACAAACAAAGAGAGGAGTCACTCCATATGCACTAGCCAAGTAATTGTCTTATTTGGAATGCCTTGAACAAAGACTTCAAAGAAGTTCTGGCATCAGTAGAAACAAGCGATTCCGGGCCGAATTTTTTAGAATTTTCACATAAGCAACAACGCAAGAATTGTTAATTTAATCGAAACTAAGTGAAGTGAACAACTTAATTTCGATTCAGCGTTGTAGCCAATTTTGCTCTGGTTAATCTTACTTTACATAAAAACAAAGTTCCACAAACACGAACTGCTCGGAACAAAAGCTCTTGCAACATTGCAAACCAACCCTGCCAATGGTCGACTGCCAAAGCCATTAGGCATTAATTGCGAATTTACATTATAGAAGAAATACAGAATTCACAGAGCACACATGGTGGCCCAGCTAAGTGATTAAGGCAGTAAGCGATATGAATTAACTAAAGTAACTGATTATCGTACATTATGTATACATCATACGAGTATGTATGTAGCGGTTTGTAGTTTGCGAAAAACAATAACAATAGCCAAATGGTTGCTAACCGCTTTCAAGAGGACAAGTCGCATCGACAGGAATGTACCCTGGAGAGAGCTCAGCGCGCTCTTTCCGGCATATTGCTGAGGGTTGTTTGCCGGTGGTTGTTGTTGTACGACTTCTTTGTTGTTGCTGTGGTTTTTGTTAGTAGCTTTTTCAGCAGGGGTTGCTTTCGAAGAACGGCTGGTCTGCTGGTGCTGACTGACTGCCTATTACGCACTCTGCACGTACCGACGCTCGTTCGTATCGGCTTTGGCTCAAATGTCAGTTGAACAGCGGATTTCGGAGCGTACGGTCGACGTGAACAAATATTTTCTTTAATAAATTTTTAAATATATTCTCACTTCTCTACACGTCTTGTACGTCGCTTGCGTCCATTTGTACGTTCGTTTATCATCAGACACATTCGAATTCGCTAACATTCGTTCGTTCACTCGTTCGCACGCAAGTTTTCGGAACCCCAACCAACCCCTCCCAGCTACCAACGACATTTTGCCTTAGTGAGTTCGCAGTTCGCAAGTGTGTGCGAGTTCGTCTGGGTGTATGGAATCACACACTGTTATACCTACAAAAGTGGAAGCGACTGAGGAAACAACAGCAGCAACAGCAACGGAAGCGGCAGCAGCGGCAACAGCAACGGCAACGGCAACGGTAACGGCTACACCAGTAGCTACATCACCAAAAGCGACGGCGACAAAGCAACGCACCGCAACGAAAATGGCCGAAAATTGTCCCAAGTGCAAAAAATCAATGAACTCAAAGGATGCAATAATCATCTGTAACTCAGATGACTGCCTTAGAAAGTTTCACCGAGCTTGCGTGAACATCGACGAAGATGTCTACGACATCATACAGAAGCATCCGCAAATATCGTTCAACTGTGATGAATGCCGCAACCAATCGCCCAAGGCGCTGGCCGCCAAGCTCCAGACCATGGAGGAGAAACTCAATAAGGTCTGCAACGGCGTCAATCAGATACAGGGTCGCATGTACCAGCAGTACTTTCAATTTGGCAACAACTCCAACAATCTCGACGGCAAGAAGCAGGCCCACAATCTGATTGTCGTTGGCAACAACTGCAATTCGGATCGATTGCAGGTGGTCTGCGACTACGGTCGGTGGGTGCAGGTGGGCAAATTCGCGACTAATACGAGCGAAGACGACATTGTCGAGCACCTCGCTGAGGAACTGAAGATAAACAAAAACCTGGTTAAATGCACAAAGCTGGTGAAGAACGATGCCAATTTGTCCCAACTATCGTATTGCAAATTCAAGATTTCCATTCCGGATTATCGTTTCAATGAGCTTTTCAATGAGGCTATATGGCCCAGCGGTGTTATGGTCAGTCCATTCACACCACGTTCGCAATTGAATCAGAATCGTATATAAGATGCAATCAGGGGCGGCTTTAACTCGAACAGAGCGATGCGCGGCGCTGCCAATAATAGCGGTGGCAGCGCAGCTAGCAATGCGAGAGAGAAAGCCGGCCCTGGCGTCGGAAACAAAGAGCGTACGAAAGTCGTAGCAGACGAAAAGGAGAAGGCTGAGAACACCAATGCACTGGATGCGACTTAATAAGTGAGCAAGGGAAAGAGAACGAGTGAGAGAATGGTCATATGGAGAAGTGGGAGTGGGAGTGGGAGCGGGAGCGGGTGTTTGTATTGTATTGTTGTATTGGCTGCAACGAAAATAGTCACTGAGAAATATGACAACAAAAAACAACTTAAATAATTTCGAAACCATTTCGTGCTCAGCTCATTTTAATAATATTTTTCGATTTCGAAAAAAATTATAAATAATCAACAAATTTTTCAAATATACGAAAAAAAGCTTAACAGCGCAATGTTACTTAAATAACAACAAACAAACAAAACTATTACAATATAAAAAGTTTGAAAATGCATTTTTCACATATTTTAGCATTGAAATGAAAATCAATGCAAGAAAAAAACAAAAATAAAAAACGAAAAAGAAAACAAATTCGAAGCAAATCTCTTTTGCTTTTTACTTGGTACGACTTATATGTAGTACATGTCTATTGTACTTGTTTATAACGGGTGTTTTTTTTATGTCGATGACACTATCTGTGGAAAAGTTGAAAGCGTATCTTTGTCAACATAATCATTTGGCAACATGTGTGCCGGTTCTTGCAATTTTTTTAACTACAGACAGTTCAGAAAAATTTTGTAGGTTAAACCCAAAAAGAAAAAAACACCCAATAATAGAGTCAATACTGAAAAAGAACGAATATTTGAAGAAAGCAGTAAAAATATTTTAACAATTAAAATGTAAAGTATCCACATGTAGCATTCTAAGCAAAGATACTGTAATAAAAGATACCAAACTGCGAACAATTGTTGCAGTTACATTTGCAATCGGTTTTGTACCGCTGTTGCCAACTTTCTACCTGGCTAATGGTTTAGCAATTTGTTGCTAAAAATTATTTTTAACCAACTGCAACACTTTATACATATATTACGTCGATACTCGAGACAGAAAGATTTAAATACAAAAATAATTAAATAATGAAAAAATAAACAATTTCCGCTGAGGGCGCTTACATGGCTTTAGCGAATATAAAAAATTAACTAATATAACTAAGCTAAACAAAGAAAATGCTTTGTTTATGCTAAAATACATTTAAATCGTTTAAGCATTTTGCTGATATGCATTTTTACTTTAAAACAAAAAAAATTGGTAGCGTTTAAAACTTTATTTTTCTTGAAAAATTTAACGCGTAGACGTCATGTGCTTGTGGCCGCGTCTCCACCGTGTTTGCATTTGATTTCAAAAATAATTAATTTTGTTAAAAAAATTTTAAAATTTAATTTGTTAAATAACTTAAAAGGAAATTCTTAAGAAACATTTTAAAGCGTAAAAAACCTTTCTCAACAATTATTAAAAACAAAAGAACGAAATACAATATAAAAAAATCTATTCAATACACCAAAGAATATAAAACTTATTAAGCGAAAAAAGCGAAATCACTTAAATATCTGTATCTTGTAGTTTAAAGCATTTTCAAAGCTTGTTCAAAAATTTTTAGAATTTTTCGAACCAATGAATTATTGTACTGTATTTAAATAAAATACAAAACTTATTTATATATATGTATATGTATGCAAACATTTTATGCAATATTTATAAAATCAAAACAAACAGAAGCAAACAATAAAAACTTCATTAAAAAATCGTAAAGCAACAACAGCAAACTTACATAAAAAATTCGACACTTTTCAGTCTGCAAAGGAAAGTTATAAATGCCGGCATCAAAGTATATTAAACGAAAAAGAGATCAAAATGAAGTGAATAAGGCGAAAGCGAAGAAGTTGAAAGCAAAAGATAGTAGATATTTATGCAAAATATATTTAGTATACAACAACAAGAAACAGCGATATGCATGCATGTATTTATGTCAAATTTTTCAAATAAATTCTTAAAAAAAACCAACAACTTTTGTTTCTAATAAACAATCGCCAGAGTTCAACTAAATATTTAAAAAGTATACGGTAATTTAAGGGTCCTGATATGAACAATTACGGTCTTTAATGCGGTAAAGTTTTTATTGTCTATATCAATTGGATCCCGAAGCAAAAATATCCAAAAGAGACCAACGGTTTGATTCAATGCACATTCGCCCTTAGGGTGTCGTGGTATATAATCGGTTTGATCGGTTGACAAAAATTTCGAGATTTTGGCAGAAAATTTATTATTTACACAGGTCCTTGAACAATTAGACTGCTACCTGTTTTAGCGACCGTTATTTGTAACGATGTCACGAATGACCTACGACTGTCATTAAAAGTGCTACATGTAGATGTAAGTACGTACATACATATATACAAATTTATTGTATTATATGTGCATAACTATTATTGAAAATCGTAAAAACGGAGCCAGGAAATATGTTCTCTGATTAATACTTACCTAAGGTATGCCTTATTTTTGCAGACATGTCGCAAGCGGAAACAACAGCGGCATCAGCAGCACAAGCAGAGGTAGCTGAGGACACGAAGCCAGACGGCAAGGATAAGATGCCAACAAAAACATTTGCTAGCTACTTCAAGCTCTGCACGGGCTATGACACAAAACACTTTGCTAGCTATAGGGGCTTCAGTGACTGGCTGCACCGTCCTGTGGATGGAGCCGCCTTGGGTGTGTTTCGGATGCTCTACGGTGCGTATACCCTACACTAATAAACTGCGCCTATTCTTATTTATGCGGTTATTATGTCACACTGCAGGCGCTGCCATGCTGCTAGATATTGCGGAGGAACGTGGCGGCAGTCAATTGGATGTGCGCTTTGGCGAGCCGCAGCATTGCCACTTTCCCCTTTTCAATGGACTGCGTGCACTCAGCTTTCCATACATGGGCTGTGTCTATCTTTGCATGTGGCTGGGCGCTTTCGGTATCATGCTGGGCTATCGCTTTCGCTGCAGTTGTCTGGCTTTCGTCTTGCCTTATTGGTATATATTTCTGCTGGACAAGCCCGCTTGGAATAATCACAGCTACTTGTTTGGCTTGGTCGGCAGCATTCTCTGCTTCACGCGCGCGAACTGTTATTGGTAGGTGGCATGTTGGCAAATATTTTGAGATATTATTTAAGACTTTTTTTAGCGCGGTCGACAAGTGGCTTGATCCGTCTCTGCCCACAACAGTGCCATACTGGAACTACTTTCTCATCAAGTTTCAGTTCTTCATATTGTATATGTATGCGGGTCTGAAGAAGCTGACTACAGAATGGTTGTCTGGCTATGCCATGTCCAGCTTGAGCCGCCACTGGGTGTTTGCGCCTTTCCGCACTTTGCTCAAAGCGGAACTTATTGATCTGTTGATTGTGCATTGGTTTACCGCCATATTCGACTTCTCGATTGCGTTCTTCATGACCTGTGAGAAAACGCGACGCTTGGTGACGCCTTTCATGCTGAGTTTTCATCTAATGAACACGCGTTTGTTTACCATAGGTATGTGGACACAATTATCCTTTTTGGCTGATATTTCTATATACCTAATCGCACGCAGGCATGTTTCCCTGGGTCTGTTTGGCAGAGGTGCCGCTCTTCTTTGGCTTCGATTGGCCCCGTAAGCTAAGCATTCGCTACTACAGTGCCTCACTTAACTCCAAAGACAAGTTGCAGGCCAGTAGCAAGTCCAAAGCGCTGGCTAAAGCGACAACTTCAACTGTCGACACAAACGGATTCTGCACCAAGTTGCGCACATTGTTCGTGATCTGCTACTGTGTGCTGCAACTATTTCTTCCTTACTCGCATTTTATCACCAAGGGCTATAACAACTGGACGAACGGCTTGTATGGCTATTCGTGGGACATGATGGTGCACTCTTACGACACCGTCTTGACCTCCATTAAGATCGTGGATAATAGCAATGAACGTGTGCACTATTTGAACCCATATGCTTTTACCGAGTACGATCGTTGGATGAAATACGCCGACATGGCAGTGCAGTATGCCAAATGCATCGAAACGAATATTCTGCACGACATAGCGAAAGATCCACAGGCCAGTCCACTCTCCGGCAGCAACATCTCCATCTACTTCGACATCTGGTGCTCGATGAATGGCCGTTTTCAGCAAAGAGTCTTCGATCCACGCGTTGACTTACTTCGTGCGCACTGGTCACCATTCGAGCGCACGCCATGGTCACTGCCTTTGCTCAACGAGCTGAACCACATGCGTCCAAAGCTGAAGACCATTGCAGACGAGGTGCTGGCTTGGAATAATTATTCGGATGTCATCTTCGTTGCCGACTTTCCGGGGCTGACATTAGATAATTTCATCTCCGCGGAACTTACCAATGTGACCCTGACTATACTCGAGGGCAATGTGCGCTACGAGAGCGAACACGAAGAGGAGGCATATTTTCTGACCGCTGGCAAAAGTATCGGACTGCAGAGTGGCACAATGCATCACGTGAAGACAATTGGACTGAAGCCGTCCTCGTATCTTTATACGTATGTGAACAAGACGATGTTAGAGCAGGAAATTGTCATCGATGAGGAACTATTGGATCATACTGGCGTACGCAAACCCTTGCTGCCGCTATGGCAGGAGTTCATGGAACGTGTGCAGAACTACCAACGTTTCCTAACCCACATTGGCAACTGTATACTCTATTTAATCTACGATGTGCCCATACCGTTGGCACTGCGGGAGAGAGATTAAGAATGATGTTTGTAACTATATAATGGGAATGGTTGGTTAACTGAATTTAAACGTGATAAAATGGATAATAAATGTTCAATGTTTTTATGTACTCCTATATAAATTAAATAAAAACTCATTGTTTAAATATATCCCGGTTTGGCTTCTAAAACTAAACGATTATATTTACACAAAAGACGTTACGTTACTTTGCTTTGACTTTGTACCTAATATAAAATCTTTATGCAGAACCCGTACATAATGTAAAACCACTAACACATAAATACTATGCTTAGGCAAACAGACTGCCTAACTAAGCGACTCAAAGTCTAGCCTCGTCGTCCAGCAGCTTGGGCTCGAATTGAGCTGTCTGTGTTTCCCAGAGCCGCGCGTACAAGCCGTTCTGCTTCAGCAGTTGTGCATGCGTGCCACGCTCACCAACGCGACCATTTTCGAGTACCAGAATCTCATCGGCATCCATGACAGTGGACAGACGATGGGCAATGCAAATGCTGGTGCGACCTACCATGGCTCGCGACAGTGCTTGGAGTATGTTCTGCAGAACAAAATGGACAGCATCATAGTAAGGCAATGACCGCAACAACAAAGAACACTGATACTCACATACTCCGTTATAGAATCCAGGCTGCTTGTTGCCTCATCGAAGATTAGTATGGGTGTATTCTTGAGTATGGCACGCGCAATCGCCACTCGCTGTTTCTCACCACCGGACAACTTTAAACCACGTTCGCCCACTTCAGTGTTGTATTGCTTGGGCCAACTAATAATCGAGTCGTGTAAATCCGCCATGCGGGCAGCATTATGCACATCTTCTATGGATCTGCTCAGATTGCCGTAGTGGATGTTGTGCTCGATGGTGTTGTGGAAAAGCACAGAATCTTGCGGGACTACAGCAATTGCTTTGCGTAGACTATCAATGTCCACCTCACTGATGTCTTGACCACCGATGAGCACCTTTCCCATATTCGGTTCAAAAAACCGATACAGCAGTCGCACCATGGACGACTTTCCTGAACCGGAACCTCCAACAAATGCAATATTCTTGCCCGCTGGTATCGTAAACGAGAGATCTTTGAATATTGGCTTGCCCGGTTCATACTCAAAGCTCACATTACGAAACTCAATTGAAGCGTTGTCGGCTTCCACGTACAAAGGCGGAGCATTCGGTGGCGTCTGTATGCGACTGTCCACATTCATCAGTGTAAACATTGACTGCATGTCGAGCAGCGCCTGGCGCACCTCTCGATAAACGCTGCCGAGGAAACCCAATGGTATGGATAGCTGAAACAGCAAGCCATTGACCATGACCAAATCGCCCACAGTCATATTACCCTGCGCAATCTCCTTGGCAGCCAGTAACATAATGATGCTCAGTGCCGAACTGAAAATGGCATTCTGACCAAAGTTAAGCAATGCCAGGCTAGTGCTTGTCTTCAAGCTAGCCGCTTCGTATTTCTTCAGCACTTCGTTGTAGCAACCGGCTTCGTACTTTTCATTATTGAAATACTTAACGGTTTCGTAGTTGATCAAGGAGTCGACCGCCTTGTTGCCGGCTTCGTTCTCGGCCTGATTCATGTAGACGCGGAATTTCGTACGCCACTGCGTGACGGAGAGCGTGTAGAGCGCGTAAACCCCGACACAGCCCATCGAGACGCCGGCAAATGCAAGGCCGCACTTCACGCCCAAAATGCTGGACACAAGCGCAAGCTCAAAAATCGTTGGCACAATGTTGAATACCATGGCAGACAGCACGAAATTAATGCCGCGCGAACCACGATCAATAGTCTGTGTGAAGTAGAAGAAAATGGGTAGAAGTAAATGCTGCAAACTGCTACTTAAGCCAACTTACCTTGGACAAAGCACCCGTCTGCTTATTGAGATGAAACGCCAAATCCAGATTGTGCAGATGCAGGAACACATTGGTTGCAATTTTACGTATGGAATGATGCGCAACCTTGGCAAAGACTGCGTTGCGCAATTCATTGAAACCGGCGGCACTTGCGCGAGCAATGCCATCTGTGGATTAGAACAGAGATGCACATTGAAAGCCGTCGCTTGAGATCATAACGGCGGCACTTACAGCCCAGCAACATGGCGGTCGCAACGGAGAGCACTGTGTCTGGCGGGGTGTCCATGTTGAGCGTGCCTAAGGTGTCCACAGCTCCTTTGAACAGAAATGGCACGCAGACAATAAGCATCTTTGAGCCTGCCAGCAGACCCAGCGATATCGCCACCCTGCAAGTATATGATCATGAGTCTAGATTACGGCGGTGATCTGAGCGTGTGGCAGTACATACCGTTTGCGTACTAGCGGATCCTCCTTGGGCCAAATGTATGCCATCATGGCGCGCAGCATATCCTTCGATGTTACCTCAGGTGCATCTAGTTTACCAATTGTCGAACCCCCCTCGGCATTGCCGATGCTTCCTATATGAACGTGACATTGTCGTAATGGCTGGCCTTGTCGTTGTTGTTGTTGCTGTTGTGCGTCTTTCGAACCTGTGCGAATTTACTAAATTCAACATCCAAACAGCAGCACACAAACAACAACAACAAAGCAAGCGTGAAGTATTAAAGGATACAAATCAACTCAAAATGATTATTTATCTTCTACTTAAGACAAAAATAAAAATAATTAGTGTAAAATTCAACTAAAAAAAAAGGAAATTAAATCAAGTGCAATGTTAGTCACTAAAAGCACGCCGCAACGGAAACTCAACCACAGTTAAACAGTTTAGTCAAAAAACTTACTTTCCCTCATAACCTCACTTTTTTTTAGGAATGTCTTAAACTGACGCGCTTTAAAGTAACTTACAAATCCCCGCATGGTAAAAGTTTATAATTTGTCGTGGGTTACCTTTCACCTTTTTCACGAACACTCCCCCAAGTAATTTGCTGCCCGGTGTGGGCGTAAAGGGCGTGATCTTCTTGTTCTTTGACTTGACTTCATCTTCCCGGTAAAATGTCGAATAGAGCTGTGTGAGAGATTTGAGTTAAGTTTAACAAGAAACTGCCGTGTTTAGTAAAAAAAAAAAGGAAATAATTATTTTATTATTTAATCAATTTACACACACATTACTTTAACTTAAAACTAGTATCCGCATAAACTTATGCCAAATTGGCAATTAGGCACGCGTAGCCGCACGACCGTATTTCTGCGAGTAAGCCCGAAGATAACGAACGCAATCGAGCATATAATCCATGACGACGGCGCCGCTTGGGCTCAGCTCTGATATTTTGAGCAGAGCGCATATGAAGCGTTCGTATTCGATAATTTTGTAGGCCAGCAGTTTATGCAATATTGGCTCCACATCATCCAACAGTGTTATATCGCCGTAAGCGATCTGGTTGAGGACGTTTGGATAGTGATTACGTTGCTTGAAGATGAGATACAAGACGATGTGCAAATTATGTGAGCAGCCTTGATCCATATGTATGAATAATTCTGCACCAAGATCGCGATCACGTATGAACTTAAACACGTTGCGATGTATAACCTTGGCGCCGGCCTCCTTATCCCACTTAATAAGCTGCTCTATATCATGTAGCGAGAATTCGAAATAGTCGTGCTGGTTTCTTGGCACAAAGAAGCCATACTCCGTAACTAGACGCAGGTTGGGAAGCGCACCGTAACTGATGAAGATCTGTTTATACGGTTTAATGGGTAAGTCGCGTGCGTAAGTCAAAGTAAGCACGAAGTCCATTGGTTGATCCTTATCATCAGGCCGGCAACGCGTGCTTGGCAATAACATGGCATGCGTCTCCATTTTATCCGAGTGATTAAATAGATCAAGTAATGGTGCCAACGCCATATTGGCATCATCCACCAAAAGCGTCTGAAAGAAACCACTGCAAGGTTTGAGCTGGCGAGCATTCACATAAACACTGCGTGTGTTGACTGCAAAGAAGGCCAGTTTGAACTCGGCTAAAGTGTAGATCTCAGTAAAGAATCGCTTGCCGCAGCAAATGCAAATGGCATTCTCCTCGTCTCCGGCAATTACCGCTTTTAGACATAAATAATTGTCACGTATTTTACGATTCTGGGCCACCGTGCATTCCAGTACAGCTTCCGGCAGGCACTGCAGTTCTGGCAGTGTGCAAAAGTAAGGTGTAGTATAGCTTCGTGGCAGCGCTTGTAGATATCCGCTTATGCTGGAGTTCTTTTCCGTGTCCAGATGCTGCTGATAAACCAGGTAAAATGCCATGAGCGCCTGGAAGTTCAGTTTGGTCGGCTTGCCGAATTTATGCGCGTCAAAGATCGTTTTAAAGGCGGCATCAGCCTCTAATGTGGCTACGCTTATAAGCGCCTCAGCTGGCAAGCGAATCAATTCATCATTTATTTCGAACTTCGTCGACTTACTCTGCAGTCCACGACCAGTGGCTATAAAGTTTCGTATGCAGAGTTTGGTTTCGTTGCGCCAACCGGCTGCGTGCAGCTGTTGGTAGAGTGCGGACAGATATTCTGCGTGGTCAAGGGCTTGGAACTCGGATTTGCGTTTTAGACGACGTCGTTGTGTGCGACCCATATTCTTATTTTTTTACTAATTGAAGCTGCGGATTTAGGCACGGGAACAGTTTGCGCGCGTAATTTGGTCTTGGCCTTTTGCTTTGCTGTTAGTTTTTGCGTTTTTTTTTTTTTTCGTTTATTTGGTTTATGTTGCTTGTAAAATATTTTATGAAAAAATAACTTTAAATTGTCTGCAACGAAAAAAGCATAGAAGATTGAGTTGGATTTTTAGTTTAGATTAGCAATTAGGAAAAGGCGCGCAACAATTTCGAAAAGGCCAAAACAACACACTAGCAAACTGTTGCCTGACCCCCCAACCGCATTATTATATGTCATCAAACATACAAATCGCTTATCTTGATCATTATGTGCCAATCATAAGAAGCATATTTAACAATACACATATTACGAAACCTTATCTTGTTTTTAGTTTTCTAAACAGCTGGCCTTGAGCCTTTTTGCTTAATTTTTTTTCTTTTTTTCGTACTTACCAGTTGTGGTTGCAAGCGTCTGCCACGAAGATTAAAGCGCGAATGTGATTTACCGTAGCAGTATGCGAGTTTCTGTTGTTGTCTGCTGCACAATTTTGTTAGGTGGATTAGACCAGCCATAATAAAAAAAAACGGTGTTTTGTTTAGTATAAATAGTTCCGTTTGCTTTTGAAGCGCGAATGGCAAAATTTCCGCCTCAAATATGAAAGAGGAAGAAACTCGTGTTAATCAGCTGTTACCAACGCAGTTAGAGTTACCGTTTCCGAAAAGCAGAAGATTACAGCAGTTTGTCTTTTTCAAATGACACTTTTAATGCAAAACACATAATTTGAAAACGAAATAACGAGAGATGTCGAATGATTTAGTAAATGTTACAGCAAAAGTTACATCGAAAACTGTTCTCATTCAATTAAACAAAACTTCTCAATCAAACTATAAACTACAAGTAAGCAATGTGTTTAAGAAGTAAACAGTGAAGACTCTAAAGGTCAAAACACATGTGCAGAATTGCTGCATGCAGCGCTGCATGTTCGCTGCATGCAGCGCTGCATTTAAAACACATGTGCAGATTTTTCATTGACAGAAGCATGCATATTTTTTGACAGTCAGAATTTGTAAACAAATGGAAATGGACGTGGAAAAACGAAATTGAAATTTCTGCTCTCTCAGATACACATTTTTGTACGACCGGTTTTTTTTGTCGTACAAAAACGGGTTATCCCTCACAAATTCGATTAACTGTTCCTCCATTATTTTTTTTTTATTCATCACAACACAACAGCTGTTTGTAAATGCTGTCAAAATAGCAATAAATGCTGCCAAAATAGCAATAAATGCTGCCAAAATAACCAAAAAATAACTTGGCAGCATTGCACCATGCAGCGAATATCAAAATCAACACAACTTGCATCGTGCAGCAAACCATGCAGCGCTCCATGTGTTTTGCTACATAAGAACTTGTGTGTTTGATATTCGCTGCATGCAGAATTCTGCACATGTGTTTTGGGCTTAACATAGCGATTTTTAGTTACAATTCAGACTTGCACCATTTTCATAATACATACGGTGGGACCGGCGAATCCTAAACACCAATTACATAAAATATTTATGTATGGAAATCAAGCAAAAACCAAAACTGCCAATTTGTTAACGCAAGCCATGATAATTAACTACCGTCCAAAAAATTTTGTACGAACAAAAGATTGATGTTCAAAATCTTTAGCGAACTACGCACCGCCGCTTGTTTTTGCCATTTATTATAAAAAGTAGTAAAATATTCAACTTGTTCATACAAATAAAAGCAAATACTTCGTACCAAAAGCGCATTTTGTACGTTTCCGAAGCTTAAAACGAATGAGGTCATCACAGCAGTGTCAGTTTAATGCTTCCAAAAGTTAGGATTCATCTCCAGGCGCCGCTGGAAGCTCGTGTACCAATTTTGCACCGCTGAGAAGGGAACGTACGTCTCGCTGCTCATCCGAGATATCTCGCTGATTCCGACACAATAGCTGGACGCAAAGTTAAAGAAGTTCTCGAGCATGCGCTGGCCGAACATTTTGTTGTCATTTGCGCTAGACTAAAAAAATTTCTCACCATTAACCGTAAGTCAGTCAGACTGAATAACCACTCAATGCTTACCACTGCCGGTGTGAGTTGTGCTACAGCCAGCTCAGGTTCCACAGAAATACCAATCTGTGCTATATGCGAGATTTCTTGCGCGCCAAATATCATACCGTGCATCGGTGCCTCCAACTCGTGGCCTTTTTTAAGTTGTGCTATTTTAAATATAGCAGAGGGCTTAACGTTGCTTATGTGCCCCAGATACTGCCACGTGGGCGCCGCATAAGCATCCGGCCAGCTAAAGTAAATGGCGGCAGCTGTGCCAGGCGGCAGAGCCGTGACGCCCGTAAGGAATACTGAAATGTAATTCACCGCCTCAATGTCGGGCACATTTATCAGCACCTTATTTTCATCCACGGGCGTGAAATCCGTTTGTGGCTAAAATATCAAGCCAATTATTATAATCACAGCACGTAAAACTATCCATAATGCTCACCAATCTACCAGAAATTATTAAACCAAACATCCTAACTGTTTCGTTGATACAAACAACAAACTCAGCGTGGCGAGTACTTCTAGAATAAATACAGCTGGAGCATCAACAACAAAATGCAACAACGCCGCTGCCAGAAGAGAGAAGCACTGTGACAGAGTGAGAAAGAACGATTTCGTTCCCTGCAATCTATTCCTCTTGAACAACACTGAAGCACTAGTGAACTAGTTAGGGGGCATTCGGATCATGTGCTTGCGTGAAATAAGTGTCCATGATCGACACTCTGCAACACTACCCTTCCGTTATACACAATAAAAAACACAATTTAATTTAAATTTTAAGTTTAAATTTTTTGTCTTCCAAAACGTTGAATTTTCTTATAACAAACTAATGCTAAATCTTTAATCATTTTCCCTATTTTTTTTTGGGATCCTGCTGTGCGCCTTCTTTCTTGACGCCACCTGGGGGCGATCCGGCGGGTGCCGTTGGTGCTGGGGTGTCAGCTTCAACTCTTGCCAAACAAGCTGCTGTAGCTGCTGCCTTCTTATCGGCTGCAATTTTAGCTAGCGCTGCTTTCTTCTTCTCCGCTGCAGCAGCCTGCGCAGCTCTAGCCTTTTCCTGTGCCTCCTTAGCCAAACACTCCAATCGTAATTTGTTTGCTTCCGTTAACTTTCCAAAGAGGCTTTCGATAAAGGCGCCATGTTCCTTCATGTGACGCGCTTTGTTGCCAGTGGATGGTGCCGAACTTGGCGGCCGGCCGAAATATTTGAAACAGCGACTGCAACAAAGAAAACAAAAATAATCAAATTAATTTATTTACATAGTACGTATGTTTGTATGCATGTAACGAAACTGCGTTGGTATAAAAAAAGCATTAGACCTGTGTGTCGGCTATGTTAACGAGCTCAGTTGAAATTTGAATGTTGACCGATTTTTGTAATAATCATAAAAGCATGAGCCCACCATTGGTCGAGAAGCAGCCGGTGGCTGGTTGGCAACGTCTTCGCCGCTGTCTCTTACGCGAGTCGCATCGTATATAATGTTAGTGCGAATCGAATAAATTCAATAGAATGATCACAACAATGCCACGTTTTGTGTAATTTCTGTGCGATGCTCTGCCGCCGGTTAAAACAATTTGGCAAAGCATTCGCTTTACATATGTACGTGTGTATGCATGTAGACATGGTATTGCAACTGTGTTTATATATACATTTGCATTAGTCAATTTAATCGCATTTGCTATTGTTGTGAACTTTTACAATTTATTCGCAATTAAATTTATATCAGTTTCGCATCGAAGCAAACACGCTCCGAGTGTCGCGCGAAATTTATACGGAAGAAGAAAATAGTTCGCCTATTTTGTTGCTTCTGTTGGTGTTGAAAGCAGCAGTATTTGGGATTTATAGCGCATAATAACCCACATAGTTTAAGAGTCGAGCGATAAAAACCGCTACGAAAATAGGTCAGCAACAAGTAAAAGATAAAGCGGCAGACGCCGAGTTTTACCAAAATAACAGAACACAATTCCACCGAGAGCAGCGTAGTGCCGTTATGTCATACGTTAACCTTAATGACGCATCACCAATGTCAACCGGGAGCGCATCCTCCTGCAGCAGCAGCTTGGCCGACTCGGCTGCCACCTTTGCCAATAACAACAATCCCAATAATAACAGTGAAATAAACAATCATTTGCCCATTGACGCAGCACACGGCGCATACATTGCTGAGTCAGCTTTGTTGACGCCTGCTAACGGCAATTCTGCAATAAAAGTGGTCGTGGCGCGGCATGAACTTGAGCGTGACACTTCCGCTATATTTCCACTTCACTGCGCGCCGCGCGTTGCCAAGTTTCCCTGCGAACTGGCAGCGAGTCGCATACAACTACACGAGCATAACAAATTGATGAGCTTTAACGCAGACTACAACTCGGTCGACAGCTGGCGGAATTTCGATTTAAAATTGAGCACCCATATGATACCAAAAGATGCTTGCCCGCGTAAAAAGTTTCCATTAATACATAGTTGCAATCGTTTTCACAATGAATTTCCTTTAAGTCAGCCAGCAACGGATGTTGAGGCTTATTTTTTGAGATTTGAGGCGGATGCTCTTGTGGTAGATGCTAAGAATGTTTTGAAAGAAGCGAGAGCCTTTGCCAACATGCCAAGTAAGGAAGACGATGCAGCTGAAGAATTTCTTGCAATAGCGAGAATTGCATCAGGGCACTACTCCGTAGACGCACAAGCGCTAACGGATAATGGCGTCGCTGTGTTTGACATTAATGAGCAAGAGTTGGCCGAGCTGACAGTCGCCAAGTTTCCTAATAATACATTTCGAAGCAAATGCGCCAATGAGGCAGTTGAATGCACAATGCTCGAACTCTTGGCGCGATTGGCGGAAATGCGAAGCCAACTGCCAGACAATCGAATGCTCACGACGCGTGTGGAATGCGCAACAAGTACTCGTGTCAGAGAAAAACAATTTCACAGATTCCCAATAATTAAAAAGCAATTTTTCAATTTTCCGATGTGCCAAGAAAATTTACATGATGTGCGAGTAGCAATGACGCGGACACAGACCATCAATCATGAAATCGATGAAGGCAATGAAGTTGTGCAGCATAATGCGAGTGATGTCGAGCATATGGGGGAACATCAGGGACAGACATTAAACTTGAATGAGCAGAACTTTGGCAAAGCAAACACAAATGTGAAAATGGCGTTGGCGGCAGAGGCAGTGACGGGGCGACTGGCAATGGACGACATGTTTGCAATAAAACAACAAGAGCCGGAAAATTTTAATGACGCCTTTGAAATTTACGACGCCATTAAACTGCGTGAGAAGCAAGCTAAAAATAACTATCATCAAGATTATAATCATGATGATGATTTGCTTGAGCGAAGCAAACTACTTGAAATTTTTGAAAGAGCTGAAAATATGACTGAAATAATAAACAAAATCATAAAAACAACAACACCCACGTTGAGCAAAAACTTGGCAGACGAAGAGCAACAGTCAATATGTTCATCAGCTGAGCATAGTTTTAGTAGACCCGACGGACGTACGAACAATAGCGTCGCTTCCGTCGCAGAAGACGACGACGACAACAACCACCAGCACCAGCAGCAGCCGCAGCCCCAGCAGCAGCTGTGGGCTCAGCGATCGGCGCCTATAGAGCAGTCACAGTTCGAGCAGAGGTGCACAAGTTCAAAACGCTCAGACGTACGCGAATCGTCGTTCGAGCCAGAAGAGGAGCAAACCGCGTCGCTTGCCAGTAGCGCGCCTCCAAACGAAGAAGTAAACGCAACAGCAATCCCTGACGTGTGCGCGCCCGTGCCAGAGCGAGCGTCGGCGTCCTTGGCCGTGTCCGCGTGCACGCCAAATATAGAATTATTGGCAGCAGCCAGAGGCGTTTTCGATATATCGCATGTTGTCGGCGATTACGTCGCGAGTGATGCTGACGGCGTTAATAAGATTGACGATAACGATGATGCTGCCGACGATGATGTCGATGATGTGTACGAGTTTGTGTCTGCCTACGATGAGCTATTGAGTGATGTGATTGATCTAATTGAAACAACCACCGAGCATTTGATTACGGGATTACTTTTAACGACTGCGAATTATTATAAGCCACAAAGCGATCAACAAACTAACGAGGAGACGGAAATCTCAGCAGCTGGGATAAATCGAACGGATATGACTGTCACCGAGGCGGGTGAGGTTTGTGCGGAACGTAATAAAAAACCAGCGTTGTACGACAGGATGAAATTGGAATTGCGTGGCGTCAAAGGGGACATACCAGCGAGCACCACGTCGCGTATAAGTGATATTAGTGTAGCGCCGTCGAGTCGTTTGAGTGATGCGCGAGAAACGCGCATGGGCACAAACTCGTCGCGTGCACATAATGTCGGTTTAAGTGGGCCAGCCACAGCTGGCAGGCGAGAGAGTTCGAGTCGCTTATCTGAGAGTGTTGCCAAACCACTTGGCGCTGGCCGTACAAACCAAAGTGAACTGCGTCAAACGACTAACTCTCCACATTTAAGAGTGAGCGATGCTAGATCAAGTACTTCAAGTGTCCTGCCACGCCTTAGTGTCTGCGATGTCAGAGGTACTATGTCACCACGACCAAGTATCGACGACATCAGACCTACTACGTCACCACGCCTTAGCGTTGCCGATATTAGGTCAACTACACCGCGTTTGAGTGTCGGCGATATTAGGTCAACTACACCACGTCTTAGCGTTGGCGATATTGGATCAACTACACCACGTCTTAGCGTTGGCGATATTAGATCGAATACCCGCCTTGGTGCAAACGACTCCAGATTAACCGCATCAGCAAGGGCAGTGCCGCAGCTTAGCATAAGCGATAGCAGATTATCCCCTCAACTTAGTACGACAAGCAGCTTGACTGATTTCAAACGATATTCTTCGCAAGACTCACTAGAATATGTGCTGCCAGAGCGCACACGTTTGCGGCGACAACGACGTATGCTTTCACAAGAGTCCGTCGAGGAGAAGCCCGAAGATGTTATGGAACGCCTAAACAAAATCAAAGCGCGTATATCGGGTGCTTTAAGCGAAGTCAAGGGTGTACTGAAGCAGTACAGCACCGAGAGCGAAGCTGAAGCAGTTGGAGAACAACTGACACCTGGAATGTCGATCTCACCCTCCCCCAGTTTTGAAGAAGTGCCAAGTAGCCAAGAGACTGCACATGAAACACTAGAGGGGAATACTGCGCCTGTGCAGTTTCGTTTTGTACGTAAAGTGCGTCGACGAAGCATTTTCCTTGAGGAGGATGAGTACAAGGCAGAGGAGTCTGAGGCAAAAGGAAGTGATGTTAGGGAGAATGAGATTAAGACCATCGATACGAAAGAGAACGAAACAAAGGAAGAAGATTCAACCGACACAAGACCGGAAGTGGAGCCGAAGATTACAGAAATCGTAGTAAATACGACGAGCAGTGAATTGACAGGATTATCTAAAGAAACGAAGCAAAACGAAGTAATTTCTGCAGTGCAGGTGTCGCCGGAACCGCCTACATTGTCCAATGTGGCTGTTGAGCCGGGTCAGAAGGATATTTTAAGAGAGAAAACTAATAAATTGGATTTGGGGAAATCAAATGAGCCCATTAAAAAGAAAATAGAATTTTTACACAAAGTACATGAGGTGCTGAATAAGAAATCGGAGACTGAAACAGAGACGGCAGCCCCTAGTGAAGTAAAGGACAAACCGGACTTAGCCAATGATAAAACAATTGGGACAGAAGAAGATATGAATATACTCAAAACCAAGATTGAAACAGAGCATGAAAGTGAAACATTGCCGGACAAAGAAGATCAAATACCAGCAATAAAGCCGAAAAAGAAGATCGTGACCAAGATTGTAAAAAGGCAGAGAAGTGCCTCGATAGCAGCAGTCGAGGGTTCGCAGATTGAGCCAGCGATACAGGATGCCGTGCCCTTAGAGTCGATTAAACAACGTAGACCCTCCGATTCGGAGACCATTATTATCAAAAAGAAGAAAACTACCGTAAAAACGTCAGCTTCTAATGATGTGACAGTGGCAAAGGTGAAAACAATCAGCAAACTGAAGCGCGCGCCCAGCAAGGGGTCCATCACTTCTGCGACTAACGAAAGATGTACTACGAAAACAAATAATTTACAAGAGAAGCAACAAATGCCAACAGAGGTCAAAGAAGGCATCGAAGAAGCGACGACTGCCAAAATCAACGAAGACGACGCTGACAAAGACGACAACAAAGTCGCCAATAATAGCAACAAGGATGTCATCGTGCCTTTGACAATTACAGCAACAACAGCAGCAGCAGCAACGACATTAGTCAGTGTAATACAATCAACAACGACAACAATTGCTGCTGCTGCTGCTGCTGCTGCTGCTGCTGCGCCAAAACAATTAAACACCGATGGCGAACGAGTTGATGGCGTTGTCGCATCTGCTTCCCCTATCGACGCCGCCATGCATGCTAATGCGGCCAAAACGTCGCAGACGCAGCTAATTGAACAAGTAGCCGCCGCCGCAACTGCAATTAAAGTCGCCAATTCGATTGCTGAAGCAAGTCCATTGCCAACCAGCGAACAAAACGGTCATATAAGCGGCAACGCGGAGCGCATAAGCGATAAACTAGCCAACTTGGTTGGCGAAACAGTTGCCATTGCGGCAGCACCGACCAAAAGCAAACAGGACGGCCTAAGAACGAGCAGCAAAGCGGAGAAGACGACGTCGACGACGACGACGTTGTCTGAGTCACGCATCGAAAGCAAAAAACCCATACATCAGCCTCAGATAAAAATTCCGGCACTCGACGCCGAGACAGTCGATAGGCAGCAACATAAACAAGCTCCCACCGAGCAACAAGTGGCCAACGGCGTCGCAGCGAGCGCAGCGGATGACATTGGTGCCGTTGCCTCCGCCAGCGTTGAGCCACAAATAGCACAGCAGGTAATACGTGGAGAAAGCAAAAGCGAGCAACAAACAGCAACAGCCGCAGCAGCAGCCGCAGCAGTGAAGGCTGCGTCAGTGGCCGTCACAACGTTACACAAAGACGCTACAAAAGTCGACGTAGACGTGTGTAAGGCGAACATTGTTGCCCCAGGCGCGACAGCGGCCGCATCGGACGAGCAGGAGCATTCGCAGAACGAAATGCCTGAATTGAAAGTCTCCACGGGTCCCGTGCAACCCGTAAAACTTGGCGCTGATGGCGCAACAAGTGAACAGGTACCGTTCGACGTGCCGCCACATGGAGATGAATTTCACGTCGACGAGATCAAGAAGAAAAAAGTGATCAAGAGAATTGTGCGAAAAAATTCTATAGATAAAGCCGCCGCCGCTGGAATAGCGGCTATTGCGAAGGAAAAGGCCACTGAGGTGAAACTAAGTAACTTACTTAAGGACAAGAACAAAATAAGCGGCCTCGCAGCCAATTTGGATAAACTCGTGCCACCCAAAAAGCAAACATCCAAAGTAAAGGCCGAAGCAAAGCATGAAAATGAAATTGCTGAAGATCACACAGCCGATCTCGAACTAGCAGCAGACGAAGTGGCAAATGAGACCGCGGAGGAGCCAAAGACCAAGACGCCGCGCAAGATTAAGAAGAAGGTTATAATTAAACGTCAAAAACGTAGACTATCCGTTGGCGACACATTCTTCACACAACCCGAACCCGAGGAACCCAAAGTACCTGAAGTCGAGACTATCGAAAGGGCCATTGCATATGTGACGGACGACGAGACGCACGAGGATGATAAGGACGAATCGAAGGGCAAGGACGTTGTCGATAAGCCGCTGAAAAGCTGCCTGCGCTTGCGTGAATACAAGGTTGGCGAGTTGGTCATGTACGCTGAGCGTTACAGGAAAACCCAGGTGAAGTGGAAGCGCGGCCGCGTCATGGAACGCATCACGAGTATTTCGTACAAGCTCGACATCGAGGGCAAGGAGGTGCCAGCACATATCAGCTACATTAAGAAGTGGACCGGACGCAAGGTGAATTTCGGCGGCAAGGAGTATCTAGAAATCGACTATGAACAAGTGGCCGAGGAGGAGCGACGCGCGCGTAGTTACAGCATATGGAATATGGTTTAGAACCGTCAGTGACGAACCGTACAATGTGTTGTGTGTAAGTCTAGTCTCATATAGTATAAATAGTCCAAAGGATAATTCAGTAATGAGTCATATTAAAAAATTTGCGAAATTTTTTAGTGATCTCAAGCGACAATTAGGCACCGTGTAAAGCGTCTATTTGTAGTTGTTCGTGAATCTTGTTATTACTGTACCAGTAAGTGAAGTGAAGTGTAAGTAGTTTGTAGTTAGTACAAGTTTGTTTTTAAGAGTCGTTTACAGATTCCATTCGAAGCAAATAGAAGTTCGATTAGTTTTTCGATATAAAGCAAGCGCCAAAATTAGATTAGGGTGCGTACATTTTGCTTATATTTTCAAATATTTGCAAAATTCCAAAGATCTTGCCTAACAAGCGAGCAGAAAATTAAACGAGAAAAAAAAAACAAAAAAAAAAGAAAATTAGACAAAAAAACATTTGTAAATATAAATTTCAGAAATATCCGTTGTTTAATTTACTTATATATGTATAAGCAGTTGTGTGTATGAACTATGTGTATAAATTCCAATGCGTCGAATTCATAATGAAAAATTTAATTTTAAACAAATAAAAATAAAAAAAAAAAAATAAAAACATTTACAAAAAACCCAAAAAATATTTAATTGAAATGATTTCAGGTTTAATGGCATGCAAATATTTCGCATATGCGCTTTTAATAAATTTCTTTACATCATCACTTTGAATTCAAGTTCAATTACTCATGAAATTTTTTTTTTTTTATGAAATTTGTTTATATACAAATATGTGAATGCCAGTCACCACCCATCCAACCACCCACCCGACACCCGTTTACCACAACTCATAAATTTTTATTACATTTATTTATAAATGTATGTCTATGTAAGAAGAAGCTAATGAAAAGAAACTGAATGAAAAATCAAAATAAGCGATTGCTCAGTCTATGCCACGCTGACTCGCGGCTAGCGGGCGGCTGGGTAGGGCACTTTTGGCTGTGGCCAGCCAGTGGCGGCGCAATCGACATGCTGCCGCCACTATTGTCAAAACAGAATGAAACTTTCGTTTGGCGGCCGTATAGCTGTAGTATGTGCCATGGTCACGACGGTCAGCACGATAATAATCAAAACGGCAATGTCTATTAAATCGAGGCGGACTCGTACCCCAATTGCGGTGACTGCGCCGACGCCAGCGACACCGTCAGCGTCGAAAGTGGCCGTGTCGAAACGGCGAATAAAAATAGGAAAATCTTTTATTGTAATACTGAAACTATTATACGTATGATACATATATGTATATACCCACTGCCCCACAAAGTGTAATCTTTCGCGAGCCGGCATAATGCGTTTATTGACGTCGCCTGTTGCTTCAAATTTATATGTCCGATTGTCAACTGCTGGTTTCGAAAACATTCGTGGAAATTTTGGCTACAATAGCTAATAGCTGAACTTCAAGGCAAGTCGCAGTAGATTTTATTTAAATTTTCAACAGTCGTTATTGTGAAAAATTCGAAAAATTCCTCGCCATGCGACATAACTATAACGCTACCAATGAAATTCTAAAAATAATGCAATATGCCATTAAGTCAGTGGCGCGCGGCCTAAGTTGTTCCATACTCTATACAACCAAGTCAGCATATTAAACTACGCCTCTGGTCTGCCCCGTACATGTGTGTATGTGTGTGTATATCGTTGGACCAGCTATATGTAGGATATACTGTGCCTTCAAGCAAATCAGCCAAATTCCTCTGGTTTAGAATCACGATTGTTTTCATTCAATTTTTGGCAGACAGCATTGGTTGTCCACTTCTTCATTGTGGGCACTGCGTGTGCATTATGAGAATTAAGAGGTTCATGATGCCATGGCGACATTATGACAAACGCATGGATTTAGTTTTGTTTAATTTTCCCCCCAGACATTCTAGCAATAAACAATGTGAATCTCGCCTAAACCAATGTTTTGCACAGAGAAAATGCGCCTAGTCTGTGGTTTTCATGAAAATTGGGGAAAAAGTCCGAAGAGTGGTGAAGAGTGGAGGAGACCTCTATTGTTATCAAGCGCGACTAGTTACATGACCAAAGACCTACTTTGTATAATATTTTTAGCAGCTAAAGTACTAAATCAGTTGGGATTAATTTTAATACATAAACTATAATGTATACTCATAAATTATAATACGTATGCCTGACTGAGGCACAGCGTACTCTTTAGACTATACTATATATATGTATATATTTATATATAACATTTTTTTCTACACGTACATATGTCGCCACATTTAAAATAAAGCATATTAAGCCGTTTAATTAATGAAGAAAAAGAAAATATTTAATTTTGCACAAAAGAAAATTTTCAACAAAATCAACTGCTCTCTAACTAGAAACTGTGCCAAGTGCTTTTCGTGTTAGATCTATCAATATACATAAACACATACGTCGTATAAATTTATACAAACAAATGTATGTAGATGTATCTGAACAAATGCGCGCCGTCTTTTGTGTAATCTCGAATGTCGCGTTAATTACCAACAACGCGAAATATGCAAACACCCGAAGGAAATTCGTTTTCGATGTATTTTCTCCGCGCTTCTTCGCAATTTCTGGGTTGAAGTTAATTTTGTAATGAAAAGGAAATATAAACCATAAATCTATGCGCCAGGCACTTGAACTCTCACAAGGCTGTAACAAAGCGCGTTCAGCGTTTATGTATAAACAAAAAATAAATTTGAAAAAAAACCCGAAAACATTTAACGAAATAATAAATTTTACAAGTTTCTAGAATTCGAGGCGAACATGTCGAGAAACATGCAGCAACCCACAAACGACTCGCATGGTCATTTGGCACACTTTGCTCTTGCTTTGAGAAAAAACAAAAAAAGCCCAATTGCCCCACCCCAACATGGTTGGGTGGGCGCCACTAATGCAAACTAACAATCGCAGAGGTGTGCAGCTATGGGATCGCCAACAATTGCACGAATGAATGAAAACTGTTCTGTGCTGAGACTGAACGATTGCACCTGAGCAATTTGCTTTCGTGGCGTGCACAAGGCTGATGCGGCCGACAATGAACTTTGGCACACTAATAGCGTATATAAGTAGAACGAATTCGGAGCAGATCAATTCAGTTGCATTGTGTAGGATTGTGTAGCATTGAGTCACTTACTTTTCAGCTTCCAGTTTGATAAGCGTCGTATCGAAACGTGGCTGGACATACGGCCAGGCTCCTTGATTTTTGTGTTCCTCTTGCGCCCAGATCAGCTCAGCATTGGGATATCGGCTGATTTGCTTGGAAATGAGATCGTAGGGGAACGGGCATATCTACCATGATTTCATTATTAAAACATTTAGAAGGCCAACTGATTTGCATTTTACGTACCTGTTCCACGCGCACCAGTGCTACAGTTTCCTCCTGTTCGTGATCATCGCGTTCCTTCTGAAGGTCATAGAATACCTTACCAGAGCAGAAGATCAGTTTTTGAACATTCTCAGGGCTTTTCGACGCTTTGCCTTTATCTCCTATAATACGTTGGAAATTGCTACACTCGTCGAAATCACGGAATGGGCTTCGGGCAGCGGGATTACGCAAGAACGACTTCGGTGAGAAGTTGATCAATGGCTTACGGAACTGTATAGCGACCTGCCGACGCAGGACATGGAAGAGATTGGCTGGCGTTGTAACGTTCGTCACGAACCAATTGACGCAATAAAGTTGTTTTGCCAAGAAATCTGGATCACATGTATCGGGATAGACGTCCGGATCATCATTGCTCAATTGCAGAAAACGTTCCATGCGTCCCGATGAATGCTCTGGACCCATGCCCTCCAAGCCATGTGGCAACAACAATACCATGCCCGACTGACGTACCCATTTTGTTTCACCGCTGCTAATGAACTGATCAATGATGCACTGAGCGGTGTTGCAGAAATCACCGAACTGGCTCTCCCAAATGACCACCGCATGAGGATTGGCCATGGAGTAGCCATGTTCGAAACCGAGTATAGCACACTCAGAGAGCGAGCTGTTCGTGACGGTATATAGTGCCTGATCAGGGTACAGATGCTCAAAGCAGTTGTAACGCGTCTTATCCTTCTTCTGATGATGGTAAATATGATGCCGATGTGAGAAGGTGCCGCGCTCAACGTCCTGACCAGAAAGTCTCACATGTACACCGTCTTTGACCAATGAGCCAATGGCGAAGGCTTCACCAAGAGCCCAATCGGCCACTTGGGCCTTCACCATTTCTTTCCGTTGACCCAAAATACGCAAGATACCCCTATATACGGGAGTGATCAATAGAAAATAAGGAAGCTAAAATGCATTTGCAGCTACTCACTTGTGCAACTCGAAATTGTGTTCCGGTGGCGGCGGCGAGGAAAACGCGTTACCGATTCTCATTAAGGTTTTCATATGAACACCGGTGGGGCACATTCGAAATAGATCGCGGCCTTCGAAGAAGCCAGTCCATGGCGAGTCAAGCCAGTCTCCGTACTAAGGCATGGGAAAAAAAAACAATATTTAGAGATGGATAAGAATGCAAGCCTCAGGCGTCTTACCTTGATTGCTTTCTTTGTTTTCGAAAGAGCAAAACCTTCTTCGCACATCTTCATGTAGTCCGTTTGCCATTTCTTCGCCTCGTCTTGTGTAATGACATTCTGTTTGACCAATTGATCGGTATATTGGTTCAATATCGGCTTATGGGCCTTGATGCGCTGATACATAAGCGGCTGTGTGAACATTGGCTCGTCCGCCTCGTTGTGTCCGTTGCGGCGATAGCCAACGATATCGATGACGATGTCTTTGTGGAATTTGCCGCGCCAATCTGCTGCTACACGTGCGCAATGTATGTTTGCCTCGGCATCATCGGCATTCACGTGCAATATGGGCGCATTGAGCACACGCGCCACATCCGTGCAGTAGCGAGAGGAACGGGAATAGCGAGGATCCGTGGTGAAGCCGATTTGATTGTTGGACACAATGTGTATTGTGCCCTTGACATTGTATTCTGGCAAGCTTGACAGATGTATCGTCTCGTAGACCACGCCCTGGCCGCAGAACGACGCATCACCGTGTATGATGATTGGCAGAACCTTCTTGCCCTTGCGATCGGCGCGGTAGAACATTTCGGCGCGTACCTTGCCTGTGAGCACCGGATTTACATGCTCCAAGTGAGATGGATTGGCAACCACCGTGATGCGCATGTTCTTTCTCGTGCGCTTATTCATGCGTTGAGTGAATGTTCCCAGATGGTACTTGACATCGCCGGAACCCTGCAACAAAAGCAAAAACCGAATAGCTCACACAAATTAGTTGTGCACGCAATTAGCCGCGCTTAGCACTTACCGGATCCTTCGAATGAAGGACGTGGAACTGGCACATGATGTCACTTATGGGTTTCCTGCAGATATTTGCCAGGACGTTCAAACGGCCACGATGCGCCATGCCGATCATCACCGAATCCACGCCCAACGCCGCCGATCGTTCGATGATCTCATCTATGACGGGTATCATGATGTCGCAACCCTCAAGACCGAATCGTTTTTCAGAAGGAAACTTCTTGGCAAGGAAGTTCTCAAAAATGGTGGAGTAGACCAGCCGACCGTAGATTTGACGCTTTTCTTCAGCCGAGAAATTCATGATACCGGGCAATTCGAATTGCTCGCGTATCCAGTTGGTTTTGTCAAGCGATGTGATCTGCATGTACTCTACACCAATCTTACCGCAGTACACACGCTCCAGACGATCCAGAATCTCGCGTAGCGGCAGCGTCGTTTGATCGCCACCAATCACCGTGGACGATGGCAATCGGAATACGGTATCTAACGAATTCTGACCGAATAAGTATGAGTAATGCTGGCGCAGCACTGCCTCGGTTGCTACGCGCTTCATGCCATCTTGTGTGGTAACCGCCGGATGTGTAACAATGCCCAAAGGATCTAAGTCCGCAGCCAAGTGACCGCGCGTTTGATATGCACGTATAATGGCAGCCACCGTCAGATGATCGTCGATGTTCTTCCAATCGCCAGCAGCTGCTGCTGCAGCGGCTGCAGCGGCGGCAGCTTGTGTGGGCTGGGTAGTGGAAATCGGACGAGTCTGAACTGCCGCAGAAGATGCGACTTGCTTGCTTATGACTGGCAAATTTATTTTAGATAAGCTGCTGCTGCTACCGCTGCTGCTACCTGAGGCTAATGAGGCTCGCGTATTCTCACTGAAGTAGGCATCCCACGACTACAAAACAAAAAGCACGCATTCTATTGCTAATACTACGAGGATCGAACAGAATAGACAACTTACGGCATCCACTAAACTCGGATTATTAACCCATTTCGCATACAGACTGTCAATATATTCATCATCTTCCTCATTGCCTTCTGCATCCTTCTTGGACCAACATCTTTGGGTGCTGTGGTAGGCGCGCACCGGAGCAGCTCCGATGGGAAATGCAGCTGAATGGATTGCCCTATGTTGACTGTATTCCTTGAGTAATAATTCTACCAAGTCGCCAGTGGCTGCGCTTTTCAATGCATGTGCTAGACTATTTAGATTACGCTTCGGCATTGCATCCGGTCTATTGCTTCACACTGATATTATTTTAATTTTTTTTAAGGCTCACCAATTTAAAAAATAAATTTTTTTTTCCTTTTAGAATTTTATACTAAAATTTCGAATAAAGCCTCTGTACCGAATGAAGCTATTTGCTTTTTTTGACTAGCAAGTCAATGCAGGCTTAGTTCTCGTGGAGAATAAAAATCAAAATGAAATTCTACAAGGTTTCAATAAGAATTTCAATTTCAAATGCTTGCTTACGTTTTTTTTTATTTTTGTTAGATGCCATTTCACAGTGTAATTATATAAGTTGTTCCATAATAGCTGAAGTGTTCTTTTAATTTCGAATTTCGCGTATGTTGTTACCTAGAAAGTAATTCTTCATGGCGCCTGAATCCTATTAGTTAGTAAGTTAAGTCTAGAAACCTTCGAAGCCCTTCTGCCGCCATATTCCGAAATTTCGCTTATGGCTGGTCTTATGTGATACGGCATTTTGGCCAGGACAGTGCGGCCCCGCTTTTGGAGGAATGTTGGAGGTGGGCTGGGTTTTTGATAGTTCCTTTTTATGCTGCGGTTGCACGGCAGCTTTACACTTGGGCGGTATTAAGTTCGCTGGGAATTTCGATTGGGGCGAATTCGGTTTTGCTGACTCTCCATGAGAGGCTATATAAGCAAAGTAGTCATACATCGTGCCGTACCGAGCAGCTGCGCTCATGGCGTTAATGAGCGACTGCTTGTCTGGATAGGTAACTAAAGGTAGATTTTCGGGTACAATGACTTTCGTATTATGAGCGCTGACTCTGGCTGTATTCTTCGGCTCAACCTGTGCATTTTTGACAGCTATGGTGGAGGCAATACTATGACTCATACTAGGCTTTGTTTCCACTAAAGATTCCTTTGCTTTCATGTTAACATTGCATGAAACCACCTGCGTCACAGCAGCAGGCCTTTCAACGGCTTTATTCATAAGCGCGTCAGTAACTGAAGCCATGTAGTCGTCAATACTCTTAAATGCAGACTTAGTAGGCGATGAAACCGAAACCTTTGCTGAGCTACTCGATGGCAAATTCGACATTGATGCTGCCCTCAAGCGAGTCTTAAATAAATCACGCCAAGACTGTATGAAGTATGGAAACAATTATTTTCAATTTTGTTTGTGCATCGGAGGCGCATTTACCGCATCCACAGATTGGGGTTCATTTAGCCATCGTTTGTAGAAGTTGATTATCATTGCGACGTGGTCAACACTCGGATAGTGCTCGTCACCTATGACATCTTTAAAGCAAGCATGCCATGACTGTAAGTTCATTTAAATTTAGATATTAAAGACCTTGGTCCACATTATTGACGCTCACCAAAGGCACTGAGAAGGGGTCTCTTTCCCATTTCGCGAAGAGCGACTCGATGTAGTTAGTGTTCGTGCCATTGGCAAAGCAATGTGCCCTGTCAACAATGGTTCTCGCTAGTTGATTAGGTACTTCTGCCTCCAAGGCTCTGTGCAGGTCTTTACTAGATGACGCAGTGGCGTAACACGCTACTCTATGCTTGCTGCCTAGCACTGCGGCATTTCGTAGATTAGCGTGAGCCATAGCCATAAAGCCGAAGGATGCGGAATATGGCAGAGTTTGGTTTGTCAGTCTATTATTAAAAAAAAAAAACGCAAGCAAAATAATTTTTACTGAACTGTTGCTTTTTATATTTTAAACTTTCATTTTTTTTTTTTTTTGTATTACTACGTTAAACAAAATATTTTTTAAAAACACAGCAAAGTGCACAAAGGTAACATTTTGGAAAATTTCAAATCTACTGGTTGTGGACAAGAAGGCGCAATATTCTTATCTCCATTTCCATGTGATCATTTCGCCATCATCGCTATTGGTTTTCTTTGCGTTCGTGTTTGTGCCCGCATTTTCTGTCGAGTATATATTCTCCATGAACCAAGAGCAATCATCGTCCTCATCAAGAACACTCGCAGAGTAACTCCCCCCACTGGCAGGCTTAACGGAAGGCATTTGGTCTTCAGACTTCGCAGCACTCTTAGACATATGCGTATTATTGCTATCAGCATCCGTTCGACTGTCAATTGTTTTATTCCTTTGGTCGCCTTTTGAGCTCGTACTCATAGCACGTAGCTTCTGGTTCAGGCCATTATGGGTTGAGAAGATAGTTTGCGGCATAGCTATCAAATGATAAACACAACCATTAATTTCGTATTATTTTGCAAGTCCGTTGCTTTCGTGAACTTACAATTTAACAAGAAAGCGCTTTGCAAACGATTTAAACAGTACTTTGAGATTCTCGCGTTCATGTTGCCTATTGATTTCAAACTATTATTAAAGAAACAAACGATTTTTTTAAATAAAAAATTTTGAGATTAGTAGTACGAAAAATTAATATAACTCTTGGAAATCAAGTTTGAAATTTTACGAAAATGTTGTTAGATTGAAAGTAATTTAAAAAATAATTCGGCTATCTAAGCTCTTCCCGTGGCTCGCAAGTCGTGGCTCTCATGTACACAAGTGCTGCGTTGCCTCATTTTTGAATTCTTTGAGTGATTTACTCTAATTTACTCCCATTTCAAATAATTTTAACAATATAGTTTTCTATAAATTAAAAAGTTCGCTTAAACGTTTGTATGTGTATAATTTACTTTATTTACTTCGTAAGGTTGTTTTGATTTTTTGTTAGGTGCAAATATAAACATCTTCATAAATATGCCACAGGTTTTGTTCATCATTTCTACTTAATAAAATAGCAAAAAAGTTGGTGCAAATATTATCTAGTATATGTTTCTTATACATGTTACAAACATCTAGAGTCCTTCATTTGGCTTAAAAATTAAGTGATTCACCTCCTTTTTCGTTTTAAATTTTTTTTTTTTCGCTTTAAAATGTTCACATGCACTAGTAATATTTAAGTGGTTACTTATTTTAATTTATTTCAAGAGGTTGGGTCAAGTTACCCACAAAAAGGTTATTTCTATTAAAGACGTGTATTTTAGTAAAGATAAGAATTTGGTTTTTACTAAGCAGTTGCTTTTCACTCTAGTAATATCAACATTTTTAGATTTCAGTTTAGAAACACAAAATAATAAAAAAAAAAAAACCATTGGAATCAATTCTGATTGATTCACTTTTAAAGTATTTTTGGTATTTAGGCACAAAAAGTAAAACATAAACAAAAAGTATATCTTAAAAAAAGGTAACCAATGCCAAACAAAAATTGTTTGCGCTCTTGTAAAAATTACAAAAGTAGTTACTTAAAGCAATTACAATTACATTGATATCTCACAATTACCTTTACTTAGTACGGTACGAGCATTAATGCTATATGCAAATAACAGTCATCAAAAATATTTTCATATACGAGCACACTGCATTAATAGTCCCTGATTATGTCTAACGTTTGTTGCTTTTAATAAAAACTCAAAAAGTATCTGTTTTTTATTTTATTTTTCGTTTTTCAATACTTCATTTGAACAAAAATAAACTTAACTAAAAACAAAATCTACAAGATTTCTATTTCTTTTGTTTTTTATTAGTATTATATGCTGAGATAAAGTCGTTAATAGTTATATCATTCGTGTGTATATACGTTCTTGTATGTTTGTATATATAAATAAATAATAAACATATTATTAAAACAAAATTATAATAATAAAATAAAATTAAAATTGATTTATTCATTTACGTGCTTTTGCATTTTACGTGTGGTTTTGTTATTTCATTGTTTTTTATTTTTATTTGCTAGCATATATTTAAAGATATTTATTTCTTTAATATTTTTCACTTGTTTCATATTTTATGAGTTGCCGTTAATAACATTAAAATTGTTTGCTCACTTTGTTTTATAAGGGTTTTAAATTTGCTAAACTAAAATATTTAACATTTTATCATCTTTGTGGGTTTGCTTGCTTTCTATATTTGTTTGTTTCTTTAATTTCTCACACTCTACTCAACAATTTTGTCAAAAATATCAAATCAAATCAGTTAAAGCCAATCTGCATTGCATTCTGTGTTTTAGTTTAAAAATATAATTTTAATAATCATAAAAAGTTGTTGCCATGCTCATGTATATACATTATCATCGTAAACATGTTCAATAAAACAATTCATAAACATTTTGCAGTTAACTTTTTTCACTTATTGTGTTGCAGTTGCTCTGATTTAAACCGAAATAGCATCGTCAAGTAGCGCTTTCAATTCGCGTGTATGCTGAGCCTTGGAGCCAGTTGCCGTCGATGCACCGCAAGCACGTCCAGAATAACTGTTTGGAATTAAAAAAATAAAAATATAAAAATAAAAATTACGTTACTTTTTGTATTTATTCGTTGATATTGTTTCTAATTTGGTGTTAACTTTTATGCACACATAACAATTAAATATTATATGTTGTTTACATAGGGGATTACACAAGACAAATCAAAGGCATCGTGCAGAAAGTCGTGTTGTAATTTATTATCTGCTGACAGTTTATTTGGGTTATTTAATGAGTATGATCGATACGGACTCAGTTAGATTAATTTATAAAAAAAAAAAGTAAAAATATAAAAATTTTATCAGTGAGTAGTGAATTTAAAACCATTCGATAAAAACGAGAAAGTTCTGCGTTTTGGACATTTATACATTTAGCTTTCAATAGTTGTATAACAATTAATTTCTTGGGTATGAATTGTTGAAGAGTATTGGTACTTAATATGGTATACTTTGTATAAAAATACTAACAGCACATGCAGTTAGTTTGCAGCTTAGAGAGAACAGCGTATATTCTCCAAAAGTTGTACTTTATTTTAACGATTTTACATTTTAGATGATATATTAAGGTACATTATTGCAATGTAGGCATAGGGAGATTTGTAGGTATGTTTTGTTCTTGATAGGATTTTTAAACAAAAAACGATTTTATATGGGATCAAGGAGTGTGGGAAAAAACGATCAAAGTTGCGTTGAACTGAGCATGTGCTGCACACGCGATATGGCGAATATGTGAAGATGATATGGCTTTGGATTGCTTTTATAAGTAAGTAATACTCTATAAAATTGTGCATGCTTCAAACATTGGCACTATGTACATAGCGAACTCTAATTTTAATTTGCTGGACCCAACAAACAACGACAGAGAAATGCAAATTTGACTAGATGTAAAACTTCGCAAATAAACTGTAAATAATAAAAAATAAAAATAACAAAATTTAAATAAAATTCCCCTTAGTTTAGTTAAAAATTTTGGGGAAAAATAAAATTAAAAATATTTAGGAAAAAAGTAGTAGTTGATTAATTTAGAGATAGTTGTATTTTAGATAGATGTTAGGAGGATAGTAAGAGTAGTTAAGTAGTTTCAATAGTAGTATTCATAGTTTTGACGCGAGTTAGATTCTCGCACACCCTCACCTAATTTTACGTCCGTATTTTGATTTGCGCACACCAGGTGCGGCTGCAATGCCCGCAGGCCTATTGAAATCATGGCTCACATTCCTTAAATCGAAATGTTTGGCGGCATTGAATTCGCCGCCGCCGGAAATCTGTGTTTCATCACGCACGCCAGATTTATCAGCGGCGAACATGCGACTAAGCCAGGGTTTCGATTTAGTATCGGAATTATCGGTTTCGGAATCAGATACGTTAGTATTTCGTGTAGTAGTGGTAGTAGAAGTGTTGAAGGATTGTTCATCGCTTTGGCTGTAACAATAACACACACAGGATTGTTTTTGTTTTGTGGATTTTTCACATTCGTTTTTAGCTCATTTCATTGTAAACGCTTGGACATATTTACAACAAAAAACAATTGTAATGGGTAACAATTTTAAAATTTGTAAGGAACTTAAGTAAAATTAGTAAAACAAAAATCAACGTATTCTTTTGTTTTAAAAAAAGAATCAAAAATACAAAACAACAAACATATGAAGAATAAAAATAAAAACTTTGAAAAGAAGAATAAAAATAAAAACTTTTGAAAAGAAATTAAAAAATTGAAAAAGCCATGCAAGGACATAAAAATGGATATGTATTTTTTTCTTTTTCTTTTGATTTGAGCCAATTATCTTTTTTTTTGCAATGTTTTCCAAATAATGAGTTTGTAATTTAATTTAACGTTTGCTGAACATTTAATGAATGTGCGTATGATTCATTTATTGTCTGTATCTAACGGTGGAGGTCATGCTTCAGAAAATATAATATTTCAAGGATTTTTTTCTTCATAAACGTGAAAAATGTAAAACATGTATTTCAAATATTCGATTCAGTTTGGTCGATTCTTACGAGGGTTGTTGGAATAACTTTTTGCATAATTTTTTAAAGATAAAACAATTTAAGGACACACTACACAGATTGAAGCGTTTAAAGCATTAAGCGGAAAATGGAGAAAAACCGGAGCTTCTAACTCCAAAAAAAAAAAAAATGGTTTAAAAAAAATAGTGCAGAGATACGAAAGTGCATGAGAAAATGAGTTGTTATCGCAAAAAAGAGTACAAAGAAGAATAGAACGAAATGAACGAAACAAGATAAATCAATTATAGTAATAGAGAAATTGATAAAATGAGAAAGTAGAGTGTAGAAAAGTAGAAAAATAGAAGGAAATAAAGCTGGGGGTTATATACAAAAAAAGGTGCAGTTCTTAAAACGAAATTAACTTAAAAATGCCTAAACGGCATTCAGACTTGAAAGATAAAAGTGTGTTTTTCGTTTTTTGGTAAGTGTTACAGGCACAACCGCTTACCTGATATCTCGACTGTGATTGAGTGCCGTCAAGAAGCGTGGCTGCACATAGGACCAGCAGCCTTGGTTCTTATGTTCTTCCTGTGCCCAAACTAATTCAGCGTTTTTGTACAGGTTGGCCTGTTCCTTGACCAAATCGAATGGGAACGGAGAAATCTAAATGAGACACAGCGGTATAATGATTACAAATCATAACAGACAAAAGATTTTAGTGCAAGTCGTACCTGTTCAACGCGCACAATGGCTACATCGCCCTCCAGTTTCTTTTCAGCACGATGTTTGGTCAGATCGTAGTAGACACGACCCGTGCAGAATACGACTTTCTTGACACTGTCAGGACTTTGACCAGCCGGACCGTTATCGGGTATGATGCGCAAAAATTCGCTTCCTTCGCTCATTTCGCTAAACGGACTCTTGGCCTCGGGATGACGCAGTAACGATTTTGGTGTGCAGAGTATCAAAGGTTTGCGGAAAGGCATTGCAATCTGGCGACGCATAATGTGGAAATAGTTTGCGGGGGTGGTGCAGTTGGCTACAATCCAGTTGATGTCGTGCAGCTGACGAATGGCGAACTCATCTGATTCGGGTGGGAAGTAATCGGGATCATCAGAGGACATTTGCAAAAATCGTTCAACACGGCATGAGGAGTGTTCGGGACCCATGCCCTCCATGCCATGTGGCAATAACATGACCAAACCAGACTGACGCACCCACTTGGCTTGACCGCTTGAAATAAACTGATCGATAATACATTGCGCGGTGTTGCTAAAATCACCAAACTGCGCTTCCCATAAGACCAGAGCATTGGGGTTAGTCATCGAGTAACCGTGTTCGAAGCCGAGTACAGCATACTCCGAGAGCGAGCTGTTTGACACTGAGTACGGCGCCTGATCGGGATACATATGCTGTAGCGAGTTGTAGGTGGCCTTGTCAACGAGCTGATGATGCAGCACATGATGACGATGCGAGAAGGTGCCACGTTCAACGTCTTGACCCGAGAGGCGCACATGAATACCTTCCTTCAACAACGAACCGAAAGCCATGGCTTCACCGAGCGCCCAATCGGCGACTTTCTCATCGACCATGTTTTTGCGTGCAGCCAAGACGCGCATGAGACCCCTTGAGTGAAATTCAAATATTAGTATGGCAAATTAAAATAACCGTTCAAAATAAGTAAAACTCACTTGTGAATGACGAATTCTGCAGCATTTGGTGGTGGCGAAGAGAACCGGTTGCCAATGTGTATCAGCGTTTCTTCCTTGATGCCCGTTGGTGAGACCTTCAGTGGATCTTTGCCCTCAAAGAAACCAGACCATGGTGAATCGAGCCAATCCTTATACTTAATGTGTGTCTCCGTCTTTGCAAGATCAAATGCTTCTTCGCAAATCTTCTCATATTTGCCGGAAACAGCCTTGACTTCATCGGCAGTCACGGTACCCTCAGCAATCAGCTTATCAGCGTACAAATCCAAACAGTTCTTATGCTTTCTGATCTTTTGGTACATAAGCGGCTGTGTGAACATCGGCTCGTCAATTTCATTATGGCCATTGCGTCGATAACCAACCAAATCAATAACGACATCCTTATGGAAGGTGGAACGCCACTCAGCGGCTACCTTACATACATGTATAACAGCTTCGGGATCATCAGCATTTACGTGGAAAATAGGAGCGTTCACGACACGAGCCACATCCGTACAGTATGGTGACGAACGTGAGAAACGTGGATCAGTAGTAAAACCGATTTGATTATTGGCCACAACGTGAATAGTGCCATGAGTCGTGTAGTCTGGCAAATCCGACAGATGCATAGTCTCGTATACAACACCTTGACCACAGTAAGCAGCGTCGCCATGAATGAGTATTGACATAACCTTCTTGCCCTCCTGATCTCCCCGATAAAATTGTTCGGCGCGTGTCTTGCCCTGCACAATCGGGTCGACAGCTTCCAAGTGAGAGGGATTGGCGACAACTGCCAAACGTATGTTCTTGTTTGTCACGCGGTTCAAGCGTTCAATGTATGTTCCCAGATGGTACTTTACATCACCAGAGCCCTGTGTGGCAACACATATATTTTCATTAGCAATTATATGTGCATTTTGTTCATTTTAGGTACTCACATCATCGGCAGCCTCCAAGCCAGCAAATTGCGAAAATATTTGATTCAATGGTTTGCGGCAGACGTTTGCTAAGGTATTGAGACGACCACGATGTGGCATGCCCATGATAATCGATTCAACACCCAACTCAGTTGAGACATCAATGATCTCCTTCAGCGCTGGTATCATCATCTCACAACCCTCGAGACCGAACCGCTTCTCAGATGAGTATTTCTTTGCCAAGAACGCCTCGAATCCAGTGGCACGCGACAAACGCGCCAAAATCAATCGCTTCTCCTCCGGCGTGAAACTCAAGACGCCGGGTGTCTCGAAACGCTTTCGAATCCAGTTGCACTGCTCGAGCGAGTTGATGAACATGAATTCAACGCCGATCTTGTTGCAATAAACATTTTCCAAGCGATTTAAGATCTCCCTGCACAATCATAAACGAAAATTTTAATAGTATGCACAAATCCACTGGTATTCGTTGCAAAACTTACTTGAGTGGCAACGAAGCCTCATCACCACCAATGAATGTTGTGCTGGGCAACTTGAATTGGCGGTCCATGTCTTGTTCGCCTGTTTTTACGGGTTTAACGAAATTATATATTGACAATGAGGATTGCATGATTAATAATTATTTTAAAGACTTTAAAAAGAAGCTGAGTTAGTTGTTAGTTGCAGTTTTTTTTTTCTTTTGAAATTCGGAGTGTATTTTGGTTTGTAGTATAGAAACATGCTTGTAACGTTATTTTTCATTTTAGTTTGATTTGGTTCAGGATTTTCGTTTAACATTGTAATTTTCTTCAATTTTATTCGTGTATGACCTTTAATGTGTTTAATATGATCCACATGTATGCATTTTTATTTTAAACAGGATTTTTTTACAAGTATTATACATTTTTATACAAAAGACATTATTAAACATATATTTTTCATGCTAGACAATTTTTATTTGCAGTCTAATTGAGTAAAGAAAAACCTTTTAGTGATTTGAAAACTGTTAAAAATTTTGAGAAAGTCCCAGTTACACTTCAGCTATGTTCATACAAATCCGCCAGAAAGTACCGGCTTGCATACTTGTAAATATATTTTTAAAAGTTTTCAAATAATAAACTAGTCTGGTGTTATTAGAACTAAACACTTTACAAATACAAAACGTGGCTGTACTGTACAAATAAACCTTCTGCAAATGTACTCATATTAAATATTTAAGTATCTAATATAATTGATATTGAGTTCAGAAACAAAAACTACGCCATTACACTTTCCATATATACAATTTATAAACTACTTGCATGCGATAAATAATAAAAATTATGGGGGAAAAATACAAAGAAAAACGATACAAAACAAACAATGAAAAGAAACGTTTTTTTTTTTTAATTTAAACAAACAATACTTTGAATGAAACATAAGACACAACAAAAATTTGTTTTTTACAATTACATACACTTCTTGCACAAAGTAAACGCACGCGTTCACTAAATAGTGCATTATTGGACATATCATAATTATATATATACATCTTATATGCAAGCATAGTGAGTGTGAGTTTGTGGCATCGATTTCTAAGTGAGAATTTGAGTATATGTTTGTAGGGTGGTTGTAGGTAGGTTGAGGATAGCGGAGACTACATCTACAACATCATACACCACGCAAGTTGTTATATGTATGTATACGAATAGGAAATAAAAAGGTTCTTGAGTTCAAATTACTAACTTACTTACCAAAACTGAAATTAGCATAAATGGTTTTCGTCGAGGAATTGCCAGGCAAGTCTGGTGAATTAATTTCAAGTGGATCGAGGTGAGCAACATTATGTCCTCGAATCTAATTGTGTGTCAATAGTAATAGTAGTAGTCGAGTAGTAGTATTTTGTATATATATATTTATTTGCATATATATTTTTGTTCATATTTTTTTTTTTGGTTGGATGTAGACATATATAGAAAAAATTTTGGATTTAAACGTTTGCGATTTTGGTTTGTTTAGTTTTTGATTGCAGTTTGTTTTTTTTTTTTTTTGGGTTAGGAAGCAGATATATAAATAAATAAAAAAAAATCGAAATTAATAAAACACAATCAAAAAACAATTCAATAAAATCATCAATAATAGATCAAATAAACAAAAAGCGAAAATTAATATCTAGAAGAAATGAAAGTTAATATAACACGACAAACAACACAAACAGATAGGTTAGCGAAAATTGATTGTTTTTTTTTTTAATGTTTATGGCCTTCGACTAATGAGTACCTGGGGTAAGAGAAACACTAAGGCAATGTTCAACAATAATAGCAAATTGTGCATGAATTATTATTATCAGTAATAATTACATTTTATAGGTTATAACAAATAGGCTAATTTTATATAGTGACCAAAAACTTAACAGAGCAGCTGAAAAAAGAAACGACATATAGCAGCAAACACCAGCGAAAGAATTTTCGTGTATAAACATGTTTAGGTATTAAAAAAACAAAAGCAAATACTGACGCTACTAATAGAAGAAAATCTTAGCAAAATATAGAAAAGTAAACCTGTTCAAAATGTTTATATACTAGTAAATATATGTTTTATATATATATATATATGTATAAATATTCATAAATTTGCAGAAATTTTCACTGATCGACTCCGAATTTCATTTTAAAAAGTTTAGTGGAAACTATTGTTTTTTTAACTTAAGTTTAAATCTGTTAAACATGTTTTTTGTTAATTGTAATTATGTGTGCGGGAGTGTGGAGTGTGTGTGCGGGTGTGTGTTTTGGTTTTACAACTAAATTATTGTTTTTTTTTTTTATTATTATTATTTTTTTATTAATTGTGCGATATAAGAGAGGAGGAGCATTTACCAAACAAAAACCCCGAATGCTGTCTGAGAACATCTTCGTTAGCGCGGCGTGCAAGACCATCCTTGCAAACTGTTTTTTCGCGTGCTAATATTCCAAGTGGATCCAGATCAGATGCCAAATGACCGCGTGACTATATACGATTATGTTGTGTTGCATATGTATTCAATTATTTTAATAATGCATATTATATATATTTTTTCTTTTTTTCTAAAATTACTTGATTTTATTTTTAAAGATTTAAAAAGTTTGATATTTATTTCAATTTGTGTAATTGTTCCCATTAATAAAGTAAAATGTAAAATTAGAACAGTGAGCTAAAAATTAGTTCAATACTAGGGAATACTACTTAAGAGTGCTCTAAAAGTGAAGTTTATAACTAATGCACAATCACGACTAAACAAAAATGAAATATGTAATGAGAAATCATTTGGAGTTGATAATGTGGTATGCTACTATGAAGAAGAAACATTAGTAATCCCAAAGGACCATAAGTAAATTAAGCTAGAAAAAGATTTTCCAGGTTGTGTACTCGGAGTAAACTCAAATTCATTTGGAAAGGTCAAACAATATATAACAACAAAAACTAAACGCTTAAAATATTATTTTTTAAACTAGATGGTAGATTAACTCGGATTATAAACACTATGTGCCTAAAGCATTTGATAAAACGCAATTCATTAATCTACTACGCAGAATGAAACGAAATAAAGCTTGACAAAATTTTGATTAGCGCCTAAACTTTGGTATGAGCATAATGAGAAGAAACAAATAAATAAAAAAAAAAAAAACAAAATATTGCTACAGCAAGATTATAGCGTTACGATTACCAAATAAAAGTACGATTGTTAGGTAAAGCGACTGCTATAAGGAGAAAAGAAAACCAATCCTAACTAAAACTAGTACCGCTCCCCATAAAAACAAAAGCATATGCATTCACTAGTACAAACATGTACGCCAAACATCACGCATGGACGCAGACTATTTGTATGTCCTGGGTATTGGCAGAAGACAATTTAACAATGAGTTCGTTTGGCGTAGATATTCTCCTAAGACAAAAACGAATTATACCAAAATAATATAAAACAGGATTATGCTAAACTATATAAACCAAAAGCCAAACTAAAACAATCATACTAACTAAACCAAACAATTTAAAAAAAAATTAAGTAAATATGTAAACAAAAATATAAACATAAATAGACCCTAAAAAATGCCAACAGCTAAATTGGCTTAAACAATAACCAAACAAATAAAAGTAGGGAGTTAAACAGCAACGGCGATAGCGACGAGTTCACCGACGAACATACCTGATAACTGCGTATAATCGCTTGCACAGCCAAATGATCATCAATGGTTTTAGAGTCGGGCGCAGCGCTGCCAACGCTGGCATAACCACCAAACGCAGACAGGGGAAGTGTATTAGGTTGCACTGGCGCCAAATCGGGTGGACTCGAGTAGGTGTTGCTGCGGAAATATGCGTCCCAGGACTGCAACACATAACAATTTAATTATAGCATGACATTGCCGACGAGTTTAACTTTCTGCTTACAGTATGCACAGAGCTGGGATCACGTAGCCAAGAGTTGTACATTTCCTCCACATAAGTGGCGGTCGTGCCATTGGCAAAAGGCTCCGCGGCCGCTGACGTATATGTGCGTATAGCTGCGGCGGCTGCGCACTTAGCGAGCTGTAAATAATTAAATTAACAAGTTTAACTACTGTCGCCTTGCCGTGGTAACATGCCAGTACATACCTGCTGATTGCTGCTGTTTTTCGCTAGCCAAGTGGCGAAGTTCTTCTGCGCCATGGGCGTCAGAGCCAAGTTGAAGGCTGTGTGTGCTCTATGCATTTTGGGTTATTAGTGTATATAACTGCAAATAAAAAGAGCAAGTGTGAAAAAGTCAGCTTAATAATGGCACTCTAAGCGACCCAGTTTTGTTTGCTTGCAGTTCATAGCAGTGCAAAGAAAAGTTGTTGATGACGATGCGTTGTGTTTATTTTAACAAGTGAAATTCCATTGTTCGATTACGACGAGGTGACAGACTGCATTCAAGTTGAAACGAGGTGCGAGTAAATAACAGCAATCGTCTGCTTCCCCAACACAAACCCAAACTGGTGCGTTTAGACCGAAAGATGCTGGCGTCGCGTCAGCGGCTGCAATTATCGCAGCAATGGCGCAGGCAAACAATTTTGTCACATTTTAATGAGCACGACTCGTGATAAGATAAGCTGATGTTGATTAAATAACAAGCAAACTCAGCATATTTGTTCGACTTTTTAGCTTATTCACAAGACTTCGTACTTTTCGATTCGCTACGAGTATATTTGTGTTTAATAAATACTATTAAAAAAAAAAAAAGACGGCGTTACGTCACAACCGTGAGACATAAAGCCGACCACTGAGCGTCACTAAGTCGATATAACAGCTATAGGTCGCGCGTAATATTTGTGTTGCCAGCCGTGCGAGCTGAGTGTGAAATTGCTTCAATCGAAAACAAGTTAAGGGTCTATGACTCGTGAAGTCATACTGTTGCTTGGGCTACGTAGTCCGCCCAGTCTCAGTCTCAGTCCGCCTTCTTTGTAGTTTATTTACTCACATAAATACTACTCAACTGATAGATAAAAATATTTCACAATTTTTTTCTAGGTTCTTCTTTAGTTATTGCTTTTTGTTTGTCACACTGTGCGTGCGCTTATGACGTTAGCTGTGAGATCAATAGCTATCACGAGCGATATTTGCTTTTATTTCAAGGCTATTCTTTTTAATTTTCAGACGTATTTTTTAATCTAATATGGGCAAAGTTTTTTACGTCTATTTTTATTGGTGAAAGTTTTTGTACATTGACTTTTGTAAACCAAAATTCGAATATAGGAAAAAAATATGTAAACGCTTCAGTTAATTTTTCTATTGTAGCGGATTGACGTTGATTGATTAATAATTCATGGAATCTACACAACTTAAAAAAGCTGAGTAAGCAAAAATGAAAAACTAAAAGGTAAACGCTGTCATTCGCATACCAAAAGTAGTACAATTGAAGGCATACAGATCATATAATATGCATCAATTCTAATATACAGCTTCTAATTGCAATTGTTAAAGCACGAACCCTGCCGGTAAGTGTTCTTTATACTTTACAGGCACGTGCTCTTTTTGTAACTAAAAATATTGTTCTAAAAAACAAATATCATTGACATTAACATTTTGAGTTGCCAAATGCGCAGAAATGTCAACATTTCAAAGCCTTCTGTAAAAAAAAAAAAAAAAACTGCTAACAGATAAAAATAAAAAATGCAAGCCGTTTACATTTTTGTAATTTGTGTTTTTTGACTTTAAGCAAGAAAAAAAAAAATTCAATCCAATAAATAAAGTGAACGGTCGTTTGGCAGCACGCTTGCTCAATAATTTACAGCGTTCAAGCAATCAAAATTAAGTACGCGTACAATTAGTGTTTTTTTCGAAAGTTCAATTTGTTTAAAACCCGCTTGTGATTCAGTTTAAAAACCAAAACCAACCAAAATTATTTTGAATACAAATCAGTTCCGACTGTTTAACTCAGCAAACTACATTTTATGCATATGACATCGCATGAACTTAAAAAGCCAGACAAATATAAATGATAATTTCACTTTCGGCTAAGACTAGACAACTTGGCAAAAAAACAAAAGTGAAAAATCAATTTATGCGTAGCAGAATATTTAAGTTTATTAATGAAGTCTTCGCAGAATCTTTAGTCGCAACGAAGCAAATATTGCGCTACATGGCCCAGACAGCCAACTTAGATAAGCCAGCTTGGCGGCACGTGTGTCCGCAATATTTTATAGTAGACAGCATAGTTTGTAAAAGCAGGAGAACCCAGAAGGTGTGGTGCGGTTATCAATATTTGTATGCTATCGATTTGCTTTGCTTTTTATACTCTTGGCAAATTCTTTTGGAGTGGCTCGCGCACATTGGCGCAGTTAGAGGCGTGTCTAATGTGCACGATCACATGCTCTTATCAATGTCAATAGTATTGGCCATTCTACAGCTCTATGCACTTTATACTCGAGAGTTTGATTAATGCCACAAAAAAGTTTAATTAGATATTCCAAGCTAGTGAAAGCCAAACCGGTTTCACTTGGGATTTTTCTGGCTTGCTTAATTAATTTGAAAAATGCCTTTTTTCAACAATTATTTTTGGTTTTTTTCTATAGCTATTGTATTGCACTAAAGCATCAATAACAGCTAGATCAGTTACTTTACATATGCAAATCGAAAAAGCTTGCATATAATGAACATCGTCACGTTGTCAGTTCGGCTGATCTGCCTAATTGGTTTTTAAGCTTGTCTTCTCCTTATTATTGCACTATTGTAGTAAACGTCAAATTGGTCGGCTACTTTCACATAAAATTTTTAGCAATCATTTCACATTTCATGTTGTTTTCCTTTTGTCTCTTTTATTGCTGCTTTTTATTCGCTTTGCTTTTGCGTTTTGCAGCGCTTGTTACGAAAACGGATTACATAAGAAAAAGCACAAGAAAATTTTATAGAAATCCGTTTAAAAAATTAATTTTACACATTTTTAAAATATCTTAAGCATTTTATTTGATTAAAGAGGTGCTATTATTGGCACTTCCTCTTTTTTTGTTTTTTTGTAATTATTCCAAAACTTCCTAACTTCAAGATAGTTGACAAAATGTTTTTTTTGTTAAATTTTGTTTGTTGAAAAAACCTTTAAAAACTTTAGATAATTGCGATAATTAGAATTTTGCAAAAATTAATATGTTAAAAGCTTACACAACAGTATATATTAACTAACCGTAACTCGTCACGTCCCGTATCTATCAGATACGTTGCAAACGTTCGTATTGTATGAGTGCTACGCGTCGACTGAAAGTCGCTGCTAAACGCTCGCCGACAAAATATACACGAAAAATTTATTTTGAAACCGAAATGAATGGGTTTATACTCATATAACAAACAAAAACAACGAGAACGTGCAAATATTAAAAAAAAAAGAAGAATACAATAAAAAACCTGAAAACAACAAATATACCAAATCGAGCGATAAAAAAACATGTACTCAGTAAAAGGTAAAGTCAAAAGAGCACATGACACGGGTTTAGAAAAAAACAGTTGACTCGCCGGCAGGGCAGTTATGAGGAGCGAGTCAAATGATTGTCTTTACCGTTGTATGCAAGCATACACTTATGCAACGGCCGAGAGGTGTTGCGTGGAGGCGTGTGGTTACGATGCCATTGATAATGAACAAGGTTTGGCCTTTTCCTTCTTTGCTTTATCAAACCAACACAGTTAAATATGCACACGGGTGCTTACTTATGCATATGTATGCTATTATGTATGTCTGTGTGTATCTATAGGTTGTTTTGCATCAGATACGAAAATAATCATATTTTCGTGTTTTCTTCTGCTTTTGTTTACATAGATCTCTAAGTGCAAATACTGCGCACAAAATGCTGCGTACATTTGCTTTTCGTGTGCAATAGATGAGAATAACATCGAAATTAAGATACTCGGAACAAGCGGTAAAAAAATTCTCTTTAAAGCAAGCCGCCGCTGAGCAGACAAATCTTTGGCTAAGACGGTAAATGGGTCAAAGTGCTGTTGGCACGATTTCTTTTGGTTGTTTGGCGGTTTTCACCTCTTTATGTAGCTGTAGACAATATCGATGTGGGTTCTCGCTATAGTATTGCGAGGTGTGTAGCTGAAATGTGCGTGACAGCTAATTTTCAGTAAGCTTATGCGATATTTTGTATCGTCATCATTTTCTTATCGGTATAAGGTAGAAACAATTTGCTATGTGATGTACATGCAGTAAAAGTTAAAAATTTCGTAGAAATTGCTATCTATTAATTAATTTTACAGTCTCATTGTGATTTTAATCGTTTGTTTCCGGTAAATTCGTTAAATCGAATTTTAATTACACTTTGACAGTATACATAGTATATATACTCAGTTTTGTGCTTTTTTTTTGATTCAGAGTTAATAAAAATATTAGCAAAACACCAGATGATCTTAAAACAAAAAATGACATAAAAAATTGTCACCAACTGAATGCGTCACAGCCTAATTTGTGCTCAGATAAGCATTATCCAAAGGTGAAAATTTCCGTGACGATTGCTGATTTTGCTGAGTCGTTGTTTATAAGTAAAACTAATTGGCAATAAAAAGTCGAGGTAGCAAACGTAATAGAGCGAAATTTCGACGTTAATTATACTTTTACCTTGTGTTATCACATACTTGAGAATTAATACTGAGACTATAACATGTGCCTCATCATTTTACAAAAATTTATGAAATCCTATGTTATTAAAGATTAAACGCAAAATAATACTCAAGACTCATTACGCGTCTGTTAAAAATAAATTGTGCTGGGCTGCTGCTATCAGAAAACCGAATCAGATGTACGTATAAGCTGCAACCGTTGGTTGCCGACGGCGAGCCCCCAAATAAACAAATGAGTAACTGATAGATTAAGCTCTTCAAGAGCAGACGCGCAAGAGAGAAAACCAAGCACAGAAGACTGGTCCACTGCATGAGAGCGAATGCAAGTTGGCAAGCAAAACTCCTATTTGCCATTTTGGCATAACCGCATTTCGACAGCATAACAAAAACAACAACAAACTATACCCACTTGCTGAAGCGTCTGGCAACGTGTTTGTAGCAAAACATGTACCAGTTGCCAAGAAGGCAATGGAGCTAGTGTCTTTTTGGTGAATGCAAAAGCGTCTTAGACCCGTTGTCGACCTTAAAATAACAAAAACGGGCAAAAGTATGTCAACATGTGGCAAACTTTGGACCATTGACCAATCGTATAAGCATAACGCAAAAAAAAAATTCGATGATTCATAAAAAAAACCTTAAAGCATACATAGCTGTGAAATAACACGCGGCAATAATTTTTATAGGACAAAATTGCGTCATTTGCAATAAAAATTTGTATTGCAACACGTTACAAGACTTTTAGAATGAAAAACCATTTCACTTTTATTTCCACCCTTTGCCGCACCTGCTGGCAACCGCACTGCCTCATTCTTTTCGCTTTTTATCTACACACGCCCACTTGCATTATATAATATTGGCAGGTATTCTTTAAGAATTCTCACAGCGCTTTTCATAAACTTAAGCAACAAAAGATGATTATTTTCGAGGCTAGCACCAGCAGCAGTTAAGTAATCTATTATTTGTAAGTTAAGCAATATTCGTTTTTCTACGAATTTCACACGTAAAATGGGCATGGATTTTAATGCTTTAAAACTAATTTTCGACACTTTCACCACACATCCACATTCGACAAACTAGTACACAGTTTATTTGTTCTAACTTATTCTTTTAATTTTTAATAATTAATTACCGTATTTTGGCAAAAATTACCTCGCCAAGGAAAAGCCGCTGCGATTCTAAGAACACTGAACGAAATGTTGCTGGCAACCCTGTTTTTTGCAATAATTGTTCGTGTCGTACGTTGTTGCTTTTTTAGTAAAATGCTTGGCAACGTACTCAACCTAAGAAGACGAAAGAAAACTCCAGTAGTTTGCGAGTGCACCCAAAACAAAACTAAAAAAACTCTGCAACATTTTGATACCGATACCGAGGGATGTTAGTGATGAAATCAATGACAAAATTCATTCAAATTATAAAAATTAGTGTTGGATTGTGCTGAAAAGTCAATATCTGCCGCTCTTACCAAATATGTGGCAACTGCGATAGCCTGTGAATGACAATATCGTTGAAAAACGTGAAGAAGAAGCAGTTTGCGGTGATGAATGACAAAGACAAAGGCTCACAACTACAAAACTTAAAATCGTTTTTTTATTCAAATTAAAAATCCACAATCAAACTTAAAATTAATAAGTTAATGCTTGCTGTTGTTACTAATATCTATACTGATCTAAGCAATATCCAGTTATTTGATCCGATATGCAGTCGAAAACATCGAATGCGAGATCACAACTTTCGCCATGTTGGGGCAGTTTCTTGCGATTGACATGATATTTTTGTGTCACAGCGCGCAAACATAGGTTCACCGAGCGCAAAGTAGCCATGAAGAAGCCGTGTTCATTCACTCCCTCCGAGTAAAAGTCCACCAGACCATCCAGAGTGGGCCACCCGAAGTGGTCGATGGCGTTGTTCTTTGCGTACACGCAATGCAGCAAGCACTAAAGTATTTTGAGACAGATACATAGAAATATGGCTGACATTAGACGAATGGCAAATAAGTGAAATTAAATAAAATCAAAACGTGATAATTATGCGCCAAAAATTCCGCAGACCCCCATTAACAGTCGATTTTCAGCAATTCAAAAACTACAAGCGGTAGCGTGTGTTTAAAATGTCTTTTCTTTATAATTGTGCTGTGGCTTGCGGCCTAAAGAGAAAAACCCTGACTTTAAGATACGTCTGCCTCGGCGGCTGTGACGGCGACTGCTGCTGCCACTTGCGTTGCATGCCAGTGCATGCTCGCGGCGCGCGTTTTTAATTGCACAAAATCAATGGCAACCATGTGGCATGTTGCGGGCGTTCAGACGGCGGGAAGCTACGCCCTGCCTGGCCACATTGTTTTTTCTTTGGCATCTTGATTGCCATTGAACTTAATTGCGCGTGCGACGTTTTGCATTTCATTAAAACGTTTTTTTCTCACAATATGGGAGCCATACCACAACGCCACAATGTAAGTCGTAAAACCCGACGCAGTGAATGAAACCCACAGCTGCCTAAAAGTTTCGCTACTTACGCCCGCAATTCGCTTGTCCTCCAGCGGCACCAATGTCGGATGATAAATGCCATTTGTGACCACATCCAGGCGACGCACTTGCCGCAACAACTGCGCCGCACGACGCTCTGGTGGCTCCTCATCGTATACAATGTATTCGTAGTGACTGATATTTTGCGGCGGATGCGTCATGGGTGGCAGCTCCAGTGATTCGATAAACTCCACAGTGTCGTCGTGCTCATCCAATGGTGGCTGCTGGTGTGCCACTTGTTCACGTATAATTTCATAAGCCTCTGCCAGGTTAGTTAAACATTTTGGTTAAGTGGCATATTAGCCAAATTAATACACAACGCACCAGTGACTAATTTATTCTTGACCTCCTCCTGACACTCGCCAATTACAGATTCCACGCGTCGCGCAGTTCTCGGCGGATTCAGACAACGCGCCTTCTTTGTCTCATAGACCAATCGATAACCATAGCCGCCATAGACTTGCACACATAGTGCAGCGAATATTAAGAAATGCAAAAACTGTGCAACGAACATTTTGGTATGGCAGCTTCTGCAGATGCTTCAGTTGCTATCAAAGTTTTCAATTGAGTTCCTTCCGATCGCTTGATTGATTGATTGTGGCACGTTTGCCAACCGCACGCGGTGAACACTTTCAAGCGAATGAATTATTCGATTTTCCAAACGAAAACGAAAGCATTTTCACTTTCTTTCGGCGTCTTTTGTCCTGTGTCCAGTTTGCGCCATTACCGCATGCAGCAGCAGCCGCAGCACCAGCAGCATGTCGGCACAACGTGCACACTCAACTGGTTGTGTCGGCTGTGGCCGCCCATGCGTGTGTCCAAACAATTAGAGACGTTGCGTTGCTGCCTCCCCGTTTCCCCAGCACCGACAACGCCAACGCTTCTGCCGCTTTTCAATTGCCATCTTTATGATAGACAAAAGCGTTCATTTCCAGTTTGTAGACTCGCACAAATGTGGTTCAATGGCAACGTCCACGCTAACTGGTCACTTAACCTCCCCCGTCACCCCTCGCAGCATTGCACTTGGACAAAACTTGTCCTTTGTGCATGGTTATTAATGCAAGGCAGCGCACACGTTGCTATGATGCACTGTTGAGCAAAGTGAACCGTTAGATGTGTTGATGCTCGACTAACTGGTTTTGGGTTTCGAGTCGTTGCTGCGTTGTTGTTGGCTCTTAATGAGCGGCTTACATGCTGGCTCCGTACGCGATTTCAATGAGAAACTCATTGAATTATGTTTCAGTGGCGCATTGGGCCAAGTTATTAATGAGAAATGGTAAGACGTGTCTGCAATGTTTGTGTTTTATAAAAACTTTTTTGATTGAATGATTTTCTACCAAGTGTTTAAATGATCCCTAAGATGCGCTGTATTATGCTATGAGTCCAAGACATAATGCATGAGGCAATATTTAATTTAAAATATTATTTAATTCTGCTATACTTTTCTGATTAATTCGAGCTAACTGAAATTTTAGCAGCTAATGTAATCCTTTAAGACAGGCAAATGTGGCTAAAGCAATATTGAATTTATTTTGGTAAATACAATATAATTTTTTAGCAGCATAGTATTGAAGCCTACTGCCAACATTTGCACACATGCGTCACCACTTGGCATCGACTCGATGGCATTAAAAATGTTTTTGGCCAATGAACTTCCGCGTTTACATGTATAAAACATATGTGTGTGGCTTTTGGCTTTTGACTTTTCAAATTAATTTTCCGAACGAAGGCACACACAAGAATATAATTCGGAAGTTCAACGGTTTTCGCATAATCGTAAATTGCCGAGCAGGTGTATCGTTTGTCTTAATAGAAATCAAAGCAAGAACACAAAGCTACAAAGGAAAATTAATAAAAACCCATATTGTGCTTCTGGGTCAGTATAACATGCAGGCAGAGTAGTTTTGAATAAACATAAACCACCGAATAGCCGGCATAAAATCATCGAAGCGTGCGAAATGATGTTTTAATTCAAAAGCGCGCGCAAGTTCGTTGCTGAAGTCTTTTGTTGCGTTTTGTGCTGCTGTGGTCAAGCGGACGTGCGCGAGAGAGAGCCACGCAGCGCATGTGCTGCAGTCAATGTTGCCAATTTGCGAGACACAAAAATTGAATGCTGACATATTTAGAGATTAGAACAATGGCCAATAACGGTGCAGCATTAGCGAGTGAAGCAGAATAAGCGCAAAGCTAATTATGCTTATTAAACAACAACAAAAAAAAGTAATGCAAAAATGATTTGGACAATGGACAGCTGAGCTTAACAACCAAGAACATCCTCTTTGACGCTGTTTTGCGGAATTACGACGCATGTACACCGTGGCTTTGGCTTCCTCTAGAACCTTTGCTGCCTCGCGGCAAGTGCGATGGTGGCCACTTTGATAATTGCATTTAATTGCGCTTAGACCTGTGCTATACACACACATACACACATACACACACACACAATCATAGAAGCCGCCACTTAGTGTGTCGTTCTTGCAACATAATCAAAATTCGGGGGCAAAATGTTCTTGCTGTTGCTGTGTCTGTACGTGTGTTCATTGGCCGCCAATTTGGCTTCGATGCCGCTAAGACACTGACCTAGACTCGAGCAGAGCAAATTGATAATTGAATTCGTTGCCAATTTCGTGTGCTTGTGGCTTGGACCGTTTCGGCTAATGCAATTCTAACGGTAACTGCTGCCGCGTACATTATGGTTAATAATGATCTTGGAAAATTCTTCGAACTCGGCTTGACTCGGCAAAAGTTGGCCACATTTTCGTTTACACAACCTTCTGCCAGCAGCTGAGAGAAATGGCGCAATTGGTTTTAATCGCCTGCATATTTCTTCGTCTTTGTCTTCGTTGTTGACGTCGGGCGGTTGTCCGTGCTGGCGTTACAACCAAAGTTCAACAGCCAGGCCATAAACGCGAGCAGGAAGTGCCAAGGCGACATTGACACTGGGACAGAGAGGCAGCCTCTGTGTAGCCACGGCAAACAACATACGCTAATTGACAGACAAGCTATCAGGCCCAGGCAGTCAGGCAGCCGGGCAGCCGAGCAGACGTTTGTTTTCCAATTTTCCTATTCATTTTGTCCCATGCACAAATGTTGTCAAAGACATTTTCCTGCAATTTAAACGACATGCAGTGACTTCTGTGCACCTTGCGCGCAAACAACAAACAACAAACAACAAGAACAACAACCACAATAATAAATAGCAACAACATGTTGCGTGTCCAACATTAGAACAAATTCTCTCACTTGCAATGGCTTCGAGTAGTCCCCCTGTCTGTCTGTCTGTCTGTCTCTCTGTCTGTCAGCCAGTGGCCCTCCCTTCGTAGTTTGTAACGCAATTTGCACACAAAAGTTTTTTGTTTCAGAGTCAGCAACAGCGTCAACGTTTGCTTTGTTGTTGCTGTTGTTGTTGTTATTGCTGCTGCTTATTTGGTGGGTGGTCAGGTGAAACAAGTGGCAGCAGTAGCGGCTGCTGTTGCTGCTTCTATTTTCGCGGCTGCTTCTGCTGTGGAGAAGCTCGCTTGAGAATCGTATTTAAATACGAAGGTCTAACGTTTGCGCTTATTCAGTCGTCGCGTTGTTCTTGACGCTTTCGCGTCGTTTTCTGCTATTGCGGTTGTGCTTCTTAATTCTTCTTCGTGTAGCTGCTGCCTTAAGGATGCTCGCTTGTCTCTGTGTTTGAGCTAGCAATAAATTCAATAGCAAGATAAACAATTTAAATATTCATTGAAATGCACTTCCTGCGTTTGCTGCTTGTTCTTTGCATCGCTTCCAGAACTCAGGTGTTTGCGGATATCGAATATAATACAATCAATGAGGATGGCTCGTTTCGATTTCGGTAAAAAAAAAAAATACAAAAAACGTGATATTAACTTTGAAAAATTTTATACTGTGAATAAATTGAATGCAATTGTGTAAGAACTAAAAGAAACTGAAAATCTTATTCAAGTTTTAAATATTTAAAAAAATATTGAAAATATTTTGAACACATATTTTTAACAAAACTTGAAACGAAAGCAAAGATTACACAATAAAATAACATAAAAATTATATAAATAAAAACCTTCACCAAAAACAGCAAAATGTCTACAAAATAATGCAGTTCAATGGATGCCTAGCGCCAATTTTGTAAAATATATGTAATTCAAGGACTCGAATTCCATTCTTTAACTTCATCAACTTTTATTTGTCTGAAAATTGTCCTCACTACGTTTTGTATTAACTTTGCTGTGTCCTGTTTATGTGCTTGAAAAAAATTCCTGCTTTAAAATTTTGTGATTTTTCATTCTAATCAATCGCATGCATATGTACTACGAGTATTAAAAAACTTTCTGAGCAGAGTAGCTGCCATCTTAAGAGTTTTTCTAGTTGAATGAAAGTAATCCTCCTATTTTAATTAAGGAATATTTATTTTTATATATATACATTTTGTGTTCTTTTAAAATGATTGGTTTCAGTTTCCTTGCGTTGAACAATGAATGTTAGAAGGTCAAGAAGCGGTCGTCTGCATTTATTCTAAGACAGAGAGGCAGGTCAAATTACGTTCAGTTAGCAATTTAATGTAACTATGAAAGAAGAACAAAAATGATTAAGTGCTTAAGTATCTTCTTACCGTTGGTTGAAACCGCAACTTGTGTGGTATTTGAACTTGTCTAGTAATGGAGTGTTAAGAGGCAGCAGTAATGATAAATAATTCGAAAAATAACATCATAAATATTTTAGCATAAAAATTCGCACTTTTCAGCAGCAATCGCCGACAATAAATTTCCTTTGCGTGTTTTCTCATTTTGTTAAACATGACTCAAGTCTTTTGTTTGTTTGTGTTGCTGTTTTAACGCCTTTTAAACGTCAACATTTTGCAACATCATGCATCCGATAACTCTGTAGCGAACTGAACCGAACCGAACCGAACTCAACTTAATTTTAACTGAACTGAACTATTAACATATCAAAATAACATTTCAACCAATATTTTGTATTGTCTGCTATGCGTGCGCAACAACAAAAACAACAACAATAACCAATGATAAACCAACTCGGCTGGCGATGGACAGACACACAAATGATGACATTGGCGGCTACTATCACAGCGCCTCCGGCACTCCCGACAAGATCGTGCGAGGTCGTTATGGTTCGCGAAATCCAGCTACTGGACAAGTCGAGGAAACAGTCTACACAGCAGGCCCACGTGGGTAAGTAACTAAGTTAGTTAAAATTAAACGAAAAGCAAAAATTAACAACAACAATAAAGTCCAACGCTTGTTGTTGCCGTTAGTCAGTCGCCGTCATAACTAAAATGTGAAGCCCCAAACGCAAAATGAGGCACATACATCACAACGTCGGCGCCACTGAAGCGTGCGCCGACTGAGGATGGTTCTAACACATGCGGCTGGCATACCGCTGTCTGTCTGGTGCTGTTACTTAAATCTTTTGCCATTAAGTTCAATTCCAAGCAAAAAAAAAAGAAGTGAATTGAACTTTTTGCCACGTTGCTTTTTGCAATCTCCGGTAGTTGGGCAAACAAACCGAACAAAAAGTCGTTAACAAATTGATATGTGGGTATGTGAAAAAAGCATATAAACGGCATTATTAAGATGCGCACTTGTAGGTTGGTTTTAGAATGAATTGCTCCACAGATTCACGCTGATAGCTGATAGCTGATCGGTTGTGTTGTAAGCGAACCGAGAAGTCGAATCAGTCTGCTGCTTAACTTCCGCTGGGCTCACGCTCAGCAGATGTCGTGTACACTTTAATAGACGCAGATGTAAGTTCTAATCGGATAGAGTGTGGGGTTCCCAGGCTAATTAAATAAATCATAGCGAACCGTAATTAAAAGATGTGTATCGTTCAATTGCAGCTTTCGCGCGAATGGACCGAAAATACATCGCAAAATGGATTTAGCGCAGTTTCCTGTGCTACCAAGAGGCAGTCCCGATGATCCGCTGGCTGATCCCTACGATGATCCTTCTTACAGTTTTAGCTATAGAGCGTCCGACCATTCGCGATCTGAGGATAATGATGCAACGGGCAGGGTGAGAGGTACGCCAAAGGATTTTCGTTTATTTCTCTTCTTTTAAGCTATTGATCCTTTAAGGACTCTACTCGTTCATCGATGACGTTGGTGAGCGGCATAGTGTGCGTTATGCGGCAGGCGCTGGCACGGGCTATGAGGTTATCAATGCTGTGCCCGATAATCCCTCGAATGTGGGCTACGCGAATCCTCTGTACAAAGCGCATCCGGCTACGCGGGGCAAGATGGCGGTGCAGCGTGGACCCCTTGGAAGTTATAAGCTGATTGCGGCTGGACCTGATCATCGTCGTGCAGAGAGTCGTGGCTCGGATGGTTTGGTGCGTGGCACTTATTCATTTCTGGATGATAAGGGCGTGCAGCGCACTGTGGAGTACATTGCGGGAGCCGGAATTGGTTATCGTGTTGTGCAAAATCGCGTTGGCCCAGGCACTCATATAAATCCATCGGTTGCCGACTTTCGACTAACGGATACGGACTTTCGCTTAGCAAATGATTTCGGACGTGGTGCGGGGGGTAGTTTAAGTGGCGGCGGTGTTGCTGGCAGTAGCGCTGACAGTAGTGGTGGAGGGGGTATTGGAGGAGGTCGTAGTGGAGGTGGGACTGGAGGAGGTGGAAGTGGTGGTGAATACTTAACCGAAGGAGCGTCAGGCGGTGGCTCGGATATCGATCAAGGAGGCAGCAGTGTGACTCAGGATGATAATAGTTTATTTTCAGATAGAAAAACCGACCGCATAGGCACAGCTGCTGGTAGTCGAGTTATGATGGGCTCGAGGGATAGAACATACGGTGGGGGCAGTGGGGGTGGCTCGAGTGGTGGTGGCAGAGGAGGTGGTTCGGGTGGTGGTGGCGGTGGAGATGGTTCGGGTGGCCGTGGCAGTGACGATGGCAGAGGAGGTGGATCGCGTGGTGGCAGTAGTGGGGGCGGCAGAGGAGGAGGTTCGGGTAGTGGGACCAACGCTAATGGACGCACTCAAGGCAACGGGGGTAGTGGTACAAGCAGCGGTAGAAATGGCATAAGCAGAGGTGACAGTGGTGGCGGTGATTACGGGGGTAGAGTAGGAGCTGGCACCGATAGGAGAGTTACTAGTACAACAAGAGCAGGTGGTGGTTCTGGTGGAGGTAGCAGCGGTGGCACGCGGGGCTATTTGTACGATCCTCCCTCCGGCTCAGCAGACAATTACAATCTCAATGATGATGACGTTGTCGGTTCACTGCCGCCGTTGGTCACGACCAATCATAGAATACTCGAGATCGATCGTGAACGTGACTGGGTACAAAGGCATCGCGATTCAACAGTGATTAAGAATGTCGGCAAATGGTATGTGGGACTGCCACCCGGGCAGAGTGTGCGCGCACATGTGCAGAACATCGACATTGTGCCTCTAGGTGGGCGCATCTTATCGCCCTCGGAGGCATTGCGTCAGGATGAGATGGCAGAGTTGGCGGCATCGAGGGAACGCTAGAAATTGGCTTCATTTCAGTAGCTTTGGCTTAAGTTAGTTTTTGTCTCTACTTTAAGTTAGTCTGTCTAAGTACGTACATGAAATCCTAAGGCCGTCAAGCGTTCGCTGCGGTTAAGACATAAGCAAACAGTATTTATTTCAACGAATAAAATCGTACACAAAACTATACCATGGCAACGAGTCTCTTCTGTTTCTTCCATGGCCATGTTGCAACTGCATCTGTAACTGCGATCGTTAAACCTGTCGATCACACGCAGCTCACTTGCAAGTGAGCAGCATGTCTGCCTGCAGCTTGCGGTTGCCTCTGGGCATATATAACGGTTTTTGCTACCTCAATGAAAATTAGTTAGCACGCATCTGGAACGGCTTCAACATGCTTGGCACCGGTTTTCCACTGCTTCTGCTGCTGTGCAGCAGCATAAACGCACAAAATGCGAACACGGATAACTCCTACTTCTACATGGACCTCAACGGCGGCTACAATTATGCCTACGACACGGGCAACACCGGCATCACGAGCCAACAGAGTGCGGATGCGGCGAACGAGGTTACCGGCCATTACAGCTACTACGACCATGGCAAGCCCTTTACCATTAAATATCGGGCTGGTGTGCAGGGCTATCAAGCGGAGCAAGTAAATCCACCGACGAGTGCAGCAATTGCCTCCACAGCAGCAACGGCCGGTCTGTCATTGAACAGCCCGGGAGCTGCTGCCGCTTACACCCCGAATTCTTTTGGTGGTGGCAGCGCTGGCAGTGTGGGTGGCAGCAGTGGTGCTGCCTCGCTTAAGTTCGTGCAGGACTCTTTGCGCATGATGCAGAGCCAACCGTTGCGTGTCTCGTACAGCACACAGCAGGGACACATCACGCACGGTTCAACGGCAGCGGTGCACACACATGCTATCGGCCAAAATTCTCTGCATAGCAATGAAGTGCTGACACGTCGTGCTATTGATGCTACGCCTAACTACGGTAGCTACGATGCTGGCCTAGGTCAAAGTGCTGACACACAACCCTACAACTTCGCCTACAGCTCACCGCAATTGTCGCATAGTCAGACGTCGGATCCCGCGGGCAATGTGGTGGGCAAATATTCGTACTACGATGCGGCTGGCTATCATGAAATGAGCTATAAGGCGGGCGAAGGCATTGGCTTCGTTGTCTTGGGCGGCAATTTGGCCAAGCCATCAAATGCTGCAGCCGCGTCAACCGCAGCTGACAACTCCGCACAACTTGGCTTCAACTATGAGTCACCGCAATTTTCTCATATACCCTTGGATAATTCTTTGGATTATGATGGGCGTGGTGGTGGCTTGGGTAAATTTCGACGGTTCGCCTAGTGCTTGGCACTTCTAAAGTTGTGCTTTTATTCATGTGTATGTTGCATATGTCAATAAAATAACAAAGGCCTGAAAGTATGCTTTAATATTTTGATATTATGTTTGGTTTATTATTGACTTTTAAATTGTCGCTGTTGTGGCTTCATCATGTTAAGCTTGAAGAGAAAGACCATTTAAGGTCCAAGTGTCGTATAAATTAGTTAAGCTTGAAAAGAAAGAACATAAACCTTACTTCTATTGGCATAACAGGGTGACTTTTGCGGTGAGCTGCTTTATTGTCGTTTTGAACAGGCTAATCAATTGAGATAATAAATCATTTTCTAACCCCACAAGTAATTACCTTTAAATAAAGTGACAGCGATGTGTTTAAAATTTGGAGCATCATAAATCTAATATAATTTCATAGCTTAGGCCTACATTAATTGCAAGAGCTCGAGCCAAACGCGTGCTACTTGTCGGCTATTGTTGCGTTAATGTTGTTATTATTTTGCTTGCCTTTGAAGTATTTTCTTTGATTTAAGTAATAAAATGATTAGCAGGTGAATTTGTCGCTTTGCATGCCGCTTAACATGCATGACAGGTGCGTCCAAGCGAATGCATACAAAGTGATATTCGTTTACGATTTTTGGGAATTTCGATCACAAAAAAAAAAAAAAGAAAACAAAATAACAATAACATGTAGCAAGGGATCATTAGGTCTCAATATTTGGTCAAGTCTTGTGCCATTTTATATTGTTGTGTTTAATTTTATACAACAACGCATGTGCTTGCAAAATAATTTATGGGCAAGGGAGCCTTGAGTGCCGCATTGCGCCGTGCAGCCTAAATAACAAATAACAAAATCATCACAAATATCGGCAACTTATGCCATACGGTGCTTCAAGGCATGCGTTTTTCGCATCAGAAATGCTCATTTATGTAGACAGTTTATTAAGTTTGGCTTGGCTTAACTTTTAGAAATTTGTTATTTTTTGAGCAATTAATTTTCATATGAATTAAGTAGTTTAACTAAACATAAATACATGAATAAAGTAAGAGCAAATCGCCAAACAAGTAAGTCGCAACTTTCTACAATAAAATGAAATTGTTGACAATTATATTTAATGTGCATATGAGGTTGTAGCACATCTGTACTGTAAAAAGCGCAGCTGCAGCCTAAAAACCAGGCAAAAAAAAAAAAAACCAAAAAATTAAATAAAAAACAAATCATAAAAATAAAACCACAAAAACAAACATTGTATGAGCCATTCTTAGTTTTTGGCAAGCAGAACACGTTTGTTTTTGTTTGTTTGCTTGTGATTTTTTTTTTTTGTGACTTTGTATGCAGTGAGCCGAGGGCCGCTTTGAGATTAGCACTTGAAAGCTGTCTAACTACCTGTTGCTGGCTCCCTTGCTCGCGCGCTACACTTCTGTCGCCGACCGTCAGCCAAGTTCATAGTCGGCGCTCGTCAATGGCAGGCGCATACGTATAATGCTAGAGCAAGAACCAAAGCCAACCGACATTATCATTGCCTGCTGATGTTATCCGTTTGCCATGTACACGCCCTCATAATTGGGTTACATGCCGCAGCATAACGACTGACAGTTACATTGCCTGCAAATAACTTTTATTTAACATACATTGGCAAAAGAACGGTTCTGCGCGGCAATAATCCTGCACACGAATCCGCATGAAGGTCAAGCTTAATTGGCCAACACGCACTGGCCAGTTGTGTGCCGGTGTTTGCCTGCTGCATTTCAGTTTCTTGTTGCATTCCGTTTTACGTTTTGTTTGGCATAAAAATAGGCATCAAGGTCTCAGGTCCGCCTTATCGCTGGCGCGACGCTGCCAACAGCCGACAGAACGGCCGAATGACTGAGTGAATGACTGAGTGGACGCACATGAATGACTGGCTTAACGCATATCGATTTATCGCTTTAGTCTTAAGCTAGTTGCGGTTTTTGTTTAACATTTCAGACAATTGTGGCTAATTTGGAATGCTTGCAACGCGCACGACAGCCACGACAGTCACGATGCCATATGAAACCGTTAAAAGCTGAAATCATAAATTTTACGTTGATTATTCTTGCTTGCTGCAGTTGGGCCGTTCGAGTTCGAGTTTGCGCCTGTGCAGGCACTTTGCATTGTACTTTAATTTAAATGGTACTTTCGCAGGAATAATCAATAATCTGCTAGTTAAGTAAACGACAATCAGCGCACACTCATATAAACACACATACATCTGCTGCTCAAATTACATTAATTATTTGCGCCGTTAACGCTTGAAGCGATTGACCGTTGCGTAGTTGCCACATATGTGCATTCTCGCGTACGCATGTTAACTAAAAATAATACGCAAATAAATATAAATAACCCGAGCACCGAATGCCTGCTGTGCTGGCATCACTTTGCACCTTGTCTACTCTTGTCCGTGAACTTGAAAGTATGCCGGTTTCAATGGAACCTTGCGGGCCTTGTTACTGTTAACTAAGAGACGCGATTAAGATATACGAGAGCGCACAACAAGGGGGTATGACGTTTAAACGAAACACGGTGGGACATCACATAAGCGCTTAACAGTAAAGTCAGATGGTCTAATAAATAAACCAATGAGATAATACTAGATAAAAAAATTTAAATATAACAAAATAGACTATATCTTTAGAATTGATTGTATTCTTACCATTGTTTGCTGAAATTGGCAAGTTCGTGTCTTAAGTCTTTCGTTTCGTTTCAAAGTTTTCATTAATTTTATTTTCTTTTACGCTAATGAAATCTTTAATTTTGCTTTTCAACTACAAAGGTTCTAAGAACAAAAGCCAAATTTATGTTGAGTTTTCGACAACATTTGTCGAAATGTTTTCGGTTACGCAGCCCAAGGCATCAATCACTGTCAATGAAACAAAATTCCGTCGGAACTGAAACACAGCACCCAGAAGCGTGCTTAAACTCCTCAACACGCCGACTGACGGTCAACAATTGCCACCGTTTAAGCACAAGAACACAGTGTAAGCGTAATTGGCATTGCCACACTGCCACAAGCCTATTACGACATTCGTCGAATCACCCAAGACAAACAACTGCTTTTGAGTGGCTGGCTCTGGCGCTGGCACAGCGCGCGTGTGCGACGATAGCATCACCAAATCATATGTTTAAAGCCATAAATTTCAATTTGAAAATAGTGCGAGTGCGACCCGACCCTTGAATATATTCGCTGTGCCGATGAATCTGAGCTAGGCGTGTTTATTTGCGCGCTTCTGGGCCACATTGATTGCACTCCACTGATAAGTGCGATGGCTACGTGCTAAGCACACTAGTTTCTCTTAAGCAGTGCAAACAACGTCGCGCTCTTTTTTCTTCTTCACTTGCACGGCCGCGCTCTTTCACATACCCATACGCATGCGCGTGCGCACCTGTGGCGTGCCTTGCCGTGCCTGCGTCCACTTGGCCATTTCTTTGTCTTTTGCTTGCGGTTCGCTATCTACTCCACATCACAATGCTGCTGCTTCGTGCGTTGCCTCTGCTGCTGCTGTTGCTGCTGCTATTGTCGCTGATATCGCTTCGTCGACGCAGGCGTCGCAATGCTAATGAAAATGTTATAAACGTCGTCGCATGGTCGCCGCACGAATCAGTTCATCCTCAGTCGTTGGCAGTTGTGGTGCCTGCTTTCATTGTCTTCTGCGCTCTCGGTTGTGGCTTTGTGTTGGACGTCGCGTTAATTAACTTTTATTTCGTGTGCTTTGGCGCAGTGTAGTGCGAAGGATTTTATGCCTTGTTCGTTGCAGACGAGTTTATTAAAACTGTTAAATTGCGCATTGAATTCAGCTCTTGCTGTGTGAACTTTTGTGTGTGTAACGAATACAGTTCAAGGACGATTCTGAAGTGTAAAACCGTTTTGGAAATTATTTTTAGCTGTGGAACATTGTGATTGGCTACGATGAGATTATTAATTGTAAGTAGCATATAACGGAAGATGGACTATTCTTGCGTTAAGTTTTACTTTGGCTTTCTGCATTTATTCGTCCAGAAGAAACTTATTTAGATAAGTATAATTTTTGTAAACGAGTTTCTTTTTTCGTTTGTTTCTTTTTTAAGCGTTGATTAAACATTAAGCAGCTTAATCTGCTGCTTATTTGGCTCTCGATTTTGCTGTTTTGTGAAGTCATTAGCAGCTCGTAATTTCGCATCTTAAGTCTATAGTTTTAAATTAATTATGCACGGTTGTGCAACTTTCACTGTTAGAATTTCTGTTTTGCTTATCATACAGGTATATAATTGACATTATTGTCATAAGTGTTGAATATATTTTGTGTACGAGTATGCAGCAGCTGGTAGACTGAATCGAATTGCCAGTTGACGAGTAATTAAATTTTGGCCCTAATGCCTTTCAGCGCATTAACAGCCATCGTAAGAATTCCTAAGAAAGTTTAATTTATGATGAGCTCAGGTAAGCATAGCTGTTAGTTCATTTATTCGTTTCACTTCTTTTATTAAAATTTAAACGCTGAAGGCAAAAAATGTTAATAAAGAACAATATCTCTGGAAGCAGAAATTTTGTCATAACACTTATAGCTGAAAAGTGAAAAAGCGAACGAAAAGTGAAAATGAAATATTTTAGGCATGCGGAACATGCTCATTAGCCGTTTATGCTCATAAATAAGCCACAAGCAAAAGCAGGGACAGGCGTCACCAAGCCATTTTCTACGTACTTCATAGTAATAATAATTACACAATAAAGAATTATGAAAAATTTAAATTAATTTCCAATTTCGAAAGCATAAAAATTCTAAAGACGTAATAGGCATGTGCCATGCATGCATAAGCTTAACAAATTCCTGGAGCGAAGGAAGCGCATAATTGTTAAAATACCAAAAAAATCACATCCAATTGCGTATGGCAACAGACTGTAGTAAACTTTAAAGCATTAAAATAAATAACACAATCGATGAATCATGCAAGCGCCAATAATGAAAACATTAGCCAGCATTAAAAGAAATCACAAAAAAAAAAAAAAGATTGAAAATAGAAGAACTGGACAAGATGCTTACAAACGCTTGGTCATAAAGCAGCTTACCCACAGAAAAAACGTTTATTTACACTAAACATGCGGTGTGCCAAGTGATTCTTCGTATTTTTTTTAATCAGATATAGTCAGAAAAAATTCTGTAAAGCTGCATATTAACCCAGTTTGCTGCTGGCTACAAGCCAAACCAGTGTCAACTTGGGCAAGCCCAGCACCGTTCAACAACATTACTGAATTAATTCTGAATCCCGAAATAAACAAAAAGAAAAAAAAAATTAAATAAAAAAGAAGAGAGAATAGAAGAACTAACCATAAAAGAAAGTCAAAAATGTAAATGGCAAGAATTTGATTTTATTTATTTATACTTTTTTTTCCTGTATTTCGGCTTCAACTGTTAAATGACATCGACTAATAAAAATGTAGTTTGCCTTTGTGTACCGTAATAAATTTATCAAGGCGTTAATTTTAGGTTCTTCTCGAAGTTGTGTTGTTGCGGCTGCTGTTGTTATTGTTGTCATTTTGTCATACGTGCCGTATGCGTTCGGGCGGTCGTCATAAATTAACCATGGGCAACTGTTGGCGTCGCCTGAAGCATACAGCTTCTGCGCGGTCAATGACTTTGCTGGCAAACCTGCTGCTCTCGACCGCTTACCAAGCCAGACCTGACATGCTCAGCTGTGCGCTTGCTCATAGATAACTGCTCTGTCTGCGACGCGCGACACTTTGCGTCCAACTCGCGGCTAATCGATTGGCATTGGTGTGGTGTGCTTAACTGCTAACTGTTCTTTGGCACAGCCAACACAAATGTTGATTTTGCAAAAAAAACAAAAAAAAAAAGATAAAAATAAAAAACAACACGAGAAAGAACAATTCTCTTTACAAAATGAGGTTTGCGTCAAATATTGACTTCTGTACAATATTTCATTTAACGTTTAATTGCCTAGCCAAGTGCGGCTCTCACTTTCCAGCCATACTCAAGTGGCGTTCTTGCTTTCATTTGGTATTGCAAAAGTAGGCGGCAGCACACTGTACAAAAAGGAAATCATACAATGCAGAGACGATGTAGACTGTGTACATAAGCTTAGCTAATATTTACAGTGTACGGATGCCTGTTTAATTATGCAAGAGCAAACAAACGGACAGAGCAGGAGAAAGAGGCACGAAAAGTCTGCAAAATAATCAACTTGCCTGGCTTAAGCTGCTCATGCGTTGAAAATCTTTGCGTGAAATTCTTTTTAAAAACATAAACGAAAACGCTTGGCCTCATTTTTGCGCCATCGCGTCATGTGCGTCTCGCGGATTGTACGAATGAACGATTACCTGATTGAGTGACTGACTGATGACTTATGATAATGATAATGGCTTGAAAAAAGGGTGCGTCTGCATAAAATGTCAAGTTATTAAACTGCTTTTGTCTTCTTTCGCAGCTAACCGTGGTTTTCGCCACCGAACTGGCCCACGTTTACCCACAATCATTTGATGCCCGCGATGCAATTGTCGAGTAAGTATGCCAACTGAAGCGCGCACTGCGATAAGAATAAACCAAACACAGCTTGCGTTGTTTTTACGTATTAATCAAACAAAACAAAAAAAAAAAAACCCTCTGATCTAAGCATGTAATCTAAGCCAACGCATGTCATTGTGCCTAAATGCAAGAAGAAAATCAAAACGCTATAGCCTCATTTGTAATTGTAGAACTGTGTAGAAAGTGACTAAAACTAGATTAAACCAAACTAAAAGTGACACTGCTTCATGCCAAGCTCATCTTTCAGTGACCTAACTTGCTTACACAAAAAAACCAAACCGCTCTCGTTTACAGAATTGAAAAGCAAAGACTGGTCAAGTTTCCCGACGATAATGACCAGCAGCAACGCCTACGCGACGAGAGTCTAGGCAATAGCACGCAGAAAAGCGATGAAGCCAAACGCATACTCGAAGAGATCGCCAAGATCAATCAAGCATTCGGCTATGTCAAGAAACAGCCCGAGCAGCCCAAGCTGCCGCCTATACTCGACTCGAGTCAGTATTTGTTTCCCAAGCCGGCCTATCAGCCATTCCATGCGCAGAACCATCAGTTTGCAGGCAGCGAAGGCCAGACATTGCTTGTGCCATCGATACGCGCCGTTAAGTTGGATCGCACGCATGTGAGTGCCTACAATGTGCCGCCGAGATTCCGCCAAGATCTGAATTCAATTGCTAGCAAGTCAAAACCGAAACCACTGAGCCAAGCACAAACGCAAATGACCTTGAACCAGGCACAACCGCAACCGCAAAGACACTTCTACTTTAGGCCTAACGAGGTGCATGTGCCGTCGCCACAGTCCATTGACGAGACCCAACAGCTGCCCACACATTTCGCCATACCGGTGCGTCTCTATAAGCTGAACAGGGAAGAGTATCTGCAGCAATTCAAGCCCGAGGAGTATCGCATCAAGGGCTACAAGATCATCGGCGACATCGACAGTTTCTACGGCAAGGCCAAATCCAAAGCGAAGAGCCACAAAACCACTAAGCAAAGCAACTCAACGCCCAAGTATCATCTTTTCTTTCTGCCACGTGAAATGACTTTAAATGAAAGGACCAACTCCAAACATGGCAAAGAGCCAATAAAGGCAGCGCCCACAAAGCCACAGGCTACCCCCGCTGAGACCACAACGAGCGAGACTCTGGCACGCGAGGAGAAATTGGCCAGCCGCCCACTGAAGGTGCAAGTCTCCGCTAACAGCAATCAGCACAATGCGCAGACAGGCGAAAGCAGCAACGTGAGCAGCAGCGCCACGCAGCTCGTGCGCAAGCGCATAGTGGCCAAGCCGCTGCGGAAGAAGGAGACAACTGTGCAGGCGGAAGCAGCCCAGATACTGCCCAGTGGTGGCGGTGCCATGCTTTCGTCCTCTGTCAGCAGCGCTGACCTGTCGGCAGGCGCCCAGCACAATACGAATCGCTTAAGTGCCCTGAATCCGCTTGGCGGTTTTCGACCCACACACAACATGTTGAATCTGACCGAAATGCAGGCGAACACCACGCTGGCCATTAAGAATGCCTTTCAGAATATTTTCAAGTTCCCCTTCCGGCCGACCGCGAAGCCACATGCCGCCACGGAGCAAGTGATACTGCAAAGCGTGCCACTGCAGTCGCCCAGTCAGCAGCACGCTGCACAAGCGCCACAGCCCATCTACACAGTGGTGAACAACGAAGGCGTCAGTCCCGACTACAAATGGGAGGATGAGCAGGGAGCAGCCAGCGAAAGTGCGGACAGTGCGCATGAAGTGGACAACTACAGCGATGAACAGTCCGCGGAAAAACACATTTTTGGCCACAAGGGACCTCACATGTTCCATGGACCACAAGGCATTGCACACCAGGCCACACAAAAAGAGGCGCTGCGCGATGGCGGCATCATAATACAAAGACTCAAGGTGCGCAAGGGTGGCATAGCAATTGCCGGTCCTGGCGGCGTGGCCACGGCAGGCAGCGGTGGCACTGCCATCGTCGGTCCGGGTGGGTATGCGCTTACGCATCCGCGCGGTCTGACCATTGCGGGACCAGGCGCCAAGGTCATAGCCATACCATCGAGTGTGGACTTAAAGGATGCGCTGCAGCGCACGAATCTGCATGCGAAGCGTTTTCCCGAGGAAGGTCGCATTGTGGCCACCGGCCCAACGGTTTACTATGCGCCGCCAACGGGCGATGTGGACAATGAGGACGAGGAGTTGGCCACATGATCTTGCTCATGATGCGCTGATGCGTTTTTTGACTAATTAAATTAATTTGACTGTTCGTTAGTTGTAAGTTTTAGTATTGGCAAATAAACTTTTTCACATAAATCGTAACGCTCTTGTGCTGCTCTAAGCTTTTGTTGGAAACGACTAACCCGGGCTCATGCTTGCTAACATTTTAATACTCGCACATCTTGTATATAACCTCACAATCGCTTTAACACACTAACTATGCCTTACTGCATGTTGCATGCTGCATGCCAGCACATTTTGTCACTTTCCTTTTAGTCACTTTTTGCTGTAAATATGACGACGACTAACTTTTACTTCACTTCGCTTCCTGTACAAAATCGCTGCGTCGACTGACACTCTAACAACATTTGTAACGAACCGTCAACCAACACCTGCTAGGCAACACTGGCAAACTGCGAGCGTGCAAAGCTGGCCAGCACAACAACAAATCGTTTACCAGCCACTGCCCGCGTCGCTCTCCGCTGTTGCCTATCAGCAGCAGCCGAAGCTTTTGCTGCTCAACTCACCTTCACCATACTACGCTGCTTACACCTTACCATACGCGGCACTCGCGCCGATATCAGATACTACACCGGCAACATCAACAACAACAACAACAGCAGCCACTTTAGCAACGACAAGCACCGCTGCGACTGCAAAGCCGAAGAAAGACGTCGAATCGACGACTGCTCGGCCACGCGAAGCTCAGTTGGCAACTTCGCTAAAGCTACAACAGGCCGCAGCAGAGACACAAACCAAAGCCGCGACACAACAGCCGGCTGCTGATCTGCGTAGTGATGCACGTTTGCGTGAAGCAATCAGCCAAATTAATCCTGAGTATGTGATCGAAGACATTGTAGCGGTGCCAGGCAAGCATATCTTTTCGACCACTGGCCCCGCAGAGCTGAAGCTCAAACGGGCGCAGGTGTCCACCATGCAGCAGCTTATGAACGCCAAAGCGCCAGCGGCGAAGTTAAAGCAGACAAAAGCTGCCCAAACTGTCAAGGTGGAAGCCATGGGCAGCACACGCACCAGTGGCACCATACCGCAAATACCATTCGGAACGTATTTTCTGCCATACTTTGCGCAGACCGGGCAACAGCTGGCGGCCACGACGAGCAACCGTAAGCAGGCGGCACTGATATTGGAGCCGCACTCGAAGGCGGTGGTGGGTAACGGTGGCACAGCGATATCCGTGCCTCTTAGCAGAGCGTTGCTGAAGAAGGGCGTGCCCACGAATGTCTACTTCAATCCGGAGTCGGTGGCCATTGCGGGCGTGGGCGGCAAGGCGCATGCGGCTGCCGATTTGGAACTGGATTTGTTCAATTAAATGGACAGCCAACGTGTGTCGCCGAGATCGATATAATTAAATGTGTACAATGTACAAATCCTGGGTAAAATCATTCAATTTCAAAGACTTTAACAAGAGGCCAATCTTTTTTGTATCCTAAAAGGCTAAGAGATAACTGAAACTTTAGCTGTAAATAAAATAATTGAAAACTTTGCTGTAAATATTTTGAAATTTCCGAAGTAGTATTTGGTTGCTCCCTAAGCTGCTTCCCATGTGTAGGCTTGGCTTATCAAGTCGCTTAAATTTCCTTTCTCACGCTATCGCTCTCTCCCTCTGTCGCACAACGCACAGCACACGTCAAGCATTGAATTCAATAAGCACACAACGACTTACCACACACAAAACAAACTTCCTCTACCCACACATCCATATCAGACACAGATCTGCGGATCCCATTATATTCGAGGAGCATCCCTATTACGGTGGCCTGCAAGGGCACATCTTACAGGTGCGCGGCAAAAGTGATGGCAGCCTCAGCAACTTTCTCATAGCACCGCCACTAAGACAGCGTCCAGTGCTGTTCACGCCACGTGACGCCGATGACACCGTAAGCATTGCAGCCCCAGCCCAAGTCGCAGACTTAGCAGCCCATGCAGCACCGGCAGTTGGTGGTGAGTTCCCACAGGATTTCAACAAGATACAAGAAGCGGCTGCTCGCCTGGTCGCCATACAGGAGCTGGCCAGGCGCAAAGGGTCCTTTAGCGCGGAGGATAACAAGATCTATGCCAGCAGTCTGCTGGAATTGGGCCAAGCTGCACAGAATCTGGCGCTCATGCAGCAGACAGGCCAAATCAAGGACTTCAGCGTGCTGCTGCAGCCCGAGAGGTTCGGCATGCCGCAGAAGCAACCATTTGCGCCACCCACATTTGCCACCGATCAAAATGAGGACGAACAGAAGGTAGAAGAGGTCACAGAACAGCATATCAGCGCAGGTGAACTGCTGCCGCCGAGTAATCAAGATCTGTATGAGGATGTGCAAGATAGCGTGGCGGTGATGGCGCCAAAGAAAGACGCCTCCGTGGCGGAGTCCAAGCCAGTGGGTAAGTTGTATTGCTGCCGTTTACAAAGCTAATTAACCAAAGCGCTAACTTCACTTAGGTCTCTCGATTGCCGGCGAGGGTGGCGTGGCCTCCTCCAAGCCGAATGCCATCGCTTTGTCTGGGCGCAATGGGCTGGCAGTGGCTTCACCCAAGGCCACGGCGATTGCTGGCGTCTCACCTGAGGAGGCAGCCGCTTTCAGCATCTCGCTACCCAGCCGCAATCATTTGGTCATAAAGTCGCCCAATTTGGCCATGGAAGCAGGCGACAGCATTGAGTATGATTACGTGGAAATGCCACCCGCCAGACCACATTCGGCGCACGGCATTCGTCGAGTTGTTGACGTGGCCAGCGTGCCCATGCGCACTGCTGCTAACGTCTACGGCGACGATCTGATCAACAAATGGCGCACAGCGATTGCCGAAGGTTATGCTGCCACACCCATAATCATGCCACGCTATGCAGCACGTCATGCTGTTCGCCAAGCCAAGCCATAAATAATTCCATGAACTTCACACACAACACTCTTTTGATAAATACTCGATTTAGATATTGTAATGAAGTGCCAGCAAAAAAACAAATCATAATTTAAATAAAATACGCATTCAAATTCAGACAAGTGTGTTTTATGTATGCTTAATGTGCATAAGCATGAACATGTCCCAAACCAGTCACTTAGCAGCTCTAATGGTCTGCATGGCAGCGTTGACTGGTATGAGCAGCAATTTTAATCACAACATATCCTGCCACACCCAAATGCAACTGCAACCACATCACATCAGCGTGCATCGGATGCGTCGGTGCATTGAACTGCAATGCTGTGGCAGGTGCTAAGCGTCAGTGATGCAAAATCCATAGCATACGTTAAGGCGTCGGTTCCTCTGCTTTGTAGTCACATCAGTAATTAAATTAAAAATACGAAATGATTATAAAGCATGTGAAAAACGCTTGTTAAACGCTTCCGTTGCATAAATCAGCATTTATAAAATAAAAAATGGAAAAAAAAGACAACAAAAAGAAGAAAACAAAAGAGGCAAAGAGCATATCGAAAGGTAGAATGCTTCATGTTACCCGCAGCAAGCAGCGAAGTAAAGCAAAGCCAAGCCAAGCAGCCGAGCAGCATTTCACACGCGCGCGGCCTCTGCAGGCATTTAATTTGCACCTGAACCAGTTTTATAGTCGCGTACTTGGTTGGCTTCTTCTGCGTCGTTTCCACTGCGTAGTCGGACTCTGCTTTGGCCATGCGAATATCATCTATTGCGCGAGTTTAACAAACTCTAAGCGGCAATCTAGAACTTGACCAACTTGCTCATCATCAGCAGTATCAGAAACACAACAACAGTAACAGCAACAGCGATAGTAACAACAACAATAACAACAACAACCATGACAACAGCACCATCAGAGTTGACCATCTGTTGACTGTCAGCCAAAGGCAAACAGCAAAAAAAAAAAAAAATAATAAAAAAGAAAAGAGCACAACAAAACAAATAACAGGCAACAAGTACCAATGCCAGCACTGAGGCCAGATCGAAAGCCAAAGCCAAAGCCAAGAACTTGACACTGTCGCTTTGCTTTGCTTTGCTTGGCTTTGCCTTGTATACCGATAAACATGCAGGTTGCCAGTGTAACCAGAACCCCCTACAATAAGAAGATGAAGAAAACAAAAAAAAAACAAGAAAGAAAAAGGAAAAAAAAAAAAAACAAACCGATCGAAACAACAACCACAGGCACAACAAGTACAAACTCCTTTCGCATTTGCCTTTCGTTGCGCTTTGGCCAAGCTGCGTTTACCTTCTTTTTGTTTTGTTTTTTGCATCTTTGCTTTTTGTTTTGGTTTTGTTTGCCATTAAGTTGTCTTGTTGTTGGTTATTGGTTGTTGGCTGCTGGCTGGCTCGCTTGCTTTTCTGCACTATTAACTCGCTGTTGTTGTTGTTGTTGTTCTTTTTGCTTTGTAGTTGTTGTCTGCTTCTTTTGGTTTGTTGCTTGTGCCATTTATAAATAATAAAAATCTGTTTTATTCTCGGTTTTTTATTGGTTTCTTTTTTTAGCTGCATTCGTTCCTACGGGAAGCTGTAGATAATACTTTGTGGCTTTTTATTAGGCTCATTGCTTGATTGTTGCTTGATTTCTTCTTGTTGCTGTTGTTGCATGTTGTTGCTGCATGTCGTTGTTGTTGTTGCTGCTGCTGCTGTCGTTGTGTTAGGTCAGTTCTTTTCGCAACGTTTGTGCTATGTTATAAAAGGCCAATGTCGCTCGGCTGCCATCACCAGTTTCCTTGAAGTGGTCGCCGTGTTAAGACTGAGGCAGCAAACTTCTGAAGCCATCAAATTTCTTCGGCCTGAAAGTGCAAAACTAAACTAAAAATAAGAAAAACAACAGAACTAACAGCAAGTGCTCATTAAAAAATTTCAATTTTAGTCAGTAGATACATTAATCGCGGCCATAAAAGAACCACGTTAAAAGCGTTGACGACTTTAAACTAAAAGTACAAGTTTTTAAACGTTTGAGAAAAGTTTTTTAACTGCAGCAGAAAACAAGGTAAGTACATATTTAATGAGGTTACTTGCTTTGCTTGCTTGGCGTGTGCTTGTGTGCAAGTTCGTTGCTTAAGTCTTTCTCTGAGGGCATAAAAAGTTGCACGAGTTAAGTTATGCGCAAATTAACTTCACTTGGCTAACTTAACAGACCAATATTTTACTATTTACCATCATTTTAAGCTTGAGTACAGTAGACGCAGTTTTTTGTTTCTGCAAATGATTTTTGAATGACTTTCTATTTATAGCTTTAGAACGAATATACGCTCTATTGTTGATTCCTTTCGTTGTCATAATTTCAATTTAGTTGTGAGATTTCGATTTTTTTTAACTATTATCGAATCTGCAACATTGGAGCTTAAAACTTATTTTATGTATGCAATCTTAATAAGTCATACATTTGCGCATCTAACTATGTATTTTTTACAGTACTGTATTTGTAGCTTATAAGTTGCAGATGCCGTGACATCGCTAAAAACAGAAGCGGCTGCAGTCGCTTTGGCCGAACAAAGAACGTCTTTTGTGCTATAATAACCGGTTGATGATACTCTTAGTACATTGGACTCTTCTTATTTCAGTTGTTGAAGTAACTAAGCCTTGAGTATCCTGCAATCGATTATTGCGTTGCACTTTATAGACACACACACACACACACACACAATTTTTTGACTTGGCTAGCCAAGCTCGCTTGGTCTATAAATAAACTGCAGGAAACTGGCCAAACTAGTTAGATACGAGAAAAATAAACTAAAAATAGCATGTAGCACCCTGAAATTTGTGCTGCTGCTGTTGTTGTTGTTGTTGTCTACCTGCAGTTACTGATCTTATGTATATCAATTCTATGCAATTGCAGATGCTAAGCTACTTTTTACTTTGCCTGCTGTCGCTTCAGGCAGCTTGGTCGCAGCCAGTGCATTCACAAATCGATCCCAGTTCGCATATTGTCATTTTGACGCCACAGGCGCAGGTGCATTTCGAACCGTCCCTACGCTACTTGCACGGCCTTTCACCGCTGGCACGCATCGCGACGCCTCATCATGAGGAAACCTACGTCTATGTCCCAGCGGGCTCAGCAGCTTCGGTGCTGCCAGTCGATGTAGTGGGCAGTGGACGCTCCAATGACATACAACAAGCAAAACAACAGGGATGGGAACAAACCGTTACAGCGGTCGCACAACAAACCGCCCAAAATATTCAAGAAATCGGATCGCAAGGTCAACAAGCATTATCCGAAGCTGCTGGCAGCGCAGCCGCTGCTGCAGCATCTGCTGGCTCCAGTTTCTTTCCATCGATTTCAAAGGACAATGAAAAAATAAAGACAAATGAACGCATCAGCTTGTTTGAGACACCGGCAAATACTCTGCCTTTGCTGTCCGCCAGCGAGGCACGTCAGATCTATAGTGTAGCACCAATTTATCAGCCACATGCCGTGGAGTTGGTGCGGGCTCCGCTCTATTTGGCGCCACTGTCGGCCATACGTGCGCGCAGCATTCAGCAACCAGAGTTGGCCATTGAAATAAAATCGGACGCTCTTCCACCTGCACCCAAACCCGAACCCGCACCCGCACCCGCACCTACACTTGCACCTGCACCTCCGGTGATTGCAATTGCAGCTGCCGCTTTGGAGCAAGATTTGCCAGAATTGCCACGGAAAGTTGTCATAAAAGAGGAGCCATTGGAGCAAAAACCCATAGATTCATCCATCCCCGCTCAGCCCAATATTGCCATTGCGGCTGCCGCTGCCGTTGCTGCTGGCGAACTGGAACCTGAGAAGAAAGCGGCCGACACAGCACGTTTCCTCGAGGCCAGCGCATTAAAACCGGAGGAATTAAAGGCTGATGCTCAGCCGGTACTCAAGAAAGAGGCGTGTAAGTTCTAAATGAAGTTTTTTTTACATTACGAAATTCTGTATGTCAAAATAATTTTAGCAAAAATTCCGGAGGATCAACAGCTTGCCGCATCGAATAACATCGCTGAGTCGCAGCCACAACTGCGTGTCGTGCCTGTAGTGCCAGTGGTGCCTGTCGTGCCCGAGCAGCAGCAGCAGCAACAGCCGCAGATTGTCTAGACGTTAAACAGTAAACCGCATTATTTGCACTTTTGCTCACACTCATGAACACGCATCATAACTCATCATGCACACACTCACAAACACGAACACACACACTCACCAACTATGGGCAGCTTTGGTAACTTTTGATTATAACTTTTGGCCAAGAGGCGCCAAATACAAATCGGGTTTAATGCGCTACTAACCAGAAAATATTTCATTTTTCGTTTATTAACAAATAAAACAAAAAATCAAACAAAAAAAAAAAAAGATACAATAAAAATAAAACCAATTTTTATACATACGTACGTTCATTCATAATATTCATCGAAACATTATGTTCATTATCATCATCGTATTCATAACCATAAAAGAACAAGTACAGAACAATAAAAAAAAGAACAAAATAAAAAGTGAATGTAAAATGTATGTGGATATGGTTTACTTTTATCGTTAGCTACTTAGGTAAGTGGGTGATTAAGCAATTACAAGAGCATGTGGCGAAATTGCCTAAGCAAACGAAAGACTTAAGCCACGAACTTGCCTTAAATAAATTTGGCAAATTGCACAAACAAAGCAGCAAAGCTTTAATTATGCAATTTCTTCTGCGTTGCGAGAAATTCCCATGTAATGCATTGAACTTAAGCGCACACATATATCACGCCTTTTTACAAATGTCAAGCTCCGGCTGTGTTTATGCATACTAAATGAGGGTGTGTCCCACATGCGCAAGGGCACCGCTTTAGCTTCACTATGCTTTACCATGGCATGGTTTGGCTTGCTATGGCATGATTAGCCGCAGCGCAATGCGCAATGCATATTAGACGCTTTTTAATCGATTTTGGGCTTTTCCATTTATTATCGTCGTTTATTTGTTCAATTTCTCATAAATAAATATCATATAAAAATACTCACATTAAATAAATAATATAATATAATAATAAAATAAGTAAACTGCTTAGTCTTTGCCGACAGTTATGAAGCCATCGTTTTCACCAATCGATATAAATTCGTCAACGTCCACGATATTCGTGGCCACCACCGTTGTCTCACCGGGATCACTCGCAGCAGTCGTCCCAGCTACATCATTCGCCAACAAGATTGTGCCCACTGTGCCGTCCTGCTTCACCGGACGACTAGTGTCCGTATAGCGATAGACAGAGAAATACGTTTGTATGCGTTGTATGAAGTTCTCCAAGAACGGTGGAAACTTCAGCTCAATGCCGTCACCATAGATCTTGAAGTTTAGCTTTGGCGCCGGACTGGCGTGTGGCGCCCGTTTGATGGCGCCCAGTATGCTGCGAAAGAGCAGCAGGCTCTGCGCACTCATTGTGCCATTCTCAGCGGCGCTGCGCAGGATGAGCGTGCCATTCGGCTGGTATTCCAAGTAGCCGAATTTCTCGGCAGCTGCTGGCATGCCCTCGCTGCTCTTGGACCAGGTCAAAGGCAAGACCGCCGCTTGCAGTGCGCAGCTGTAGACGCAAATGCAGCCAATAATCACACAGAGACGGTTAATACGCGCTGAATGCATTTCCCTGGGGCTTTCGCTAGCTTATTTGCCTATTTGGATGGACTTCGGTTATGTCACTGCGCACGGTACAAGCGTCACTTGGCGACTGCTGCGCTTGCGCACCAAACCCTAAGTCTATAAGTAATATTAAGTAATAATAAATAAAGGTTTTTTAGTTGTGTGCAATTGTCGTCGATCGTTGTGATTCAATTATGGTGAGTACTGCGCTGCTCTGCTCTCTCTGTCCGTCCGCCTGTCTTCAGTCTCCCACTCTTTTTCTCTTGTACGCTTTGGCAATGGGCATTGCCGCGTCTCTGTTTGCATTGCTTATTTGCAGTTATTGCTTACTTTTATCCAATTTACTTATGCATTTTCGTTTTTTTTTTCACTTAATGAACTTTTTTCTTTAACTTCTGCGGCATGAAAATGTCAAGTACATTCAATCAAGGCGTTCCAACATACTTACGTGAAAGTATTTAACAAAGCTAGGCTTACATTTGTTTTTGCTGCTTGATTTTGATATTCTATTTACATCTCAATATTCTTTAATAAATGCCATAACTATATTAATCAAACCAATCATCTTCGCTGTCAGATTTTAAACGCCACAGTGCACCAAAAAAAAAAATAATACGTATTTCATTAATCAAACTCAAATCAGTATTTAATGAGAAACAATTTCGAAGGCTTAAATTCTTAGTCAATAGGAAATGAATTTGTGAAGTAGCCAACAGGTTCACAACACGAGCAAAACGCGTGAAAACGCAATGACACGGATGTCATTAGACATGTGTTGAAAACGAAACATGCGATTGGCCCAAAGGCACATGACGAAATATTTTAATATGATACTCCCAGGCTATAATTTATTGAGTACCTAAGTAGCCATACAATTATCTTGGACAGAAAAACACTGAAGCTCTTGTTTACTTTTGCAACCGCCTACCACGTGTCTTAACTGGTGCGTGTTAACTAGTACGCATAGTAATATAAATAAACGTGACGAAGTATTCGTATTAATCCATAGTGCTCCAGTAATTTTGGGAATATTTCGAACTACCTGCGTTGTTGGTTAAATGAAAACAAAAACAAAAGCCTCAATGCGTAATCGTCATTAAGCGTTTGTCATAAGTGAGTATAAGTTAACCGAGTTAAGACTTTGTATTAATATTAATGGCAAAAACCTGTATTGAAATTAGGTCTGTATTTTTATTTAGACATTTGCATCATGCCAACAAATCTCAATACAAGAACAGGATTCATTCCGTTCAACTTGATTTAATTCCATTTGATTTTCAAAACTTAATCGAACACTCCGACGTATGGAACATTCTAATGCTGCTGTGGCCGCTGCCGCTGCCATGGCTGTGTGTGGCTAGTGTGAAACAATAAATTTCTAATTATTCTAGCACACGTAATAGCTTAAAAAAAATAAACATTCGTATTTATTGCAGCATACGGAAATTCCAATAAAAACAAATTAGTTAAGCCTCCCGTCAGTACTCAGAGTTTGGCTTAGGCATCTTCTTCGAATTATGTTGTTATGGCCAATTCTTTTACAACGAAACTTGTTCGTGAATCATGGCAAATTAAGCAAACAAATAAATTAATAAATGTTAGAATAAGTTAATTTATTAGTTTAATATATGTTTTTTTGTTTAAAACGCGTCAAAAGCGTGGCAGCGTGAAATAATTTGGGTTAAACCCAAGAATTTATATTTTATTTTTTGGCCGGCGCTGCTTTGTCTACGAAAAAACTTCTTCACGCGGGAGTTATTAAATAAATGAAAATTAAAAATTATTAATGAAGTTTGCTGTGGCTATGCTCGCCGAAGCATTAAGATAAACAAAAAACGTGTTTCATATCAGCAACAACGTCACAACATGATTTTTTAATTCGTCATTTGTTTGTTGTTTTCTTTTAGTTTTTTTTGGCACGTCAGCAAAATCGTTGATACGCGCACTTAGAATAGCTAACAAAATATAATAATTACAATTTGATTTATTTAATTTGTTTAATTTTACGTTTTAAGATTTTTTTACTTAATCAAATACTCTCCATCGTGCATAATGTTGCTATTTTTTATTTAATTTTGCAATTAGCGAAACTACGCAGTTACTGCTTACCCTGAGGGCTAGTTTATTTAGTTTCTTATGCACAACTGTAAGCGGAAAACTAAAAATCAACGATTGACACCCGTAGACGTATTTGATTTTTTTTCCTATTTTTTTTTTTTTTTTGGCATATTTTGTTGCAACTGGACTTGTGATGCTTTTTGTTTTCAAAGCCGAGTCGTGCACATAGCTGTCGTGGTTTTTGTTATTTGCATGAAGGGCCTTTAATTAGAATAATTGCCAGTGCCAATTCGACAGTTTATATAAGCAAGCGAGCTGCTGGACTTCGGCATGTTTGAGTTAAAGTGCATTCAAGTGTCCATCAATTTTTCAGCACCCACTCACAGATTTTTTATTAGCGCACACTTGTCTAAACACTTTAGCCAGACACGAATTGCTTGCTAAAAGTCTAAAATTGGTTAATAGGTAAACTCAAGTAATTTTTATAAAAACAGCAATTTGTTCAAATAATAAATTAAGAAGAATACACACACATACTGAGTGCGTAGTAGTGTAGCCATGCGGTCTACTAACTTCCGACTTAGCTGTCTCTTTATTTACAGGAAATTTAAGTTAAAACATGTAAATAATTTGATTTTTTTTTTTTTTAATACAAAAAATAATGAAGTGTGCTGCTAATTGTAGATAAATCTCATCAGTACAACTGTCGGACGCCGGACAGTTAAACGCCTGTCAAGTACTGCTGATGAGGGTGTGCACTGCACAAATACAAACAAAAAATAAACAATTTGTAATAAAAAAAAAAAACAAAACATTAAAATATTATTGTTTAATAACTAATTGAGCTATGAGTATGTTACGCCAAACATGATGTAGACAAAACAAAAAAGTGAAAAAAATCAACAATTAATGATTCTTGGCTGTGTTGTGGTTTTGTTTTTGTTTTCGCGCTGTTTTCCACAGAACTAACATTTCATATTCGCAATTGAGTGATGAGCACGGCGCATACCTTCATAAGCACAATGGTGTAGCTAATGATGGTGATGATGAGCTCGAGATGCTGCCGCTGCTGAGTAACAAACCGGACAGCTACAACTTACACGCGCAAAAGTTAGCCGCTTAGCGCATCTTCATTCAAAATACGACTGAGATTTTCTATATAAAAAGCTTTAGTTTGGATTTGCAAACATTAGAAACGTTTTAACTGCGAACGAGTTAACAAATATAAAACTTAGTTCTCAAAATTAAATTGGCGTGTGCCTTGAACGAAACAAAGAAACAAAAAGAACAAAAAATCAAAAATGAAGTGCTACATTTTAAGCCTGTGTCTGCTGGTTAGTAGTGTACTTAAATTTAAATAAATTAAAAAAAAAAAAAATGAAAAAAGATAAAAAAGATTGAAAGTAAATTACGGAATTAAGTTAATTTTACAAATGAAGTGCGCCACGCTTGATCGACCGTAGATTAGATCCGGGTTCTCACGCTGCACGACGCAGTTTATCTTACGACATTTTACTTAAACGCTTGCCAAAGTCACCTGTGCAAAAGCTAAGCAGCCGAAACGCATTAATTAGAATTAGCCTAGCTGCTATCAAAGAGGCCTAATCCACAAAAAAAAAAAACAATAACCGCAATTAATGCTGCTAATTTGTTGGCTGACAATTGGTGCGGCAAAAAAAAAGTAAAAGCAAAGTAAAAATTTACAAAAAGAGAGAAAAAAAAATAAGAAAAGATCCACAGTCAGTAAATAAATAAAAATTATGAACTAGGCAAGAGCAGCAGTTTAAAACAAACGAATGACATCATGTCACAGAAATAGTCGCGTCTAAGTAGCATTCGTTGACATTTTGTAGTAGATTAAGATGGAAGTTGAGATGCTTCTAGGCCTGATTTGCATATGCATGATATACTCGTAAATTTCCGCTTGGGCACGTGGTCCAATTTGCTGGCATTAGTTGCCAAAAATAACACATATTAAATAAATTTCACACCTTCTTACAGACACTGCCCGCTGCGTTGCTTGCCGAGAATATCTTCAAGATTAATATTACGCCAGAGGAAGCACAACAGTACCTGAACAGCGCACAGCTGCGCGGAGTGAATGAAATTGATTATGCGCCCAAGACCGGTGAGAATCCACTGCCCGAGGCACGCAATGAGAAAGGACAATTCGTGTACATGGGCCGTGTGATCGATCATCCCGAAGACTATGTCGAGGAGCATTACGATGCGCATCAGTACCACGGCCAGGACGGTCTCGGTCAGTATGTGTACGGCTACAAGGACTGGAATCAGGGCAAGAACGAAAAGAAGGATGCATCTGGCACAGTGACAGGCTCATATAAATACGTTCAACCTCATGGACCCGATTTTATTGCCAACTATTACGCTGACCATTCCGGCTTCCACGTGGAAGACAATCGTCCAGCACATTTGAAGGAGCCAGCGAAAAAAACAGCAGCCGTGCTTAAAGCCGAAGAGGAACACTTCAAGCTCTGGGGTGAATTGGCAGCTGCCGCTGGACACAATCCTGATCCTTACGCAACCGAATACCAACAACAATACCAGCAAGAAGCACAACAAGGGGGACGCAGCGAGGCATCCGAATCGCAGTATGTGCACCAAGAGCCCCCATACGTGCCCGGTCCTGAGGAGCATGGCGAGCCAAAAGGTTTCTTCTATGCCTTCGACTACAATGTGCCATTGCTACGCAACAAACAGGAGCGCGCCGAACTCGAGCAACTGCGTGCAGGTCACAATCAACAATAAGCAACCGCAGCAGCATATACATTTAATAATTTAAGTAGTTCAAGTTCTGTATAAACCACAAATATTTATTACAAACACACGTCAATAAATAAGCCACTTGTATAAAGAAAAACTCACTTCCTTATACTGACTTCCTGATTTCCGAAGACTGCAATTTGAACATCAATTGAAGTCGGGCTAAACAAAGTTTCGGGCTTTGAATGATGCGCGATCCGGGTGCGAAATAAAAATTATAGTGTCAGATCCTTGTAAATTATTTGGTTAGGTCCTATGCTTCAGCTAGGAGTAATGGCATACATATATTAAGACGCTAAAGCAATTGCACTCGCATTTTATAAAATTTATACTGAATTTCATTTACTGCTTTATTATATAAAATTCTTTCGTTTTGTATACGCTTACATTTACTTTTTTTTTTTAAACCACTTTTGTTGTTCTGTAACTCAGCGGCGCATATATGTGTATATAAATTATTGTTTTCTTATTTCTTTTTTTTTAATGTACAATTAATATGCGTGGTGATTTTTCTTGTTGTACAATAAACAGTTACTTTTCACTTACACTGTGTAGATTTGCATGCATCGTACTTATTATTGCTTACAATTTAATGAAATTGTTTATCATTTGTTTATGCGCATTTCCGCTCATTACTTCGTCGTCCGCTTTGACCTTACGTATAACATAAGTTTAGGGTGTACACATAGTATATATAGTTAATTTCTTTTGCTTTTGCATTGGATTTGGTTTTGTCAATTAACTAAATTTCAGCAGCAAACATTTTACAACCAGTTAAAAAAGTTTAACGCATACAATTGTTCATTTTTATATTTTTTTTTTTTGTTTTCGTTAAATTAAATTTAAACTACAAACATTTTTATGTTTGATTTGTTGTCTGTATATAAATATATATATATTCGAGTTATATATAAAAGTCGTGTTAGATAAACATTAAAAACAACAATAAGGAAACCGAGCAAATACATATGGTTTAGTAAATCCCTTTCGTTCTCATGCTTCGTTTTATCTTTGCTTTACTTAACATACTAAATAGAATCACAACACTTACAAATAAAAAAAAAACATTATGACAAATTAAAATGTGTGTAAAATAAAGTTAAAATAATTTTTTAAAAATGGCATGCAGATGTACGAGTCTCAGGTTTAAAAGAACTAAATAAAATAAAATAAAATCTAAATTGTGTTTCGTGTAACACGCAGAAGTCATTTAATCAGTCAACATGGGCTAGGTTACCTTCTTGGGTCATGTAATTCAAAGGCGCACTGGGTTCTTTTCACTATGTGTTTTTGTTTTGAGTATGCGTAGGTTTGGCAATTGTATACACTGAGTACTGTTTTCGAGTTAAAGTTAATTAAAGTTTTAAATGTTGTTTGCATTCGTTTGTACAAAAAGGCTTTGTAAATGCGTTCAATGCGGTTCTGGTGCCTTTGACTACTAAAGGAGATCATACAGGTTGAGTTTTCTTTATGTCTAGAAACTAATACTTTTCGATGAGTGTGCAAGAATAGATTTAATCTAGATGAAATTTACAGGTAAATGACATTTGTGCAGCTATGGAAATTTCAGTTGCGTGAGTTTGTGTAGTAAAGTATTGCTATTTTGTCTTGCATTTCCTTTTCTTTTCATTTTTATAGTTTTATTTTTTTTTTTTTGCTTTTGGATTTGGTTTTTCTGCTATTCGATTGCTTGTAAATGTTTAAATTTTCATTTGTTCTTGTATATAAGGCAAACTGTCTGCTATGGTGTACAAATGCTAAATGTCTATATAATTTTGTTTTATAAAATTTTTTTGCTTTATGCTAAACTTGATTGAATTTTTTTTTTTGTTATTGGTTTTTTTTCGGCGACAAATGGCACATTATTATTATAAATGTAAAAGTTTGTTTTTTTTTTCAGTTTCCATTAGAGAGTCTGTCTGTCTGCTTAAAATTGACTGATATTCAACTATATACGTGTATACTGTTAGTTCAAAACTTTTTTTTTTTGTTTGTTTGCTTTTCTTTTAAGAAATGAATTCTCTACATGCTTATTGCATGTAGTTTGACGTTTGGTTGACGTTTTCATCTATTTCGCGGCTGCCGCGGTTGCAGTTGCATTGGCGGCAGCTACTTTCAGTTTGATGTACATATCATTATTGGCTGACGTTTCGATTTTATTGAGATCCAATTTCTGTACCTCACTTTCCAAATTGTTTATGCAATTCTTTTCGTATTGGCTTGCGTCGGCGTGTGTTGTTGTGTTGTTGGTGTTTGATGTTTTCTCGTTATTTGTCGTTTGCTCAATGGGCGCCACTTTCTTCTCCTTGCTCTTCTTCAGCGCATTCAGCAATGTTTTCTCCTTGCTCTTTGTCTCCTTTTGGCTATCTTTATCTTTGTCCTTATCCTTATCTTTATCCTTGTTCTTGTTATTCTTAAAACGAGGAAAAATGCAACCGTTCGGCAAAAAGCCACCCAGTTTTTCTTTCTTGGGCGGTGGCACATTATTCGGCGGCGCTGTGTTGTTGCTGTTGCCATTGCCCGTTGGCGAAGTTGAATTGGCAGTGTTGGTTGCTGTCGCAGTGTTGTTGCTTGATTGGCCTTTCGCCTCTACTGAATTCGTTGTATTTACAGTATTTGCAGACACTGTTTCCGACTTAACACCTTGATTTGGAGCAGGCAGTGTAGCTTCTGCTGTTGCTGTGTTGTTCTGTTGATTGTCACTAGGCGTGGTAATAGAATTTTTTAAGTTGGCGCTGCTAGCATCCGTTTGATCAACACAATCTGTGAAGGCGATTGCCGTGCTACTTTGTTCAACTGTTGGTTCGCTGCCGTTCTCATTGCGCTCTAAGGTGTGCGCAAACTGTTGCTCACAGGCGACTTTATTATCCAGTTGCTGTGCAAAGACTTCGAGTGCAATCTGTGATCCATTGTTTAGCGCCTGTGGAGATTCAGCGAGTGTTGCTGTGGCTGATGAGGCTATTGTGGCATTACCGGTCAACGTGTTCGTTGCGTTCGCTGTAGTACGAGCCGCCGATGGATCCGGCGATTTCGGAAACATCTGCTGAGTTGTGATATTTTGATAATGTTGCTGTTGCCGCTGAGCAAGCATTTGTTCCTCCCGCTCCCGATCACGCTGCGCTTGCACAGCATTCCAGACATCTTTCAACTCGCCGGATATGTCTCGATCTTTGAGTATAATTGCATTGCTGTGTATTTTAAGACACATTAGACTTTAGATTCTTCTATGTACATCACAAATACTTACCGTACTAGTTTTACGCCCGGATTCATAGCCTCAACAAAATCACACATCAGTTCGACCATGGCGCGTCGCTCTTCGGCGTCTTTGCTGTGTCTGCCCGAATCCTTAAGCACTTCAGGATTAGCCATGACTGCAAAGACAATCGGTGGACTACGAGGACTACCGGGAGGCACCTGTAAAAATGCGTTTTTTTTTTAAACTGCTTTCAATCACTCCTAACTTTATTATCTACTTACACGCATGCCACCATACAACGGTATTGGGTCACTCGGCTCTTGCGGTATCACAATGCGCGTCCAGCTGAGCACGTTAATGAACAGTTCCTCGCCCGTTTCGGTCGTAGTACGTATGCACATATGCGGCTGTGGCGGATTCTTAAAATGCCGATACGCACGCGAGTGACGGTAACTTTGCGGCGGCGGTGAAGATTGCATAAGCGTCAAGCCCAACCCGGCGATTCCGTTTTGCTCGCCTGATATTTCTTGTTGTGGCATGAGGCCATTGACTACGCCATAATATTGTGGCGGCGGCGGTGGAGACGAAGCAATGATATCGGCTGTGCCCTGGTTTGCATTCAAGTTCCTTGCATTATTTATAGCTTCGGTATTGCTATTGTCATAATCGTCTTCGTCGGCAGTGTTTGCTGTGTTGTGTGGCTCATGGTGATGTTGTTGCACCAACTGTTCTTGTTGCTGTTGGTGGGCTTGTTCGTTTTGCTCCGCAGTCGACATTTTCGCTGTTGTATGCGTTGCTGCGCTTCTGTGCTTAATGAATTTTCGCTTATAAATTAAATATACCAGTCTTTAAGATTCTTTTTATTGTTTGGTTTTGTAAAAATTCAAAAAGTTTTGCTTGTTCGATGTCCCTTGCTTCTTGAAATTTGGTCAATCACCACGAAAAAGTAAACAATTCGCAAGTTCCAATTGGAAAGCCAATCCGACTTTTTTATTTACAATTGCACGCAAATCGAAACATTTTCAAACAGTTTTAACTCAAATATTGAGTGCAAAATGCATTGCAGCACTGTCATGATAATATAGATAGATGACTGAGAGTGAGCAGTACTACTATAGCAAGTATGAGTGGCTCGCACTCTCTTCGCAAACACTCTCGGATTATTTATTCCCTCTTTGTTGACTGCTCTAGGTGAATGCCAAATTCCAACCACTCTGCTTCTTCTTACATCGCTACCTATTTTTTGGGCTTTTTCGTCGTTTTTATTCGATATTTAAAACACTTTCAATAGATATTATATTTTGTTTGTGTTTTTCTATTATGCTTTCGTTGTAAGGCAGTCTGCGCTGAACTTTGTCGCAAGTTAACAAAAGAACACTGTCTCGGTGCCACCCCCTCACACTGCGCACACTTTGAAATTAGGTGGGGAGACGTGAACGTCGTTGTTGTTTTCGTCGGTGAATTTTTCTAAATCTTATACACTATTTAAAACTGCTGTATTATTGATTGAATTGAACTATGCACGCACGACTGAAACGTATAATTATTATTGCACTTGTTTGCTCTACCACTTGTTCTCGACACAGAATTTTTACATTTTACGTCAGCGACGACGATTACATTTTACGACGGAGACGACTCGACGACTGACCGACACTGTTTAAATTTAGATTTGTTTTCAGCTTTTGAATTGCATTCATGCAGGCAGGCAAGCAAGCACAAATAATAAAAGCACATTTACAAGTTCCGTTGCACCATTTACGAGGCTTTTTGTTGTTGCAAGTTTGTTTATTTTACATCATTTTGTTCGCTATCTTTGAACTCCACTTTTCTGCTATTGTAGACGCAATGGTGAGTGCTGCCAGACAGTTGCAGAAATTGACCCCAAAATGCGACGAAAAGACATGCTGCGGTTGCAGAGTTTTATGATTGAGATACTGAGAATTCTCAGCTATTTAAGTGAAAAAATACTTTGTATTTTTAGTAATTTAGCTGTCGGTTTTCGTTTTGTTTGTTTGCGTACAGTAAAACAAGTTTAAGCATAGTTTGATTGCCTTAACCCTTTCTCATAACACGTGAATGCCGCAGTCTGGCAGCTCTGCATTGCGGTCTATACAAATAATTAAAACCGTCTGCAGAGTCTTAGTTGAATTTACGAAAAAGGGACGTTTCGCAATGTGAACTTAGAAGTTCATAATATGAACCAAAGGAATCATATAATCATCAAACTCGAATACCTTGCGAGGCAGGCATTAGTCGAAATCCATAAAATGAAAGGCCGCCAAATACTTCCTTGTATAGGAGTCTGATTGTAAGTTAAACTATTGTAAAATTTTCAATGAAGCCAAAGTTTTAACGCAGAGCGGTTACTCCCAAAGTCAGATATTTTGCAGTTTGCGGATACCAATGCTACCTATTCCTTTTTACATATCACCGTTTTCATTACTTTTTTTCCCATGATTTTTAGTTGTTTTGGGCTAGCCGAGTGATTGTGCTTATTCCATGTTCTTTCCCACTGTTTTGTTTGCTGTGAGTGATATCGTTTATGGTAAAGGCATAAAAAATTTGTAGATATTGATTAATTATCAAAAATGCAACGAATTAGCACAACCAAAATCTTCGACTCCATTAATTCCACACCAATTTCGTGCAGCCACAAAATCGTCCGATCGAATGACGACACAAGTCTATTCGATCCAAGAGGATGTCAGTTACATAAATAAACGGTCCAGTTGTTGCAGATGTTTTGAATTTACTATAGATCCGTCGTTTTTACCTCGAAGGGAAAAGTGTCCCCCTATCGCCGGTATAGAGAAACAACACTAATGTTAGCTGCGCCACCTATGAACAACCTTGTAGAATGTAAAATGCTATTAGTGTTGTAATTCGTGGAAAATTCAGTCATCAGTGTTGGAGCATTTTAGAAAGATACTAGGTGGCGCTCTTAAGTGTGTGAGGCATTTTGAATTCGAATTGAATCAAAAATTAAAGTGGATTCAATTTTAGGCGTGTAGTATTTCGTGTAACAATAAATATGATCGACATTAAGAAAACAGAAATAAAAGGTATTCTCCATTTAAGAAGAATCCCCAACAGATGTCAAAATTATGCTTTTCGTTTCGAATTCTCACGAAGTGAGAAAACATTATTTTATTTGACTAACTCGCGCTTCACTCTCTCTCTTAGCCAAGATTCATTCGACTTACCGTGCTCTCTTTGTTGTTTTTCAACGACTGAACACACTGTGCACCAGCGGCAGTTAAAATACTTGAACTTTCAGTTAACGCGCAGCTGCCGAAGCATTAACACGTTTGTAGCGGAGGAGTGGAGATTTCGCGGCCGGGCTTAAAAGCGAGACACGGCGTATTAATAATTAAATCGGAGTCGTAGGCGACGAAACACAGAGCAAAAGAAAAAAAGCAAAGAAAATGTGAGCAACAAGAAATCGTGTGTGTGAAAATATTTTTATGCTCAAACAAAATAAGTTGTTTTCTTCTGGCTTTTTGTGTGGAGTTTAATAAATAACGACAATAACAACAAGTGTGTTGCCCGTTGAACAAAAACAATAGCAAAGCAACAACAGAAACAACAACGGCAGCGACAAGTTTTTTCTGCGCTGCAAAGTGTAAATGAAATTAAAATAAATAAAAACCGTGTGCATGTGCCGTCTCTTTTTGGCTCTTTGCTTCTTATTGTTGTTAACTTGTTTTTCTTTTGGCAGTCGCAAAGCGGGTCAATCGTACAAGAATAGCAACAACACGGCATCGACGACGACGAGAATTCAGCGTAGCGTGTGCGAAGCAAAACAAAAAAGCAAATCAAAACAAATGTGAATGAAATTTTGCGCAAAAATTAAGAGTTATTATTGCTGTCTTGCGATTTTGTGTTTTTGCTGCGAAAATAATTCAACAAAAAGTGCTTATTTAAACAAATCGAATGAAATAAGTACAACTACAACAATCAACAAATGTATCTCGCCCAAATGCAACTCAATTAAAAATGCAAATTTCACAATTTGATTACAATTTTTTATGGGTTGCCTGCGATTTATTGAAAATACATTTTGTTTTTACTTAATTAGTTTGTAAAATTTTGTGTTTAATAAATTTTGGTTTGGTGCTACGTTTTTCAAAGTGTTGCTGTCTCGTACACGTGAATGCATTTAAAAATTAAAATAAACAAACACAAATAAATACAACAAACCAAAAAAAGCCAATATTTTATTATGTATATAAAAAAATGCTTTTGACCGAGATGCGAAGCACTGTATAATTTTATGGATTTCACATTCAAATGGCCGGTAATGTAAGTTCAATGCAAATATTAAAAACCCATTACTTTACGCATTTATTATAATTTATATATACTTTTGATTCATTATTTTTATTTATGGCCAACGCATACAAGTCGCATTTCAAACCCTCATATATAAGCATTGTTGGCGGCGCCTAATTCAGTTAATATTTCATTGCGTTTAATTTGGTTAAGTAACACTTCATTTGCGCTAACGAGAATTATTGCTCTCTCTTGCACCAATGGCTTAGCCACTAAAAACACGTTTCACTCACTCATTCATAAGTGTGCTTCGTCGCACTCACTCCCACTAAACTACCAACTATGTATGTACTACTGCACTTGTTAACTTGCAACACACCAGTGTCTACGTCTCTAGCCCAAAGTGCGGCGTTAACTTTTGTTAACATACACACATCTTAAAATCGCGAGCGGGAGGCCTAACTGAACTAAGCTCACTTGGCTCTCAGGAGTAAGATCTCTTTTGCGCAGCGCATGTTTTTTAATTATGCTTTTTGTAGTTTTTCATTGTACAGCGCTTTTTGCATATTTCGTAAGTTGGCTGCTTAGTTTATGTTTTGTACCTAACGACTGCTTTAACGTCTTTTTTGTGAAATTTCTTATTTGTTTACTGTCTGTGTTGTTCATTTTTTGTGATCGAGTTATTTTAGTGCACGCAATCCACTTTCTTTCTGTTCAACCATTGGCAGCATCAAATTCAACAATTACGCTTAATGATCTGCACTTGTGCAACAGTTTTAAGAGCATAATTGTCATACAAGTAAGTAGTCCGCAGTGCACTTTAAACTGTATAAGCGCCATTACGGCGCACTTTTGCGTGATTGTATGCATTTATGCTAAAAAAGCTGCTGTTTAAATGGCATTTAAACCGATTTGCAGAGAAATTTACAGTAGCCAGTTTTTGAGCTGTTATTGAACTGTTTATATTTTTATTTAATTAGTTCATTGAAAGAAATGAGATTTATTCGAGCAGGTCATTATATGCAATACCGTTATTGCAGAAGAAAAATGGCTGCTGTCGACATATACTGCTGAATCATTAATTACTTGCAAATTGTTGCGTATTGTTGAGACTTCAACGTAGTGAGCTTGGCTTAGAGAAGTCCACATTTATTGAATTATTACGATCGGGAGGCATTGGCTTGTCGTTTACGTTGATCGCCTGACGCTATGACGAAATTTCTTGGGGACATGCGCATGTCGTGCCCGCCTCATTAGTCTTTGCGCAGCATATTTGGTTCAATAATACGACTGACTGCTTATAGGCATTGACAACGACATGTTGTTTCATAACGTTTGATTTTTTTAAGTCGCGCATATAATCGCAGAAAAGGCGCCGCTTTGCACTGACACGCTGTCAAAGTCACAGCTGCGCGAGTTGTGTGGGTGGCTTAAGTCAAGCCTTTTTGCGTCTTTTTACGTTAGCGCAAAAGAATGTCAAGCATGTGACAAATGATTTAAAGACACTAGAACCAATGCAAACGAAAATCAAGTCATTACAAACCTTCTTTTTTTTTTGTGTTGAGCTTAGGTTACCTAAAAGCTTATGCAGACAGTTTTAACTATAATTACTGCAATAACTTACAGTTACTAAAATCGCTTAGTCAGTTGTCTGCAGCACTTACACTTACTTACTTGAACAGACGCAATGAGCTAACGTCATGTACTTAGTTCGCTGTCCTGTCTTTATCATTTTTACTTAAAAAGTGCGTCGATTAAACATGATTCGTGTGCCGTTGGCTTTCATGCAGTGTATGTTTCCTATGCAGGCCATTTAAGTGAATTAGTTAAGCTAAACTATCGCATTACCGTTGCACTTCATTTGCGCCTAATTAAAAGTCATTGAGCATTGGCTCGGCGTCCGGTCTTTAGTCGCCGGCGAGACGTGCTGCAATTGCCACTGTTATGGCCAACATTGCATGGCTGCGTTGCTGGTTCGACAACTTTTCAATTTATTTAACCATACAGTTGCCTGCGCACATGCGCAAAGAAAAAAAAAATTTAAAACAAAAAACATAATAAAATAAAAATAACAAAATCAAATACATTCATATGTGTAAGACACCTTTGCATGCGATTGACACGCTTGCCAGCGTCTGCGATTCGCTTTGAGATTTGCTTTGCGATTTCTATTCGATTAGTATTTGCCCGCTTGCATTCACTTGTTTGCCCATTTATAAACGTTATAATATTTATTTTTAAATGTTAAACAAGTTGCACAATAATTTGCGCGTAGACAATTCTCCTTACCGATTGCCGCAATGTCGATGTTATTTTATTTTATTTGTTGTTTTTTGTTTGTGAGAAATGATCTAAGCGTGTGCGGCAGACTGAGGCGTGTTCTTAATACGCTTGGGTGTTGTTCTTGCAGCTTTAATTTCGTTATGATTTCGTTTTGTTTGGTTAACACCTGCCAATTTTTAAGTAGTAATTACAGTTTGTATTAAATTGGTTTTTACGTCGGCGCTGACTCATGCGTTGTTTTCCTTATTTTTTACATAATAAATGGCTGTCAGTATAACCGACTAGATCGGCTTGGAAATCGCAGTCAGATTAATTAGAACACATGTTAAACGAAGCCAGCAAAGCCACAAACAAACAAAAATAGCAATTTAAAAAGGTTCTCACGCTTTCCAAGCGGCCTAAAGTGTGGCAAGTGTGCATTCGTTTGCGTTTTCCTGTTGCCAGCCAGACTGAACACCTTTGAACTTTAAGCAGACTGGCTAAGCAATGCAAACCACAATGGCAAAAAAAAAAATCAGACGATCACCGTCGAATAAATATAGAATAAAATAAAAAATTAGACACAGCGATACACAAGGCTGGTAGTGCATGTGTGTGTGTGTGTGTGTTTGGCAGGGGCATATGCAGGACAGAGGTGGTAGGGTGGCCAAGCCAGCCGCAGCACTTGCATTCAACTGAGCAGCTTTTGACTAATGGACATTAAACTTAGACATATGCTCGACTCAAGTCAACTGAAACGCCACTCGAGGTACTGTAAAGAGCTCAAAGAGCTGCGCTCGCATACATTTCTGATGGAAACTGGTTTTCGTGCACACACGTAGCGGATATTTGCAACTATAACAAAAACAACAACAACAATTTTAATGACTGCAATAAGAAAACCAAACAAATCGACTGGCAAAAAACAAAAATAAATAAAAAAAAGACAGTTAAACAAACAAGCAGACAGACAGATGGACAGACAATCAGGCCCAACCTAATGCATTTGCCATATTTTCCGTTGACCTCAGTTGCGTGGCTGTTGTTGGTTTTTGAACTTTTTCGGAGTTTTTGCCTGTGTAAGAATTATGGTTATTTGTGTTACTGTTGTTGTTGTTATTGTTTTTCACCTGAAAATTGTACTTGTTGCATCGTGGAATTTGTTACAGTTCGAATAAGGTTCGCTTGCAGTTTAACTTGTGTTTTTGTATTTCTTTTTTTCTATATTTGAAACTTGTTGCGCATGCAAATCCAAATTTAAAAGTTCTGCTTGGCTGGCATTTAAATTCGCAAAAAGTGGTACAGACAAACACTTAATGGCTAACAATATGACTCACAAAGGAACTAATCCAAGAGTCTGTATCAAATTACAGACAATAGTGATTTTTGTAGTTTTACTTTTATTCTATTTTTTTTGCTATTTACCAGGAAAGTGCTAATTGGGAAATGTGTTTAGTTACTGTAGGCGTCTTGTGGCGTCATGCGGTCAAACAAATGTTGCTAGGGGAAAATTTTGACGCACAGCTGAGGTTGATTCTTAGTAAAAACGTGTTTATTATTGTGAAGTTCGTTGTTGTCATTATAATGCAGCAACCTAATGACGCACAGGTGCCACATTTACCAAGAACTACACGTTTTGTGACAATTGAGATGAGGATTACGTGAAGTTGAAGTGCGCTGAAATACGTGAGAATATTTTTGTAAATTACATTTTTATCAACCTTTTAGCGTTAATAAATGCCTCGAAAATATTTGCATATTTGTTAGTTTGAGCAGTTGTCGCGAAATAGTTCAAAAGCGAACATTTGCAAGTGGAGGAAAAAATGAAAAAAAAATTGTGAAGTTTTTGTTTAACTAGAATAATTATTATGCTAATCGTAAAAAATTATCACAAAACATTGTTGTGCGTTTTGTTTCTTCTTGTTTTCTAAATTTATGAAAACAACTGAAATCAGTTAAGCAAAGATGATTTGCTATTTTAAGGGCTTAATTAGCTGCCCATTAATGACGGTACAAACGTGTACTCATGTTTATTTCTGGCCTTCGTTAATCACCTCAAACATATTTCTTTTTTATTAATTTCGGCAACAAAACATACTCGTATAGGAATGTCTGTCTTTTGATGTTTTTTTGGCCGTACGAGTATGCCACCATGACTATGTATTTTCGAAACAACCGTTTATACATAAAAAGGTACATGATGTTTTGTATGTAACACCCGGAGGGCGGCAAGGAGTCCCCACAAAGAGCGACATATGGAATTGATAAGCACGACGAGACAAATCGATTTAGCCGTGACCAGTTATTCCCAGCCGAGTGTCATTTTGGCATAGCGAAGCTTTCTGTTTATTCTGTTTATGCCTGCCATTAGCATTGAATATTTTTTTACATTATTTAATGTAGCCATCATCGATTGGTTGATATATCATTTTGTTATAAGCGTTAAAAGCGTTTTCAAATAAACATGTTTTTATAATTATATTTTCATTTAAATTTCAATCTTTACTTCAGAATAGTTTCGGCAAAAAATCTCTAAATTACACATAATATACGCTTTTATTTCGAGAGCCAGTACAAGTAAACCCCGATTCCAAAGCATCTCACTTATACAGCTGTGGAAACATATTGTTTATTTATTTTAATTTGTTAGCTAATAAACATAGAAACGATCAATCTCTTCATCACTTTGGTATGTGTTCATCTTATAATTATATTTCTTCAATTACTATTTCTTTTCTTATCGACTTACCGTGAATTTGGCAACTTTATATAGTATTTATATTCGATATAAACAATACGTATGTCTTAAAAAATTACTTACTGTCGAAAAAAATATTTTTGTAGTTAATTTTTTTTTAAATCTGCAGACTACTTACTTAGATCGGTTAAGCGTATATACAACTGTAAAAAGAAAAAAAAATAAATTTAACATTAGTCTCTAATGTGACATAATAAAACTTTCATTGAATAATGACCAATATTGAGCAATATAAAATAATCATACTCTCTTGATCAAACATTATTTTATTACGAAAACCATATTTTGGCTATTTAAGTGAAAAAAAAAAAGTTTCGTATAAACATATTAATTAACAAATATTGGTTCGCTTAATGACGATAATCACATCTGGGATTTTCTGAAATTTGTTTAAATCATAAAAAATAAATAAATATAAAAACCCAATTACGTCTGTAAAAACACAAATCCAACTGCTTGCTCAGCTGTTACTTTACCAAAATAAATGACCCTATTTTTATAAAGAAAACTGAGAAACAATGAAAACGGCTGAATGTTGAAAGTTGGTTCTAAGAACGGTTATGTATCTGTAGAAGTATAATATACATATGTATGTACATATATCTAAATAATAATAATGAATAAAAATTAATAATAAAATAAAAGCAAATGCATAATAAAGGTAATATAAGAAATGAATACAAAGCTGTTCAGGGTTAATTGCGCCACACGCTCAACAGTCGTTTGTCTAATTTGTGTCGCTGAATTTTTTTCTTTCGTTTCCCCGTGTTGTTTCTGTGTTTTTGTTATTTTTTTTTTTCTTATTTTGATTTGTTTTTCATTTTATTGCTTTAGAATATTTTTGCAGCAATAGCGCAACTTAATTGCCACATAATAACAACTAAGAAAAAAAAAAAAAAATAGAAAAGGTTGCTTAATACTTAATTCTATAATTATTTTATTATTTCGCCAAAAAGACGCTAAAGGAAGCGAAGTGAAGTTTGTTGTCGATTTTGTCAACCGTGTTTAAAGACAAAAATACGTATGTGCGCTCGCTTGGAAAGACAAATACCCGAAGCTTCAAAAAAAAAGCAGAAAAGGAAAAAAAAAAACACATATTATAGACAAAAAAGAACCTTCATGCCTGAAAACGTTGCTAAAATAATTCCGAGTACACGCGTTTTTATTTAGATTTCTTTTCAGCTTTGTTTGGTTTTGACTTTTGCCGTCGCTGCTGCTGTTGCTTACTTAGTAATTCAATTATTTAAATAATAAAAGAGAAAAACAAAACAGACATAATAAATATCTGTGTAGCAGCAAGAATTCAATAGCAAGACACGTACGTACATACATACATACATATGTCGTTATTTGTTGGTTCTGTATCAAGTGCTTCAAACGTCAAGTAGTGCCAAATCGAGCTAAGTCCCCAGTATGGCATGTGTGCCACTTGAGCGCTCATTTTGCATGCTAAGAAATAACATAGCAAAAACAAAAAAAAAAAAAAAAACAGAAAGAAACAAAAAATAATAATGAAGTAAAACTAAAAAAAACATATTGAATATAAAAACAAAAACTTAAATAAATATTACTTTGGTCAGTCTAGAATGTCTACACGCATAGATGAGTTTGTTGTTTTTATTATTATTGTTGTTGTTGTTGTTGAGTGTGCTTGAGACGTAATTATATTCTTGGCTTAATTATAGTCGTAAAGTTTGCCGCAAACGTAATCTCTTGACTGCCCCTGTCAGGCGCCCGCGTGCGCGCCCGCAATCAAATGAAGACGTGCTAAATTATTATTATACGCCAAGTACTTCCTTTCATTTGTTGGCAGCTAGTAAAAATATCTTCGCTTATAATGCGCGCTAATGGCAACAACAAAAACAACAGCACAGCAACAACAACAGCACAGCAACAACGATAGCAGCAGCAGCTAAACAATGGAAATTATTTCCAAATAAGGTTTTCAAATTTACACATATTTTCTGTTCATCTATAAATTTTTAGTCGCGCTGTTGTTGCTTTTGTAGTTGCATCTTGTTATTGCTTATGCATTTTGTTGTTGTTGTTTATCGACTATTCAAATTCACAGCAAATTATGCCAAAAACAATTGTTGTTTATTGAATTTGATTAAGATACGGAGAATTGCTTTGCTGATAAAATTTTCTCGATTTCGTTGTCGTTTGCAAAACTCGAAGGCACGAAGACACGATTTTTCACGATTTAATAGCAATTTGCATGTTTAATCAGCTGTGGCAATACTCATTTAGCTCTGCTAAATTTAATTCGTTGTTAAATTGTTTTCAAGCTTTTTTTTTGTCTTTGGTGCTGTGCTGCCGCAGTTCCTGCAAAGAACAAAGGAAGCGAACTTCTTAAGCTGTTCGAGGTGGAGTTGCAGTTTGTTTTATTAAATGAGATTTTCTCAAGCGTGCTGGCGTCCGTTGCAGCTGTGCAAACATATTTAACTACGTATACGCCTAGTTGACAGCAAATATACTTACAATATTAAACACGGCTGCATTGAACTTTGTTGTTTTGTATGTTTTTGTTTGCATAATAAGATTTAACGGCTAATTTCAACATTTGTTGTTGATTTTTACTAGCTGTTATGCGCTATCAGTTGAAAATCGTTTGCTGCAAGTTTGCACACGTCAACTGAAAGCAGTCATTGGCGACAGGCTTGTAGCATTAAAATAATGTTTTCAAAAACAATAACATTTAAACAATTAGTTTTACAAATTAAACAAAAACAAAAAAAGCAAACAACTTAATTGAAACGCTCATATAAACTAAAACAGCTCAGCGGGACCTAACTGGCCTCAGTCAATTAGCGCAGTAGCAGCATTTTGAAAAAGGGCAAGTGTGTGAACTATTAACGTGATTTCTCGCTGATCTTTACAGCTTCTGAAATGACCTTTAATTGGGATTTATGCTCCTACTTTACACATGCGTATGTTTTGGTCAGTTCAGTTATTTTTGCAAAGTTATGTTAGCAGTCGAAGTGTGTTTCCGTAGGTGAGTTGACCTTTGTGCCGTGGAGTAGCCTTAAAATTTATTAAACTTAGTCACTCGAGCGGCGTTGAAGCTGTCATATTTTTATTGATTACATATCTGCCTGGCAAATATTGTTTTTCTGCTAAAATGGCAGCTGCAGTGGTCGATGTTGCTGCATCATGCTTAGCTACTTACTAGATTATGCGTTAAGAAGAAACGGTTAATTATTTACGCTCGTGCCTGCAATTAGCTTTCCTTAAGGTGTAGATTTAAACACAAACAATCGGCGCATTGAAAAACTAAAAGTCATTATCAATCATTATCTTCCTTATTTAATACAAAAAATTATATTTTACACATGCAACGCGTAACCGACGAGAAAACAATAACAAAGAAACAGAAAAGAAAAAAATAGAAACCGACATACTCACAAATGGTGTGTAATCAATATTTTCGGCATGCAAGCAGACTCATACAAAAATAATTTATAATTACGAGTACCGTTACGGAGCGTGTCGAAAAACTAATCAAAAACAAAAAATGAAGCGAAAAGAAAAACAAAAACTTTACACGCCGAAGCGAACACATGCTGCTACATGGAAATCGAAAATCAAACATCAAATCGCCACGGGAATTTGCAATTTGTACTATTTGCCATTTACAATAATTTCTCATTACGCAAAAGTATTGTGTTTTTACATTTTTCGTTTTTTTTTTGGATTGTTGTATTTTACTCTTTCGCTTTGGCAGCAGGCAGCAGAGCCACTTGTTGCAGCGCTAAGCCAGCAATCGAAGCTTTGCCAAATCAACTTGGCTTTGACACACCCGTCGTTGGTGTGTTCGAGCCAAAGTTGAAGACATGCTGTGTTTGCTACGAATACGTTTACGTTTACGGCTGTGGCTGTAACTACGGCTACGGCAATGTTTGCGTCTGCGTCCGCGCACGTGCTAATCAAGCCATAATTGTATGTGCCTTGCGCTACAGCTGCATTCACACCTTCAGCTGTGCTGGCCGTTGGCTGTCGGTTGCTGGTTGCTTGTTTCTTGTTGCTATTATTTGTGTTTTGTTAACTTCGGTGTGTAGCTGACTGATATTGTTTTTAACAACAATGCCACGCACTAGGTACCAAGTGTGCAGCCATGGTAACAATTAATTGCAAAATGCACGTAATTTCGCGCAATCTGCACCGAGTGTCGCCGTTTCGCTTTTTCAATACGTTGCTTCCCTTTTGAAATGCTGCGTTTGTCAGGCGCTGTGCGACAACAGCAATGACACAGTTTAGCATACACGCACCTATTCAATCATATGTTTACTTATTATAATAACGTATTAATCGCTTATTGCTTATTGCTTATGGTTTAATGGCATTTGTGTGTATGTGCATAGTTGAAATATTTCTATAAGCTGAACTTAGCATTTGCTTGAGTTATTATATTTTATGTGACACAACGAGGCGTATGCGTGTTGTGATTGCCTCTGCCATTTTTTGTTTTATTTTTTGTTTCTATGCTTCTTTTGCATTGATGGTTGTTGAACTGACTGGTGTGGTGGCCTCAGTTATCAGTCTTACTTAAATTTTATATTATTTTATATTAATATTTGCTGTTTTCATAAATTTTACTGATGGTCAGCGCGAACACGAAAATTATGCGATTAGATATTATTTTGGTTAATGCTTTTTTCAAGTACGGCAAAAAGACGACATGTGCATATTTTAACAAGCTCAAACGAACAACACGCAGCAACATCGAAATCAAATAAATCGCTGTCAACCCTAAGCTTGCCATAAATAATTTAAAATCCGAATTTTGACAAATTTCGCAAGTTAAAGGTTTTTATGTGCCAATGTTGCCATAAGTGGCAGAAATAAAACGAAAAAAAAAAAAACCAGCATAAAGCCAACACAAGCGTAGAATCAGTAAATGCCGCTTAGCAGACGGACAGAGCCAGAGACAGACGATAAGACTGACTGATAGACGCCTGGGTACATAATAGGAACCGAGCACAGTAGGTAATCCCAATGTTTAGCAACAATGGCAAAACTATTTATTAAAATCGCACAAAGCACGCATTAATCAACAGCATCCAACGATTGAGCATACGATCGATAAGTATATAGTGAAAAATGTAGAGAAAGAATGGCACAAGAAGCGACAGAAAGATCAATGACTTTTTAAGCATAACTTCGAAATTCTTTTTGGGATGATTTAACGTAAATGATTAATGAAGTTGTCATTGTTGTTGTTGTTGTTGTGTTTGCCAGCGCAGAGCCACCTAAGTCAAACTATTTTCGGTGATTTTATCAAAGGCAGCTTCATTTGGTTGAAAAATAGAAAAACAAAAAAAAACGACAACATCATTATCAATGCTAATATCAACAATAGATAAACAACAACAATGGCTGCAACAACAATAGCAACAATAAAAATTGGAGTTGAAAGAACGCCACAAGTAGCGTTTAAATCGATTATGGCCAAGATATAATGAGGAAATTTAATTATGCGCTGTTAACACATAAAAAAAAACTAAGTAAAAAATTATATCTTATTGCAAATTTTGCGATCTTTTATACATTTTTATATTTTGTCTAACAACAAAAATTTACTCATTAATAATGTTAAGAGAGAGACAAAAAAAAAAATAATAAAAACTAAATAAAAAACGATCATTAAAAAGAACAGTTGGCAGATTAATTATAAACGAATTTTTTACATGAACAAGGAATTTTTGGTTGTTTACAAATAATTTGTTATATCATCATTCTAAACTTAAAAGTAACTTTCGAATAGGTGGCAGCAGAGAAAAAAAAATTGTTAAATAAATTGGCATAAAAAACGGCTTAATGAGGTTTTGTTGAAACTTATATTTTTGTTGTTTGTTTTTTTTTTGTTCGTTTAACTTTTTGATTGCGTGCTGTTGCGTTGTTTTGATTTCTCTTCCCAGTTTTTATTTTATTTTTTTTTTTTTATTTTTACATTAGTGATACGCAAAATTAAAACAAAAAAAATGGGCAAGGTGGCATCATTTTTGGCTGAGCCAAAACGCTTGATGGACCGCAAATAATTTAACGAATCACACCTAGCAGCGTGCGGAGTTGCTTATTGGGTGCCGGGGCTGCGTTTACTTGTGCTTAAAAACCATTTAGTTACACTCGAATTGCTTTTGTGGCTTACTGTTGCGATACATTTGCGAAGTTCGCATTTCTCGTTCATATTTTTATTATGTTGCGCAAATAAAAATAAAACAAAATAAAAGTAGGCAGGCTGGCAGACAGGCAGGCATGTGCTTAATCATTCTATTTCATGAACGTCAATCAGCTTTTATGTGATTTTTGCTCAAAGCAAAAAGACATAAGTCGATTTAAGTGGTATTTCATTGTTATTTATTTTGCTAAAGTTTGCGATGTCCAATAAATATTGCTGATTGGCGACAAAGGCGCGCGCGGAGCCTACGGCTTACGGCCTAAGACCAAAGTCTTCATCAGCATTTATTGCCTTGCGTTCGTTTGGCAGTAAAGTTGGTAAAATTATATGGTCGCCATAGTTAGCAGGAAGCATAGACTACTGTTTTAGCACTGAAGTGTTAAGTTGTTAGCGCTTCTTTTCGTGCCTGTAAGCAGATTAACGCTATTATATGCCTATGCCCAAGGTCCTGCTGTGCTAGTCGCTTAGATCAAAAACCACAAGATTGTGACGCTGTTGTTGTTTGGGCTTTTTCTTTTTTTGTTTTAACTTTGTTATATGTGCTGTGCCGCTTTAGCAATGCCAAAAAGAAAAGAAACTGAAATTTTCACATTTTTTGCACGGTTACTAGTGCATAAGGCGTTCGCGTAACAATTTTTAATAAACACCTTTCCTACGTTGTTTGAAAGTAAAAGTAAAACTCAGTTCACTAAAAAAAAACCCAAAAAAACTAAACCAAAAAGTTGCAAAAATAACTAAAACTTAATTTTAAGCAAACGAATTTCACTTCATTTTACTTATACGTTGGCAAAACATTTTGTTTTTTTTTTTTATTTTGCAGATCCAAATGCAGTTGAAACAAGAAAAACTACGTCGATTTCCCAAACAAGTCAAGATAAATCTGCAACAAGACTTGAATTATTGCACGCAATACGAAAAGGTAACAGCAATAGCAACAGCAATAGCAAAGGCAAGAGCAGCAGCAGCGTCAGTCCCCGCGATCGACGACGAAGCAGAAGCAGCTGAAGCAGACGAAAGCAATAGCAGCAAACACTTAGACAATTACATACAATAGCAACAACAGCAACAGCAACAGCAACATCAAAAATAAGTGCAACGAGAAACAATAAGAGACACTTTAGTCAAAAGCAACTGAAAGCAAAGCAGTGCAGAGCAGAGTAGAGGAGCGTTGAGCAAAGCAAAGCAAAAAGATTGCAACGTGAAAATTCTTTGGAAAAACCTCGAACCAAGAACTCGAAAGACAAGAAAATAGTAAAGAGAGTTAAAGAAGAGAGAAATAGAAGAAAAAGCAGAAATACTGGAAATTTAAGACACAATAACAACGACAATAACAACAACAACAGCAACAGCAGCAACAACGTTTATTAAATGGTGCTATGATGTCGATGTTGAAAATCCAACGAAGCAATGAATTGTTGTTGTTGGCGTTGATGTTTGTTTTATGCGTCTTTGGCAACAATTGTTTTTTGTTTGCGCAGCCGCAGCGTATTTCGGCGGCAGCAGCAGCAGCAGCAGCAACAGCCAATTTACACAGCAGTGAGAGTGCGGGAGCATTGCAATCGACAAATGTAACTGCGGCAACGGCAAACAAAGCTACAGCCGCAGCAGCAACCAATGGTGCAATTAAAGAAAATCCACTTGTAAATACAACAACAATAGCAGCATCAAACCAAAAAGCCCAGCAGCAACGTAAACAAAATGGCGAAATTGCTGGCGTTGCCCTGGAGTCAGCGGAAGGTGAGTTTTCTAAGCATTTTCTTTACTTTTTCCTTTTTTAAGCGTCGACGCACTAAAATTTTCACTGGCTTACACCTGCACACTGCCTACCGCTCATAAATATTTATAAATAAGTTTTAAACCAAAGCCAAACATTCAAGTTGGTACGAGTAATCGCGGAAAAGCAAAGAAAAATTGCATGTAGACTTTTTTGTTTTGCTTCTTTTTTGTTTTGTCCGAGAGTCGCACATAAATCTATGCCAATCATTGACCAACTGCCAGCAACGAAATTGCAGAGGAGCACTTGTGCACCAACAACAACAACAACAACATGCAAGCGACAACGACAACCAGCTGAATTCATTACAACAACAACCGCAGCAGCAACAGCAGCAGCATGGCACTAAAAAGCCAAGCAAGCATTGGCCAATAAGCTGCTGTTGCTGCTTCTTCTTCTTTGGCGTTGCTCCGCGTGTCGTCGCTTCTTTTCGTTTTTGTCTCTTGCTTTTTCGTTGACTTTTTAGTTTTTAAAAGACAAACGACGTTTAGTTAACAATTCGTGGAGGTAGACATACTTTAACTGCCTTGTTGTTGTGTTTGTTGTAGCATGCTGATATTGTTGTTATTGTAGATATATTGTTGTAACGCAACATTACGCTCGTCACCTTGTTGTTGTTGTTGTTGTTGGCAATATTGTCTTGTTTTATTTTTGCTTGTTTCTTCTTTTTTAAATGTAGTGTTTTATGTTTTTTCATGTTGTTGGTTTGTTGTTGTTGTTGTTGTAGTGGCCGCCTGCTGCTGCTGTCTGCCGCTGTACATTCGATTGGTAATTTTGCGCGTGTTGCAAGTAAGTAGAGTCGTCGTAATAGCGACGCTTGTGCTTAGCTGACCCGCAGAAGAGGCGCCGCAGCAGCGCTTTGAAGGTAAAACGACAAAAGAAGCAGCCACTTTTTTGCTAAAAAAAAAATAAATAAAAAAGAAACAACAACAGAAAAAAAAACCTAAAACCACATCATTGTTTTGTAATTGTTTTTTTTTTTTTTTGTGATTGTTAAAATATTCGTTTTTAGTTATTTTATTTTTTAATATCGTAGGTGTCGTTTGTGCTTTGGCTTTAGCCACTACCGTGTGTGTGGCTATGAATAAGAGGAATCTCCTACATTACGCTGATTTCAATCTTCCAATCTAGTAGACTAAGGAGTTTCTTAGGTACCATCAGTTCCTCGTTTTTTCTCTGTAACTTGTGTTTCTGCCAACATGCAGAAAAACCTGTCAAAATATTGTTTTTAAAACTGGAATTTGCCTGCTTGAGTGATTTCCCATGCAATTCTTGGTGAGTTCCGTCACTGTCAAATTGGTCATGACCTCGTTTACATTTCATGTTGTATATAGGTCATGCAGCGGTTAAGAGCCGTTGCATGCATATGGGCTTCAAGTACAAAAAAGTCAGATTACCAAGAAATTATGCAAAATAGCAATAAGAGCAAGTTTGAAACAGAAAATATTTTATATATGCATGAAATAATAATTTAAGTCAATGGATTTCTGGTCTCTTTATGCTTGGTTCAAGTGTTAACTAAGAGGCGGCAATCGAGTCGCGAGTTGAGTTCCGTTACGTTCGTGGCGATCGCAAAGTCAAATTGCAGCGCATCAACCGGGCCAAGCAGATGGTCAGCGGGACGGACATAGCATCATACCAACTGACAGTTGTTGGCCACTTGCCTGCAGCGAATGGCACACTTCAATTCACTTGGCTTAAGCTTCATTACGCAACAGCCGATGTACACATACGTACAGTTATCGTACATATAAAGTAGTGTATATATAATACAATAAATATGTACATACTCAAATATATTGTACACATATGTTTGTAGATAAATACTTTTCAATTTGGTATACATTTTTTGCGCTTTTACACTTAAACATACATAAATTTTTGGGGATTTTTTTGTTTGTTTGTGTAAAGTGCTTTACAAATAAAAAACTTGCAACTGTAAATGGTTCAAGCAGAGTCCAAAATAGCAACAATTGAAATTTCATAATACAGTTTAAGCTGTGAGTATCGTTATGTGTGTACATATGTAACTATGTGCAATAAGTATGTAGTGTTGCTTTCGCACATTTTGTTTGGTTTTTTTTTTTAATATGCTAAAACCAAAGCAAACTAACTAACGTTAATGCGTTAAATTAAAATAAATGCAAATGCATTTAACTTATGCGAGGGCATTGCTGTTAATAATTATTATTTCACGTATGACTATTGTTGGCTGCTGCGTAAGTGTGAAGAGAATTAAAGGCAAATATTATACATATATCAAACATATACGTATGCTTAAAGTGTGTGAATAAAGTACCCGTAGTTTTTAATAACGACAGCAACTACAACTGCAACAACAACAACAACAACAGCATATGAGACTACAAACCCGAATTCGAATGTGCGCCAAGTCTTGAGACGTGATTTGCTTTGCTTCGTTTCGATTTGGTTCGGTTTCATCGTCTTGTGTCGACTCGACTCGCGGTCGTCGTATAGTATCTGCGCTTTTATATCTTATGTAATCTTCGCTGCATATGAGCCAAACAGCCATAATAAAAAAAAATTACAAACCAACAAAAAAGTTAAAAAAAAGAAAAAAACATAAAACAAAAAAATTATACGTATTAAAGAAAATTATTGGGAAGCAAAAGTTTAACTTCAGACGAAGACGTCACAAAGCAGAAATGATAAATAAAAAATACAAATAATAAAAAAAAAAAACCACAAAAACACACACAATACACATAGCATAGGCATAAATGTTGGGTAGAGTTTATCAACAGCATCTGCGAAAATAATAAAAAAATAAAAAAAAAATTAACGAAATTAGAGAAAAAGTGATGTTTGCGTAGTAATTTATTTTGATGTTGGCTCAAGGCACCACATTGCGAGTGCAACGATTTTGGGGCTGGTCGAGGGCGGCATAAGCTTAGCGCAATCGAAAATTATGAATTTTGTATGTTGCAAGTTTGTGTTGCTTGCGTTTTATGTTTATTGACTTCACTGTGGTTGCTGTTGGTGGTGTTGTTGTTGCTGCTATTGCCAGCGTTGGTTTAGTTGCATAAAGGTTATATGTATAATTTTTCATATAAACGAACTGCTATGGAGAAATGAAATTAAAACTGACGAGTTTATTTCTTTTGACATGCGGTTAAAGGTCTTTGATAACCTTAATGATTGAGTATGTCTAACGGTTGTTAGCTCTACTGCCATGCGTGTTAATTTTTCGAATTTAGCCAATTTTGGCTGTGCTTCTAGCTAAAAATTAAGTCACGTCCTATTATGTGTAACATGTTATTTCGTAGCCTTATTTGCTGACAGTTGCGCTGTCTTAAATACTAACATCAACAGTCTCTTAGAGACAACACCAGCCAACAATCCGCTGATATACAAATGAGTTGATTAAGCCGTATGCTGTTAACCTTATATGGTTTGTTAAACTGTGTAAAAAAGAAAAAAAATACAAAAAGAAATCAAAAAACAAATTAAATCAATCAGTGACATTACCTTATTAAAAATTATACATGTAGCAGACGTGGATGCCAAGATGGCAAATAATTCATCCTAATACAACATAACATTAAACGTGGCCAACACTTGGCTGTATGTTTTTGTCAAAACTTGCAAAGCTTTACAATTATTTTTAGTTGTTTTTTTTTCTTGTTAGACATTTAATATTCACTAAGTGGCTGCGGCGCCAACTGTGCTTAGGGAAATAAGTTGTTAATGTACGAGCATACAATGGCAGCAAAACGGATTTGGTTAAAAGCGATTTAGGTTTTATTCCCACTTTTGTTTGTTTGATTTTTTTTTTTTTTTTTTGTCGTCTTTTTTTCAGCTTAAAACGGAAATTAGCAAAATTAAATATTAAAAAATTGCATGTTTTGTGGTTACGTTTTTACAAACGTTTTTCGAAGTTTTAAAGTTTTGAGTTTATTTTTACATGAACGTAAAAACTTAAAATGATATTTTTATGAATATTTGTTAAAGCACGAAAGGAAAAAAAAAGTAAATAAATTTAAAAACGACAACAATGCTCTGTAGGAAATAAATGTTCAAAATTTAGCGTAGCTATTAAAAATTCATATAATTTTTTTGCTTTTGGTTGTTTTTGTTTAAGCAAATTTTATAATTTCCTTTTCATTAACTTTCGTATCATTAACTTTCGCAAAGCGTGGCTGCGCAATGTTGCAATGCGGCGGCGAAAGAAAAAAACACGTAAACTAAAAATGTACAGCAGCAATAAGAAAAGGAAACCTGCGTTGCCTACCACACAACAAACACAACGACAGCAACAATAACAACAACAACGTGGACTATAAATGCACAAAAAGTTTATTGAACCCTTAGGTTTTTTGTTTAACGCGTTCATTTATTAAATGTTGTCGTTATTTGCTTTTATTCACTTTTTTACTTTTATTTACCTTTTTTGTTAAATGTTTTACAGCTGCGTTGCAGCAAAATTTCAAACGTTTTTCTATACTTTTTTTCCTAAGTTATTTGGCTGTTGTTGTTATGTTGTCATTGTCGTTGTAGTTGATTTCTTACAATCAAACAAAACTTACGCAATAATAATGACAATGACAGCCGGCCAGTGCAATAGCAATAAGAAAAATAAAATCAACAGCAACACCAACAACAAAGACATCAGCATTTGCCTTTTATGACACGTATACGATTTAACAGCCTAAAGCCAACAAACTGACTCCTCGGTGACTGCGACGGCAACAACGACACCATTAAAAAGGGGTAAGGTCGTCCATTGGTGCGCGTTTAAAAAACGCCCGAAAAACGCATCCAAAACGCGTGCAATATTAGGCAGAGACGCGCACTTGCGTACTACATGGGATATGTGTGTGTGTGTGTGAGTGTGAGTGTGTGTGCATGTAATGATGCACGATAATGTTACACGCCCAGTTTATTGTTTTGCATTACATGTTGCCGTTTTTGGTTTCTTTTCTTTTTTTTTTTTTTGGTTTTTATACGCATCACTGCACGACAACAAAAATATTGAAAAATTGTTGAAAAGGTTTTCGTTTTGGTTGTTATTTTTTTTTAATTTTTTATTTTTTTATTGTTGGTTTTTTTATTTATTTAAACTGAGTTTGTTGTACATATTAACGTGTGCCCACATATCGGTTGCGCTGTTTGACTTATTGCTGCCGTTGCCGTTGTTGCTGCGGCTGCTGTTGCCGCTGCTGCTCCCGTCGTTGCTGGCGTGCTATTTTCGTTGGAACGGAAGCAAACGTACAATGGTAAAATTACAATTGTTTGTTGTACGCGTATATGGCATTGTCATCGCTATCGTTGTTGTTGTTATTATTATTATTATTATTGTAGTTGTTGTTGTTATTGTTGTTTCTGTTTGTGTCGCTACACATATGTACATGTACACTAGGTATGTATATATTCAGTTTGTCATTGCTTAACCGAAAAGCGAACGCCAAGCGCATTTCGTTAATTGCGTAATTAAATAAGGTAACCCAGCGTCAAGAGTGAACATAGTCAGCCGTTAAAGCGCCTAATGACAAAATATCGTCACTGGGCTGGCTACAGCACAGTGGCACAGCAGCACAATGGCCAAGGTGAGGGCGCGCACACAGCATCTTTGACATAATGAAGTCGAATGTTTAAACGTTGCTGCGTAATGACAGCTGAGCTTGATCGCTTTTAATAACTAATTTTATCAATCTACTGTTTGTCGCTTAAATCATTAGCCAAATTTTAATATGTCTAAGATGCAAATTTTTTTGCGTCATGCATGCGAATTTTTTGAAGGTTGCGCTAGGCAGCAGTGAACGACTGTTTTCGATCAAATAAATTCGACTATGGCAAAATAAAAATATACGATATTCAAGTTGTATGACTGCGCCAAGTCTATTTTGATATGTATTTTATTAATTCTCTGCAGCTAATTTCTTATGTCAGGAAACGTTTAGCAATAGGAAAGTCGATTTTATTGCAAAATTTTAATTGCAAAGCTGCTGATTGCACATTAAATGAAAAAGCCAAAATATAAAACAAAAGTTAATAAAAATAAATTCAACCGAGTGCCCATAAAAGGAAATGTACAATATCATCAAGAGTAAAGCTAAGCGACTTGTCTGTGCTTCGCTTCCGCGTTGACATCCGCCCAGGCGCAAAGTGGCAAATGTGCAGAAAATTGTTCGCTGCAAAAGAAAGAAAAACTGTTTACCTTTAGCATTTCGCTGTAGTAAAAGTTGACTGCTTTCTCACGATTTGGCACAATAATCTTGTTTCGCGCTCCCGCTCTCGCTCTCGGCTTGCTTATATGCAATCAAATATTTCCGCCTTGAAAAGCATTTCGACGTCAAGCCAACTGCTGCCAGGCACCAGAGACATCGAAGAGTAGCCGCCGCGCATTGTGCTTAATTCGTGTGGCGTTTTGCTTTCTGTCTGACTGTTACTATTTTCTGTGATTGTCTTCGTTTTTATTTTTACTGTTGCTGTTTTCTGTGTTTTGATGACAAAAATGTCACGCACATGAACCGTACTTTAATGAATTTTCCATGCTGAACATGAAACGCGAAATGCTGAACAAATAAAGCAACATTTCTTTTGTGCAATAGACAACAAGCGAACAGCTAAGTAGCATACAGGACAGACGAACGGCGGCATGAAGAGAAGTAGGAGCAAAACATTTCCAATCGAACACGAGTCTTCAGGCGAGCGAGTTTCGGTGCCTCGTTATGCTTGCACACATTTGTGACATTTTTTTTCTTCTTTCTTCTTCTTCTTTTTACGCGAGTAGTTAGGTGGGGAGTAGGGCGCCTTGGTATTTCATGTGCGCCATTGAGCGCGTTTGTGCATTACTTTTTGCCTTTGTTGTTGCTGTTGTTGGTGCCTCAATGTTTTCGATTTCACGTTGCAAATGCATTTTTGAGTTAAAAATCGAGTCGTATAAGCAAAAGTAAAATTGCAAAAAAAAGAAAAAAAAAACAAAAAAATATCAGCGTATGGCAAAAACAAAACAAAATGAATATTCACAGAGGTATATAAAATTGCAACGATTAATGTCCGATAAATAAAATAACATCGAAAACTAAAACGAAAGCGGAGAAAGTTTGCAGGCGGCTTATGAAATGTTTCATGTTTTTTTCGTTTTCATTTTTGGTTTGTGCTTTTGTTTTCATTGAAGCGCAAGCAACGCAGTCGAGTTTCTGGCCATGATTTTGAAGCGGCATGTGTGGCAGCGCTGCAGGCCAGGGATATTTTGAATGAAAGCGACTTAAGCGGAAACTGCGACTGACATCGATTTTAATTGATTTCAATGCTTGGGCGCAACATAGGCGTGCCACTATTTTTGTTGTGGATGAAAATACACCGTCAGCTACTTCACGAACTTTAAACAATTTATAGACAATTTTACACACACTCAACGATCAAATGACTGTAGTGAGGCCACTATCTGTGATCTAAATGTGAACGATGTACGATGAGTTGCTTAAAAGAGTCTACAAAAAATACAATAAAGTTTTGACTCTACCAGACTAAATTTTGATTTAAAAAAATAAACTTTGTGCTTTAGTTTATTATATTTACTTGTGTTTGCTAAAAATTGCGCAGGCTTTTCAATTGCCATATAAAAAATATAATCACATTGCACGTGTACACACTTTTTATCTGTCTCTCTTTCTCCTTAACTTAATTGCGAAATTTCGTGAGCAATTAATATTAATTTCTTTAAAAATGTCAAAATTATTTTTATATTAACTTTCAATTTTGGTAATTTACGTTGTGGTTATTGTCATTACTCTTGTTATTATTTTCAAATATTGTACGAATGCGCTGCCAAACAGAGCGTATGATTGACGTATGTGTGTACATACTTATATAAATTACGTATACGGCAATATTTAAAAGTGTGACACAATTAAATACGAAAAATTGACTGAGTGACAGCTGACAAAGTGCGCTTAAGTGGCCCAAAGCCAAGCGAGGCAAGTGAACGCTGCAAGCACTCGGGCAGGCGATCAGGCTGGCTGGCGGCCAGGTGCACGGGTGTGCAGGCGCAGTTAACCAACCCACTCAGTGTATAATTTATTTTTAATTAAAAGTTCTAAACAAAGCAAAGACATGCGAGTCATTGAAGCGCTTCATGTCTACAAAAACAAAAACAAACATAATAACAATGGCCAAAACAAAAATGAACAAGTTAACGAGTGAACCGATGATACTGTAGTATAAAAAGCATATAAAATAAGTAAGTAGTAGAAATATATGTTTTTAATGCAAAATTATAAATTATTAATAGCAAAGCCATAGTCGCCGTTTCAGTCGCAGTCGCAGCCGCAGTCACAAGCAAAGCCAAAGCTGCGTTGAATGAAATACACATTAACTTGGCTGAGAACCTTGTCTGCGGGCAAACAAAACAAAAAAATATAAATAAAAATGGAAAAAATAAATAACTATAAAAAATACTTAAATATGGCATAGCTTGGTTTATGTTTAGAAGTTTTTTGTTTATGATTTTTTATTTATATTTTTTTTTTTTTTGTGTTTGTATTTTTGTGATTTTGATTTTGATATTTTTTTTGTTGGTAGCAATTTCATTAAATAGCATTAATTTGGGTGTGTGCTGAGTATTTTGGCCATTAAGCAGCAATCAAAGTATGTCCGCCAAACAAAGTGCTGCCTTACTGAGGTGGCAACGCGGTATGTTTGTGGCCAAAATTGTAATAAAAAAAAAGCATTAAATAAAAAAAATTAAAAATCAAATTTTTTTTTTCTTAAATATATCTAAGTATGCCAACAATACTTATAAGACATTGGCTTTAAGCAATTTTTCTTTCCTTTTTTTTTGGATTTTTGTGTTTGGTTTTGGCTGCGCATATTAAATAATATTCGTATGAATTTTATTAGTCACACACAAGCGAAAAAAGACTCAATATAATAAAAATTATTTCGTAACACAAATGTTTTGGCGATATCCGTTTTTGTAAAATGAGCAGAACGAAAACAATCCAGCAATTGCTTATTAATCATGCGTTTGTTATTGATTCTTATGTCAGCTGGCCGTATCGTGTCGTGTCGTTTTGTGTCGTGTCGTGGAGCAAGCAACGGTTTATGTTTATTTTTTTCTTCTTATTATTGTAATTCATTTCGTTTGTTTTTTTCTTTTTTTTTTCTTTTAAATATTTTCTGTGCGACAGTTGTTGTACATGTGCTTTTTTTATATGAAATACAATGCCATAGAGAGAAAAACAACGGCGGCTTAAGTTGTTCAAACACAAGCATAATATACCAGAGACGCCGTTCGCTATTTGTTTTAGGGTTCTGCTTTGCCACTTTGTGCCGGTAGAGTGAAAAATAAGCGAATATTTAAATCCGTGCCAGTCTGCGAGCTTATCGTGTAGTCGGTTAATCATGTTTTCAACTTTGAATACTTAATCTGTTAGTCAGCTACGCTACGGTGTATTTAATTGATATTCGATATTCGATACCAAATATCGTTTTTGCGGTAACGGAGCTTATCAGCCATGCTCAGGGCGGAACGAATGCCTTTGTTTATTAGCGGTCAGACGCATCATTTCGTTGCAGTTGGCATCGGCATAATTTTCTGTTTGCATTTATCCCAAGGCATGTCTGTTTGCTTGTTGGCCTCACAGTCAAGCGTATGGTTTTCATAAGCTATGCAGTATGGTTCGGTGTTGATGGTTTGCCGTTTAACGGAAAAATTTATGCTGGCATGCGATTTGTACAAATTTGAAGTTCTAAGTGGCATGTGTCTGTTTGTTAAGGTCAGCATTTAGAGCTCTACTCTGTCTATTCAAAGCCAGCGGTGCCTGGGGTCTCTGTCATTCTTGAGTTGAGTGGTGCTAATGTGGTTTATGTTGGCGTTCAAAAACACATTAGCCTGAGCTTTTTAAGGTACTTTTAAAGTTCGGCATTCCTTTCAAATTGTGCGGCTAGGACTACATTTTTGCAGCGTATACGTTTTGGGCAATTTAGCAATTAAATCTCGTTAACAGGCAATCATTTTCAGTTGGCAATTTGTGTAAGCAACCCAAGAGAAAAAAACGACAATGTTGAAAATTGTTGCCGCAAATGTACGAACTTTTGCTTAGTGCTCTGTGCCTAGTGTGTTTTGTGTATTGTGTATTGTACCTTATGCATGTGCAAACATTTTTTCGTTTTTGGCCAAAACTACCAAAAATCGTGTCTATTGCCAAAATCAAATTAAAATTCTCCAACGCATGCCAACCGAAAATGACACAGAGACAGAGGGACAGAGACAGCAGCAGAAACAAAGACATGGCGAAGCAAAAATAATTTAGAAAACGGCTCGCACAAGTTTTCATTGAAGTCACAAACGTGACGAGACGCCTAAATGTGTTTTGTTTGTTGCACGGCTGCGAGTCCAAGACATTAACATGTACAGTAAGTGTGCATGGTAGTCTGCGCATGCGCATGGGCAGCGACAAACTACAGACTACAACAACAGCAACAGCAACGGCAACGGCAACAACGACGACTATGGCAACGGCAAAAAGCGCAACAACGCAACGAGTCAAGCGAAAATGATTGACAGTTTGGCCGACTGACGGTCTTGCGGCGACTGACAGGCCCGAGTTTGGCACAATGGTTGAAGGCAAAAGCAAAACGGTTTCTGAGCCACACTCCAACAGCGACAGCAAGAGCAACAGCAACAATGAACAACTAGCGACGCCATTCGGTCTTCTGCTGCGTCTTCTGCGGCGGCTGACTGCTGCCTGCCGCCTGCTGTTGCCGACGATTCTGCGCGTTTTGTTCTCGAGTTGCGCGCGAATGATATGTAACCTTGGCCTAAACTGCAAGCCAATGAACTAAATGTTTGTGAAAAACCTCACAACAACAACAACAACAACAAGAAATACAGCCACAGCAAGAGCAGCAACAATAAAACACAACCAAATAAGCAAAACGCAAAGATGCGAACTTCAGTGTCTGTCTCAAATTGTTTGTTTGCTTGTTAAAATTTTGTAGCCGTGTATTTTAATTTTTGTTTTTTGTTTTTTTTTTTTTTTGCGATGCTTGCTGTTGTTTTAGTGGACTGTTGTTGGTGTCGTTGGCTTAGCAGTTTCGGCAGTGTTATTCGCTGCCGGCAGGCCAACAAGCCGCAACGTGGAAATTAACAAATTGTGCAATAAGCCAAAGCTAAGCAATTGCTGCTCGATCGTTCTTCCACGATGAATCACAGCTTAGCAACCGCTGAAATGTGCTTGCGGTGGCTGTGGCTGTGTCTGTGTATGTGTCCGTGCTTGGAGAAATATTTAAAAACCAGAATTTAATTCTTTAAGAGAAATCTAATTAAATAAATTGTGCATAATTTGTGGCATTGCACAACGCTGCGAGCCAACGCTAAGCAGGCTTTAATGTGGGAGCGCAATTTCTGTTTTTTGTTTCTGTTTCTGTTTCTGTATCTGCTGTCGTACTTTGTGTGGCGCGCGCTCAAATAGCTAAGCTTGGCTTAGCTCAGCCTAAGTGAGGTTGGCTTTGTTGTTTGCAGCTGTCATTGGCCTAGCGGCGGTAGCATTGTGTAATAATGGGGATTCTTTGTTTGTAAATATTTTCGAGTAATTATGTTTAAACTTAGATTAGCGCAATCTCAAGGACTTGTGGCAGACATCCCCGCAACAAAATGAGGGTGTAACATATTCGACACGCGGTGCTGTGTCAGTTGTTGTTATGTGAGCTCAACAACAGGCATAAGTAGCTATTAGCATACCAGAAATAGTGTCTACTAAACGCAATGCTAATCAATTTAGCAACTAATTAGTTTGAGAAAAATTAATGGCCTGAGCTGCAGTCAAAACATGAGCCATGGCATAAGGTAGCAGCACGGAGGCAATTTGCGGCCGTGTGGCCGCCTTCAACAGAACCGGTTAAAAGTGTAACAAACGCGCACATAAATTCAAATACCAAAACTATTTCTAGGTTAAAAAACGCATTAAAAATGCTTGGTTAGAATGTTTGCGTTTCTCGTCTAACGCATAAACGATTTAATGAGACTGAGCTGTGCTGTGCTGGCGATTAGCACCTGCTTTGGCATGAAAGCCAGATTAGAGGAAGCGCCACCAGTTTGAGCAGACAATTTTTCATATACGAAGACGAGCTGAAACTAATTGACGACATTGCGCTGCTTCAGCATAAGCACAACAGCATAGCAGCATAACAGGTTTGATTTGTTTACACAAAAGCGGCAGACAGCAAGCGAACTTTGTCTCAGCTATGTGACGTATGCGCATGCGCAGCCAAGGCAACCATGCCAGGCGTGGCAGTTGGGCAGCTGCAGCTGGCTATCTTAACTTAGCTTAGCTGAGCTTAGCCACTTTTCGCTTTTCGCTTTTAGCTGGAATTTGCCAAGTGCTGTGCAAACATTTTTGCAATACATTTTTTTTAATGTTTTTCTTACTTTTGCTGTGTAAATGAATAAATAGACTTAAGGCATTTTGCCATTTAATGTTATTGACTCAACTGGTTTAATTTGCGTTTTGCTTTTGCAGCCGATGGCGCCGATAAACAGCCGACCACTTATCGACCAGGCGGGCGGCAGCCTTCAATTGCGCCGCATAACTCGGCACAGGAGCGTGAACGCAAGCTGATGAATGTGCTGGCCGCCAGGCGAAGTGCACTGCATCGCGGCGGCTTTCGCACGCGCATCGGCACCACGGGGCGCACAGCGACCGCGGCAGCAACGATTGAGACCACCTCGAAGTCACCCACCGATCCGCGCTCGGTTTGCATACGAAATTGTACGAAAAACTTCACACGACGCACAACCGCCAGTTGTATGCGACAATGCGCGAATTTTTCGCGTATGACGACGAATGCGAATTCGAATGGAGCGACTATATTTGTGCGGCCATCGTCGAAGACCGGCGGTGGTGAAGCACCCATGGAACGTGACACCAATGAGATACTCTTCAGTGATGAGTCATCGCACGGTTTGTTTGTCGTTGCCAAAGAGCAGAACGATACGGTAAATCACATACCCGATGCAGTGAAGCCGACCAGCAACGTTAAGGTGCGCACGCGTGGCAAGCCAGCTGCGGCCCAGACTGTCACTTTGTCCACGACGTCGATTGAGGATGACGATTTACAGCCGTATGTGTATTTTGGTCAGAAATTGCCGCCCATCAGACCGGGCGCATTGACGATCACCTCGGTGAGTGATGAGCATCCGCGTTTGCTGGAGGTTTCGGTGGCGCCAAGCTCGACGCCAGCTGCGGTTGGTGCAACCACAACGGCAACGACCACTAAACGTGCACTGACGGCGGTCGAGCGGAGTAGAAGCCATTATAAGTATAATATGCGAAAAGCAGCACCGCAGAGTTTCAATCGACAGCGTTACGTGGGCTCAGGTCGACCCACTGCAGGTCTCACTGATAACTCAGCGGAGGTGAAAGCTGCGCTGGCGAATGTGAACAGCACAGAGGAGGCAGTAACGTCAAAACCAAAAATGATGATTAGGGAATCCGTGGCCGCCATGAAGATGGCACTCTTGGAGGCGCCTAATCCGGAACTAGAGGTTCAGCCAGCATCGCCGACGCCACTTATAATAAGCGTACTAAGCGAGGAAGAGGAAGCTACAACGATGCCAAACGTTAAGCCGCGAACTATGCCAGCCAGTAAAAATGCGAAAATTGCCAACTCTACCACTTCAACAACAACAACAACAACAAGCACATCAACAACATCCACTACCACAACCAGCACAACAACATCCACTACCACAACCAGCTCTACACCTGCCACCACTACCAGCAGCAGCACCACAACAACCACAACCACTCCGCCAAGCACGACGCCGACAATGTCGAGTACTGCTCTGCCTAAGCCTGCGACAATACCAAGTACCACAGCGACGACCACGACTACATCTACATCCACAACAACGCCCACACCCACGCCCACACAAACATCTACAGCCACAACGACAAAAGCTGCGACTACAACTGCTGCAACAACGCCCAAACAAAAATCCATCATTGAGGAGGACACCGACCGTCTGCGCGCCTTGGGTCCTTCGCTCACACAGAAGATCAACATTGAGGATCAAAACAATCTCGTGGTCTTCTGCAATAACACTGCTGACTGTGAGGGCGGTGCCGGTGGAACTGCTACCGGGACTACCGCTTCTTATTCGAAGATACTGCGTACGCTCGTGCTGAGCTCGGTGCGTTCCACTGTGTATCCGCCAACGTCCACGATGAGACCTCCCACGCAATACATTGGCATTGCCGAGTCTGCTGGCGCTGAGCCCAAACTGCAACAGACTACTGCATCTACAGCGACGTTGGACATAAGCTCAACGGCTGTGACAGATGAGAGTGAGGTTTCCGCAGAGATACGGCGCATGAATCTGGTCAACATGGTGCTCTCTCTGGTTGGCTTAGTGCCCCTGGTGGCCATAGTAGTCTATCTGGTGCGAAACTATGTGCTCAGGCGACGAGCGAAACATGACGAAGTCTTTGATGTCTGCATCACCGATCAGCAGCCAATTAGCCCAGTCACGAAAATCGATTCGAAGCATTCACGCGATGATGAAGAAGATGAAGTGGACCATCACATCATGCATCAGGGTAAAATGCATGCGACACGTGATGCGAACCACAATCATCGCTACGATGATGTGACCTCATTGGCCAGCGAATATCAGGAGTTCAACAGTAGTAAAATTCGCTTGAAGAGCCTCTTGGGCGAGGGCAACTTCGGGCAGGTGTGGAAAGCCGAGGCAGATGATCTAAGTGGACACTTTGGTGCTACACGCATTGTTGCGGTGAAGACAATACGCGCATGTAGCGCACAGGCCAGTCTGAAGGACGAGGCGAACATAATGCGAAAACTAGGGTCACACATGAATGTTGTGACCCTGTTGGGTGCATGCGTGGAAAGTGGTCAGTAGTGTTTATGATACTCATGTGCTTCATTAACTAATTACTTTATTTTTTATGCTGTTCAGAGCCACATATGCTGATAATGGAATATGCAATGCGTGGACGTCTTTTATCCTTGCTTCGCGCCGCACGCAGTGCCAATAATATCTTGCCAGCCTCAGTGCCTGGTGGACGCAGCTTAGCACCCCTGTCACCGCGCACACTTGCCGGCTTTGCCCTGGACATTGCCTGCGGCATGGAGTACATAGCCGAGCGCAGGGTGAGTTCTCAAAAGACACTTCCACTGTTTATGCCTTTTGTTTATGCGCATTTAAATTATCTCCTCTCAGATCGTGCATCGCGATCTCGCTGCCCGCAATATTCTGCTCGATCACAATGGCATCTGCAAAATCTGTGATTTCGGCATGTCGATCGACTTGGATGCCGAACGCAAGCGCAAGGAACAGGAAAAGAATGCCGCAAACGATGCCATACGCAACAACGCGCAACGCTTCCGTTTCGATTTCGGCGGTCGCTACATAATACAACAGTGGCAGAATAATTTTGGCCACCATCATCAGCACCACAATGGTCATTGCGGCAACGGCAAGACGCATAGCGATAAGAAACATCATGGGCACGGGCAGGGCCATGAAACCATTGGCAAGCGACATGCGTTGCCGATACGTTGGATGGCGCCCGAGGCGCTGCAGTTCAATGTATTCACCACCGAAACAGACATCTGGGCATTTGGCATTGTGCTCTGGGAGATTGCAACGCTGGGTAAGTGTGCAGCAAACGTCATAACTAACTTAAATGATGGTATAATGAAATTTTATGGTTCGTCAGGTTCCACTCCCTATGCACACCTAACGGGTCGCGAGGTAATACGTCGGGTGCCTAATGGCCTGCGTCCGGATTTGCCCAAAGAGAGTCGACATGAGTTTTACAATCTTATGTCGCGCTGCTGGCACAAGGATCCGGGTATGCGACCATCGTTCTCACAATCACGTCTTGAGATCACACGCTCGCTGCACAAATCGATCGACGACGATTCAGCTGCATCTGATTATATGGACGTGAGCGGCTTCAGCGAGGATCTGGAGCATGGCGTTGTCTACTTTAATCACCGCATATCGGAGTTTGAGTGTGAAATATGACGTTGACTGAACTACCCCATCCCACTATCCATTCCATAACCAGCCCGACAGACATTCCGAAGACCCACTTCCATCTGCATAGTATATTTTGTATGCCACACATTCCACGTTTCACGCACCTGCCACATGTCATATATCTTCTTCTCAACTTATTCTTCTCATCACTTTACACTCGAAATTTTGCGTGCTTTCGTAGCAGTATTATTTTTAATAACTTCTTTTTTTTATATATACGTTTATGTGTGCTTAATTTGTGTCTCATTCTCTTGAATATTATTTGTAAGTTTTAAGTTCTGTGTAAATAGTTGTACGTAGTTGTGCAATCGCGAAAGCTAATTTATATGAATTTAAGTTGAAGATTTTTTTAACGAATTCGCTGTTTTAGGTTCGTATTTGTTTTAGTTCTTCTAGTCTATATTTAAATTCTTTATTATATTGGCGTTGAAAAAAATGAAAAAATATAGATAAATGAAATTTTTACTTCGAAACAAAGATAATCGATTGATTCTCCTTATGTATGTATTTACGAGTAGTTCAATGCACATATGTATACATGAAATTGTAAAGATATTGGCATAAAATATATGTTTAGTTTTTTAGTAATTTAATTAAGTTGTAATTTGTATAATTTTTGTTATTGTACAAATTAAATAATAAAATTTTTAAATACACCAAATAAGCGTGACAATCTCAATTACCTACACAAAATTAATGGCAATTATTAGTAATAAATACTAAAAATATAACTAGACATAATAAACGTCAACGTAATGCCAGAGAAAATCAAGTCTAATCGCATGCGCAACAATGAAATCTAATTAAACAATGATCCGAAGATTGTACACTTTTTTTTGTTTCTTTAATGAGTAAATTTAACTTATGCAACTAAAAGGCGCAAAAGCTAAATTTGAGTAGGGGGTATAAAGAATATAGAAGCGGATCTCATAGTTTCATTGCTTATATTGCAGGTTCTTGAACCGCAACACACTAGCCTTGATTACTGGACTCTGGTGATAGTAAATTGTTATTGGCAGCTGATTTCATAATTAAATTTGTTGTTGGTCTTCAGAATTTGTTTTGTTTTTGATATACAATAATGCCTGCAAGTAGGCTACAAAAATTTGTATTGAACCGCATATACAGTGTTGGAATGGAATATTAGAAAGCGCCATCTAGTGCTCATATCACATATAACCAAGTACAGTGAACACACAAAGAAAATCATTAAATTAATCAATTTTCCGACAGCATGATTTGAACCACCGGAGTGGCAGTTTGTAGAAATTAGAAAAAAGCTTTCGCCGTCGCTCGACTCATTGCGCTTAAGCGTATTATGAAATATCGTTATTTGCTGAAAATACTGTCTGAAAATTGTACTTGCTTAAAAAATCATATAAAACGGATTTCAGCCAATATCCAGTTTACAGACATTATTGAATGTCTATAATATACGTTGTATCCGCTGACTGAGAATTACGTTTAGTTAATTGTTAGTTATTGCTATTCCAGTCTCTTTTATTAACAAATGTTATTTATTAAAAAACTGCAGTTTGTAACAATTTGCACAAGTCACGAGACTTCCGCGTAAATACAATAACCTTGCCGAAAATCACAAGTCATGTCCAGCAGAGCGTTGCGCCGTGTATGCCACATCGTTGCTCATTACTCAAATTACACTACAGCGCCTTCAAGCAAAATGCTTTGTGCGCGAAAATTATGCAAAGACTGTGATGACGACGATGTTGGTTTTGCAGTCGGTGTCGCTGTTGGCGGCAGCAGCGGCGTGGGCACTTGCAATGCATGACAAAATATGCAAAGCTACGGCAAATTAGCCGAAATGTGCCTGCCTTAGCTACGCCTGTCGATGAAGCCAATGAACAACGAGCGTCGATAGGCGAACAAAGCTGCTAAGCCGGTAGCGGAAAAATGTTGATTCGACACACGTACGTTGCAGTGATTTAAGCGGTTGATGCTGCTGCTGTCAGTGAACGATAGCAAAGCGTTTTGATGAATGAACCGGCAGCAACATAAATACATCAGTGTCAGAAAATAAAATCAAATCGAATCGAATCATTTAAGAGTTGTTTGCTGCAAGGAAAATGCCCGTTGAAGATGTATTAATGCGTATAAGCAATTAAAAATGAAATCTAATGAAAAACGCACAAGAAGCCCAATTTTGTTTCCACAATTAATAAGAAAGTGTGAAGAAAATTATATATGTATACACCAACATACATCAATATAGTTTATACTATAATTGAAAGTGAATAGAGGAGTTGCTTTTCTTTTAGTTGCAGCAATGAAATATAATGTGAAAAAAAAGAAAAAATAGAAATAGGAGCAGTAAAAATCATAAAGCGCGAAGTGCGTTTGGTCGAAACAAAACGGTACTCAGCCATTAATAGAGCAATAGCCAACAACAATAACAGCAACCACAACAACTACAATGCGCAACAGCATTGCTGGTCCTCTGAAAACGAAAGTGTTGGGTGAACGCGCGCACAAATTATTTTTGATGTGCCTTCAGCTAAGGCATTAAATTAATTTTCAGCTCTTGAGCATCGCTTACTTTTGACCCTCACAGGCAAAAGTTTTCCTATCGCAGGCAGCGGCTACTTGTGGCGCGTAAATTACGCTAGTGTTAATGCAGCGAAGCGCTGCAATTGTTTTCGAAATGTGATTTTTAACGCTCAATAAAACTTATAACCAAAATAGACGCTAATCAGTTGGCTTGGAGGCGTTAACTGTGAAGTGTGCCTACTGGCAGTTGGCAGCCTTGTAGTTGGCTTCGCTGCAAGAAGTCAGTAATTATGCTGTTTCATAAAGTATCCGAAAGGAAGCAGCGGGAAGGAAGCTAATGACGCATTTCAGTTGATTGAATGTTGCACGAGTGGGCGTTTTTATGGTGATTGAAGGAGGTGTGTGTGCAAGCCAAAATATTATGACGTTGTGCGGCATATTGAGCTTCGACAGGAAGCCGGTAGTGGTTTGTGCATGCGCATACAATTTCTTTGCTTTATTTTTTACACATTGATTTTTGCTAATATTTTTGAATGTCAAATTAGTGACCTTGTATGTTTGCCTGTACTTTATTTATATATAGCTTTTATTATGAACAGGAAACTTGGCTGGAAAATTAAAAAGTATTCGTATTGAACTTTGTGAGCTGCTTATTAAAAATTAACATATAGTTTTTGCGCATATTTTAATATATACATTTTATTTAATTGCTATGTTCAAAATAAAATTGCCATAACAAATGACTTAGAAAACAAACTTGAAAAACGGTTTCAATGTTTTGAGTTGTCATTGTAGCATGTTTGCTTAAGGTAAAAGCAAACAGTTTGCTGCTATCTGATTCAATAAATGCGTTTAAAACAATTGTATAAAATTTTAATTCGATTAATGTTATATTAAAAAAACGCTGAAAAACCCTTTAACTTAAAGTTAGCTGATTAGAAAGTTGTTCGATTTTTTTACACTTGTTTTTCTGATAATCGTCAAAGTTTCAAACAAATCCCTAAAACTGTCTTTTTAAGTCAAACTGATAGTCAAAAGCACAGGTCTATGTGAAGTACAGCTGAGTAAGTGTCGGCATGACTCAAAGCTGTTTATAGAGCAATGCATAAATTATTCATCGTTAAAAATACCTACTTTTGAAAGGCTGCTCTTGAAATGCTCTTGGACTTGAAAATAAAGCGAATCGCTAAAAAGTTTTAGTTTCTGTTAGGCGATCTAGCAAAAATCTTCTTAATGAACTGTCGACTTCCGCGTGTGGCTTTGTCACAAACAGCAAGCGCAGCACTCAGATAAACAAACACAAGAAATTCAGCCGCTCACTTAATTTGATTAAATAAAAATATGTTAACCAACAACAAAACCAAAAGAAAAAATATGTTTGAATAAAACATAACGGTACCAGTCAGACACCCCATTGAAAATCAATTAAATTATAATGCAAGCACGTCGGCGCAGCTAATCATACGCTGTAGTTCTGCAACTAGAGCAAGTATTGGCAGCATGCTCCAAGCCTAAGAACACATGCTGCGCTGCCAGCTGCTCTGACATACAGTACAAGACTCCAAGCAAGCCGATGCGGTGCTCTTCTGCACGCGCCTAAACGGAGCAAAGATTTCTTTTGTAAAGCTAATTAGCCAAAGCAGTAGTAGGAGCAGCAGCAGCATTGGCAGCAACAGTGGCAGTGGCAGCAGAAGCTCTTCAACTGTTTTCAACTTCAATTCTGTGCGCAGAGTAAACAACGGCTTAAACTGTTTCGTGCATTCAGTCTGCAGCGAGTGTTGAACGTGTTAAGACGTCTTCAAATAAACCGCTGCGCACGCGAGTCAGCGATGTTGGCAAAAGACTAAAGCGTTATACACAATGCGTTGTGCATGAAATAAAGTCATAATTATAGAAGGCAAAACAAAAGCATCAGGCAAAACTGAGCTTAAGAAAATAAAAAAAAAAAAACCAATGTGAAAATTGCAAACAAAATGTGCTGAAGTGCTCAAGTGCAGCTAAAATTTGTTATAAAAAAAAATAAAAGAAATACAAAAAATTAAAGCGTTAAAAAGTGAAAATAGCCACAAAGCGAAAAAAAAAAAATAAAAAAAGTGTAGCTGTATTTTAATTCTGCCAAGTGAACAGGAAATAAACACGAAGACGCGACTCAACCTTAAGCGTTGCTTATTGATTTAGGTGATTTCTTAATATGTATAATCAGTTCAAAAATTAAAAAAAAATAAAACAACAAACAAACCAAAAAACAAGTGTGCAAGAATTTTGCTGCTTAAATCGTAAAGAGATACACTGAAAACTTTCTAAAAATTTTTAATTTAAATTCTTTGGTAAAAATTTCTATAAAATTTTTTTTTTTTGTATTTATTTATTTTTACTTTTTATTTTGTATACTTTTGTTTTGTTTTTTTTTTTCCATTTAAATTCTTTACGCCTCAGGAAATTGTGTCAAACTCGGCTTTTGTGGCTGTTGTTGCTGTCGCAAGCAACAACTCACTGCTGTTGTTGTTTTTGTTGTAACTCATGTTTTTGTCATACGTTCTGTTTATCAAGCTGGAGCTGTTTGTTTTTCTTCTTTCTTTTTTGTCATTGTTGTTCTAGCAGCGTGTTTATTATTGCTAATCGCTTTGGGCTTTTTAGGTTTTCTTATTTCGCTTTAAACGCAAGTTTGTCGCTTCAGTCTTTCGTATTGTAGCACAAAAAAAAGGTCTTGCTCTTTGAGCCCGTGCATGCTAATCAGATACTTAATCATTGTCTGTGAAAACAAAAGTTTGAAGTGTTGTCGATTTTTTTGTACTATAATGATTTGGCTTAAATTCGAATCAGCGTTTAAGCGGTTTAAAATAGAAATCGATTTTATATTTAAGTTGTTGCTGTTTGTGATTTTTTTCTGTTTTTCGTCTTGCGTATTCGTTTCAGTTCTAAGCGCGCATCTTTTGCAGCAGCCTGTTTTACCGCAGTCTCAAGTTGCGAGCGAGTTTGTTTACTAGGTTAGTCGGTTATCGCGACCGTTTTCGAGTGGAGTCGCGTTGCCTTGTGTCTCTCTCGCAAGTCGAGCGCTTGTCTCGCATCTCTTCCGGCATTGCCGTTGTTGCTGCTTTTGCTGCTGTGTTCTGCACGCTTTGCCTTCATGCGGCTGACTGCAATTTTTGGCGGCAAGCTCATAGGCTACGCAACACTAATTAAAACAAAACAATAAAAACAAAAAGACAACAACAACAACAGCGTGTGACCTAATTTCATTGAATTTGAATGGTTTATTGTCTGCTTCTCTGATATGCATTGGCGAATTTAGGTGAAATCGAATCTGAAAATATAAAAACACAATCTCATAAAGACAGCCAATAATAACAACAACAGCGCAAACTGTCTGAAATGTGCATGCCCACGCCATCGAAAAGCAATACGTGGAAATTCAAGTAATCAACAAATAATTCTCACAGCTCGTGCACACCGGCATGCGACTGTCGAAATGCCATTGGCAGCGAAATATGGCTCGCCTATTGGCTTAATTTGATTTATAGCGGCATGCCGTTAAGCTTGATCAAACGCGGCTGTCATCTGCCACTTTCCTTGGCTATTGGAGCTGTTTATCGAAAGCAATAAAAACAAGAAAGGAAAAATAGAAATAAAATAAAATCAAAACTGTTGTTGCGTGGAGAAGCTAATAAAAAATATGCAAAAGTTCGATCTTGGGTCGTCTGGTGGCTGCTCTGCACACAGGTGTGCAATATAAATTAAACGTATGCGCATCCTCATTGGCAGTCGCTGGCTGCTGTTGTTGTAGTTGTTGTTATCAAGGCAGCCACCGTCGCCGCCACGGCTTCATTATGAGATATTTTGAATTTACACTCCCTCGTTATGGCGTGTTGCACTTTTTTCTTCGCTTTTCATTCAATTATGTGCCAAAGCCAAAACAAATGGCAGCAGACATTGTGCAGACATTTAAGCCGTCGACAGCATACCACCGGCAAGCAGCAACAAATCTCAGCGGCTGGCAACAAAAACAAAAAAATATTCAACGAAAAAAAGAAGTAATAGATAACATCTGCAAAGTAAACTCGTTACACAGCGCGAAAACTGAAAGATATGCAGTGAAAAATTCATTTTGTGAATACATTTTATGTATAGAGAAATAATCTATGAAGCGTCATATTGCTTATACCCAACGACCTTTGAGAGATTGGAGAAATTACTTTGATACCGATGTTGGTGGCGTCCTAAAGCTAATTTAGCATAATTTTTTTTTAATTTATGCCCTTCGGTTTGCTCTTTCTGACTAACACTAAAGTATTCTTTGAAATAATTTTGTAGTTTCACGGTTATGTCATTAAAAGCGCTGAATGCATATTTAGCGATGGATAAGATTTGCTCAGTTTTAGCATTGTTTGCGAAAGTGGTTAGTGTTGGCTTTTCGCTCAGTGCAGCGCAACAGGATCGTTTGCGGCAAACTGCTGCCAATTGTTTTTATTATTTGTGTATTTATTGCAGCGCGCATGCATGCTTAGGTCTTTGTCTGCTGGGCACATTTGACAGCGAGACTTATTGTACATTAACCAAGTTGCATGTTGCTGCTCGCTTCGGCATGTGACGGTTGCCGTTGCCACTGCCTATTAGCGTTGGCGGCGAAGAAGGCGGTGACGGTGGCAATGGTGTCGTTGTTAAAGTGTTTTGTAGCCTTTTCTAAAATTGTCAACTGCGCAAGCTGAGCGCGCACGTTTTCACTTTTCAACTTGGCAAAGGTCACGTGAAGTTATCTGCTTAGTTGTCTCTTATACGTACGTGCAGGCGTGCAGGCGTTGCAGCGCATCTGCCTGGCTGCCTCATTGCCTTGCTGCTTGCTGCCTGCCGCATGCTGCCTGGCTTTTGTCAATGACACTGAACATTGTGCATTGTGCCAGGCATCGGCAGCAGGAATTCACTTTCATTCGCTTTGCAGCTGTGTATTGGTAATTTATTATAATAATGCGACATTTCGGTATATTGAAATTGCGTTGGCGCAGTGAATCCTTTTGCCGGTAATGATGACATTTGCATGCGGCGCATAACCATATTTGCAGTAGTTTAACTATATGAACAGCTAAGTTTCGAAAGTTCTTTGGACGGGTTTTAGCTTGAAAGTTGGCAGACTTGTTGCCGGGATTATGCGAGTCTGTTTATTGACAATGTTGGTGCAATCTGCACAATAGTTGTTGTTGGGAAAGGTTTAAGTAAGTAGCTAAATTGCTAACATTTTCAACTTGCGGCGTTTGATAGTTTTTTCCCCCATCGTGAATCCTATGTTTAGCGTTTATTGAACTGCAAAAGGTTGGCTTTCATTTATTGCTTGCTCATGCTTACAAACCAAAATAACTTCAAGGGCACAAACTGGCATACACACGCGCAGACTTGGTCCCATACCTGTACAATAAGGAAACAAGCTTTGGTGGCATTAGCAAAGTTTATTTACCCTGAATACACTTACACCGCAAAGGTCTTTGCGCAGATCAAAGTCATAAAGTGATTTTATTACGATAAATAGCAAGAGCAACTGAGTGTGCGGCTTCACGCTGACTCAATGGAAAACTTGTTACATGCGCGCACACACACATCGTCTAGCGTAGACAACTTGAATAAGATATCGCGATAGAAGACATGTCTTCGCGGCAAGGCACATGACAAACAGTTTCAGGTTATTTATGCTTCACGCCTTGTTGGGCAAACTGGTAGCGATGACTGCACGTAAGTGCGCTTGAGACGATTAGTGGCAGCTATTACTGAAAAATTTATTTTGATTTGTTTATGTTTTGTTTTTATTTTATTTTATATTATTTTTTTTTTTCCATTTGCCAAAAAGTGAACTTCTAAGCTTGTAATAATAGAGTTTATGTAAATGACTTTTACTTTTCTTGTTGGAATGAAATAATTTTTAATGACTTTAATTTTATATGTGGTGAAAAGCAAAAGTTTGGACATGAAAACCGAAACGTTAGACAATTAAAAAGTCATTTTGAAGACAAGCTACAATTTGCAAGTTTGTGCCTTAAGTCTTTTGTTTCTCTACTACATATGACAATTCAGAATAACGAAAATAATATAATACAAAACACGTGCGATATGTAAACGAAATTACTTATCTGGTTTTGAACTTTCTATGCAGTTTGTCTACACTTGACGCACCCAAAATGAAAGTCCAACTTATTTACGGTTGCCTCTTTTGGGCGCTACTCTACAGCAACTTCTGCCTGTCGAGTGCCGCCGAGGATGATTTACTTGATTTCGATTTTGCGGATCTAAAGGAAGTCGATTGGAACTATGAGCAAGAAGAGCAGTCAGCCAATGAGCAGGCAGCAGCCGCTGATAAGCAGAAAAAACTCGAATCGAATATGCTAGACTTCGCCGTTGAGATCGAGGATGACGAAGCGCAGACGAATCGAGTGCCTCCATTTGATTGGCGTGAGAAGGTGCTGCGCAATGCGCTCGCCAAGGCTTTGACGGATAAAGCTTTGCGTCAGAAATTCGCAGAAGTGATGCCTATACTGCGCTTGCTTTCGTCTCAACAGCGTCTGGCGCTCTCCGCGTTGATTTCGGCCCAGATGAATGCGAAGCAGGGGCATGAGCTGAAACTGGATCAGGTGAGTGGACTTTTTGAAATGCGCATTGCAGTCATTGTACTTTAAATGACCATCTGAAACCAGGTGCGCATGATGTTCGGCGACGACAAGAAGCTGCTGTTGCCGATCGTCTATGATTTGGCGAACTTGGTTAAGAACTCGGCACGCAAGTACATAGAGTTTGGCAGTGCATTGTTCAAGGACGAGCTGAGAAGTTCAAATATCGATCGCAACTTTCAATTGGCGTCAGAACAAGATGACGATGAGGTGGGCACCATACGAGTTGGAGCGGCTAGCAACAAAAAACAGGAAGATGAGCTCGAAGACTTCTTTGCTGATATGCCGGAGGATGTGCTCGATCCGCAAAAGATCAATGAGGGACTGCAAGCAGAAATGCTGGCAAATGCAACCAAAAATGAGACCACAACAAACTCGCCAACCAAAGCCACGGTCACTCAATTAAAGCGCACACGTCGTGCTGCAAACGAATTTGTGCATAAACTCGTACGTTCGATGCCCGCCTCGGTCAACGAGGAAGACCTGCTGCGCGGCACTGTGGGTCGCACCATTAAACTGAACACAACTGTCTTTCAGCAGGGCAATCAATATCCACAGTCAGCCCAGTTCGGCGCCGCTTCCACTTTGGCCACAGCAGGCTTCAGTCCAACACAGAGCAGCAGCACTGAGACGACCACCTACCTACCGGCCACAGACAACACGCAGTCCTACGCAGAAATCGAGAATCTTGCCTTTGCGGACATTAACGGCACCGAGTTCGAACTGAATCCCAACGAACGTTTGGACAAGTTGTCAGGCAACGAACCACTGCCAAATCCCGAGGAACTGATTGCAGGACCACGTTACCGTTACGGTAATGGCGGCAACGCACTGCACAACATACGCCCCAAAGGGCCCATCAAGCGCAAGCGCGTGCAGACCCATACACGTGCCAGAGGACCGTCTGGGTCAGGTGCGCTGCCGCCGCAGCAGGTCGCCGGCAGCTCGAACACGCCAATTGTGTCGGCGCCCAGAAAGTGTGAACGCTTCACGGCCTCCATGTGCATACGCACCGATGACTATCCTTTGTAAGCTTGTCTGCACTAAAGTTCTTTGGTCTGGGCAAGGGTTTCCACGGGTCTTCATGGTTTGGCACTTTCCACTACCCGAGCGTAAACGCCGACCACTGCACAAGCAACGGTTTTAAGCTTTTCAATACTGTTTCGGATTTAATTATTTATTATTTTTTTATTTTAGGTTTTTTAGTTGTAATAAAAATTAATTTATTTAATTAATTATGTTTGGTTGTTTTTCGCACATTTTTCTGTTGATTTTGAAGTTTGGTTTTGGCTTCAGCTGCTTAACACTAAACCCAAATGCTTTTAATTTCATTTTCAATACTAAATTATTGTGCTTAAATAAAAAATATTTAACATGTAATCCAATTAGTGACCAGATCATGGGCAGCATACGCAGGCACAAAAACGCCATGTCAGCTTTGCTGGCAGAGTTCTACGACAAGCCAAATAACAACCTGGACTTCGTGGATGAGTTCGATGACTTTGTGGTGAACAACAAACGGTGAGCAGTACATTTCTAACTTGCCATGTGACTCAGTGACTTAAATCAAAGTTTTCTCATAGACGCGAGGATGAGGGCTCAGCTGGAGGCATGTGTCAGAGCGTTGTGCGCTATGCACGTCCACAGAAAGCGCGTTCAGCTTCCGGTGAATGGAAGTACATTGTGAACACCGGCCAGCACACACAGACACTGCGTTTGGAGAAGTGCAGGTATACAGGCACACCACACGATTGTCTGCCCTCCAGTAATTAAATATTCAAAACAATAAACATTGCAGCAATCCCGGAGAGAGTTGCTCCTACCTGGCACAGACCTATCGTTCACACTGCTCTCAAGTGTACAATTACCACCGACTGCTGAGCTGGGACAAGGTGCGTGGACTACACGTGGACATATTCAAAGTGCCCACCTGTTGCTCCTGCCAAGTCGACGGCTACCGACAGCAGTTTCCGCCACTTTCCTCAATACAATCGAAGGACTTCACGCCCTCCAGCTACAGTCCCGATATACATGGTTACTCGACCATTAACGAGGATGATTTAGATTACACTGACGAGAGTGGCGAGGACGATTTGGCCTTTGCGCCAACGCCTTACAACAGCAACAGCCTCGGGCATCAGCATCCCAAGCAATCCGGCCGCCTTGAGGACAACGAACTGTATTTAGGCAGCAAGCAAGTGCACACCAAAGTGCATGCGCCGCCCACGGTGGGCTCATACCTTAGCCCACCCGATACCCAGGAGTACCGCGAGCCCGACTATGGCTATAAGCAACAGCACCGCGGCGGTGGCGGTGGCAGCAGTGGCGGCTATGTGAGCTCCTCAGCCGCACCCACAGCAGTCGCTGGATCTCAGCATAAAAAGCAGTACAGCCATCTGTTGAATCGTCGCCGCCCGCATACTGAGTCACGTGTGGACCTGGATTTGTCGCCCAGCGAGACGCACACCGACAAAGAGGTAAACTTTTTCGGCACACCGCAACCGCGCGTGCCCCAGAAACGCAAACGTATTTATTCTGCTCCCCATACAGCTAATGCCGGCGACGCAGCTGTACCACCATATCCCAGCATGGCCACCAGCACCAGTGCCGGCGCCGCCAATGCCCATCAAGCAGTCACACCTCCAGCCGCGCCGACCAGCAATCGCAACTACATTGGATTATATGGTGGCCACAAGTCCAGACCACGTTTCTATGCGCCCGGCAGTTTGGCGGCGACCGCCACCACAGCGCACGTCGCCGTTAATGGCGGCGCAACGACGTCATCAACGACTGAACGCTATGCACGCCAGCAGCAGAGGCACCAGCAGCAGCAGCAGCCACAGCAACCACAACAGCAGCCATCGACGACCCTTTCCCATGCGCCCATCTATCATGTGAACTCCATCTTCGGCAGCGGCAACTACAATGGCAGCCAAACTGCTGCTGCTGCTGCTGGCACTGCCAAACGCATCAACTACAACTACCATCCGATCATAGACTTCTTCGAGAAGAACAAACCGAGCGACAGTCTAACCACAACCACGGAAGATGTTACAGCGCCTGAAACGAACGACGAGTCCAGCCAAAACGAACACGTCTATCCGCATAGAATACCATCCTCATCTGCCTCTTCTGCAGCTCCAGCCGGCGTTGGCGTTGGCCTTGGCTTTGGCGGCGGCAGCGGCGGCGGCGGCAGCGGCAGTGGCACTGGCAGCGCCAATTATCAACAGTCTGGCAACTCGCATGAGCGCAGAATCGGTTTCGGTGCTGGTGGTCTCAATGTCGGTGGCGGAGGCGGTGGCGGTGTCGGTGTCGGCGGCGCACATCGGCAGCCGTATGCCGACGATAATGCTTGGCATCCTGTGGTTGTGGCCTCGTAAATCAATTCTAATCGTTCACTCCGCGGTAGTCGCTAACCTAGATAAGACCCTCATAGTTATGCATGCTTGACTTTCTAACTTCTGCATGCTCTGTACTCTCCTTAGTTTATGCAGGCGCTCAAAGTCTTCCTTAACCATTACTCATACGTTTATTTGTTCCACTAATTGTGTGCTTAAGCTTGCTTAGTAGTTCCGGTAATTTTATTTCTCAGTTGTATACCTAAACGAAACTGTTGGCATTGCTCTTTGCGTAAACTAAACTGACTATTATTTATTTTACTGATAATTTATTTATTTATTTTGTAGCTGGTAGTTTTTGCTCTATGCTTAAGTTAACAAAAATATTTATAAAACAAAAAAATCCACACTGTGGCGTTTATGAGTTCCATATGCGTATTTAGTGCAATAAATGATTTATTGTTTAAATGTATTGGTGTGCTTTTCATTTAATTGCATAAAAATCGAAAGACTTAAGACACGAACTTGGCTGGTGTTTTGACAAATGCTAAATTGCCTACCTTAGTTAAGCCTTACGTAATTTTTTGTGTAAAACAAATTGAAACGCAAGCGAGTCTGACATGAGAATGCACAACTGAAGCTACGAGCTCCGTTGTAAGGTGCGTCCACAAATTAGCTAAAGTGGAATACTTTCAATAAATCTTGCATGCTCAATCACTCAGCTTACCAACTACTAACAGCTTGTGGCTGTGAACTGCGCACCAAGCACGCATTAATCAAAAGACTTAAGACACGAACTGGCCATCAGCAGCTGCCTGAACAGAAAAGCACCGGAAATGGCGCTAAGCTTTAAAACAATTTAAGCTGCCAGCCTAAAAGCATGCAGCAAACTTTCGGGCTACGCAGACACGGCTGTAGCCGAAAACTCGCGCATGCCATGCAAACCAGTTTGGTAGCGTAGCTCATGCCCGCATTATTTCGTTTTAAAATCGCATTCTGATGTACAAGCGTAACTAAGCCGCCTCTTCACCGAACTAAACCGCAACGAACGAACACATGTCTGCCAGATTTTATTTGTTTTATTTTTTTCTCTCGCTTTTATTTGATGTGTCTTGAGTATTTCGGCGAAGTTCAAGTTGAGGGTCAACCTAAGCATAAATTAATGAAGTCAAAAATCAATAATTTATGATACCAGTTGCCAACAATTTATTAGCATGCTGTTTTTATTTGTTTGCCTCCCGTTTTGTTGATTGTTTTAGATTAAGAAAAAGAAGAAAAAGAAAAAAAATAAATCACCTAGAAAAGGCCAACTCCTTTTGGAAAAAAATTAAAAACAGTACAAAAGACAGAAGACTTCCGTTGCCCGAGAAGTAGGTTTATAAAGCAAGTCAGGCCAAATGCAGTCAAACCCATTTGCCGTCGCCATCAATCGCATACATAACATCACAACAACAAGCCTCTGGTGCGTACTTACGTATGTTTGTATGTATGTGTACGTATGCACGATTGTGCGCGAGTATGCCATGTAGTCAGTTTACCGTTAGTTAAGTGCTGGCAGTAAACACAACATTTGCGTGGCCAATTGAGACGCTTAGAGACGAGTCATTGCTACTCGTACATGCTGCAAATGGCGCAAGCAGCAGCAGCAGCAGCAGCGGCAGCGGCAACAGTCACTCGTACTATAACAAATACTGCAACGTCACAGGTGCTTGTGCCGGAGCAGTTGCTCTGGTTGTTATTGTTGTTGTTGTTGTTGTCGTAGTAACCGTTGTTTTTTATTGCTTGCTGTCGCTTATTTTCGCTTTCATGCCCGCTGACTACGTTCAAGCGACAACAACTGCCACATTAGCAGCAGCAGCAGCAGAGACAGAGACGATGGCGGCGGTGCGGAAAACGCGAAAAAAAAAGAAATATCAAAAACAAAATCAAACTGGAAAATTGGAAAAACTCTGTTTATAAAGTTTATAAATGCAGCATGAAAGCACAATTTGCGCACAGTTGTCGTGCAGCAGCCTTGACTTGGCTTTGCAGAAATACGCGTCAAAGAAAGTGAAAATTCGCATAGACATTGGCCTTGAAGTAAGAGTAAAAGTGCAAGAAAGTGAACAAGTACCAACAAGAAAATAATAAATTAACAATAATACAACAACAACAACAACAATTAAATATATAAAGTTAAACTATTTCAAATGTGGCTAACACAAAGAACTTTATTGTTGACCTGCCTGTGGCTGGTCCAACTCGCATTGGCCATTAAATTACAAAATGAACACGTGGTTGCCAAAAAGCAGTTGACCATGCAAGATAACAAATTTGCACTTAGCCAACAGCAAACAGTAGCAACTATTGCAGCAACAACAACAACAACGCTTAAGCCCAACTATCGTGTCTCGAAGCCACAGCCCAAGCACGCCAGTCAACGTGTGCCCAATCATCTGCAGGACATACGCAAGGGTTTCGTGGACGACGACGCAGGCGACGTGATACACATCATAGAGCCACCGCAAAGCTTTCAGCAACTGAAACGTCTGATACATCAAAAGGGCGAAGCTACGGTCTGGCAGCAGGCGCGCAAGCTAAACTACATGAGACCCATGGCCAAGGCCACGCAGAGCATGCTGCAGCAGCAGCTGCCACAGCCCACACAGCAAATCGACACAGCCAAGCGACCAACGGCATCGACGGCCTTAACCTTGACAAAAGGCGAAGGGGACCTGCTCACGCAGGAGACACAATTGGCCGCAGCGGCGAATATGCTGCAACTGCCACGCGAAATACTCGCCTCGGTGCGCAAGACGGAGAGAATAAGGCATCGTCAGCGTCCAATGCTGCCGCATGTCAGGCAGCGCCTCATCACGAAGCAAACGCACACGCTGCTCATGGAGAAAGCACACGAGCAGCAGCAGTTCCAACGTGCCAAGGAGCAACGGCTGCGCGCGGCACTCATGCAGAGTCAGGGGATGCATGCGCAGCGTGGCCAGCGCGTCAGGCGTGCGCTGAGACGCCCGGAGAAGACGCACAGCCAGTATGACGTGCAGCATGGCCTGAAGTTGGTCGCGCACATTGGCGAGCTGCTGGAGAACGCGACACGTCTGCTGCCCGATGAACCGGAACCGAATGACACGCAGTCAGCCGTGGTGGCGGCCGGGGCGCAGAAGCTGCCGCTAATTGGCCGAATAGAATCGAATGCAACCAAGTGTGGCGTGCTGGGCGACAGCAAATACCTGAGGAGCAGCGTGTACAGGCAACGCTTGAACTGCACGCAGCAGCATAACTTCCGGCATGGCGCAAATCAAACACCAAAGTCAGCGGCAGCAGCAGCAGCAACAACAACAACGACAGCCACGACCAAGCCAACGATAGCAAAACCGACAGCTGCTTCCGCAATTTCGTCAACCGCATCTGCCGCCGCTGATGCTGCCAAAAAGCGACGTTATAGCCAGCGAGTGCGCGGCAAGACGCTCGCGAGTACGCTTGTCAATGCGAGTAAATCACCACATAACCGCAGCAAGCAAGTGCAGCCAAGTAGTGCAACAACAATAACAACAACAGAAATTGAAACAACACCAAAAGCAACTAAAGCAAATAACACGTACACGAGACAACACAAACGTAATAACAAATCAGGCAAAAAGCTGTCGACCGTGAACGCACGCTCAGACGCCTCAGCGGAGCTGCTCTACGATGACGTCATGACCAACATACGCAGTTTGTTGCATGCACGCCAATTGTCGGAGGCTGCTGCCGAGCAGAGTACAACTGCAGTGGAAGAAGATCCTGTGCAGCAGGAGGAGCAGCTGAGCAATCTCAAGCAGCGCAGCATCGAAAGCGACTTGGGCGTCTATGGCGCACCCACTTACGTGCCTCCTGCCGAGGTCGAACACTTTGCCGACTTTCGCGACTTGAATGCCTACCTAAAGGAATTGAAACGTTTCACCGCCAATTTGCCAACCGTAACACCTGCAGCGATACTCAATGCCACGGATCCGCATAAAACATCAGCCGATATAAGCCTGAATTTGAAAGAGTACGCACAAGCCACAGTCAAGCCCAATTGGTACCTGATCAACGACGAAGGCAAGATCTTTGAAACGCCGCTGATAGCAGAAACAAAGCCAACGGCGGCGCTTTTCCACAGTTTTCCCGACATACCACGTGACGATCTGCAGATTGCCGAGGCTCTACTGGACGCAACGAGTGCTGAGAAGGCTGACAGCGACGAAAGCGCATCCGCAGAAGATGAGTTGGACTATTAGCACAGGACACTGTGGCGGCAGCATATAAAATATACGCTAGCTTTAAGATATTCAATTTTTTATTATTTATATACTATATATCTTTAGCTTACTTTTCCTTTTATTATGTTAATTTTAATAAATATTTCAAATGAACACAAGCAATTGTCTGAAGAAACAAAAAAAAAAAAAAAAAATAACATCAAAAAGAAACCATTAATTAACCAAAATAAAAAAAAAATATAAAAAAAGAGTTCTTGAGCAGCGCGAAAATTGCACACTGAGAAAAGCCATTTAGATAAGAAAATTCGCCATTAACATCAAAGCCTCGACATAAACGTGTGAATCATTGTCTCTCGTTTGTTTTTTTGGCATATGAAAACCATGACCCCCACAACATGTGAAAAACTTTGAACGTGTAGAAAAAAGCTGACAGCAACAAAATCAGCGACAACAATACCAGAAACAACAAACAGCGAAAGAAAAAAAACACAAATTACAGCTAATTTGTTAATTATAATGGGGCCCCCCGAAACCGTAAACAATTAACCAAACATTAAAACTTGGCATAGACCGGCAGCGCCAAAATTCATGAACACCAGGAACGAGAGAACAAAAACACAAACGCACACAGCAAGCAAAAGCAAAACTGCTCATAAAAATTGGGCTACTAAGATGTGATTAACCTTTGTCTCGAATTGGGTTTCTATGTTATGTGCAAGTTGGGGGCCCAAGTGTAAGCCACAACAAACATTAGCACAATAATGGACTTCAATGTATATTCATGTAGATGCGTAGCTGTGTACATATACATATGCAGAAACAATGACGTTGTCTGTCAATGCCTGTAATTACAGGGTGTTAATATTGTTACAACAACTGCAACAACAACAGCCGACAAACATCGCACACAGCATTAAGCGAATCGACGCCTTTGACTTAAATTCTTTGTAAATCGGCGCACACAAAAGTGCGTAGAAGAAAAAAATGAAAACTGTCCAACACAAGGTCAAACGTGTAATATATATATGTACATATGTATGTATGTATGTGCATATTCACGTATGTGTGCATGTGTGCTGATGCTAAGCTTTATTGTCGCTTTGTGTGGGTTAAACAAGTGATGAGTTGCTTTGGTCGGTTGTGCTGAAAGAACCAAAGTAATTAGTTTCATTTTTTTATTTTAATTTGCCACTCATATACATATTAAGCAAAAAAAAAAACAAAAAAAAATAATATGGAAATGTGCGTCATTTTTTTTTTACTTGGTCCATTTTTTTTTTTTTTTTTAGTTTTTGGTATTTAATTTTCGCCGACTGTTATAATACGCGTATTACGCCACTTCCTAGCTGTTTTTCATGCCACATATCATTTGCTTTTATTGTTTTAGAATGTTGTTTAGCCACTTTATTTTGGGGTGACGTTCGGATTAATTTAATAGATCGCCGTATTAGAAAGAGACCATTTTAACGGACTTGTGAAGATTTTGGTTTGATTAATTGGAATTTCTAGTTTGCCAAAGTAAGAATGAAAAACATAAAAACAAAAATAAAACATAAATATGCTAATTAAACAGAACTTTGTCACGTACGTAGGCGATTTTTAGTTTTTTATTTATTTATTTTATTTATTTTTCGTTTATTTTTTGATTTGTCTATTGCGGGCAGGGAGGTACATCATTTAAGCGTGTTAATTCTAGCAACCAGTTCGCGTTAGAATAGAAAGTTGGCTATTATGTAACCGCGTGCAGAATCGCTTACCTGAAGGGAACAACATGGAGTTCAAAGACATTAATCGGTTGTGCGCAATTAATTAGCAGCTGCATGGCGATTAATGTGACAACAACAATTAAGTTTGAGAAAAAGATAATTTACACAAGTTTTGGGAATGTTGATGAGAACAGCAAAAAACAACATAAATAAATAAAAAACAAGCAACTTAGAACAAGAAAACAATTTAAATTCAAACTATGCTTGATGCCGATACCCTTCATTGCAAACAACAGCCAATAATGCCATAAATAGTAACTGTAAGCAGCCATATGCCGTATGTGTGTATGTGTGTGTGTGTGTGTGTGTGTACGGTAGGCGGTGGTCAAAGCGTGCAGCGTACAATTGGACGGACGCACAGTTGCGACATTGACCCCACTTAATAAGCTAAACAAATAAATAAAGATTGTAATTAGCAATCGGTCATGCAAGAAATAGAAGCAACATTTTGAGTGTGCAGCAGCAGCAGCAACAACAGCAACAGCAGCACATGCCGAAGTCATTGAGTCTGGCTGAGCACGCGCTTCATTGATGATTTTTCCGTAAAGCTGCAACAATTTGCGCGGGGCGGTTAATGAGGCGAACCCAAGCAAAAGCACAGCGCAAGCAACGCGAATCAAAGCCTTGGCGACAAAGTAACAACATCGGCATGGGTTTCGCAGCCGATTTTCTCAATATACGTACATTCGTGTCTCGTTTATGATTGCTGTTGTTGTTATTGTTGTTGTTGAAGTGCTTTTTCATGCGTTTTGACGAAGTTTTCTGCTGGAAAATTTGTCAATTTTCATTGTGTGCTGCAAAGCGCCTTCGCATTATAAAAACAACATGCACGAACAATTGCCATGTCAGTTGCAAAGTTAAACTCGCAATTGTTGCGCATAACACAAACCTCGTTCCAAGATTCATCCAAGTGTATAAGAAAGAAAATCAACAAAGAATTACCCATAAAGAAAAAATCCCCGAACAGTGTAAGAGGAAATAAGTCGTTAGTGAAGATGACGAAATCACTATTCGCATTGTGCCTCAGCGTCGCCTGCCTGTCGCTGTTGCTGGGTCAGTGCAGTGCGGTGCCACGCCCACAACCGCAAGCGCAGGTGGCAGCTGAGCCGCAAGCCGCCGAGGCTGCTGACTTGGATGCAGGCGCCGAGGCAGAAGAAAAGGATCTGCAGGGTGCTTCATCATTCGGTTATGGCTACTACTCAACTCCTTACATTGGCGGCTACTATGGCGGCTATTATCCCTACTACGGCGGATACTACGGTGGATTGGGTGAGTGAAGTGCTTAGCACGGGCCCAGTCATGGCGCGTTCGAATGTGCCAAAGGTGTTCTCCTAATTGTCATAGGGTATACGGTTCGGCAATCTACGCCTGTTTTTCTTTATGTTTTTTGGTATAGTTTGTGGTTTATGTTTCACACGCGTCGCGTTGTCTACTTTTCGAAATCTCGTTTTGTCTGGCAGTGACTGGAATACATTTTAATATGTAAAATACAGAACGCTTCGCAAACAGGCGTTTCGTATGACATTTGAAAGCTGAAATTTTAAAATGAAATAAAAAACCCGTGGCACACACAGGTACCCACTTTTTTAAACTAGAGTCGGCTAATGGCTCGTTTAGAAATCCGCTTTAGGCTGTGCTAATTAAATTTAAAAATAGAAAATCAGGAGAATAACCATGTCATGTTAGTCACTACACTCAAGCAGCGTCTCAGTGGGGGATGAACTGACAGTTGAAACTGTGTTCCTACTTCAACGAGTCCTTTTAACTTTGACTTCTTTTTGGAACAGGTTACCCATACTCCGGCGGTTATGGAGGCTATGGAGGCTATGGAGGATACGGCGGCTATGGCTTCGGAGGCTACCACGGCCATCATCATCATGGGCATTACTTTTAAGCATTATGTATTTTAATTTACTTGACTTTTTTCAGCTTAATTCTAGTTCAAACTTTTTTATCCATACAACCAAAGCTAGGAAACAATTACTTACTAAAAAAAAAGAAAAACAAAAAGAACACGCCTCATAATCAAATTGTTGCGATAAATTCCTAAAGTTTTCTTTCAATGCACTTGAAACGTATTTTGTTATTCTGATGTTGATGACATTTTAATTGGTTCTCGAACATTTATGAATTGCAATTAACTCGCATTTAATGGTAAGCGTAATTGAAATGTAAAAGTAAATCTAAATGAAGCGAAAATGCACAAGGATAATTGCCACAATTGAGACGCGAATGCAAATGATACACAACTATCAAAATGGCAAGCCAAGTACACGCATAAAGTCTCGAGATTCCATAACGCAAAAAAAACTTCTTCCGATAGACATAAATAAAGCAATTAACTCAATTCTAGAAACATTAGCACATCAATACATGAAATACCTTGGTCTCTACATATTTGCATGTTATGCTGCTCTATGCTTCACTTTATGCGCTGAACGCGGCCAAGCCGTCGACAAACTCGTTCTATTACTTGTATTACGTGAATAATTATTATTATATATTAGTATTAGCTCATGTGCTCGTATTGTTCTGCCTGCAATTAAGCAAACCATATACATTTCTTAACTAATTAGTAAAACCAGAAAAGGCCCGAATGCTCTATTAAAATAAAAATAAATAAATGAAAAAAAAATAGATATGTATATACATGTTTTTAATGATTTAATAAACCGCTTTGAGATATCCAGTAAACTTAACAAGATTAATGCATTTCTGTGCCGTTCATCTAAAAAACCAAAAGAAAAAAATAAATATAAATTTGTTTCAATTAATTGTTGGTTCTGGAAACGCGTTGATAATCTACAAAGGAATAAAAATTAAATTTAGTTTTAAATAAGAACGTGATAAATTGTTCATTCATACGTTTGCCCGTTATTTGTAGCGTATAAATAAAAAATAATGTTTCAGACTATTCAAACGTAGTTAGAATGACAAACGAATCCGCTGAAAATGAAAAATGTTGTTCTGGTATAATTGGCGGTTAAATATTAATGATTCATTAAAAATTTTAAAAAGCTAAGCAATACTCAAAAACAAAATTGATTTATCATATTTACACCAGCCAGATATTTTTTGTCTCTCAGAGTATACTCTGGCTTCTAGAAAACAAGTCTCGACCTGCCTTAAACAATTTCAGCTTCAGGCTTATATAAATACGAAATATGTAGTCAATACTTTTACAATTTAATGCGATTTACATTTTAGTGATTGTGAGTAAATGAAAATAATACCAAACAAATACTTTACAGAACTTCCACTTGGCCAAACAACTCCACTGAGCCAAAGAGTTTTTACACCTTATTATCATTAAAAGCGTGAATAATAAAATCAATTCTTAAGTCGGTAAGGAATTATAATTTAATAAAGTAAGCAGACTTAAGGTAAGTCGACATTTTCTCTCAAGGAGCAAATCATTAAATCTACATCATGTGTGTTAAGCTTGGCAGGTGCGGCTTCTTATACCACGTGAACGAAGCGGGTACGCCAAATGATTGATTTTGACTTGTGCTGATGTTGACTTCATGGTCCAACTTAACAAGAAGTTTCTTAAGGCTTAGCTATGAGATCTTTGAACACTTTGGCTTAACAGCTTTATCATTACGATTGCAACACACAGCCAGCGGCGAGTCTATCAAAATCGAAAATCTCATGGTATTTCCCATTTGGCAGCGATGCGACCATGCAGCCATTGACTACTGTAATTAAGAGCTACGTGCAGTGCATGGCATATGGGCATCTGTGTTAGATACGCGTATCATCACAGATGTGTCTATCTCAATGGAGGAATTTTTGTTGTCATTTGGTAACGCGTCGCCCGCTTCAATGTTCATACGTGCAGTCGGCTTTAATGGTACCTTAGCAAAAAAACATAATAAAAATAAAAATATAAAAAAGCATGCGTTTGTTTCTAGCATAAAAAACGAATGAAAATGAAAATAAATTAACGTATGCTTTAAATTACAATAAAAGATGCCTCAAGTTTTTTTCAATGCAAATTATGGACGATTTGTAGCAGTTCGTGACTTTAATGGTTTGTTTTATTACAACTTTTTTGTTTATTATTATTATTATTTTTGTGTTTTTTTTTATATAGAAACAAATTTTATTTAATGTTTGTTGTTGCCTGATCTTAACCTTTTTGTTTGCTATGCATACACCGCCTGCACGATATTAAAAGCGAAACCAGTTTGGATTAAGGTTTTTTTCTTTTAGTAATTATCATTACTTTTTTTGGCTATTTAAATTCATTTCTAATGATGTGCGAATGCAACAAAAGATGCTTAACGGAGACAGAAGTACAGATACTGTTTGGCAAAAAATTTTACAGTTATAATTTGTTAACTGCAAACGTCAAACATTTGCACATGATAATCGACGCATTAGTCGCTTGATTTTGGACTTGCAATAAATTAGTTACTAGCAAATTTCACGAGTGCTCAAACTGTCACTTCAATTTATTAGATGCAAACGCAACTAAGTCGGCTGAACCGCATCGGCTGCCGATATAATTTGATAAAAGTAAAACCATGTACGGAGAATATATGAATGAAATGAAGTTTAATTTAGCACTCAGCTGGTCTCATAAATAAGCAGCAATCAGTGGTCCTTGTTGCAGTCAGCGGTGAGTTAAACCCGAGAAATAAACAAACAAGCGTGTAGATTCAATTAACGCTGATAATTACTGCGCCACAGGCTGGTGGTGCATTTCACATTGTCATTCAACAGTAATTAGTGTCCCACAAACCAAGCAGGAATAGCTCTGACATAAGCATCAGCTCAGTGCGAAAGCACTTAACAGACACTATGCCACAGCAATGAAGCCGCTAATTAGCTGAGAAGAAACATCTTCGACGCATCTTTGTTTGGATTACTCACATTGTGCCGTTCAATGCGGCAATTTGAGCTATTTCATAATATTAATTGAGTTTGTTAACTTAAACCGAAATAATCCTGAAATCCGTTAATGAGCTCAACGGCCCAATGTCGCTTTTTCTTTGTATACAATTTAAATGCCAATTTAAAGAACATTCGCTAACATAATCGATTTTTTAACGTGTACATTCGCGGTAATTTTTTTTTTTTTTTTGGCTATGGCTTTGATATGTTTTAATTTGCTGACAATAGCGTGAAATTGGCAATTAAAACATTTTTGTTGAATTATTTTAAAGTAGAGTAGACAAGCAAAAACATTTTTTTCTTTTGTTCTAACGTGAGAAATTGCGTAAATGATATTCGCAAAAACTATGTTAAAACTATTTAATCTCAGCATGTTAGACGCTTGTCTGAGTTGGAATTCCATTTGATTTGAGTGTGGATTTGCTTGCGCGGCTTTTCGCTGGACTGGGCACCCCCGCTTTGGATGTGATGGCTCGTATCCGGCTCAGCGACTTAAGAATATCAGTATAGGCGAATCTCAGCTGATTTTGTGTATTTGTGCGCGCATTTGTCCATGCATGTTGATTCTTGCGTCGTTTCAATTTATTGCTGTCACTTATTATTTGTGCACAAATGTACAATGCGCAAACCGGTTTCTGTGTTAGCAAAATAAAACACGATTAATTAAAAATTTGCTTCCAGACACAGCACAATAAAAAACATAGCCGCAGCACCTATTTCTATTTCTCACTAAGTGCAATAGACCAACTGAGGTAGCCAGTAATCAAACCAATAGTACGAAGCTATGAATAACGCGTTGAACTTTTGGACGCTTTCGCGTTGAATGTGTCTTACTCGCAGCCAGTCACCAGAAGTCATTGTCAAAATTCACGAAAGCAAAACTGAAGTAATGGATTATTTTTAACAATGGCCTGCGGCGTGGCCAATCACATTTGCCTGGTCTACACTTCTATGAGTTCAGGCATTAATTTATAAAATATGTTTAATAAATACACAAGTGATTGCACAAAGGTGCGCTTGCCTGCTGTGTTTTAGTATCGAATTCAATTTTTGATTGTTTAATGGGAAATATAGCACACACACTTAAACAAAAGCCATTTAATTAACGGAGTCAATTGCATTAAAAAATGATTTTTTTTTTTTGTTCATTTTGAAAATGTATATTTTATTTTGATTAGCCTCATACACGTCAAAGCTGATGACACACATGAAATATTTAAAAGCAAAAAACAAAAAAAATAACAACAATAACAAATAATGCCTAACCAACAAACTTCAGGCGTCAAAGACAACACATAATAAAATAATAAAAAAAAAGAATCATTATTTGAAATGCTTTACAGTCATAAAAATCAAATTAATAAGCTGACAATAATTAGCAGAGTTAAAGACCTTCTCAATAAAAGCCTACGCAAACAAAAATTGGGTTGCGAACCCAGCACTGCAGCGTACTTGGCCGCTTAATACTTTCTTTGTTATATTTTGTAATTTGTGGCTTAAAAATACATTTTTTAATAATTTGTAACTGATTTTTCGTGCTTAAGTAATTCTTTTTGTTTTTTTTTTTTGTTTTGGTTAAATCAAGTTTTAATTTGCATTTGCTGCTGTCCGCTGTTGAGGTCAAGTTCGTTGTAGCCATTTTTGCTTTTTGGAAAACCATTTTTGGTCTGATTTCGGTTCAAGTGCGAGCAATTGTGCATTTATTTATATATAGGCGTGTCGTATGTTTAAAAATATTTGAATTTGAACTTTTAATTAAAACTCTGACAGCATTCTGAGTGGCTTACAGTTATAATGCAGCACAGTCATAATAATTAAAAGAAATTAAGGCCAGCTTAAGTCGGTAAGCATATGCGTGTTAAGCCTATAATTCGTAGCACGTATCGTTAACGGCTTAAATAAAGCAATGAAAGTGTTTTAGTACAAGCCAATAAATCGAAACAAAGTTCTCTTTGCAAAGCAAATTAATTATAATAAAATTAATAAACTGTTAGGCGCATTAAAATATTAAAGTCGACTTACAAAAACTACGAAAGAATGCTGCTTGAGAAGTTCCTGTTCAAACAAGTTCGTGTCTTAAGTCTTCTTGTTGTTCAGCAACGGCAGAGCGAAATGTCAGCAATTTACTACCGCAAGTAAAAGTGTAGAAGCGTTCACCCGTCACGTTTCAAGTTCCAGCCAGGCTACAAGGTCGACATAATGGCCGCACATGAACTCAGTGGCATGCCACAACAAAGGACTCCACGCGCTGATTGCAACGAGGTGACCCTCAAATATGGTCGATGAACCGCAGGTGCACAAACAACAAAGGAACAACATAATATTACGCAAACTCGTTTCGAGCATAAGACAAGTCGGTTGCCACTTACACTGCGAAAATTTTACAACCGCAAACGGTAACAAAATAAATAAAAAGCAAAACATTTTACAATAAAACATATCTGCCATATCTGCAGTCGGTGTGTCGAAATTAAGCAACAACAAAACAGAAAAAAAAAAGAAAAAGAAAGAAAATGTGAACTGTGAATAAAGAGCAAATCAGCAACAAAAACTGACCTTGCACGCTGCTCTTCAAGTTCTTCTGTTGCGTATGCGCTCGCGCCCCAGGGTGCTGCTGGCTGCTGGCTGCGGCGGTGTGGCTTTCTTACTGAAGCTCCCCTTCCTTCTGCAGCGTTGTGGCTTATACACTCGCTGCGCTTTGATCGCTTGCTCTACACACACACTACCCTTTGTTTGTGTGTTGCTTTGTTTGTATACAGTATGCTGCCACATATGCTCGACTTAACACAGGCAAGGGCAATCAATTTAACCAAAATATTTCAACGACCAGCAACAAGTTATACTAAATCAGTGCATCCAAGCAAGACGAACTATTCATCTGCCCCTTTACATATACCATATGTACACACATACGTGACGTTCGAGAATATTAAAAGTATTTCTTCTGCCTTAAACGAAGCAAGCCAAGACAGCGCTTTAATTAGTTGTTAGCTTCCGCAACATTATTTTATTAATTTTTTCCTTGCCGTTCTTTTACTCGATTATTATGTGTATGAGTGTTTTGTTTATGTTGCTATTGCTTGCGTGTCTCTGGTGGGTGCGTTTGCTTAATGTATACCAAAATAAACCCAAAACAGAAACCGAAAAAATATAACAAAAAGGAAGAGTGATTTATGTTTTTGCGCGTTGAAATCTGCATCAAAATTTATGGCAATTGTTTGATTTTTTCCACTTTAATTTAATTAATACCTTATGAACTGTTTTTTTTTTTTTTTTGCTCTTTAATATTATCTTTTATTTTATGCTAGCTAAATATCAGAGTACCATGCCATATAAGCTTTTAGTGTGCTTTTTAAAATAAATGTAAATTTAAAAAAACAAACAAAGAACAACACTGTGTAGGCCGGAAATGTAGCAAGTGAAGTTGGCTATGTTAATGATTTCCTTTTGCGTAAAACAAAAGACTTAAGCAACGAACCTGCGTGAAATTGATTCGTTATGTTCTAAATGTAGAACATTTTGGATCAAATACACAAACGAAACGATTCAGCAAACATAAGTGGGTAATTAATAACTTTTTCTGCTAGCTGCCACTTCTATGGTCTTTCATAGACTAATGTGGTTTATTATGTCAACGTGCGTGTATGCTGCCTGATTTATTATCCGCACACACATGTATGCTCATACGTGTTAAGATGCCGCACGCTGTAAGCGATGCACTAAGGTCAGGACTTTCATTTTAATTCCCTTGAGTAATGCGCATTATGAAAACCTGTTTCGGCGGCACGCAAAAGGAATGACTTCCTTAAAGCGAAAACAGGACCACATACTTCAGAACCCAACGGTGCCAAGCGACGCTGTTGAATAAGCAATTTTATTGTGCGAGTGTTTTTTTTTCACATTTTTTATGACCTTGAAATAAAAGTTTCTCGAGTAGGATGTGATTAAACGAAATACGTTACTTTGCGCAAAAACAAAAAAAAAAAGTAAGAAAAAATATATGAATACATAAAAACAAAAAAATACACAAAAACAAATGCAAAACACTCGATAAACATTCGAACGTTGCCATAAATTTGACTAAAAAAAAGGTATTTTTTTATGAGCGTGTCGCCATACGTATATCTGACAAAATTAATTTTTTGGTTTTTTTTTTTTTGATTGCATACATATGCGAGTAACTCATGTCGTAATTTATATAAATGTGCGTATATTTTCTTTTGATGATTTGCAACAAATGCGTCAAAGTTCATTCAACCTCTGGTTTATTTAACTTATTAATTGCCATTAATTTTTAATTGTTGAATTTTTGTGGTTTTCATACTCTATAGGTACTGAAACAAGGCGACACTGAGTCATGTTCTTGTAAAGCTTTTAAATTATATTTATTAACACGCTAACACGAGTAGCCGAGCGATTGGGAATATCCAATGTGCCGCACTGTATTTGCATGTGACAAATTAATATGCGCGCACTCGAGTCGTTCGCTTTGGGCAGACTTCATAAAATATAAAGTAGCTGTGGCTGATACAATGAGATGCATAATTCGAACGTAAAAACGCCAGAAGCGCTTATTATTTATTATTGAACTAATATGAAACAGTGCGATTGAATCAACAGCGATTAAGTTGCTAGGTGAGCTGCATTTTAACGAGCTGTGAGAACCCACACGCAAGCGCAGATCTCAAGATTTGATTCAGAATATTAATGCACAAAATCCCGACATGTTCTGCCAAAGCGTTTAAGGATCTCTTAGCGGCTATTCCTACTCATGCATGTGTGGCCATGAATAAATGGGACCTCCCTGCTTCATGTCAACTTGGAGCGATAATGACTTGTTATAGTTGGCTTTAAAATGTAATACTCGAACACTACACAGTAGCAGCGGCATCAATGGTTAAAATTATAAAATTCATAAACTCGTAATCGCTTACTTTGCTTTCGCTTTTAACGAATTCGTTTACGTGAGAGCAACGTTGACTTACTGTGTTACGTCTGTAATTGGTGTCGTAAAAAAAATAATAAATTTAAAAAAAAAAACAAAGATGTACATATAACAAAATCAATTTAAATTTGTATCATTTTATAGCACATCGAGCACACCGTGCAGAAATTAGCACATGACGCCAGCCAAAGCCAATACAAATCAGCGCGCAGCTACTGCATACCAATGAGGCTGGCTGACAGGCAAATTAAATCGATGCTTTATGGCCACCTCGGCTAGTAAATGTTGCCTACAATGGCAATAACTACGGTAGGCACGCTCATTGGCAAATGCGCGACTCGCATAAAGAGTAAATAGGCATAGGCAATGGCATAGGTGAAGACTAGGCGGCACCGACAGGAACAGGATTTACTGGTAGGCTTTTAAGACTGTGTGATTCGAACAGCAACAACAACAACAACAGCAAGACAAGAACAGCAATCATAATTATAGAAAATTATAAATTAAAATGTTCATTTTGAAAATGTATTTAAATGCCAAACAACAATCGTCCATTAAAAATGACTTTGCCTGGGTGTTAAGTGCATTTAATGTCAGAACTTCATAACAAAGATGCTTAGAACGGCCATGCATGGCAGCAGCAGCAGCAGCAGCAGCAGCAGCAACATCAACATCAACATCAACATATACACCAACATCTACAGCAGCAACAACAATAGCAGCAGCAAAAAGCGAGAAACAGAAGAAGCAGAAGCAGAATCACTCCGTTTTTGAAACGCATGCTAACTGCTACTTAGATTCAGCAGTTTATGCGCGTTTTTCGTTTAATTTTTTTAATTATCATGCCAAATAAATGTTTTCGATTTTGATTATTAATATTCGCCATACTCGTAAGCTCACATGATTTGAAAGTTGAAATACTTGAGCAATTTCTGAAAATGACTGCGCTCCGCTGTGCGATGCTACGCGATGCTACAAGTAAGCACACAAATTTTGATGCTACTCATTTCCGGTTTGTGGCTTTACGTTTCTAAGGTAATCAGTTAATTTTTTCTATTTATTTCAATTTTTTTTTCCGCTGTAGTTGTCTCGATACCAGCAGTTTTACCTTAAGCGCATCAATTTGTTCCTTTTTTCTTCTTTTTATTTTTGTATTTTTTTTTGGGGGTTGCCTTGTTGCTGACTGCTGTCTGTCTGCACGTCTGCTTGGCTACAACAGTTCTTTGATGTTGTTATTATAATTAAAATTATAAATGAAAGTAACCATCGTGATTTTGATCGATTGCAACAAATATGGTTATGTTTTTCTTTTTGGCATACTTCGATTGGCTCGCTGACATGATATGTCAAAAAAAAAATAGCAAAAAAAAAATCTCAAGTGTCGTGCAAACTCCCGCACAGACAGACAGTCAAGTTTACTGGCTGCCTGCCAGTCAGTCAGTCTGTCTGCTGTCGGCGTTTATATAGTAAACAATATTAATTAGCAATTAAAACCAGAATGCTATTAGCAAAAATTCGTTTGCGAACTCGTCAAGTTGATGCGGCGGCTGCGGCTGCGGCTGCGGCAGCGGCTACGGCTGCTGAGAAAATGTTAAAAATCCAGTTGAAGGGTGCAGTAGACATTGAAACAATGATTGATGACTAAAATCGATCGAAACTTTGAAGACTCAACAAATTCATTTTTAATTTTTGCCAGCAAGCAATACAAATTTAAAAACAAAGAAAATCGGCAGCAAAACTCTTGCAAAAATATCTAGAAAAAAGCGAATAACATTTAGTTAATTGATTTTTTTGTCTTTATTTTTTTTTTTTTTTTTTTTTTGTTCTCCTATGCTTCTTTCTAAGAAGTATGTATATATGAAAAAGTGATTTTCAACACGCGCAGCATTATTAAAAGCGACTTTGTTAATTTGCGCTGGCATACTTCAGGCACGCGTTTAGCTTAAACTTTAGTTTAATTAATTTGTTAATTAATTACGATCAGTTTGAAGCAACGCAACTGTTATCACATCACATTTGATGGACGAAAAATCAATTTTGAAGAAGACTGTGGCAAAAGTACAGAATTTTACGTGGGCTAAAAAAACTGGTTAGCACGTCCTAAAGATTTATTCTTAAGTGCTTTGTGTTATTTGTTTTAAATATTTGATTTTGCTTTCAAATGCTCAGAACTTTAGCTGCGCATGTCTAAGCAAACAAACCTGCGGCGGAATAGGCGAATTAGTTTAAATGCTCAGACACAAATGTGGCGATTTATGATAGAAAGAAGAACTTTTGGCGACGCTGTCGCGCATTGGTGAAATATCGATTGCCTCTTTGGGCATAAATCGGCATTCTTAGGACAGACTTACTCGCAATAAATCTCGACGATAGGAAAGTGACCTTGAACCCACACACATTAGCCATTAGTTTGACGCACATTTCTGGCTGCGACGTTATTTCTAAAAATGTCAAGAGCAGCACCAGCATGGCATGGTGCATACAAAGTATGCCACAATGTTATTCTGCTCGGCAACTCGCATTATTTGCATTATTTCATTGATTACGCTGAAGATTTATTAACTTTTTATAATAAGTACAATTTGATCTAATGCCATGGTGTTCTTGATTTTTGCCAGCCAACTGAAGCCATCTTCTGGCGCACCCTTTAGCCGAAATGGCAACCTTACTTTTGGCCGAAACGACTCTTGCAGAAAATGTCTGATGCAGCCTTGACTTGCCCTAGAACTGCGGACGTTTTATCGCACTAAATGTCAGCTGGTGAGCTTCCTATAGGAATAATAGACGTGCTTAATGCTTGTGTACGCACAGCTCTGCTAATGGCTGCAAAAGTCAAGTACGCAAAGACAATTTATCAATGACCGCTTTGGCATGAACGCCTTTGCGCGGTAATTATGAGTAAATTAAAAGAATACAAAGTCGCGAAAAGGAACAAAAAAATAAAATAAACATAAAATTAAAACCAACCAAACAGAAAAAAAAATTGTAATAAATAATTATTTTTAGCAACAAAGCGCCAACGCAATAAAAACAAAAAAGCTCAAAATAAAAAACAAAACGAGCATTCAAAAGCGCAAGCGAATTAGCAATTATGAATGAAATCGATTAGTTTTGTGCAAAAAAAAATTTCAAAAAAAACTCCACGGGCTGACTGAAAAACGCGCGAACTGCTACCGTCAGGCGAAGTGTCGCCAAGCAAAGCGAAAGAGCCGAAAACTGCTTACTCGGTAGCATTACGAAAACAATAAACAACAAAGTCAACACCATGCTGCCGTCTCTTCATGCTCATCTTGTCTTGGCCAAATTCGTGTACCTTCCGTCAGCCAATAACTGCAGGCAAAGTACTGCAGACGAACCTAAGGCAGGTGACGCCGCCACCGACACCGACAGCGACGACATCGCAGTTCGTGGTCACCAAATGACTGTCACAGGTTGAACTTGCTGCGGCCAACACTCAGCACAGCCAGCGCCGCCGTGCTGAAGCCTGTAGTGTGTGCGGCTGCGTTCGCCTTCGCGTTCGCTTAGCCAAAAGAGCGCAAGTGAGCGTCGAGACGTTGTGTGCTCATCGTGCTGCTTATTGCTTACAAGATGGCACAGCACAGCACAGCACAGCACGGCACGGCACAGCAGAGCAGAGCAGAGCAGAGAAGAGTAAAGTAGAGTACAGCAGAACAGCTACAACAACAACAATGATACATCTGCTGTTATAAATACGGTGTGCGTCTGCGCAGTTTTTGTTATTTGAACTTCAAATTTGCTCGAGTTCGCATCTCGTCTCAAGCTGCGTTGCGTGCGGTGTTCAACATCTACGAAGTGGATAGCAAAGCATTTGCACTGTGCGGTGTGCAATTGAACGAGAATTGGAAAACTTCAGAATTTTTACACGCGTATACCGTTTCACTTTTTTTAAAGAGCTGAGAAAATCCGTTTAAGCTTGTAGCAATATTTTATTTTGCAAAATGGTGAGTGCTGTTGTAAAGACTCGATTTAAATGGACAAGCATAAAAAACGCGCGACGACATGTCGTATGCGTAATATTTCAGTGTTTCAAATAGCATAATAAATAAACATAAAGACTAAACTAAAACAAAAACTAAAAAACCATACAAAAAAAAACAATAGAAAAAATGAAAAAGCCTAAACGAACTGGTAAAAAGCTGAAACGTGCACTTTTTGTACTTCAAAGTGTTAAGAAAAAATTACAAAAAAAAAAATAAAAAAAAATAAAAAAATTAAAAACTCATGCGAAAAAGGTGCAGTTGGCGTTGGCAACTAAACGAAATATCTCTGCAACATGTGGCAGTGCATTAACAGCAGCAACAGCAGCAGCGACAACGACTTGTGGCAGCAGGCAACAACAAAAGGCACACGGCAGAACATTTGTCTGTCAAATAAAATTGCTCAACTGCCGCAAAAACAAACATAACGTACAAATGAATGAATAAATGAAAAGTACAAAAGAAAAATTAAAAAAGAAACAAAATCTTTGTAAGAAACAAAAAATAAACAAAATGACGTAAAAACAATCAAGCAATGTGCATTTTGCATAAAACGCTTCAATTGTAGAAAATCGGTACAAGTACAAATAAAAAATCGCACAAAAGCAGCAACAACACAACAAAAAAAAAAAAGACAAAAGCAACAAAAGAAATATATATATACTATACTATCTACACATATAGCTTAAACAAACAAACTCCGACACTTAGACAAACAAACAGTCGACAACAAAAGCAAACGCAAACGCGACCTGCCGCAATAAGAATTGTGTACAGCACAACAACAACAACAGCAACAGTCAGCAGGTCGAAGCAGCCGGGCGGTACGGACAAGCCCTTGCCTTGCTATGATGGCATACAACGGCGAACTGCGCAGAACTGAGCTGAGCTGAGCTGAACTGAGCTGAGATGTGCTTTTCCTGGCCCGAGTTCACCTGCGCTTTGCTGACTCACTGACTCAATGAATGAATGTCGACGTGACGATGTGACGAAGTGACGACGTGACGGTATGACATGCTCCGCTGTCTGTTGTCTGCTTTTTGGTGCCTGCCTGCTTAGCTGCCTTCATGTTGTCCATGCAAAACAGAACGACCGGAAACGCTCATAAATGAGCGACGTACGACCGCGAAGCGGATTTTCTTCACGCAAATTACCGCACATCTGACACCGCCGCAGCGCCAACATTGTTAGGCGCCAAGACAACGTCAACGTCGACGACGACGTCGCATCCAAAGCTGAGGCACAACGCTTTAGCCCAAAATCATGTTGTTCTTGGCCAGTTTCATTCACGGCACATGTCTGCACGATGCGAGCACGAACCAGTCGCTGCCCTATCGACCGACAGACCGACAGACCGACCGCCCTATTGACCGACCCAGCGACCGTCGAAGTTGATGCAAATGTGGCAATGCGCTCTTGTGTGTTTTAGCGGCATGCCGTGCCGTGCCATGCCATGCCATTCCATGCCATGTCATGTGTGGAGGGCGTTTTATTGGCTTCACATCGCTCGGCTTGGCTTGGCTTAGCTTGGCTTGTCTTGTCTTGTCTTGGCGCAGCCATAATGGCGCGCATGCGCAACACTTGCGTACATCGTTTGAACTTCACATTAAATTTTGCGCTTGAATTAGTCGCTTCATCGCCGTCGCTTGTTTGCTTGCTCGCTTGCACACACACACACATACACATAACAGCAAAGAACTGCAATCAAACTTGAGCAATGCTGCCCAAGTGATTTATGTTGCTTTTATTTTTAGATTTTTATTACGGTTAGCATGACGCAGCTTAGCTTAAATTAGCTTAGCTTGGCTTGGTTTGGCTTTGCTTTAGATTACTTTTGCGATTTCTTTGGTTATTTATTAAGTCACATTTTTTGCTTTAATAATTTCATGTTGCCTCAAGGTCGTCGCAATTGGTTTCCATTACAAACTGCTCACACGCAGCAATTACAGTACGAAATTGTGACAATTATCACACCGATATCTGTTTGTCGCGCGACAGAGCTCTCTAAGTACGCATTGTTGTCTGCCCCTGGCAGTTGCCGGGGGTGTTACGCTACCAAGTGTTGCACAGCCGAGTGTCGGAAATCTGTTGAATTATGGCTTCACTTGTTTTGCTATTGTTGCTGCATGACTTGACAGAAAGATTTCTTCGGTATTTTGCCTAATTATTTTCGTATGCTCCAGTTGCGTGCAAGTGACGTTTAACAGTGACGCTGACTGCGACGCTGACGCTGACGCACCCAGCTTTGAATCTACTCAATCAAAGCTTTTAAGGTTAGCGCTGTTATTCGCTTGATTTTGCAATCAAATAGATCTTCTGTATATGAGCTTAATTGCAGAGCAGTTATTATATTTCATATTTTTGGTATTTTTCGTAACGTTTCGTTTTTTCTTTTTCCTTATTGTATAAGCTAAATGAAATGTTGTGCTGTAACCAAGGTCGCTTGTGAAATAGTTGTGAATGGTTCGGATTTGTAGCCAAGTTCCGTCAACTCAGTCTTTCATTATAATTGATTTAATTTATGACTTATAATTTAGCCATTATGGCTAAGCGGCTTAAACACTGCTAAGATAACATCCAGCAAAAACTTTTTACGCTTTTGAAAAACCCAGACAGGTCAGTGCCTTAAGTCGTTTAAGCTACAATTTAACGACATAGAGCGACTCGCAGTCGCATCCTGCTGGCATAAGACAAAAGCGCTCAACTCTTTGCAAACTTAACCAGGAAACTGATATCCAATCGTTCTCATTCAGCCACCGCAGCCTCCCTCACTAGTCAGCGTAAACAAAGAACTCAGGTATGCGCAGTAAAGTCGAGTATTTTAATCGCTTTAGGAGCCTTTTGCGGCAGACAGACTTAATTGGAAGTGACGATTAAAATGAGTATAAACCAAGTATAGTGACGCGCGTTGCTAAGATCGTAAATTCACTTTTATTTGTAGAACGCAACGCGAGCGACAAAAACAAAAACATAAATAAATAGAACAAACACACAAAATACCTAAATAAAACAAAATCAAATGCGAAGCATGCGCAGAGCGAATAGAACCAAAACAACAACCAAAAATGGTAACAAGAACATTTTTTTGCAGTTTACAAGTCGACTAGTTTTTGTTGTTGTCTTTTTCGCTTTTTGTTTTTATTTTTTAATTGCTGCTTTTTATGAGCAACCGCGACTGGTGGCAACAGCATTGTCAAGGCACATGACGCACTCTGCTCGTGGTTTAGATCATCCGAATGTGGGGGCGCCGATTGTTTATTATGCATGTCTAATGTATGAATCGTTGTTGTACATATGTGTGCGCGTTGTTGTAATTGTATTAAATAATTAGTAAACACTTAAATTGAGTTTGAACACAAGTAGCAGCACACAGACGACACTGAAAACAAAAACACAAAAAAACAAAACGAAAAGCAACAAACCTGCATTGCAATGAAATCAAATCGAATAAGCGTACAAAGAAGTTACGTGCTGCCGCCAATGACTTAAAGAGGCAAAGCTGACAACTGACAAGCCGATCGGAGTGTGAGTGAAGTAATGAGTGCCAGTGTGTCGCAGTCGAATGAACGTTTTCAGATTTCCGTTGACTGGCATCTTTCATAATGAAGTCTCTTTGAATTTTCATTACATTAGGCTTGAATCTTTATTTCCATCTTTGCTTCTTATGTCTTTTGTTTTGTTGTTTTGTCGCTGCGCTGAAAATGTAGAATAATGCGTGGGTGTATGGAATTTATACGCCATGTTTTTGATTTTTTTTTTTTTGTTTTTTTCTTGTTTTGAATCTGACTGCATGTATAAGTGTTTATTATTAATTGTTTTCATATTCTTCATTATGTATACTTGGGTTCTTAATACACGCACCTTGATGACACTCATTTTGAATCTATTGTTTCGATCGAGTTCAAGTATCAAGCTCCAGCAGCGCGCATTGTCGATTTAATTGAGCTGCTGGAAACGTTTACCTTTTGTACTCGGACATTTGTTGTTGCCACGAAAGCTATTTCAAAGTTTTTAATGCTGTCGATTATTTATTTGCCTTAAACAAGTCACTTTTTTATGTGCGGAATTCGCTTTTTCATTTTATTTCTATTTCGTTTTTGTTGTATTAAGGCATGCGCAAAATGTTTGGCTTTTTAAGTCTTTCAGAATTAATGTGCTGCCAGTTGAATTATATAATTCCGGGTTCTGGCAATTTAGCTTTGATTTTGTCTAAAAGCAAACATCGATCCAATCATGTTCTGGAGATTAATGGCTCCAGTGTATGCAAATCAAGTCGTTTATATAAGATGTATTAAATCAAACTAAGTCACAAATACAAATGCCGACAAACTATTTTTGATATGGCGATTGTTGTTTTTTGGCTTTAAACATTTTCCCCCCTTTGCTTTTGTTGCTACTGTGCACAATAATTCACGCCAACGCTGAGTAGTCGATAAAGTTAAAAAATGCTGATTAGCGTAGACCTGAACTAGTTTGAAGTTGCTAGAACTGGCACAGCGTTACTTGAACGCTAGACCTTGTACCCCTAATGAAGTATAAGTACTTTGCATCAAGCAAAACTGATAACGGCATGAAGAATATTCTTGCCTTAGTGGTTGGGCCTGTTGGGCTTTCAGCCACATTTTTTTGGACAAAGCTAGACGTGCATCAATAAATTTTGCTAATACGAGTAGCTTATTAGCATAGCCATTAAGGTTTTTATGTCTAGTTGATAACTGATCTGCTGATTTACCATACCAGATCAAACCCCTTAATTAAAATGTCGAATTTTTATGAGAGTGCGTGCACAAAATTTATTCAAATCACAAAAGCTATGCAAAATAAATTTTATTTTCAAACGAAGCAATTAAAACAAATTTTTTTTTTATCTAGAACGCTTTAGAAACTAAGCACATGCCATATTTTTATTTCATTTTATATTTTTTTTTTTAATTTGCTTTTTGCTTGTTTTTTATGCATAATTTAAACAACTTATTACTCAAGACATCGACGTCCTTGTAACTGCAACTTGACCACCACGAGACGCGTTAATTTTCTGCTTAAAGGTATAAAGAGTCATCACGAAAAAAATATTTCAATCCGCATACAAACAGCAACAAAAAACAACGCCTATAAATAATTAACAAATGACTACTGGCAGTAGCAGTAAATAAATAAAAAGAAAAAAAAAGATGCGCAGCTGTATTGGCAACCGATTGGCAATTATTGGAGAATGCGTTTAAATGTTTTTGCCCTGTCCATTTAAAAGAAATATGTTTGAAATATTTCAAACACTTTTGTTGCTTTATTCCATTAATGATGCTCGGACTGAGCAGGCCTTCGCGTTAATTGGTTTAATCGAGCTGTGAATGACCCAATTTGTTACTATTAACACGCAAACTGTCTAAAATTCCGATTAGTCTAACATAGTGTTAATAACTTATAAATGCTTGCCAAAGGTGAAGTCAAATATTTTTTAAATAATAGAACTGAAAAATTGACAACTAAATTCGGCGAGACAAGTGTCAAGCCTCGGCCGCTTTTGGTGGCCAACACAAGATTGCAAAATTAAAAACAAGCCCACATCATATATGATTTGCGAGGTATTAAAAAGCATTGACAAAATAATATGCTAATTAAACTTAAAAATATGAAATCAAAAGCATTCCTATCCTTAAACAGTTTGACTTTGATCTTAAGCAATGGTTAAACATGTTCCGCTAAGCATCGCGATTTGTCACTGTTGCCTAATTAAACGTACATCCATTTATTTAAGCTTATCTGCAATTAATATTTTTTAATTAAAGTCAATTTATATAAACATTTGCGAGATTAGAATTGACAGTTAAATGTTAATTTGATTTTGAAACTTATTTCAAAACTGGCTAACAATGGGTTAATTTGGTTATGCAGCGCCATCTGTCGTATTGCTCCGCATCAGCCAAAGCAGCCAAAGCATGTATGTGTTGTCTGAAGAGTTGCTGAGACGGTCTGATTTAAACGCACGCGAGAGATGTGGGAAACGTAAACAATAAATAAAGTTGATTTTATTAATAATATTCAGTGCATATGAAGTTGATCTAAAATAAAAGCTGCAGCTTCAGCTATATCGTCGCAGCATCAACCTCATCTTGCGGAAGTGCAAGAAGTGTTTGTGGACTCTCGACAAAAAGAAAACAAATTGTATGCCAGACATACGAAACATTTTGGACGTGAAGAAAGAGAAACATGAATACCCTCGGTTTTGATCCTGGTGCCACATTATTTGGCAATTTCATCAATTATTATTACTTCAGTTCAGCTGAGGAACGAATAGAGCTACTACCCACCGACATTTGGTTGCCAACGCAGCAAGACACGTCAGTGTCGAATGCTCAGCAAGACTCATATTTGGTGCTGGATGTTGGTTGCAATGCTGGCAATTTAACGCAGTTGCTGCAGACATTTTTAACGCAATGTGTCGGTGGGCGGACAGTGCACGTGCTTGGAGTGGACTTTGACCCTGCACTGATCGAACGCGCAGAAGAGAGCAATACCAGCACGGATGTCGAGTACGCCTGCGTAGATATTATGGACAACGCAGCATTCCAGAAAATCACTTCATTCCTACAACAGCATAAACGCGAAAAATTCGATGCTGTTTGTTGTTTCTCGATAACCATGTGGATACACCTGAACCATGACGACAGCGGTCTTCAACAGTTTTTGCGCAAACTCTCGAACTTGGCGGAGCTTTTCGTAATTGAACCACAACCATGGAAATCTTACAAGAATGCAGAACGTCGACTCAAAAGGGATGGCAAAGAATTCCCACTTTTTTCGAAGCTGAAGTGGCGCTCAAACATCGAAAATGATATACAAACATATATAGAAAATCAATTGTCTCGCCGCAAGATCTATGAATGTTGCCCGAACAAGTGGAAACGACGAATTTGTTTCTATAGATGATTAAGCTCATAATTTAAGCAGTAAATCTATTAAATTTGTTTATGTGACAAAAAAAATCCTTGCTAAAGCTTTATTTTATTTTTTTTTGCAGAAAACGGTTTTACTCAGCTTAGTGCTGACCACGCTTGCAGCACACAGCTTTGCGCAATACTCCTATGATCCGCCGCAATTTGGTGGTTATGACTATCCCAAGCCTTCTGTGGCCTTTCCGCCACCAGAGCGGAAAGTTGAACCTCAAGGCTATGACTATCCGAAGCCTGCGATATCATTTCCACCACCAGCGCCTAAGATTCAGCAAGGCTATGACTATCCAAAACCTCGCGTGCCTTTTCCAGCGCCAGAACCGAAAGGTTACGACTATCCGAAGCCAGCGATACCGTTTCCTGCACCGGAAATAAAAGTTGTTCCAACAAGGCCGCCGCCACCACCACCAGCGCCAACATCAGGATATTCATATCCTAAGCCAGAGGTACGGTTTCCGCCAGTGACTAGCCCACCAGTATACCTTCCACCACCTCAGCCGACACCGACCAGCGGGTACTCATATCCAAAGCCAGCTGTGCCGTTTCCACCACAACCAAAATATTTGCCTCCACCCACCAGCGCACCGAAACCGAAATATGTGCCGCCACCACAACAGACGATTCCTCCAGTAGCCAAGTATTTGCCACCTGTAGAGGCAACTAAAGGATATTCATATCCCAAGCCAGCCATACCATTCCCTGCTCCACAACCGACACAACCACCGCAGCCTAAGTACTTACCACCTGTACAGCCGACTTCGCCGCCAAAGCCGAAATATCTGCCTCCACCGGAACCAACAAAGGGTTACAATTATCCTAAGCCAGCTGTTCCTTTCCCAGCACCAACTGCTCCACCACAACCTAAATATTTGCCACCGGTTCAAGTGACAGCACCACCCAAACCAAAATATCTGCCGCCTCCGGAGCCCACCAAGGGCTACTCATACCCAAAGCCTGCCATACCATTCCCACCTCAGCCTAAATATTTGCCTCCTCCCCAACCCACAAATCCACCTCAGCCGAAGTATTTGCCGCCTGTGCAGCCAACATCACCGCCTAAGCCGAAATACTTACCGCCGCCAGAGCCTACCAAGGGTTACTCATACCCAAAGCCCGCTGTACCATTCCCACCTCAGCCTAAATATTTGCCACCTCCCCAACCCACAAACCCACCACAGCCGAAGTATTTGCCGCCTGTGCAGCCAACATCACCGCCTAAGCCGAAATACTTACCGCCGCCGGAGCCTACCAAGGGTTACTCATACCCAAAGCCCGCTGTACCATTCCCACCTCAGCCTAAATATCTGCCACCTGTTCAAGTAACCGCGCCACCACAGCCAAAATATCTGCCACCTGTTCAGCCTACATCTCCACCAAAACCGAAGTACTTGCCACCACCGGCACCGACGCAAGGATATTCATACCCTAAGCCTGCCATACCATTCCCACCTCAGCCTAAATATTTGCCACCACCTCAGCCCACAAATCCACCACAGCCGAAGTATTTGCCGCCAGTCCAGCCTACATCACCACCCAAGCCAAAATATTTGCCTCCTCCAGAGCCCACTAAAGGATATTCTTATCCAAAACCAGCTATATCTTTCCCACCACCAACGGCGCCCCCCAAACCAAAATACTTGCCTCCCCCGGAGCCAACCAAGGGTTATTCCTATCCCAAGCCAGCAATTCCTTTTCCACCACAGCCAAAATACTTGCCGCCAGTGCAACCAACATCGCCCCCGGCTCGAAGTCAAGGTTACGATTATCCCAAGCCCGCCATTCCCTTCCCACCTGCTCCGGCACCAAAGGTAGCTTATCTGCCACCCACAAACCCTCCACCGCCACCACCCGCACCCGTTGTAAAAACTGGCTACTCATATCCCAAGCCAGCCATTCCATTCCCACCACAACCCAAGGTCGCTAGTGGCTATTCATACCCCGCGCCCTCCATACCCTTCGACTTTTAGACACGCACCCACAATAACCCAGCCCATACGGAACAAATTGCCTCTTTGTCTACTTAGTGATCCTCAGTAGAGCTACTTAGGATATGCAAATGCGATATTAACTATTGTAAACATTGTAAATTATGTATCTAATATCTTCTATTAAGTTAATGCGTGAAGCATCAAATGCTGTACCTGGGACCCACTTGCTCGGGTTCCACAAACGAATTTTAGTCATACGAGTACATATGTGAAATTTACATGTATTGAAATTAATTTTTAAATGGACAGACGAACTTTACACTACATTACACTACAGCCTTGTATGCGATGATTATTGTATGTATGATTAATCGCTTAAGTCGACTCCCTAAATGCAAAAAATGATTTCTGTGTAAGAAATATCCTTTGTTTGACATGTTCGTACGTAAATATTTAAATATTTTTAAGACGCTGCCGAATATTGTTAGGGGAAGAATGTTATGTTTAAATAAAATGCGACAAACAATATGCAAAAAAAAAAAATTAAAACAAAACTTGAATGACTTTTACTCAGTTGGCACTCAGTCGGGTGTGCCCGATATTTCGATGTGCTTCTAACTTTCCATTTTTTTGTACAGGGTATAAATAGATGATAATAAAGCTTCTTGAAGTTGGGAACAGCTGCGCTGTGGGGAAAACCGCTATTTGTATTTTGGTTTTTAATTATTTTTTATTGCATCTTAAATTTAGTTTTCACTATTTCTAATTGATTTTCTGTCTAGACTAAACTTAACTACATTTTTTACGTAGGTGTATAAAAGAAATGCACTTAAATAATTTAATGTCCAGGCGTCCCGAGAATGTGTTCGCCAACCGCGTAAGCAATTACTTGGACGCAGTGGCATCGTTGCTAATCTCGTGTATGAGTCGGCACACGAGTTCGCCGCACGCCTTCTGACGTTTCTTGGCCACTGCCATGACTTCGTCATGGTTCGCCTCTGCGTCGCGCTTCGTATCGTACTCGATCTGGCACTTGTTCGTGATCAGACTGAACGCGAACACTTTCATATCACAATGTCTGGCAGTGATGACCTCGTGCACCGTCGACATGCCCACCGCATCGACGCCCATGGTGCGCAATGCCTTCAGCTCGGCAATCGTCTCATAGGTGGGACCACCCAGGCAGGAGTAAACTCCGACATGCATGCTCGATTCAATGCCCATCGCTTTGCCAATCTCGAGTGCCTTGTTGATCAAGTCCTTATCGTAGGCATTCGTCATGGCCGGGAAGCGTGGTCCGAAGCGTGGATCGTTTGGCCCCTGCAGCGGCGAGTTGCCCGCAAATCCAAGCATATTGACATGATCATGCATCAGCATAATGTCACCCTCGGAGAACTTCGGATTAATGCCGCCTGCAGCATTCGTCGCAATCAGATACTGCACGCCACAGAGTTTCATAACACGCACGGGCATCGAGCACTTGGCCAGCGGATAGCCCTCATAGAAGTGGAAGCGGCCCTGCATGGCCATTACGATCATGCCGCCAAGGTTTCCGAATATCAGGCGGCCAGCATGGCCCTCGACTGTTGACACGGGAAAGTTTGGTATATTTTCATATTCGAATACTTTCGGTTCTTCGATAAGATCGGCCAGCGACCCCAGTCCCGAACCGCATATGATGCCAAGCTTGGGTCGCATGCCCGAGTTCTTGACCAGGTGATCGGCAATCTCCTGTATGACCTCATAGGGGTACCTGCAAAAGTCCATTAATCCATTAGCAATTACAAAACCATGCAGACACTACAAATACCAACATCATAATGAAGAAAAAAAAACCATATGCAATGTGTCTACAACATGAATGTGTAACTGTAAAAATAAACAACCACCGCACACCACAAGTACTGAGACGCAACTAAGAAAAAGTGAAGACAATGAACTTTTATCATCTGAGCAGCAGTTCCGTCATCCCGATAGTTTTTATAAAGGTAAGCACTTGCAGCTGGCAGCTGCTTTGCCATAATTGCAAAAACTTAGGCGTGCCGCGACTGCGCACACTTCCGAGACACGCAATCAAGTGTGCGATATGCGCGATTCCCTCAGATAAGTTGGTTTGTCACTCTGTGAGACAAGATGTTGTTGTAGATGTTAATGCTGATGACATAGATACAATATGGAATGATAATTGCGACTGCGATACATTTCACTCGGTCACATGGCTCGGTCGGATGGTGTACAGAACAATAATTAACCAGGGTTCCGAATACAAAGTGCAGAGTATCTGGGGTTGTGCTGCATGTTTCTGTAGCAACGAACCAATCAAGGTTAAAAATTGTGTTGTGTTGTGTTGTGTTGTTTGCTGATTGCCAATTAAAAAACTTGTCATAATTGTTAACTTGATTTATAAACACACACTGAGAGTGAATGCTTTTCGACGAATCTTTGATGGTTGATACGAATATACATATGCGCAGAACTGATAACGTGTGCTTTAGGACATGATAATTGTGTACTGAACAATAAAAATAAAAATAAAATGATACGAAAATGAAAACGACACCAAACGCAAGTAAAACAAATAATGAGAATAAGCACATTTAATAAAAATTATCTTCGCTTTGAAAATGCTACGAACATATCCTCATTCATGATGCGCTGAACGCGATGCTCTTCAGCGGATAAGTTCAGCATACTTGCGGCTTCTTGCGTACTCGATGTGCTACTGAAATAATATGGGTAAGAATGTTTGTTTAATTTATTTATAAAATCATGCGAAGGACGAAGCCAAAAAGAAGAAAAACCAACAACAAAAGCAAAGAGAAATCACATTGGCTGCAAACAAAAAAAGGATTCCTCTATATTCGTTTAAGAGTTGAATGTTAAGAGCAAAAATACACAGAAAACTCAAAATTTGAAACTCAGAGAGCGACAACAACGAAGCATCAAGTAACCCGGTAAATAAAGCACAGGATTGTCGCGGATAATTTGCCGGTTGCACTGTAGACAGAAACGTGGCCACTTTTTTATGAGGTTATTGATAAAACTCAACTAATGGCACTCGAAAATTCGCAACACCGCTAAAAGTTGCAGCTTAAATTAAGCATGACAATAAAAAAAAAAAAAAAAAGCCAAGCCCCCTAATTGCCGTGAAAGAAAAAAGAAGAAAACCTGACCTATCGATTAAAGTCTCAGCCATAAACATTCAGTTCGTTGCCCATAAACCCAAAGAGGCTAACAAACATCCGCCCATGGCGATAAGCACAATGCAGGCAGATAAAGCAAAAAAGAAATACCAATAAATACTTAGCAATTAAAATTTAATTGCTCGCGAGTATTTACTCAATTATTGGCTTTTAAACGCTTATGTGGATTTTTCAATGTCCACACAATTGTTGTCAACTTGGCTCAGCTGTTCCACAACACGTCAACTGCGGCTGTTTTCCTTGAACTTGTGCCTGCGCGGAATTTACATTGTTTTTCTACTGCCCAAATGTCGTTTTACTACTGTCGATTGAAGCACGTGTAACGAATGTGTGGTCACTCCCTACTATCCCTTGGCTGTGGAGCAGTTCATCATAAAACACCAGCAAAATACATTCAATGCCAATCTGATAAGCGCTCAACAAAAACATTAAGCAAAAAAGCTCTGGCATCTTGCATGTATTACGTCTAATAATATTTATAATAATAAATAATAATAATAAAATTAATAATTATCACTAATGCTTGCGTCACAAATATTTTTGAAATGCGTGTTGCCAAAACAAAAACCGAATAGAAATGAATTTTGAATATATTTTAAGCAAAAACAAAATGATTTATTAGCAAACAAAACTAGTTTTGTTTATTATATTTAATTTGCCACTGTGAAGACATTTATTTAAATAATAAAGCTTAGGCAAGCCGCTTTGTTTTTGTTTCTTTTGTTTTTCGTTTTTTTGGTTTCGAGTTGCGAGCAGAAATGCCGTTACTGCGTATGCGTGATTTTAGCGACTCTTATTTTGCCGCTGGCCTGCTATGACAATGCCTGCCGCAAAGGTTGCCATAACTGGAGCGTAAATGGTACAACAGCGCAGTGCCCATGGCATCCCAAGCATGCGATACAGTAACCAAAAACCGAGACAGCGGTCACAGTGTTGAGATGCTTGCAAAAACTACCGAGGAAACCATGCAGCACTTAAAAACGCATGCAGGCGGCGTTTTAACAAAAACAAAACAAATAAAAACAAAAAACAGACGTTTACTATTCTTAGCCTTTGGTGTATTTTTGTTTTTTCGGCAATTAGCAAAAGTTATTGTTTTGTTTTGTTATGTTTCTTTTTTTTATGTTGTATTATTTTTAGTTCAAACACGTTTCGCATGGTGACAAGTTCGTTAAACGTTAAAGACTTTTTTTTAACACATTTGCGGTAAGTGTACGCAAACATTAGTAATCCACACACACGCGCTAATGACAGTTAATTGTATCTAGAGTGCAAATAAATTATAAATAATCATTACAGTCGATGAGTAAGCCTTTTGCCAACGAAACGTGCTGTAAAACCGTCAAACAACTCCACACTGTGCCGCTAAAGTGCACTCAGCTGTACTCCGTATGAATGGCACTCGAGTGCTTCGCCTCGCTTTGCGCGTTTACGACTGACATATATAGTGATAAAAAAAGAAAAAACGAAAACAAATGTTTAGGCACTACAATCATTTGTAGTAACGAAAAGACAAACTAGCGGCAGCGAAAAACATATGCCGACATAGGCCACGATTCCGAGCACACAACTATGCGCGCGCCACACACACCCGCCGCGCCCAGCCAATCAAAAGCTGGCGGTGCAAAGGCAACACTACGTAAAAGAGTGTTGGCTGTTTATTGATTTTCTGCTTCCTTTATGAGGTTAAGGTGGTTTTCATATCAGAATAATAATGTCGCGCTGACGCAAGGCATGGAAATTTCTCGAAGATAACACAGTTAGGCGACCTAGACCCATGACTACTAAAGTAGACACATGAAACTGGAGTAGAGCAGCGGCCATGTCATGAAAACGTTTATTAACAACGTTTAGGGCCACGTAGCTAGTCAAAGAAAATTAAAATGCAATTATGATATGCTTAGAAGTACGCAAAATGATAGACAACGTTGCGAAGTTTCTTTTATGTATTAAAAAAATTAGAAAAAAATGGCATAATTTGTTAAACTTGCATATTTATAAGTAAAGCAAAAAGTCGAACAAAAAAAAAAAAACAAATAACAATCGTTGTGTCATTTAAATCATTTTCAAAGGAACGCTCTCCCTTGAATACTTTTAGCTGAATAGAAAAAATAATAAACAAAGACGGGGAATCTCTTTTAGTTTTGCGAATCTTCGCCTTATTTGCAAATCAATTTTGGATGCAGACCTCCCATGAGCAGCCTGGATTTTGCAACAAAAATTTGTTATGTTACAATTAAGCGAAAAATATTTTATCGAAAAATTTGTTTACTAAAAATTGCAAACTTCTGGGAAAGCAAAACAAAAGCGAACTCACAGATTGATGCAAATCGAAAAAGGGAATTCCCGCAGCCAAATATATATTAAAAAATTTGGTGTATTTTGTTAGCGATCAATAAGAACAAAAAGTCCTGCCATAACCTAAAAGGGTTTATTTATGCCACTGCACACCCAGGAATACTCATATTATATAGCGAAGTGCATATTTATCAAGTTTAGTGCTTGATTAGAAATTGTTTTATATACTCGTATAATGTCTAACAGATTTTTTTAAAGATGCTATTTTTATTTCTTAATATGTTTGTTTTCGTTTTCTTTTTTATGAGCACGATTTTGGCATTTTTTAAGACTCTTATCACCGAACAATGCACACAAACCCCCCCACACCAAGAAGTAGAACTAAATGCGCAGGTCGAGGTGAAGGTTTGTCGCTCGCCGCTGATTAGCCAAATTAGCTGCACAGTTCTATACGTGGACACATTGCACCTACATAACTGTCAGACGGTCAGACTTACATCATGCTTGGCGCCGTATAGCGCAGCTCGTTGGGCCGCACATTTTTGGCAGATTTGTCGCCCGTCTTGCCACGCGGATTCGAACAACAATCGCGGGAACACATGTTTGATTTTAAAAAATTAGGGACTCGAAACAATAACAGACAACGATAATTTTGCTTAAGCCAAAATTCAAAACTAAACTAATGAAATTCATTTACAGCAAAATCAAAGCTACTTTGTTCGGTAGTAGCCTCAATTCAATGGACCCATGGCAGACCTCAGACTTACCCTGCCTAGAGTGTAATTGAATTTTACGAGTTCCTTATACCTTGACAGACTTACAGTAAACTTTGCGGCGTGGGTATCATTTTGCCATCCTCTATTTTTGCACCTTTTTTGCCATCCTTGCAGCTATTCATGGACTTGCCAGCGGTGCCCGAGCAACAATCACGCGAACACATCCTGGCAGATCTTAGATTGACTTCACTGAATAAATTTAAAAGTACGGGAACAAGGAATTTTCTTATCGGTTGGGGCCGAAATAAACAAACTGTCAAAAAAACTTTTGTCGACATGGTGACATCTAAGCTAGGTGATTGCTTAGCTCATGCTTGTTCAGTTGAATGGAAAAATATGGCAAGCCAAAGCATGCTTCGTCCAAAACTCGGACATCGGGCTAAGGCTGACGCCTGAGTTAAGTTTAAGGGCATCGATGAGTATAGAAGACCTCTGCACAGGTAGATCGTCGATATGCTAATGAAGGCCAATGTACAGTTACTTACGAAAGGTTCTCGTGTGCCGTGTAGCCATTGCTGCTGCCATTGTCGCTGTTGCCGTTGCTGTGTCCGTTGCGGTGACCGTTCGCGCTGCCGTTCAACACTGTACCGTCGCTCAAGTTAAAGCCTGTCATGGTTCTAAATTAATTAACGATAAATCGTCTGCGCCGAAATCTTTAATTATGTTTAAACAAGTGTCTGTGGATTTCTTTGTTTCTAATGTGGCTCGTTATTATATAACGATATGCGGCGTCTGCTGAGCTGCTTCGTTTTGTTGTTGCTAGTTCAAATTGTCTCAATGAAATTTATAGCTACTGGTTTTCTAGTTTGCGTTCTTAATTTATTTTTATTTTATTTTATTTAACAGTTGGCAAATTCAATTCAAATTTCTTTGTTATGCGCACGTGTTTTAATTTTTTTTTTTGTCGCGTGTTTTAATTTTTTTATTTAATTTAATTGAAGCCTTTTGTAAGTGTATTTTTTGCAATTGCACTTAAATTGCTATACAATGTTTAATATAGTCGTTCGAATGTTTTTTTTTTTCTATTTACTTTTTTATGTCCGTACTTAAATTTTTTTATTTACTTTTTTTTATTGTTATAACTTGTTGCTTATAGAAATCCACTTGTTGCCTGCTCGCTTCGACGAAAACTGATACTCGTAGCATTTGAGTGTATGATATTTATAACGTCGGCAGTGCCGCTGCTGCAGCGACGTTTGCGCCAGGCGACTGCCGGCTAGCAGCGCTGTCGTCGACGCAGGGCGGCCGCGTCTACACACACATGACATCTCCGGTGACTGGGCTTGTGTCGCATGAGACCGGCTAGCAGCGACGTTGGCTGCTGACTTTGTGCGCCGCTGCCGGCGCTCGGTTTATTCTCTAGCGAAATTGATAAGACTTTGTTGTTGTTGTCTTAAAACTCGCAGGCAAGACGCACGGACAGTCTTGGCTTCTTGCTGACTCGCTCACACCTTCTGCCTGTTCCTCTGCTCATCTGCTATCTGGAGGTCCATTTGCCGCTGGCGCGATTTGATTGTATTTTATTTTTGGTTTTCTTTTTCGATTTCTATCAAAATTTAAGTCTTGGCTTGGCTTGTAGCGCCATTTGTTTGCATTTTGGCTTTTTGTTTGTTTTGTGCGTTGGACACTCAGTTTGCCTCTAATTGAAAAGTGACAATTTGTTTACACTTTTTTACTGCCACAGAAATGTTGGGTTAATTTCTGATTAATTTATTTTTATTATATTATATCACAGCTTTTGATTCATTTATTCTATTCTTTTCAATAACTCATCAGTGGCTGCCGCAATAATAAATTTTTATTTGCACGATGATTCTTGTGCAGTTCCGCACACACGTTTGTTATTTGCTTTGTTAGGCTTTAGACGCTTATCAGTTGTTTATTTTCTATTTTCTATAAACGCGGAAAAATTTTTTTTTTTTTTTGGATTAATTTAGTTTGCACAGAAATAGTTAGATTTTTTGTTAACACTTAGATTGGCAGTGAAAGCGTCTGTTGCAATCGCAAATAATTTTCTATAAGCCATTGCTGTTGTTTGCAGTTTTTTGTTGTCAAGGTCTCAGACCTGCACTGTAACATCATAGGGGTATAATAATCAGCAAAATCACCAAATGCGGCTGATAAGCACAACCGCGGCAGACTAATTATAGCAAGAGATTCAGCTTGAGACGACTCAGCGGAAATTTTAAGTCAGGCCATGCAATTACAGATACAAAAAGATGCCTCGTTAGCAACAGCAACAGCAGCAGCAACAATCGAGTTGTTTATTGTTTTGTTTGTTCTTGTTTTACCTTAGACACCTATGCAGCCCCGCGATTCTCGTGCTGGGATAGTGGGCATCCTCTGCACGCGTTTAGCTACAACTTATAAACAATCAACGCTGATAAGCAGACCTCGCAGGCTTCGACTGACACGGCCTGGCTGGGGGTATGTTATGTAGTAAGTGATAGATTATTATTTTACGATTGGTGACTTTTAACGTCAGCACGAATAAAATGAAAACAATATACATATACGAAGCGGCATAGCACCATTATAGCCGCTGACATGTAGTAAACAAGTTTATTGCTGCGTCATTTAATTATTTTGCTTTTGTTTTTTTTTTGTTTTATTTTGTTTTCCTTTAATTTTGTGCTAAACGAAAAGAAAATTAAATTTAAGCGAAAAAGCTCATACAAATAATTAGCGACAATTAAGAAATCAATTTATTCTACGAATATAAATTAGAGTAAGTAATAACTTTGCCCAAATATAAAATTAAGTAAAGTAAAGACAGACTCACAATTTTCGCAAAAAACTTCTGTCGTTAAGATTTATTGCTTTCGTTATTTAGTTTTAATTACGTTTGTGGCTGTGTTTTTTTTTTTCTAAATCCATAAACAACATTCGCTTAATACACTTATGTAACTATTATACTAATTGCACAAAGGGCGAACTTTTTTAGTCAGCTCGCCTAGCTTATATTCGTTCACTTGAACTAGTCCCAGCTCAGCTGATTTTTGTCAAGCAGTGACATCATCATATCATATAGTCTTGATCGTACTACAGATTGCAACTTCAACCTAGCCTAGATTTTTTGACTAAACACAACAACCGAACTGCGCTTGCTAAAAACTGAGCAAAGCACAAAGATCAAGCCACACACAAAGGCTTATGATGCATAAAAACCATATACGAGTATTAAAATAGCACTTCAAGTGGAGCACAATGTTTAAATTTGGACTACAATGTGACATTTTTTTATATGTAGTAACAAGCTGAAAATAAAAATAATGAATCGAAAAGTTTTAAAAAAGATTAAGACATAAATTTATGCATACTACTTTTCGTTGTAAAAAATTTGAAAATAATTTATTACTTTTTCAATAGAGACAAACAACATAATTAAAACCAATGCCAAGGGCATTTTCCTCTGTTGCTCTAATCAATTCAAAATATTACCGTTGCGCATGGAATTTTCCAAAATGTGTTCCAGAAATTTCCAAGTAAATTTCCGTGCTGTAAATCGAGCATCGAGCCAATGTCGATGCCTGCTGCAGCTCACGCAGACACAGCTACCTGAGAGGCAATACGCTGTGAGCTGAGATAGTAACCTCAGCTCTGACTACAATGATGATGATGATGATGATGCTGATCTGAGTGTTGCCCGATAAGCTGAAGATGTTAAAATTTTCTAAGGCAGCTTGCCATGCGATTGGCCAACAAGTGGTTGTTGTTGCTTGCTGCTAATTAAGATCTTCATTTGAAGTTGTTTACTGGCGCATTTTCATTGATAAGACAACAGCGACAATAAATCGAATTAAAAGGCAACGAAAATAAAAACAACAATAATGCAAACACAATATATGTGAGTGTGTTTGTATGCATAGACGAATATGTTTGAGTAAGTCATGTTGGTCGACTTTGCATACGTCATACAACGCGCTTAAATAAAGAGTGGAAAAAGTTTTCAATAAACATGTGTATAGACATGTGAATGAGTACACGTTTGCGGTTTTGTTTATACATTATTTAATTTATTTTTGTTTATTACGAAGTATACTAATTTTGGTTGCTATTGTAACTTTGTTTTACTTTGTGTAACTTATGTGTAATTTTTGTTTTATTTTTTCATATTTATTACGATGTTAATTGAATACATTTATGAATTAATAACTTAGTGTCGATTTTGCATTAATTTTTACGCTTGTATGAATGAACTAGAATTGTTGATGCATTTCTCTTTTTTAGTAATAATAATAAATATTAAAAATTTTATTAAATGTGAAATTCGAAAATTTAGCAAGTGCCTAATTATTCATAGCTAAATAAGTTATAAAAAAATAACCTGGATTACCATATTGGATTTTTCGTGGGTTACGTTTAATTTCATTTTATTATGTTAAATTTTGACGCTTAATTTGCATTTCGCAGAAATTCAGCGAACGGAATAAGTGAACACTAGACTAAGCACAAAAAGAAAAAAGTTTATTTAAATGCACACACACACAAAATGAAAAATTAAATCATTAGTAAAAATGAAATAAAATGAATAAATAAATAATATTGATTAGATTGTTAATATTTGCTGCTCTTTCAGCTACAAACGTAATACATATATGTAATTTCGAAACTCGTTTGCCAAAACACATTATAGAACTGTTTCTCTTTTGAATTAACAAACCAAACACAAACCCTTAAAGATTGCATTGAAAACGGAACTAAGAAAAGGAAAATCGTGGGTATTCTACTTACTAAAAACATAAAGACTAACGCAGGGTAAGCGACTACGCAGCATCAGGTGAAAAATTCATCAGCAATGAGCGAACTTCTCGATGTCCGCGCGGTAGGCATTATCTGCGTGTTAATGTTGAGAATAAGCAAATATTTTAATTAAGGCATTGGTGTTTATGAATTTTTATTCTTTAAATATTTTTGTTAAATCCAAAATTTGTTATCTCGGCTTTCGTTTGGTTTTGCATTTTGATTTTCTTCTTCTTCTACAACGGGACGGTTTTTCGCAATGAAAAAGGCACGAATGTGTAGGTATAAACTTTGGCTTCTGCTCTGTAAGCACTTCGAGACCAATTAAGAATTGCTAAACTGGTTCGGATAAGGCGACGTACATTATTTGAAAAAGTTTTTCATTTCTTTTAAAAAAGGAATTTCAAAAATAAATTGAAAAATATATTTTTGCATAAACATTATTTTTTCTTTTCTTTTTGGTTGAATTCTTTTGATAGTTGTTAGATTTTTTTTGGTTTTGTTTTAGTTTTTTTTTTTTTTGTTTATGTTGTTATTATGCATTTTCTGAATCGTATTGTTATTGTTGTTGACATCATCATCATTGTGGCACTATTTAGAGGCGAGCTTTTGTAAAGCTATTTTAAGGACTTGCGACGAATTGAAATACTAAATGCACATGTGGTGAATTTTGCACTAGAACTGGTGTGAAATTTACAAAGACACCAGCGCAAAGTTTTTTTTTTTGTTTTTGTTTTTATATATTATTAGTTAATTAGTATATGTTTATATTTAGTTACAGCAAATAAAAAAAAAAGAAAAGCAGTAGTTTTTACGTAAAAACAGTTTAACGCTTTGTGTTTGGTTTGTAGATTAAAAAGAAAAATATACGAAGTTTTGAAATTTGTTGTGAATGATTTTAAAAACTTAAATAAAACAACATAACATTTAAATAATTAGTTTTTATTGCATATTTCGTAATATAAACAAAAATAAATAAAGCAAAGCTAATGCACGAAATTATCATGAAATTAAAACTAATAAATTATCCTCGTTTTTACAAAAATTATACACAAAGTACCAAATAATGTAATTAACTTAGATACTTATATAATTGACAATTAAAAACTTAAGCACATGCACACAGTTTACTTTCACACACATGGGACAACAGTTTAACAGATTTATGCAATAAACAAACTTTAAACTTGACATTTCACAAGTAATACTAAACACAAAATCAAATCAAAATGTTACAAAACTAATAAGAACTCTGCATTTTATAGTTTATACGTATAAAAAAAAAAAGAAATCCAACTTATGGAACTTACTATGAATACATACATTATTTAAAAAATACTTAAGTACTTAAACACGCGTTTAAGACGCCGCACAAAATACTCTTAATTACAAATTATCTGTTTTTAATGTAATTATAAATTTTTTTTTTTCTTTTTTTGTTGTTTACTTTTTGGGACACGTACGATTTGATATTCATATATAAATAGACATAAAACTAGTTACAAATTACAAAAAACAGCAAAAAGATACATTTATTTGTTTAGTAAAGTTTAGCTTACATATTTTTGTTTTTCTTGATCAATTTCATTTCCATTTTTGTTCATTATGATTTCAAATTTCGTTTATTATGTTAATATTTCAAAAAGTTTTACAAGTCATACATTAGAATTTCATCAGTTCTTACGCAATTCGTTAAGTTTCGTTATCGTAGGTAAAAAAACTGTTATGCACGCCAGCTGCGCATTTGCCTATTTCCTTTTCTTTTTTTTCCTTTGTATGTTAGTTATATATTGTTAGTATATATGAAAAATAAAACATAAAATCAGTCAGTCCAATGTTTTAGACGCGTAACAATTTGTGTCTAGCTGCGTAGACGTATGGTGTATGGGGGTGTGTAATTCCACCCATATTGTTACACTTGTTGTTGTTTTTTGTGTAGGCTCTACTATGTCTAAGTAATTCATACTTCGTAGTACGTTTATCGAGTGTAATCAATTGATTTACTTAATTAAGCTAACATGCAAAATTCCATTTAAATATTCAAAACGTTAAAATGTCAACGTGCATATGTTTGTTCGAGTTAGAAAAGAATGTTGTACGCACTGTTGTGTCTATCTAACTGTCTGTCCGCTTGTCTATAAGTCTGTCTGTGTATTACAATTACATAAACTATTTGTATGTATGCAGATGTAGTTCTATATGTGTAATCGTATATATATATATATATATATATATATAGTTATGCGTATTAATATTATTACTAATTAATCAGTTAAATGTATTTGAAACATTTAAAATGTATTTTTTGGTTTTTGGCTAAACTTTTTCTTTTGTTTTTGTTTCTACTTCACGCCTTTTGTCTCGACTAATCTAGTAAACTAAATTCAACTACTTTTTTTTGGCCGCTTTCTTCTCAGCCTTGCGAATGGCCTTCTCGCGTTCACGCCTTTCGCGTTCCATGTCCTTGCGCTCCTTTTCAATGCTGGCCTTTAGATCTTTCAGTCGCTTCTTCAGACGATGTTTGTCATCGCCCGATACTCCAAGTGTTTTGAAATCTTTCGAGTCGAGTGAAAGCAATGCGCCACCCTCGACATTATGCTCCTTAAAGACAGGAATGTAGCGTTCCAGTTCGATGCCCAACAGCCAATGGCCAACCTGCAATTGTAAAATTAATAAGACGATGGATGCTGTACAGCAATCATAAACGAGACTCACTTGCTCCTTGGTCCATTCGTGCACGGGTCCGCCTTTGTAGTTGTAGCACGCGGCGGCCACTTTGCGATCTGAGAAACTGCTGCTGGAGCCAGAGAGATCAAGGCCATGGCTGGGTGAATAACCGGGCGAGGAGCAGCCTGAAGACATGCTGGTCGGTGATGGTGGGCCAGTGGCATGTGGGGCGTTTGGTTGTTGCTGTTGTTGTTGTTGTTGCTGCTGTTGTTGTTGTTGCCATGGTACTGTGCCAGGCGGGGAGAGGGATTGTGGTAGAACTTGTTTAACTGTTTTTGATTGTTTTTATAAGTTGATTGATTGATTGGTTGGTTTTTTTTTTTTTTGGCGTAGTTGTTGTTGTTGTTGTTATTGTAAGTAAGAAGTAGAGATATATAAAGAAGTAAGAAATATTAATTTTTGATTAGTCGGTTAGTTTTTGTTCACTTTTTAATTGTTAGTTACTCAAGTAGGCAGGCACGGCGTTTAGAAAAACATGAAAATGCAAATGGCACGACACTTAAGAGAATACAATTTTTGTTATGTTTTCGTATACGGTTGATTAGCGTTTAAGGTATAAGTATTCGGTTAGTATTTAGTATAACAGAAAAACATATACGTATATAGTTCAAGAATAATGCATACATAATAGTGTCTGTGTGTGTTTGTGTTAATGGTTTGTACGATTGGTTTGGTTTAGATAGGATGGGACGGGATTGGATTGGATTGTTTTTGATATTGTTTCATTCTAAAGTTTGTGATTAGTATAGTAAGGGAGTTGGAGTTTTTTTCTAAACGATTTTATGATAGTTCACCTTTGGGCTGCGCTTCATTTACTGCCTGACGTATCTCATTGATCAACGTCTTGCAGTTAATGGCGGCGGCGCTCTGACTCTTGTTGATCTCGGTATAATCATCGCTGGAATGTCGGGACGAGCCATCACCGAGACGTCTAGAAGAGATCACATACAAATGTTATGTTGATTGAGTTATGAGATGAGTTTTCTTTGTACATATATAGTGATTGTCTGGTGGCCTACCTCTCACGATCGGAAAGCGCCTGGTTAAGCTGTTCCGTGAATGAGGTTGGCGGCATTTTGCCGCTGACTATGGCACCACCAGGACCGACACGTCGTCGACTGGGATACATCCAATTCTCCGATGAATGTTCATTCTCGGAAAGTTTATCGTTCGATCCAAGTATGGAATCGTACGAACTATTGAGATCACGATTGCTGCTGGCCGTGGGTCCAAATGTTGTCATATTGGTGCGATGAAAATCGTTCAGCCCCACGCCATTGTCAGCCGGAGAGCCGAGCGCATTCTTGAAAATGCTGGGTATGTTGTTCAATGCTGGCTGCTGCTGCTGTTGTTGTTGCTGCTGCTGCAGCTGCTGTTTGCTATGATCCTTGTGCACCTGCGCATACAATTGATTAATCTGCTGTTCGCGTGCAGTCGACTGATTCGAAGAACTCGACGATGCCGACGATGTAGAGTTGAGCAATATGGCGGTGGTCGTGCCCAAGTGGCCATTCGAGGATGTGCTGGTTATAATGGCAGTCGCCGTGGTGTGATGCTGTTGCAGCAGATTGTTGGCATTGGAGAGCAGGTGTGTATTGCCATTGGAGAGGCTCGTTACGATGTCGTGCTGCAACGAAGGAACCTTGGTGGTGACAATAGCCTCGTCATCGCTATCGTCGAGCGTGCAGTCGGAGCCGCTGTTGCTGCGGCTGTGCTTAATCATCGGCGGATTGCCATTGGCCGTGATAATGCTGCCGCTGTCGCTGTGGGAATTGCTGGAACCGGTGGCGGAGTTGGTGATGACGGTGTTGTTGGAAGCAGCCGCGGAGGCGTTCGTGGGCAACTGGCGATTGGCTAGACCACCACGGGAGGCTTTTGTTTAGACATTTATTTTTATACAGGTTTATGGTTTTTTTTTTTTTTATAGGTTTGAACGAATGCGATTTTGATTTTGTGGTTGGTGGTTGATATTTAATTTTTTGAATTTTTTTTTTTTGTTGTTGTTGTTGCGTAATGAGCGCGCAGCAAGTTGCAATCAAAAAAGGTGTTGTTTGGTGGACGTGGCAAATCACAAAAGTACAATGAACGAACGAACGAGCGAACGAACGAGGTAACGAGCGAGCGACAAAGAACAGAAACGAAACGAATGAAGTGAACGCACAAACGAACGAACGTACGTCAGCAAAAAACGCACACAAAAAAATGTGGAATAAAAATTCAAGAAACAAGAAAATAAAGTTAAAAAGGATATACGTACTCGTATATGTTTTGTATATATGTAATATAATATAAACTCTTAATAAAACAATGAAGGACTAATTTATGACGTAAGCATTTGTGTGGTTTATATACAGCAAAAGAGTGAGCCAAAGGTGAAGAGTGTATGAATAAAAGCAATAAAAGCACCAAGCGAAACTCAAACCGTATAAGTAATTTCCATAAAATCTTTAGGAAAAAATCAAATATCCGAAAAGAAACTCTTCCTACTCACCCAATTCGATCTTTGTCTTATTCACACTATTATCGAGCAGCTCATGCTGTGGCACTGCCGCGTCCAGCTCATCCTTGACGGGCACTTTGCGTTCCACAGTCGCCGTCTTCACGCCATCGCCATCGGGAGAGAGATCGGAAATCTCCGTATCCGACAGCTCAGTTTCGAGCTTATGAAAGAATGGCTTCGGTGGCGCCTTGCGCATCATTTGTGGCGTCAGCTTAAGTGTGGCGCTGTCATAGGGCAAAACCACCGGAAAGCCGGCCTTGCGTTGTGTTTCCTGTAGTTCGTGTTCCAGATTGATAACACGATCTTTCAGTTTCTTTACCAGAGCATTGTATTCGGTGTCCTTCTCTTGCAGCAGCTGCTGGTAGAACTCCTCACGATGGCTCATGTCCACCTCGCGTTGCTGGTATTCACGCACCAGACGCTTGGCTTTGTTGTACTTCTTGTCGAGGGCCATGTACTGTGCCTGCGATTGCTGCAGCATATTCTGCAGATTGGCAGCCTCTTTCTTGATGTTGCCCAGTTCACGTTCGCTTTGACGCAAACGCTCGCTAAGCAGTTCGTTCTCATTGCCGGTTGTCTCGAGTTTCACCAGCTGTGTGTGGTGGAGGAAAGCAAGAAGAAAGACATTAATATGCATTTTTAGAAGTGCAAGTAAGGTGCCAAAAAAACAAATGAAGAAACAACAGTAATACTAAAATGTATTTGATGTGTAAGACACAAATAAAATTAAAAGATTAAAAAATAAATAATCAAAGGAAAAAACGTTAAGAGAAAAACCAACCTTTCGTCTAAGGTTTTGTATAATGTCCTCTTTCAAAAGGCAACTCATTTCGCTCTAAAAATTATAAATAAATAAAAAGAAAATTATAGTAATTAAAAATAATAAAGACTTTGAAAACATAAACAAAACCAAGCATCTAAGAACTAAGTGAAAGTGCTAGGTCTAGTGACTTGTATCTAAAAACAAAAACCAATTACCGCTTTGTGCTGCATTTCAAAATACGCGATTTGGTTTGGTTTTACATTTTGTAATTCCACGTATTTTTTGTTTTTTTTTTTTTTTTAATTTTGAAAGTAAACACGCGTAAAAAAGATTTGGAGAACATTTTAATGCACATTTCATTTAATAATAAGAAACAAACGACAGCCAAAGGCCAACGCCTGCTTACCTCCTGTAGCAGCCTCTTCAGAGACTCTACTTCTTGCGAGTGCGTAGCCTCGACCTCCATTGGATGCTCGACCTGAACGGGGCTCGAGGGGCCCTCGCAAACGCTTGAATTTGCCGAAACGGGTTGAGTTGAGTCCTCTGAGTACTCGAGTGCACGACGCAAGTATTCTTCTTGTTGGCTGCATAAAAAAATACATTTTTTTGTTAAATTCTATGTAATAAACTTTTGCCTGACAGACTTACCGTTTCAAACGCTCCTCCTTTTCGCGATCAGCCTGCAAGCTGAGACGTATCAATTGTGCAACCTCCGAATTCTCAGGATCACGTTCACGTCCAATTTGGAATTTAACTAAGCCGCTTGTGTTGCGCAGCACTGAAGCCGCGTATGCCTGCGTAACACCCACTAAGCTTTTGCTATCGACTTCGATGATTTGATCGTTAACCTGAGCAAATTTGAAAGTTTTAGTGACGCAGCAATAAATTCAGCGACAACAATAATTGCACAAACAAAAACACTTGCAATGTGTCATAAAGCTTGATAATTTCATCTCACCTGTATGCGACCGTCGCGCGCTGCAGCGCCGTTATCGGTAATTGTCTTTACGAATATGCCTAATTTCTCTAGTCCGGCATCGGCGCCAACGCCCATGCCAATAATGCTGAGACCTAAACCCTCAGGACCTTTCATCAATTCAACAGGAAAAACGTGCATCTTTTCGACACGTTTCTCCAGCTCATATTCAGCTGAGGCAGCGACGGGATCGACATCCTCATTGCGGCGATCATAATCGGTAACGGAGAAAGTGGAATACACTTGTATGGGACCCGAGCTGAAACGTACTTTCGTGTTCTTCTTAACGGGTATGGGCGGATAGATGCAGTCGTCGTCATCAAAATCTAGCAGACCTGGCATAACAACAACAAAAGAACATGTTTAGTGCATTTCGCATAGGGAATTCAATGTCATATGCACACATACCTGGCACTTCCATCCAAAAGTTGCCATCCTCAAAGTAATGCACGCCTGCCTCGACCAGCACTTCCTTGCTGCGCACTGGCGGGTATTCCGGTATGTAGAACTGCGAATCGTCCAATTCCGTTTGACTGCTCAGACCGGTTGTGTTCGTATTGATGGAGGCCTGTTCGCCATCCGCTAGTGAATAGGTCGAGTTGTGCTTGCTCGAGATGATGCTGTCATCTATGGTCGTTGTCTGATTGAGTGTTGCGTCGGATTGCGTAGACTCGACGGAAACGATGGATTCGTGCAATGAATCGCCAACGTTGTACGTGTGATTAAGCAGTTGTTGCTGTTGCTGCTGTTGTTGTTGTAGTTGTTGGTGGAGGTGTTGCTGTTGTTGTTTTAGATAGATAGTCGTACTATCGTTTGCCTCATCATAGCTTGTCTCAACTTTTGCAGCATTCGCAGTCAGCAAGACTCCATTTGTGGCACGCTGCTGCTGTTGCACATTGATGATGTTGTTGCTGCTAACGGTATTGATGTCGTTTATTATGATGTTGCTGTCACCGTCGTCAATATTGTCGTTATCATCAGCGTAGTCGAAGTCGTCATTGTCATTATCCTCTTGCAAACGTGATATCAATAAATTTTCTAGACTGCGTTTGGGCGCTTCGAGCACATCACGCAACCATTCCGGCTCATCATCATCCTTTGCTGCGGTTGTGGCTGTTGCTGCTGTTGTCGTGGTTTCCTCTAAGCTATCCGCTTTAGTGAAGGTTGCATTTAAATTTGTTACTGTTGCTGTCGCTATTGCTGGCGGCGCATTGCCAATGCCAACGATATCCACATCTTGTACATCGTCTTCATCGTCATCATCGTCATCAGCATCGACATCATTGGCGGCGTCTCTAGCGTCATCAACGGCAATGGCAACGGCAACATCATCATCGTCCTCATCGGCAGCATCAACTGCGAGTGCACCAACGGCGGCAGCAGCAGTCTCTGCTGCTTGTGTGGCTGTAATTTGCGTTTCCTGTTGGGATTCGTTTACTTTGGCATTTGTCGCTGAGCGTTGTTGCTCTTTTTCAGCTTCTTGCTGTTGTTGTAGTTGTTGTTGTTCCGTTGACGTTGGTGTTTGCTTTGGCAATTCCTCAATGAGATTCTTAATGCTTGTCGGCGATGTTGCTGTGGCAACAACGGCAGCTACTGCCGCGCCCACAGTTGGCGCTGTCGAGAGTATTTGCTCGACTTCTTTGGCTTGTTCATCGGATAGTAGCGACTGTTGTCTGTAATATAGATTTAAAGACAGGTTTTGCCATAAATTTAAAATAATTCAACCAAGTGGAAACGAACAAGAAATTCAGACAAGTTTTCTCACGTTTCTGTTTTATCTTATTTTCTTTTTTTTTTTTTTTGTTTTTTACCTGATTTTGTTTTCCAAAATACTACAGAGATGCAGTTCGCCGAATGTAGACGACACAGATGCAATAACAACAACGTTAACGACAACAAGTACAGTACAGGCAAATAATAATGACACAGCGCACAATACACAATACGCATACAAAATGACGTGTAAATAAATAAACAAACAAACAAATAAATAAATAAAGGCATGAATTAATAAAAGCATGCGTGGTTAAATAATTTATGAGCGAAAATAAAAATAACAGATAAACTTACATGCATCGAATATGCTTAAAAAAATAATATACTTAAATGCTTACACACACAATACTAAATATTACTATAGCAAATAAAAACAAAAAAAGAAAAAAAGACAATATATTAAATAGTTTGTTGCGGTAATAATTTAACAATAATTAAAATATACTTTAATTGCAATGCAACGCCATGCGCTACAATGTATGCAACGCAAAATTAAACACGTCCAATGTTACACGATTGGCCGAAGAGCGCGAGCGGGGTTTGAACTGCATTACACACACCTGCCGTCGGCTACTGACGCAAACGACATTGCAAAGGCAAACATGGTAAAAGCAAACGGGGCGGGATACGAAATCAAGTTACGCATACGCCATGTTTGCCGGCATCAGGTGTATCAAGTCATGCTTACCCAACATACTATCTTCCTGCTGTTCCTGGCTTCGGTCTCCCTGCCCATTTAGTGTTCGCGCGTTTCGTGTTCCCAACTCCACGTTGCCACAATAGAGTGCATTTAACGCTTAAGTGCCGACACGGCTACTGGCTTCGGCCTGTGTCGGTACCCGCTCGCTGCACGGGCGTTCAAGCGTGCGTGCGTGACGCGACGTGAAGTGACACGATGCCACGTGAGCCTGCTAATTACAAGCCAACAATTGCATGAAGCAAGCAGCAGCAGTCGCAGCCGCAGCAACTAGAACATCATCGGCCCTAAAACAACCAACAGCTGCCAGGCAGAGTTGCCGGCCGGTTGCGCTGCAATGCACTTTGCTGGCAAGTAGTTGATTATGTTGTTGATAATGAGGCAAGTGTGCAATGACAACCGAAACGACAGCAACAGCAAACAACTGGCAGCGCCACCAACAGCAGCCGCTACGAAGGGAGCGCCATAATACACCTGAAGTATGCCTAACGCTAGCAGTGGCATGCGAAGTGTGTTGTATGTGTTCGCGTAGCACACACAGACAGATAAGTCAGGCAATTAAAAGCGTTCAGCGTTTTTTCAGCTTTAATTGCATATTTATTATGCAACAACATGTGCACTGAGCTGGTGCGAACAAATGCAAACAGCAACTCTCGTTTACTGTTCAAGGAAAATGTTTGCTCCCAGTGACACAACATGAGCACGACAGGCCAACACTTAACGCTAAGTCAAGTCAGCCGCAAATCATTCTGTGTGCATGCAGCCAACAGCATGGTCAATTATATGCAAATTGAGCTGGCCGAAGCCGCACCGGCCTAATACGCAATTGGCTGGGTAACTGGCAAGCATAAAGATTAGCAAAGAAATTGACATGCCTTAATTGGGTAATCCTTGGTTGCTGTTACTCGTTCGCTAATTTAACTCTGCAAGCCGCGTCAGTGCCTGAAATAATGTCAAGTACTGCTTTGCTTGCGGTTCGACATATCTCACAGAGAGCGATAGATAAGCAACTTAGCACAAATCCAGGCACTTTAGCAAATCCGCTTAGCGCTAACTCGAAATCAATTAAGCAATTAGCGAAGCTGCAAGCTCACAGTGGACAGTTAAACCCCGTTGCTGATTGGCGATAAACCGAAAACCAGAACTCATATTAAATCGACATGATGCGATATTGAGCGCGCACAAAAGTATGCAATGCAATAAAATACGACCGAAAGTGCTTAGCATAAAACGGGAAAAAAAATAAACGATTTAAGCCGCTTATGCGTCACACATGCAACGGCGTGCAATGTAGCGTATAAAGTTGGCCGAAATAAAATTAAATTAAACCTAAAAATGACTTCAAATAATGATATCTACTAAAAGCTTTATGCACACTCACGTAAATGTACACTCACACACACACACACACACATTCACTGTGGGTTTTTGCTACGCAGAATTAGCATAAAAATAGTTTTTAATTAAAATAGAATAAGACTTTCGCCTGGGCTATGCCATTCTATAATTTTATTTCATTTCATTTTATTTGGAAATGAATAATAGCGCGCGCACACAACTTAAATTGTTGCCATTCTGAACTCCTAACGACCGACGACGAATAGCACGTTGAGCGTGCGTTGTGGCAGACAGACAGACACGGCAAACACGCGGCGTATGAATAACGTATGCAGCGCATATATGCGAATATATTACGCATACGACGCGTTATGCTGACGAACGCGCAATACGAACTGGAGCACGACGTAGCTGCGTTGCTTAAATAAATGCAGAAAAAATAATAATTATGGCATAGCAAAGCATGACACGGTATGCCATGGCATGGAAAAAAGGGCGCAACTATTACACGGCTCCCATATGTATCGCTACCTGACCGAAAAAAAAAAAACAAAAACAAAGCACAGTGGTTGAGACAGTAGATTTGGGCACTTCATAAACGTTATGCTATTTACGTATTTACCAGCTGACGCAACTTTGCATGCCACTGTGCACTCTGCACACATTGCAAAAACCAGCATTAATGATATTTAAATAAAACAAAAACATATATAAAAGAAAACGCCATTTAACAATTCTGACGCAAAAACCACACGAAGCTCGCACGTAGCAAACAAGAAGAAAACCGAAAAACAAAACCAACGTAGGATGGGTGTGAAAAGAAATAAATTATAACAACAAAAAGCGACATACAAAAAAAAAAAAAAAAACAAAAAAAGAACCACATGATGTTATATCCAAAGTAAGCATATGCGCGACGATGGCGCAAAATGAAAGAAACAAATAATAATAATAAAAATAATAAAAAAAAAAACATAACAAGGTCAGTCATCATTGTTTTGTCATACATTTTTAATTAATTTACACAGCCAACAATACCAGCAACAACAATTACAGCAAGAACTACAACAACAATAGCGCGACAAAGACCTATTAGAGTCAGTACAAAAAGCGCGCAAATATGAGCCAACAGTCTAAAGCCAAGCACACAAACCATAAGAGAGCAGTCGAGTGAATGCGCGCACAACAACAACAACAACAACAATAACAATAACTAGAGCAAATCACTCAAAATGAGCAACTTTTGCACTATGCTACTCGAGTGAGTTTCACTTACAGTGCGCTCAAGGAGCACAGTTAGGTGAGAGAACGCGCGCGTGTCTGATTTGTTAGTAAAATGCTGCTCAAGGTTGCCATATGCAAGGGAGCGGGGCAGCAAAGGCAGCCAGGCAGGCGTACACGCATACTAACGTACTTTGTGATGTCCGAGTACAGCATGACGTCATTGCATTGTTTGTGGCTTTAGCCTGGCACACGCTTAGCGAGCAAACTATGCGCCCTGCAGCAGCACACGCATGAAACAATTTCAGCTACACACCACTTGGCCAAAGTTATTAACAACATCATCTAAAACTGATGCTTATTGACTTGCTGTTTTCTTCTCTATTGTTTTTTTTTTATTTTTATTATTGTAAAATATGGCAGCGCTGGCGAACGTAAGGGCCACTTTGAGTGGCTATTGCTGTTGCTTTCAAAGTCAACGCCTGTCTACGTCTGTCTGTCAGACTACGGCACGCTGGCTTTGGCTCTTGCTCTGGTTCTGGCTCTGGCTCCACTCTTGACGACTGCGACGAGTATTTTCAACGTTTCAATATTTCAGCGTCGAGGCAGAGTCAAGGTGAACGATGACGCTAACAGCATTGGGAGTTGTTTGTGGTAAATAGTTTACTTGTTGGCTGCCAACTGCTTGTCATTGTTGTTGTAGCTGCTCATTTGTTGTTGTTCATATTGTTATTGTTGCTACTGCGGTTTGCTGGCATACTTAAATGAATTATCGTTGAAGGCCACAGCAGTTGAGTGAAACTGATGTTGTAGTTGTCGTTGTTGTTGCCGTTGCCGTTGCCCATGTCGATGCCGTTACTGTTGCTGTTGCCTTTGGCATTAACGTTGATGACTATGAAATGCCGGTCAAAGTTGGCCTTTTACAACAAAGTTCTCGGTTTATTGATTTCTTGTGCTATTTTTCGTAGTCTTATTTTGCGTATAGCTCTTTAAATGCTGTTATTAAAATTAATAATTGTGTACGTGCCTGTTATGCGAGAGAAATGAAACTGTCTGATTTGCGCATTGAATAAATCTTGAAAAATCATCATCACTGCTGCACATTTTCAGTTTGACATGATAACTCGTATGTCATGTCAAATGTTAACTTTGCAAAACTTCAGACTTATCACGAAAATTTGCATGAAAATGCTTTCAAAATGAAAATCCAAAATCAAAAATAAGTTAGTTTTGTGTTCACTTATTTTTTTGGGCATTTTTTTTTTTCTGCCTTACAGTGCGATAATCATGTTAATTTAAATTGTAAATGCTGAAATACAAAAGCACTACAAAATGCCATTCAACACGATGAACAACAATAGAAACAACATTTAAATACATTGCAAACTGCAACATAAACATGAGTAAATGCGATTTCATTATTCGAGAGACGTACTGATGGACAGGCTGGCTATTCGGGGCTTGCAGGGTAACTCTGACGGCAGTAGCAATTATAGCAATAACAACAACAACAACTAATACTTTTGCTGCTGCTGTTGCACATGTTATTCCGCATCAAAGTATGCAAGTGAAAAATAGCAAATATGTTGAGTAGCCGGAAGCATGCGTACGTTTAAACGCACTTCCGCTTCCTTCCACACAAACGCACACGCACCCACAGCCGCCTGCCAGCCGCTCATGCCTTCGTTTATGCCTGTAAAAACGACAAAATGACAACAGCAACAATTATGCTTCAGTGTCAACATTTCGCACGAGTGTCGAGTGTGCCAATGTTGCCAGCATCGGCTGGCTTTGCGCTGTTGACAATATTTTTAGCGACAGGAAAGGAAAAGCATTGTTCCACTCTGCGCACTCATGCGCTTAAAGAAAATTTATACAACGTTAAAAAAGGAAACAAAAACAGACCTGCAATACTTAGCATCAACGTGCTTGTGTGCTTTGTGTGTTTGCTTCCCAACTGTGCGTATACGCAACATTTAATTGAAAGCCAATCATACGACGTCACAGAAGACTGGCGGCACTTTAGCTTAACGCTGCTGTGCGCAAATGTTGCCAACTGAATTGACAAAATGTTCTTTTGTGCTGCCACAGACAATAGTCCTGGCTGCAGTTTGTCTTCCCTTTTCGGCAAAGAAAAATCACTTTAGGCTGCAGCGAAATCCACACTACATGCAACTAAGCATCTTTTTTACGCTGCTTCGTTTATGCCATAATAAATAAAAGTTATCGTCGCCAGCTGTTTGACATGGGTTTGCGATTTTCATTGGCAATGGAAATATTTCGCGCATGCCGCACCGCCCCAAAAGACGTCGCACACTCGCTAGATAATCGCAGTGTAGCGTGTGTAACAAAAGGCGAACTTAATTTAGTTGCAGCACAGACGACAGAAAAATGCCAAGCCAGCTGACGTTGCACGTTGTGTAAGTGAAGGCGGTGCAGACGGCGCCCGCTTGCCGGTGCACGATGCACGGTGCATTTATCCGTTAAGTGCAGTCATTTTGCAGTTGGAGCACAAATTTGTTGCCTTTTGGGTGTGCGTGTGTGAGCGAGTGTGTGACTTTAAAAGTCAAAGTAAATTACAACGGTTTATTACAGAAAATATCGTCTGTAATTTGTAAAGCGCAGCAGATTAATGTAGCACAAAGCACAGCAACAACAACAACCACAACAGCACAGCCACAGGCGACAAGCCAATGGCATTGCTACAACATGCATGACACGAAGGCAAAGACAGCCTTGAGTCTTTGCGTACGAAGAAACCACAAATTGTGGCAATTAAATGCATTCGCAATGCATTTCGTGACAAAAGACGCCAATAAAAGCAAAAGACTGGCAATCGCACAGCCCGCTGTTGGTTGATGCGCGCGCACACAATGGCTCTTGGCTTAATAAGCGTTTCGCGTGCGACTATGGCTGCGCTATCAGCGATAGCCAATGTTGCATACTTTCGGGCGCAACTCGTACACTCATAGTGGTTGGCTAGGTAGGTAAATCAACACAAATATCAAACTAAATTTCTCACGAAATTTAAAACTATTACCATCTTCATGCATTTTAAACGAATTTACTGTAATTGAAATATAAACTTTTCACCAAGGCAAACTCAGCAACAACTTTTTTCTTTCTTATTTTTTTTTTTGCATAATTTACATGCCATATATATTGTATATGTACGTTTAAGAAGTAGTAAATGCAACAGCAAAAAAAAGGACAACAGTAACAACAAATAAAGTTGCCAACTGCACCTGTGCCAATTTCATGCCAACTTCGTCTGTTTCTACTCATCGTCACCGTCACCGTCGTCGTCATCGTCGTCGACGTCGCCTTATGCGAGTAGATTGCGCTTTCAGCAGTTTCTGGCAGTTACTCATTCAGTTCGCTTTGAGCTCGGCCAGCAACAAATAACAAACAAACATCAACAACAACAACAATGGCAATACAACACAACGGAAATGCAACAAAAATGCGCACAACAACAGCAAAACTTGAAAACTTTCTAAAGTGGTTTAGTGTATTAAACGCGTTTGTATTGCTTTTTACACTTGCGCCGCGCACCCCGCCCCCACTATGCACACTCTCCTCTACCACATCACTGCACGCACACAAACAACGTCCGCCTGCCGCTGCCCGTCATTGCGCTCACAGCCAGCATATGCCTAACACGCGAAATATGCTTTAGCTCTTAGGTATTTTCATATTTTAATATTAAATTGTATACGTAAAAAAAAAAATAAAAAAGAAACCAAATAAAATGCTCACATAATAAAAATCAAGCAAAATATAAATTTTCATAAATTCGACTGGCTTGAGGGTAACAATTTTAGTGTTTTTATATTTTATTTTACTATTTTTATTTGCTATTTTATATTATTTTATTTTGTTTCGTTTTGGCAATTGTTATTCAACAAAAGCAATGCGCGCGCATTCTGTTGCCATTCGTTGCATATTTGATAAATAAAACTATGCAAATGCGCTAACTTTGCTTAATTACTTTTTTCACATCTTTTTTATTTTTTTGTTCTTTAGTTTATTTTTATTGTCGTGGCAGCACATTATGCTCGAGGGTCGCTTAAATGACTGAAATTTTTAATATGCCATAAAGTGCGCGCTGCTTGGAGCTCGTAAAAGTATGCAGCAGTCAGCATTCAGCACGTTGGCGTCATGCAAATATTTGCCACGACTAACCACCCTGTCCCCTTGCGCGCCTGTTTAAAATGATTTCTTTAAGTTTGCCATGCTTGCAGCATGCAACGCCAGCGTGCTGCGCAATTAAGCAGCAGCGTCACCTTGCTTACCGCAAACGGCAACTTCCAAGGCTAATCCCCAAGCCAACTTTAACTATCGCATACCTACATAAGCCTTTTTCGCTCATTTAGTGTTTCGAAGCGCGCTTATCGCAAAAAGTCAAACGTTTTCGCTTTGTGCTGTCTCACCGGCATTTTGTGTAAAGTAAATAATGCGCTTAATCCATGCCGAAATTCGGTTGCAGTTGGTTCGACGTAGCATAGCAACAGCAGCAGCAGCGGCAGCAGCGTATTAGCAAACGAAATGGAAAACTTGTAAAAGCCAAAACAAAAATTCAAACGAATAAAATTGTTTGAAAAAACTATCGGCAAAAAGCAAATATCATGCTGCCACCAAAATTTTCCAGCGCAAAACTTTTCTGCTTTATTTCACCTAACATTCCATTTTGTGCTTTTTTTTTTTTTTTTTTTTTTGTTTTTTGTTAGTATTCTTGCTTGTCGTAGTTACTCGTTGCTAGTTTTGTGCCGCAATTGTACGCGCGATAAGCGTGCAAATAAGATTATAGGCAACAACAGCAACGGCAACAGTGAAAACAACAACGATTTGTATAAAGTTTGCACGCAGTCAAAAGCAAAAGTTGAAATTTGCCACAAAAACAAGACAGCGAAAAAATGCAGAAAACAAAGCAACAAACAGCAATAAGAAATGGCTAGAAAAAAAAATAAAAAACAGCAAAAATGAAAGCAAAACAAAATGAAAGCAACAAAAAAAATTAGAGCATTGAATGGCAGCGCAAATACACGACGCCCAGAAGAAATCAAATCAGCCAAGCGAGCTAAGCATAGTGTAGCATGTCGAAAGCGTTTTGGGGTTACAAAGAGTTAGCAAAACTTCACAAACAAAACAAAAAAAAAAAAAACACCATGAAAGAAAAGTATATATAAAAAAAAAATAACAACTAAGCAACGTGCAACTAAAGAAGAGCAATTGAGCAGCAGAGGCAGCAGCCGCATTAGGGCATTACGAGTATTGAAAGTGCAACCGATGCTAAACTTAAAAAAAAAAGAAAGAAAGAAGAAGTGGCGCATGGATCTTGTGTGCATGGCGCCAGGCAGGCATAACTTTTGCACAATTAACATGCGCAACCGAAAGTGTCCAAAAAGTTTGCAGGCAGCCAGCAAAGTTGCCAGGCAAGTGCAAGTGCACGCATTGCAGAGCAGCAACAAGCTGATGAAAATCAAGCAAGAGCAAAAAAGAAGTCAAGTTGGTCAAATAATTTATTACGGAGGCACACAACAGAACTAAACTCAAACTACAAAAACAGAAGAATCAAGAAAAAACATTGCAAGTTATATGCGCACCATTTACGCATGGAACACGCAAAAGCATTTAGTAAAGTGAAACAAAGTGGGCAAGAAGCAAGAAACTGAAAAAAAAGAAAATAAAACAAAAAACTACAAAAATGGCTTTTAAGCGAAAAAAAAAAGCGAAAAAATGTAGCCTAAATGTAGACAACACCAAGGCGCAGCAGGGCAAGGCAAGACAAGGCAAGTCATGGTATTGCCGAAGCAGGGCACAGCACGGCATGCAATATGTCAAGGACATTTTTGGCTGCCAAAATGGCGTCGACTTGCACTCATGCACTTTTCCTACACTATACTGCTGACTGTCTCTTGCTTTCTCTCTCGCACTCTCAAGCGGCAAAATGCCAAAAGTTCGCAAAATGTGTTTAAGGCTTGCTGCTGCTTAAAAGCAACAAAGTGACAGTCAAGCTTAAAGATAAATGAGTGTCCTGCATTTGCACACACGCCAAGTGCCAAGGACAACTGCATGCAATCGTAGTTTAATATTTTTTTCTTTTTTTTCCGTCTTCTAATTTATTAATTTATTTATTCGCGCTGGCAAGATAGGCGAGGTGAGGTAAGCAGGCGCACATCAATTGCCTAATCGCATACGGCGAAGCGGGAAATGTCATGAATTTCATTTTCACAGTTCGCCTAATATCGCGCACACCATCCATGGCAGTGCACAGTGGCCCGCCCAGCAGCTGCCAACGTGACAAGTGGGCGTCGTGAGCATCGTGAGCACAGGGGGGCGTACGCGTGCACGCTTTTCAAACATGCGCTGGCATTTAGTCAGTTTCCAATTAAGAAAATCTGTAATTAAATGCAGTTTGCTGCGGCCTTGCGCAAAAGGAAGTCGACGACGGTTGTCTTTGCTTTGCTATGTTTTCGGTTTTTTAGCATCGCCACGCTTTGGTTGAGTTCGGTTGGATCGCAGCCGGTTCGGTCGAGAATTTACATAAACCTTTTAAATCGCAGCATCGTGCTGTGTTTTTTACTTACAACTATGGGCTGGCCAGGCATGCAAAATTGCTATGCTAAATGAAAATTCATGTGTAAGCCGCTGCCAATGCTGATGGTGCGTTCGGCGCGCAGCGCTTAGCCCAACACGGGGCAACGCATAGTAATGCAATGCAGTTTTAAGCCATTGTACACACGCACCCACACGTACAGAGTTTGGACAAAAAACTGTTGCAATATAAAAAACAGAAGAAAAAATAAAAACGCAAATGTTTCAATGTTTAAAAGCGCCTTAAAAACCAACATAACGAATATAAAGCTAACAAAAAAAAAAACAAAGCACAGAAATAAAAAAAGAAACCCACACGCCTTTCGCGCGCTCAAAAGTATGCAAGAGCAATTTTTTATGCGGCTGCAGCGCCACAAATTGTTACGAGACGTTTTTTTTATTTTAATTTCTTTTTTTTTTTTTTGCGCTTTCTTTCTGTTGCAGTTTATGGCCGAAGCACTGTTGTTTTTGTTTTTCTTTTTTTTTTGTTTTGTTGCACGATTGCTTCTGCTGTTTGTGTGGCTGCCGCTGCTGCTGCTGTTGCTCGTTGACGAAAGTGCGCTTGAGTGTCATCAATTTGCGCGTTGATTGCATGTTGAATGGTGTTAATAATGTACACATTGTTGTTGCCATTCGTTGTTGTTGCTGCTGCTATTGCTGTCGCTGTTCTTAGTGTTAAGCCCAAGTGTCAATAGAAAAATGAAAACTTGAACACTGCAGCGCTCGAGTGGTAATAAATAATTTGAGAGCACTTTAAGCGTAAGATTTTAATCGACAGTCTGCCATAGACGCCACTGACAGGCAAGTGCAGCTAAGCCAAGCTAAACAAAACGTGCAACTATTTGAGTTGAGCACAGTTTGTGCAAACCACCAACACCGACTCACCCAACCTACACTGCGTTGCTATTGCCGTTGTTTGCGTGTTATTATAATCGCACTTAACTAACGTTCGAACGCTTTGAATTTTGTGTACACTAATGACATTCATGACATTTCATGCGTTGCGCTGCGCTGCGCATTGTGGGTTGCACATGCAGCACACGGCAGCGTCTGACTCGACTTGGCTTGGTTAGGATGGGATGGGATGGGTTGGGTTGGGTTTGGCATGGTGTTTGTATCTGCATTGAGGTTGGCAACTGCTTGTAAGCCATTTGCGAGTATAATGAGCCGTCTTCGATGTGCATTTCAATTATCAGCACCACTTCAACATGCAAATGCCGCAATTATGTGCGGCAAGTGGTTTGGTTGTCGTGCCGTTTAACACGGCGTATGAGTGCCGTGTATTCTATCGACCAAACCTGCCATTTGCGGTGTGCCTATTATGAGTAGGTAATCAACGCAGGAGCAAATGTTAAACACTAATACGATTTTACATTTTCTTCTGTATACATGCTACTTAACTTACAAATCAATAGACAACTTAGAATAGACTATCGGTCGTGTAAGCTTTAGCTTGAGTTAAAGTCAACGAACCTCACCACATAAACGTTGAAAAGAACTTGAGTCCTTGAGAAGAACTAACAAACAAACAAACAAGAAAAAAAAGTAAATAAAAGCAAATTAAAGACTATTAAAACACATTTGTGTCTCCAGTCATTCCAGTCCAGCCAGCATCTCAACACTGCCATATGCCTTCATTATTTTTCTTTATGCGCTTCCGGCGTGGCTGTCCCCTCACACGTCCGCACCACAGCATGGACTTTTACTTGCGCTCGTAGTATTTAATCCATCTGGCACAAATCGCTCTCATGTGTCTAATTTAATGTGCTTGACTAATTAAAAGCAAACAATACCCGTAGTACATAGGAGTCGACACTTTTTGCTTTGCCTGCAATTGCGGCTGCCTCTAATGAAAACGAACGGCCGTGTCATTGGCATTATCCTGAAGTACATACATACTACACGTGCCGTACATGCATATGTATATGCAAACATATTCGCATACGTATACGTAAAAGCGATAAAGACAAAAAGCCACATACACATACATTCACGTATATGCGGCTCTGAGGCAGACATTTGGCATATTTGCTATTTTGGCCAAATGTGACATCAACGTCAACGTGATTATAGACACCCGAACACGAAATCGACACAATTATTAGCCATAAAAGTGCAACTGGAGCTGAGCTACACTCACCACACGCTGCTGACCACAAGCCAATGGCAATTGAAATAAGCCACGACCAAATGAAATATCTTAACATACTCAACACACATTCAACGTCTCATTAATATTAAAAGTATAAAAGATTTGCTTAATAAAATGAAGCTGTGGCTGCATGCGGCGTTTACGAAATATTATTTTGCTATAAAATATAAACAAATAATTCGCGACGGTTTTCTTGCTTATTTACTTTGCTTACCTGGCACAGCGCTTGGCTGCACTTTTGAAAGCGCACAAGAGTGTCCGCCGTTGTGTTGTTGTTTAACACTCGTCTAGGCGGTGCCCGCACGTTGCCGCAGTACGCGGCGTATGATTAATTTTAATTAAAACTTTTTCCGCCTTTCATGCCAGGCCAGGCTAGGCCACACTTTCTTGCTTAAGAACTCAACGCAACTTAACTCAACTCAACGCTCACCCAGCAGCGCACTTGTGCTTACTTAAAATGTTAATTAAAAAAGCGCTTAACCGTGCTGCTTTCGCCCATCAAGCATTAAAAAGAAGAAGAAGAAGAAGAAAAGCAAAAACAAAATAAAACCGTATGCCAAGTTAACGTATGTAGGCAGGCAAGGTACTATAGAACTGCGATGTACTTGACGACGTGTATTTTAAGCGATTGCACGTACAGCGACACGGCGCGCCTCGTGTATAAAAATGCACAACACAATTCCTGCACAATGCACAACCAAAGTGAAAATGAATCACAAAACACACACAACGTATACGCGCGCACAGCACAGCACAGCAAAGCACACCACGGCATACGTACGTACGTACGAACGAACGAACGAACGAATCAACGAATGAACGAGTGAGCTACGAAACTCGAATCTCGGTACAAACGCTGCAGCTGTGGGTGCGCAGCGAAAGGATAACACAGGCCAAGACGAGCGCAATGCGAGCCAAAAAGCATGAGTGGAACACAAAAATTGAGTGAGCAACAATTGCACTTGGCCGAATGAAAGCGAACTTGAGTGCAAATCGCACACAGAATGCAGTCGCATTGAGTGAAAGAGCGCCGGCGAGGCAGCATTGAGTGCGTGCATGGGCGCAAAGAACTCAAGACCGAAGTGAGCGCATGTGTGCATGTGCCGTGCGTGTGCTGCAGTGTAGCGCAGTGCGGGGCAAATAAATTGCATTTAAAACTTCAACACTTGCGTTTGGCGCAAGGCGGCAGCAGGTAAGCATGCCAATTGGGTTTTAGCAACTGCCTCGGCCACATAAATCAATGAAAAGTCAATTCATTGCCTGTGCACTGGCAGTGAGAAGCACAGACAAAGTGTGGCCAGATGCATACCTAGGACGCAGTTACATCCTACACTCATGCACACGCACGCTGGCAGGCGGGAAGGTTGGCAGGCAGGTAGTAGTCACAAATGAAGAATAAATGCCAGGCAAGGCCGGGCACAGCAATATGGTGAGTTAGGTTTTGTGCAAAGCAGGCAAGAGCTGGCAGCTGGACACATTAGCGTCGTAATGACAACACGTAGCCCAGCAGCAATAGCACACAAATATACAAAGACAAGCGGATAGATTGCACTGCGGTTTGCCTTTCGGAACTTGAACTAACTTCAGGTCACATCACAACACCCCATCCCATCCCATCCCATCCCACCTCAAGCAACCAAACTCGACTCGAGTCAAGTCAAGTCGACTCGATTTAACTTGGCTGCGTGTTCGCTTGCCCGGTAGTCGGTGGCCGGTGGTTGCTGACTGTTGGCTTACTGTGTGCAATTTGTGGCTATTGAATGCCGCTTGAAGGCAGCCACATTGAAATATGCTATTCGACAAATTGATGTATAATGCAGAGGTTAAATGTAAAACTTGCCGAGCAAGAGACGAGACGATACGCAATGCCAGCAAGCGGAAAATCTTCCATTGTCTGTTACTCAATTGACTTGATGAAACAAAAAAAAAAAAAAAAACTAATTCGTATAATAAAACTTCATTTAATGAGAAAACACGAATACCAAGTGACAAATCGTGTGCTCGTTAAGGTTTTAAGCACAAGTTAGAACAATAAAAAACAAAAAGGGTAAAAAAAAAACAAAAACGACGGCATACTTGAGCTGCGTTGACTAAGACTTAACGCTCAAATGCATGTCATTGACCATTAGCAGCGTGCGTCGCACATCACTCCTAACCCGCTACAGTGGGTCACTACTTTACCAAGACAATGCGTCTGGCAAGTGCTGGACGGAGACAGGCAGGAAGGAGGGCGCACAGGCTTATGGCGTTGCTGCTCATTAAAGCTAATGAAGTTGTACAAGTTGCACTTTGTGCTAATTAAAGTTTGTGCGACAAGCAACAGCCGGCAGAAATGTGCCAATTCAGTGTGAAACTTTAAACCCTAGAACGGACATTTATGTATGCGCATCAGCACAGAAACTGGCGTCCGAGCGGCAACCGGAAGTTGGCAGAACATGAGTCCAAGTATACAGTATGTCCAGTTTTGTGTGCTTAGACGAGATTCCCTTACAGTTTGAATGACGCAGAATGCTTTTAGCCGAACTTAATGCAAGGACAATAACAGTCAAACAGGCGCCAGGACATTTAGCAAAAGACAACGAACGAGCGTAAATGTTTACTTAGCATGTCAGCGACTTGTGTTAGTTTAAGGACGAAAAGAAGAAGCATGCCACATGACGTTATACGTAACACTACATAAAATAAAAAATATAAACTAAACTAAACTAAATAAATACACTACATATGAAGTATGAAAAATGATCTCTTGGCTCTGAGCAAAACTCACCTTGAGCTCAACAGTCGCTCAGCCTCATCGGCGGTCATGGCATCCGGCAGACTTTCATCACGCGGCATATTGCCGGCTGCAGCGCCCGCAGTTGGCTGTGCCAGCGTCTCGGCCAGCTTTTCAATGCTGGGCACGACCTTGGCGGCAATTTCCTCAACCGCAACGTCGTCCAATAGCTCGACGTCGAGCTCATTGCACTTTAAATGCTGCATAATGTCCTCCTCATCCTCACCGGCGCTTGTGTCGGCATACTCGAGATCCTGCAGCTCGAGCGACGACTGCGTTGAGCTGCAGACCGGCGGATGCAGCCGCTTTGGCAGTGTGGGCGCATCACCGGCCGTACACTCCAGCTCCTCCTGCATATCTAGCGATGCTATGGGCGCAATGCCCTTCGCAATCGATGACACTGTGCGCGAGGCACTCGACGAATTGGCGCCACTGCACATGGAAGCCGGTGACATACATGGCGTTGACTTCGCACTGTTGCTGCCAGGGCTACCGGGTGCTGCGCTACGTCGACGTATCGGTGAGACCACGCCAACCGGTGGCGAGTTATACGCGAGCGTACGCTGCTTAGGCGAGCCATCGGCGCTGTCTTGGCCGCCGCGACCCGTTGGCGACTGCAGCAAAGCGCGCTCCTTGTAGCTTACGGAATTCTCGCCCATGGAGGCGGGTGGGTCCGTCTTTATAATCGCATACACGGTGGACGACTCCTGTGGAAAGCCATTGGCGCCATGGAATTTACGCTGCATATCGGCTACTTTGGCTGTGTCATAGAGTTCCGCCTCCGTGCTGTAGATCTCGTGTGATTCACTGCCATCCGGATTCAAGCGGTAGCCCACATCTACATAGTTGAGACTGGGCTGTTCGTCTTCGGTGTGTGTGGATGTTGACGTGAGGTCAACTGCTTTGGCATCTTTGGGCGAATGAATTGGCGATGCGCTCTCAGGCGACATCGGCTCAAAATCATAAGCTGGCTTTAGTTTGGCCTTTATTTCGGGTGATGGCTCATTGAAGCCACCCTCGTCGTTGCTGGCTGTCGTTGAGATGATGCTTGGCGGACGTTGGCCTAAGCCCGCGGCCGGCATATTTATGGTGATGCTGCTGCGCTTTGCGGCGGCAACTCGTTGTGGCGAAGAGTTGGAATGTATTTGAGGCTGTTGTTGTTGTTGTTGTATTTGGCTTTGGTCATCATGCGATTTAATAGAACGACCTGCAAAAGTAATGCAATAATAGAATTATTAGCAAAATACTTTCAAAATAAAAATAAAAAAAAACCGAAATGCTTAAAAAACAAAAAACTAAAGGTATAACTTTTGTTCAGATTTTATTAAATGAATACAAATTTATTTTGATTAAAAGTTAGATTGCATCGTAATCATCATTCAGAAGCTTCACAAGATCGTTTTGCAGTGTGATCAACAAGAGTGTACGATGATCATTGCCGCCTCCAGGAAAACTATCAGCATAATCGGGATCCTCATGTTTGTGTTCGTCCAGAAACTTGCGATACCGTTCAAGTTCCGTTTCCAAAAATAAATTCGGCTGATTTGTTTGCTGTCCGGCTAATTCCTTCCTTATCGATGCCAGTAAGAAATTTATATTACGTTTTAATTCCTCTGAAGTCTTAATTGGTATCTCCTCGGACTGTGAGATCGATGATGTACTTGGATCTTGGCGTTCGTCAGTCTCACTCAACCTTTCATCATTGCCGCCACTATGGCGATCTCTTGGTGCGCTGCAATGTTGCTTCGCAAGGGCATCTGCCGATTCGGCCGAATCCATTTGATCGTTTTCACAGGGCGTTTCATTGAAATCTACCAAATTCAGACGTGTTGGTGGAAATTGCGAGAAAATGCCCTTCATCTTTTTATTATTCAGACACACACTCAGATGACTCATGTACATATTGCGTATGAGTCGCTCCTCGACCGTTTTGCATGAGTAGGTACTTAGTTTATCCTGCCATATCCAGGCGAGCCGATACTGTTTTGTATCCTCTGGAAAGGCCTCCTTCGGATCGGGTGAACATTCGACCATAACCAAAAAATCATTATTCAGTATTAGCATAAGTTCGTCGACATTCGCCGATGGTGGATGCCGTGAGCCTCCGTATAGACGTGACATTTATTTCAATTTATTAACAAAAACAAGTGGAAAGCGTAGCAAACAAAATATAAAACAGTTTTATTTTCGTATTATTTTAAATTGAAAGAAATTTCAGTGTATACTTTAAATTTAGGTTTTGTTCTTTTCCTCCATTTTTTTTTGGAATATTTAGTTTCTTCTTTTTTCCCTTGCTTTTTAGTTGTCATTGAATCATGCAGCAGATTATCCACATGTGTTGTTGTCATTCTTAATTACTGTGGTTCGGTTGAAGTGTATCTGAACTTTTATTATTAATTATTTAATTTATGCACGTATTTAAATTATCTCGTGAAAATTTAAATGGTTATAAATAAAAATAAGACATTAGCGAAAAATTTCGATTTTTTTTTTTATAAACATTTCAATAATTTGTTTCAGTTTTTTTTGTTTTAAAACATTAATGTCGTCGCGGTGAGTTGCTCAAATTATTTCATAAATTTGCGTTTTTCACGCATTTATATACATTAGAAAAATATTGTTTGGTTTTTTGTTTTTTTGTATCACGCACGTTTTCTAAAAGTTTAAAAGAAAAGTAGAATGCTTTTTTTTTTATTTTATTTACGTCAACTGGAAACGCAATGCATAAAATCCTATTGTAGACGTATTCGTCTGTTGTTGTAATTCTCTTGTCGCCGGTTTTTGTTGTTGATGTCGCCGTTCTTCTTGTTTTTTGGCACTAATATTGCGAACGCATTGCAAGAGCAAGCAACAGGAATTTTGCATTTAATTTTAGCCACAGCTTTACAATTTGTTTTTCTTTTTTTGTTTTATTTTCTTTGTTGGAATACATTTTTTTGTTTTTGCCTGCGCGCATTCTTAAAACGCTTAAGTGGTCTAGCTGCGAAAATAGCTCAGATAAGATGTTTGAACTCGCTGGCCCGGCATAGCGACTATTTAAAAAAGCCGTAAAAAAACAACAGAAATCAAATAAAATTTTGCATTATTCGCTTAGCGACATTCGTTGGAGGCCAAATTTTCCATGCTTTTAAAGCAAAGGGATCATTTAATTACTTATATATTTTTTTCCTTAAATCAATACTCACCGCGACAGGCTCTGCAGAGTTTGCGCAAACTGAAGCACATTTCGTTATAAACTTTTTCAATAATTTTACTTTTATTTTTTCTATGCAACATTTAAGTGTTTTGAGCAGCACATCTTAATATATTATGGTGCTAAGGACTACAAAAAAAAAAATTTATTGTTAGGTTTAACAACTCAAAGACGTAGTTGCCGCTAAGTTTGGACCGTTATGCCTCAACCAAAAAACATACTCTGCGGCATAGCCACAAACACTGAGAGAAATGCCTAATAGCCAAAGAAAGAAAGCACCCTGCAGTATGTCCAAAGTCAGGACAACTTTTTTATGCTGCACGTCGTCGTCACCGTCCAACAGATCATAAAACTCTTCGGCTTTGGGCGAAGTGAGTCTACTTTTGAATATATCCAAGCGTTCCCAGTAGACGTACAGACCATGTTCATGAAATGCAATCACATATGCTTGAAACTTGTACAGAAACGGCGAACCCTTCGGTAGTACATAACTGCCCGGTGAAGAGGCCAGATACTCCTTGACAATGTGAAACGTTGGATGCTCACTTTCCGCATTGTAGGTTTTCGCAAGAAAATCAAGTGCCTTACTATTATCAAAAACGAACGCCACTTTCTTTGATTTCTTTACAATATCCAAGGCGTAGTTATCGGAGATACAGTTAAGCGGCAAATGAACCTTAGTTCGATTCAGCAATTCCCACTGTCTCGGCTTCATTGATTCCCGTATAAGAGAAAAGTTACCAATTACATAAATGGGCAGATTAAGCTGGCCCAAGTCATCCAAGGCATCAAACTCAGGCTCATAGATCGGCTGTATGAACCTGCTCTCCAGTTTGGCAAGGTGCATGGTTGTCAGCACGTAGCTGAAAAGTATCCAAGCTATGAGAAAAATCCGCAATGAGCTAATATGCGAAAAATTCAAGACCGATTCGCCAACCAAAGTTTTCAGGAACATCTCGATTACTTCATACCAAGGCCTGTGACGAAACTTGGACGCGCGCGGAAAACCTTCAACACAGTGTTGCAGACAAAAGTAGACAAAGGCAACGACGAGAAAATTGCCAATGACCAGGAGCCAAAGCGTTAGCTTAAATGATTGTAACATGATTAGATACTGTGGCCGCATAACAGCAGCGGGCACGACCAGCTGAAACAACCAGCGTGTGTACGGATACAAAAACTCCAAATGCTCTTCAGTGCAACTGCGCATTAAGCGAAAATTGAATCCGACATCAGTCTTATGGCCGATGATGTCGCCTAGTGCGCCTGTTAAGCTGCCATTCGGCAGGCATTGGCCAAAAGTATCGTTGTCCGCGGGTTTCACATACTTTGCTGTGGCGTTCATAAGTTCGGCTATGGTGCGCGCCACCTGTCCGTCGACGGCGTCAAAGCCTTGTGTAATGTCCGCCAAAAGATGAGCGCGCAGTGGTCTGTGGAACATGGAGTAACGCAACTCATAGCCCTGCAGATCTCTCAGTTTATCATAGTAATAGACTTCATTATCGATCCTGCGTAGTTCATAGCCATACGGCTCATGACTGTAAACAGCATCGGCTGCCACAACGGCCACCGTAAAGAGATAACCCTTAGTATACGCGCCAACAAAAAGTTCCGTTAATTCTGCGCTTTGTGCTTCTGGCCAGATGAAGATGTACTTGTGCATATGCTTGTTGTGCTGTGTTTCATTCAACATGTGCACAATGCGCCTCATGAACGCCACACCTGCCCTGCCAGTTGGTATCAACATCAGATTCATGCTGTCCGTTTGCCGCTCGGGTTCCGATTCGTACGACTCAAGACGGCGCGTGCAAATCGTCAATTGTGTTGCCATGCAAGCGTGCACTTGATAAACCAATTCCTGATAGTCACCTGCATAACTGCCGCGGCAAGTCTGGCAACGATAAACATAACTGATTTGTGCTGCATACTTTGTAGCAATGCGACACACTTTCTGTGCAATTGCTATGGCATCCGTAGTGTGCTCGGCGCTGTTGTTTAGGTGGCTCCACTGCAATATATTTGCCAAGCTATTGCCTAAGCAAAACAGCAGCAAAAGCGTAGCCAGGACCAAGTGTCGTTGTAGCATCTTCAATTTGAACTGACCTGACTGCCGAGAACATTGTTGCAAAGTAGCGTATATGGAATGAAGTCGATTCATCGGCGTTGACCAACTTCATTAGTTAGCCAAACATGCTGTTGATTAGTTGTTAGCCTTTAGCGGGTGTCTGCCATCGCAACCTTACTTAAGCGTAACCACATATGGCTCAACTTAGCAAGCCCAGGCACACATTTCCCTAGTGTCAACTTAATGCCAATTAGTGTAACTTGCATTATTGGAATTTCTCTCAAAATACAAAAAAAAAAATTTTAATGGAAGTTTCCCGCAAACGTACAAGCAAGCACACACAAAATATAGTGCAAATATTTTTTGTTTCTTTTTTTGTATTAGTTTGCAGGTTTTCTCATAACTTAAAAGAAACTTTACTGTTTTTATTATGATTTTTTTTGGTGTTATCTATGAAATTATTAAATTATTATATGTTTTTACCCCGAAGGGAAAACTGTGAGAAAGCAACAACGTTACCAAATTTTGGATTTAATAAATTTAGATAACATCCAATCATATACCTGAATATGATAAATATCAGTTTACCATAACATATAGTTGTCATAGGTACGATCGACCGAAAAATGACTTTTACTAACTTTTTTAGATTTTAAACTGGGTACTTAGTATTCTATAGTGGAGTGTGCCCGACGTAGCGACTATTTAAAAAAGCCATTAAAATAACAAAAATTAAAGAAAATATTGCTTATTTCGCTTAGTGAAGTTCGTTGGAGGGTCAATTTTCCATGCTTTCAAAGCAAATTATTTTATTTTTATTATTTATATTTTTCCCCCTTAAATCAATACTCACCGCGACAGGCTCTACAAAGTTTGCGCAAACTGAAGCACATTTCGTTATAAACTTTTTCAATAATTTTACTTTTAATAATTTCAGTTTTTTTTTTCTATGCAACATTTAAGTGTTTTGAGCAGCACATCTTAATATATTATGGTGCTAAGGATTACAAAAAAAAAAAAATTATTGTTAGGCTTAACAACTCAAAGACGTAGTTGCCGCTAAGTTCGGACCGCTATGCCTCAACCAAAAAACATACTCTGTGGCAAAGCCACAAACACTGAGAAAAATTCCAAAGAGCCAAAGAAAGAAAGCACCCTGCAGTATGTCCAAAGTCAGGACAACTTTTTTATGCTGCACGTCGTCCTCACCGTCCAACAGATCATAAAACTCTTGGGCTTTGGGCAAAGTGAGTCTAGTTTTGAATATGTCCAAGCGTTCCCAATAGACGTACAGACCATGTTCATGAAATGCAATCACATATGCCTGAAACTTGTACAGAAACGGCGAACCCTTCGGCAGTATATAACTGGCCGGTATAGAGCTCAGATACTCCTTGACAATGTGAAACGTTGGATGCTCACTTTCCGCATTGTAGGTTTTCGCAAGAAAATCAAGTGCCTTACTATTATCAAAAACAAACCCCACTTGCTTTGATTTCTTTATAATATCCATTGCGCAGTCATCAGAGATACAGTTAACCGGCAAAGGAACCTTAGTCCGATTCAGGAATTCCCAATGCCTCAGCTTCATTGATTCCTGTATAAAAGAAAGGTTAATACGTGAATAAATGGGCAGATTAAGCTGGCCCAAGTCATCCAAGGCATCAAACTCAGGCTCATAGATCGGCTGTATGAACCTGCTCTCCAGTTTGGCAAGGTGCATGGTTGTCAGCACGTAGCTGAAGAGTATCCAAGCTATGAGAAAAATCCGCAATGAGCTAATATGCGAAAAATTTAAGACCGATTCGCCAACCAACGTTTTCAGGAACATCTCGATTATTTCATACCAAGGCCTGTGACGAAACTTGGACGCGCGCGGAAAACCTTCAACACAGTGTTGCATACAAAAGTAGACAAAGGCAACGACGAGAAAATTGCCAATGACCAGGAGCCAAAGCGTTAGCTTAAAAGACTGTAACATGATTAAATACTGTGGCCGCATCACAGCAGCGGGCACGACCAGCTGCCATAACCAGCGTGTATACGGATACAAAAACTCCAAATGCTCTTCAGTGCAACTGCGCACTAAGCGAAGATTGAATCCGACATCAGTCTTATGGCCGATGATGTCGCCTAGTGCGCCTGTTATGCTGCCATTCGGCAGGCATCCGCCATAAAAATTTTTGTCCACGGGTATCACATACTTTGCTGTGGCGTTCATAAGTTCGGTTATGGTGCGCGCCACCTGTCCGTCGACGGCGTCGAAGCCTTGTGTAATGTCCGCCAAAGGATTGGCACGCAGTGGTCTGTGGAACATGGAGTAACGCAACTCATAGCCCTGCAGATCTCTCAGTTTATCATAGTAATAGACTTCATTATCGATCCTGCGTAGTTCATAGCCATACGGCTCATGACTGTAAACAGCATCGGCTGCCACAACGGCCACCGTGAAGAGATAACCCTTATTATACGCGCCAATAAAAAGCTCGGTCAATTCTGGGCTTTGGGCTTCTGGCCAGATAAAGATGTACTTGTGCATATGCTTGTTGTGCTGTGTTTCATTCAACATGTCCATTATGTGCCTCGTAAGCGACAAACCCGCCCTGCCAGTTGGTATCAACATCAGATTCATGCTGTCCGTTTGCCGCTCGGGTTCCGATTCGTAGGATTGAAGACGGCGCGTGCAAATCGTCAATTGTGTTGCCATGCAAGTGTGCACTTGATAAACCAATTCCTGATAGTCATCTGCATAACTGCCGCGGCAAGTCTGGCAACGATAAACATAACTGATTTGTGTTGCATACTTTGCAGCAATGCGACACACTTTCTGTGCAATGGCTATGGCATCCGTAGTGTGCTCGGCGCTGTTGTTTAGGTGGCTCCACTGCAATATATTTGCCAAGCTATTGCCTAAGCAAAAAAGCAGCAAAAGCGTAGCCAGGGCCAAGTGTCGTTGAAGCATCTTCACTTTGGACTGACCTGACTGCCGAGAACATTGTTGCAAAGTAGTAAAATCGTTTCATCGGCGTTGACCAACTTCATTAGTTAGCCAAACATGCTGTTGATTAGTTGTTAGCCTTTAGCGGGTGTCTGCCATCGCAGCCTTACTTAAGCGATACCACAGATAGCTCAATTTAGCAAGACCACGCACACATTTCCCTAGCGTCAACTTAATGCCAATTAGTGTAACTTGCATTATTGAAAATTCTCTCAAAAAAAAAAAAAGAAAAAATTTAAAATGGAATTTTCACGCAAACGTACAGGCAAGCACATACAAAATGTAGTGCAAACAAATAAACAAATGAAAATTACACACAGCTGCGCGCGTACGAAGGCGTGAGCTTTATGCGGCAGACGCGCGGTCTGGCAGGCAGAGTGACCGGCAAAGGCCACAAATAAACAATTTAAGCGTGCACAACGAGGCGTATGCTTAATATTGAGTTCAAGTAAATAAATCGTATTTTAAAATTCGCTACGAAATGAAAATAAAGCAAAGCCATAAGAAAATATAACGAATCGAATAAGATAAATTCAACAGCGAAGGTCACGTCTACAAACAACAACAAAGCGTTTTATATTAAGCCAAAAGCATTACGCCAATTTCCCCCAATTACAATCATATAGACACCTACGCACACACAATCGATGAAAAATCGAAAGCGGCACAGCGCAAAAATTTATAATGGGCTGCGAAAAAAAGAATCAATTTAAAAATAACCAAAAGCACAAAATACATAAAAAACTTATGGAAAATTGTTAACAGCAAAGTCGGCCATGTTAACGCCGCACATAGCGCCCTGGATATGTGTGTGGTTATGCAGAAATTTTTCATTTTATTTTTTTTTTTTGTTAATTCAAATTTAAAATTGCCGCAGAGCAAAGTTTCAAGTCACACTGGTGTGTAGAATGCATGCACACACTACCTGCCACTACGCAAGTTTCGGCCTTGGCACTCAACGGGCTGCTGCTGAGTCACACTCGTATTCATTCACTTGATTCATATGGCAGCACAGTCATTGCCCATCCAATGGCGCATGGCTGCCTGCTGTCAGTATAAACTAATACAGGGATGCGCAAATAATTTATATTCAATACACAAAATTCCTGTTAAACTAATTGGCAAAAATCGTTCAAACAATTACCCAAGACTTAAAACACAATGCTACAAATTTAACTCGCATAATTAAAAGCCAATATTTTGCCTACCAAGCCAAATTGCCACACACAAGTTGTGGCTTGGCTAAGCAACTTGCAGAGACAATTGCAAAAAAAATTCTGGCGTGCGTCGCAGGCGTCTTTAATAGCAAAATGTCAAAGCAAACTCGTGTCAAATGAAAATGCAAAACATTTCGTTTTCATTTTTGCCTGCTACGAACAACAAAATTCAACTAAGACAAACGGAAGTTGCCTGTCAAAAAAAAAAAAAAAATTTTTTTTTAAAGAAGAAAAATATATTTAAAACAGACAAACCAGCAAAGCGAAACGGGCAAAGTGTAAGGGAGACCGCATGTCTGATAGCGTCATAGAAAGTGTGCGACAGTGAGTGTGCAAGCGACGTTTGTAATGCGAGGCATGACAATGCAAAACATTTAAATAGAAAAAAAAGTAGAAATGGAAAATATACAAAATAAAAGCAAATATATATACATATTTGCAAGAATACTTTTACTCATAGTTGTGTATAAGAAAAATTGCAGTTATATGTAAAAGATATGCAAGTGAAAATCTACTGCACAATGACAAGAAAAATCTGTTGCTATGCAGCAAGAAAAGTTGTTGCTGCTGCTGTTGATGTTCCTGTTGTTGTTGTTGTATTTTTATGCTTGTAGTCTGTGCAATGTGATAGACCCGTACTAGAGCGATGCGAGCTGCAGAGTTTAAAATGTCATTATTTTTATTGGTTGAAAAAAAAAAAGAAGAAGCACAAATAGCACGGGGGCAAGTGAAAGGCGCAGTGAAAAGTGCAATGGCAGCACAGAAATGTCTCAAAATTCTACAGCTACAACAACAACAGTAAAGTATGTGCAGTACATGTATGTACATGGGAAACCAAATAAAAAGTAAATATTTTGCTACAATGTTGTTGCATGTCATGCTGACTCTCACTCTCTGGCTCTGACGCTGCCGCTCTCACTCTCTTGCGTATATGCACATAAACTTCAGCTCGATCTTGGCTTCGATAACAGCTTCAACGTAGCAAAACATTTAAAAATGTATCAAAGCAACTACAACAACAACGATAACAAACGAAATTGTGGCATTTTTGCTTTTTTTTTTACTCTTTTTGCAATCTAAGCTTAGCAACACATGAGCTGGCAGCAGCCAACAACGCAAGCAGATGACTTTTGTTTTCTTCTTCTTGCTTCAATTTTATTCGCGCATTGCACACTGCTTTGGCAGTTCACTGGATATGTCGTATGTACATATTTGCTTTTTTTTATTCTTTTGCTTGCGTGCTGATGCTTTTTTATTTTTTAAGAAATTTAATAACTGCAAAATTTTAATCACAATTTGAGTTAAAATCAAACTATCAAATTGTACCGAATCTGTTCGTTTTTGAAAATTTTCAACTCGAAATGTGAAATCTGTTGCAGTTTCTGTTCCTTTCTGTTTCTTAGCTGTGCAATGCAAATACAGTACCTACACATACACAACTGCTGTGCATTGTTTCAGTCGTTTTTGTTGCTGGCATTGTTGTTGTTGTTTGAGTAATTCTTTTGTGTTTTAAATTGATTTTTCTACAATTTCTCAAAAAATATACAGTGCGCTGAACCTTTCTGTTTTTCTTTTGTATTTGTTCTTCTCTTTTGGTAAATACAGAAAAATCAATTTGGCAGCTTTCAGCAAGCAATGAAATTTGTTTCATCTCTTTTTTTTTTTTTTTTTTTTTCATTTCTATTTGTTTAATGCACATTACGCTGACGATATTTGTTTTCGTTGTTGCTGTCATAATCGTTTTGTTTGCATTTGCGTATCTTTCGATCGGGAACGCTTAGCTGCATACATCTGTGGCATGACGTGAGGGCGCACAACGCTCCCGTCAAAGCAACAGCCGCATGTCATTAACTTCATAATTCGCTTGCTAAACTTTTGGCCCCTCGGCCACACACAAATTAGGGTCACTCGGACGCATCGCGGCGTATTTTTAAATAAATTACTTATTCGTAGACGTTTATGTGGCGGGGCAATGCTTAGATTAATTAGCGGAAAACGCATGGCCACAGCCTAAGAATTTCTAATATAGCTCAAGGCGTGAAAATGGCGCACTGTGCGCTATTTATGTAAACATGCGAAGTTATTTTGAAATCGAAAGATCTGTAAAAAAAATTATAGGCAACAGATCAATTTATACAAATTTCCAAAGTTTTTGTGGGTAACCTATCTCCAAGACCACTTAATAAACGTTCATATTCTGAAGCTTTTTACATTACCCTATTGCTTCATTTTTAAATTCAAGTGTAAAGTTCATGAAGTCAAAGTAATCGCATGACTTGAGTAAAGTGAAGAATCAAAAATGTTTAAAACAGCTAAAAAATTTCCTACAAATGGCACCACACAATAAAATGATCAACACAACGTGTCAAATTGGTTTGAGTTAGGTTAGGTTTTTTTGGGGCCTGTGCCCTGATAACAATTGCGGAAAATTTTCAGATTAATCACTGTTCTGGCACACGTTTGGCTTAAGATCAGACGACAAAAAAAAAACAATTAAATCAACAAATCGTGCAGAATATTCACACATCACACCGAAATTGGTTTCATAAGTTTTCAAGCAAAAAATCACATGGCATTCGCACAGTTCACGGTTGTCAGACAAGGTTAAGCAAATTACGTCAAAAACGTATTGAGTTGATAAACCGTTTAGTTTTTTTTTTTTTTTTACTCTTTCTTAGTCTTTTCAGTTTAATTTATTTTTTTTTTTACTTGGGTTTTTGTTGTTTAATTATTGACGTTGTAATACTTTTCTCTTAACACTTGAACCATACAATCCAATTCAGTTGGTTCGTTGTTTTATTTATTGAATACTTCTTTGAAAAATATGCTATAAATGAATGTCGATTAAATTGAGTTATGACTTTTGTTATTTATTTATATAGTTTATCCCATCAATTACGAGTTTTACGATTACTGCGAAAACTTTCGATATTGTGCTGCAGCACAACAGTATGAGACGCGTTTTGTCGCTGTTGCTAAAACGATCGTGCGACGCGGCGCGAATATGCGTATGTGCTTATCACTGGCAACGCTACGAAAACGCGATCAAAACTAAAAAATCTTGAAAACTTTTTGAGCGCAAGAACCCAAACCGAAGCATATAAGTATTTTTGCTTTTTTTTATTGTTTTCTTCTTTACTTTTTAATGCTGTGCGATTCAATTATTAAAGAAATTCCTTGGAATCGCGCGCTCAGAGTCAACGCGAAACTTTTGCCGGCACAGCATCAACAACTGCGCGAGTGAGTGTCGGTAATTGAACGCGCAACTAACATCTGAGACCGACAGACACACGGACAGACAGACAGGCCAACTCAAGGGAGAGCGAGCGTAAACATGAGAGATCAACACTTGTTGGCAATGTGCCCAAACATTATGGCAGACACAGTAAGGCCGTCTGCGACGTATGCGCAAAGGAAAAGCTTACACACAAATTGAGGCATTGCGGAAAACAAAGAGCGAAAAATAATTAAGCGGCTGACGTTACAGGCAAAACAGCCTTACCCTAAATCTTTGTCAAAATTTCCACAAAATTCAATTCTTTGAATGGAACATTTTACTTTTTACACATTTTCATCAGCTACTTACCAAATGTTGAAACACTTCAAAGACAGCAGAAATCAAAAAAACTTATATAGAAAGCAAATGGCTACAATTTCGAAAGACTCAATTATGAATGTGGAAAATTAGAAAATATATGACAACTTTTTGCCACATTGCTGACGTTGGCGTTGACGCGCCAGTCGTCAAATCGCCATGTAGGCGACGTCATCAAAAAGAAAATTGCGTATGTGTATTTGTCAGTTGTCAAAAAGTAAATGAATGAATAAGACACGGCATAGAAAAATCAGCCGCATGGGGTGGCATACAATTCAACGCACCGGTGCAGACGGACTAAAATCAAATAAAACAAGAAAAAATTTAGCAAAAATGAGAATAATGACAGCTGTCACAAAAAGTGCCAACCGCGGGGCAATGAACTTTTTTTGTGCAAAAAATTTTCTTTTAAATAAATTAGCAACACGAAAATTAACGTATACAAACGTAGATGCCATCTATCGCACAGTAGTGGCAGTACAAAAAGCTTTACCATGTAAAAGCGCTGGCTGATGAATGGTCATGTGCGCGTTGTACTCGGTAGTTGGTCATGCTTTTGTGCCGCGCAGGTAATCGTTGCAAGCCAATTTCAGTCGGGTTTGCATTGGCTGCACATGCACACAAAAGTATAATAATGTCTTCGAATTTTTGTTACACTTCAAATAAATGAAGTAAATTAAGTAAATAAATAAAATACTGCATTTCAAATTGGTTAAGTGTGATATGCTTGAAATAAAATAACAGTTTTTAGCATTTCAACTAAACAAAAAATCAAATACAGTTTCGTTTAAGTACACAGTAAGCAACTTTTGTTATATTATTTGCCCACTCATAGCTTACGCTTTCTTAGAAATTTAATTTATATTTAGTATTATGTATTATCAAAAGAGGCATCTTCGCTCAAAGGCAAAATAAACTTCCCAGCTACATGCATGCACCCACCCGCATCTCATCTCCATCACCAATCACCAAAATATATGAACTCACACATGAACTATAAATATGCGCTGCAGTTAAAGTCCATTAAAAAAAAAAGTACAATTTATCAATAAATCAAGTCAACGTAACAATGCGAATGCCACGCCCACAACTCTGTGCACATAAATTAAAAACTAATAAAGTTGGTAAACGCGATACAAAGCGGCGAAGAGCGGCGAGCGTCATCATCATTGGAGCATGTAGACGCCAAATGTTGAATTGATAGCGCCGCGAAGGCGGAAGCGTAGCGTGCAAATTCCAATTCTTAATCAGCGATGAAGTACGAGTCGTTAAAGCAGAGTAGAAATGACAACGATGCGGCAGAGGAAGACGTTGCAGAAATCGAGAAGAGCAGTGAGCAAAGAGGAAAGAAGAGAGGAGAAAAAGAAACAGAAAGACGCATCATTGAATTCTTAATCTGGCATTAATACAATTTTCGAAGTCGTACACAACCGTGGGTTGAGTTGGGTTGGGTTGGGGTGGCTTGGCCGGCATGCATGTTCGTATGCCGAGGAAGACAACGCTTGGCAAGAGAATCCCAACAAAATCCAACAATCCGAATGGACGGACTGACACAGATAGACGACGACAGCGACAGCAGCAACACAGCAGATGGATAGATAGCACAGCACAGCACAGCACAGTACAGAGCAGCATAGTGTAGCACAGCGCCGATCAGACCAAGTGCTGGCATAGAGGAATGCCGCGGCATGGGGACGAAGACAGTTGTGTGTGAAAGTTTAGCGCATATTGAGCATTGCACTTTGGCGTTGTAGTTTTTCTTGTTGTTGTTGTTGTTTTTATTGTTGTAGCATGTTTAGCTTCTTGCCTTTAGCTGCTGCTGCTGTTGCTGTTGCTTCTTCATGCAATGCATTCATTATTAGAATGTTTATACTTTCTGCTGTTGTTGATATTGTTGTTGTTGTTATTGTTATTGTCGCACGCTGGAAACGCTGTGTGCTTGTGTATGGTCTGGCGCTGGTGTTGGGAGGCGAATGTCGTGGGGTTGGCCTACGTGTGCTTGTGCACTCGTTACCCTCGGCTTGGCAGCGACATCGCTACTTTTGATACACCATTTGACCCATATTGAAATTTGCCTCCCAGTCATATGCATATGCGGTACCAGGGGCACACTCACAAACGAAATAGGCACAAACAGCACAATAATAACGACAACAGCAACAACAATAACAAGCGACAAACAAGCAAGCAAATGCGAATCACGAGCAACACGATAAGGGTGTCTAAAAAACACAGGCCTAGGTGCTTGAACCCAAGCTAGGAACGAGAGTGGAAGCGAGCATGTTGACATGCTGTACAGAGGCACTCACACTGCGATGGTGTGAGTGTGTGCGTGCCAGCATAGCCAGCCACAGTCAGCCAATCAGCCAGGCATAGTATAAGCTGGCTAATGCACATGTGTATTAGCTATTTGGGTATTGCACACTCGACAAAGGTCAACGTAATGCATTCACACACACTCACACACACATACACATACACATACACAAGTGGGGAGGCGGCCAGTGTCTATTGCTTACCTTCGTTTTCGTTGCGTCGACGTCGTGGCATGCTGTTGTAGTACTCCATTTCAGACTTTTCGGTTGACTCGTTCTCCTGCTTCTCATCCTCCGTGTGCACCGGCGACGAGGGGCCCGACGAAGCGCTCGCAATGGGCGATTGCGATGCCAACGAATTGGTGCTGCTGCCGCCGCCGGCATTGCCGTTCGTTGCTGGCCCCACAATGCCAGCACAAGAGCCGCCCAGGCTGTCGACTGAGCCACGCTTGGCCGCATGCAGCATATTCGTCGTTGTGTGCACAGCTGCATCCTCAATCAGTTCAATGGATTTCTTGCGCGGCTTCTCAGGCGGCACAGGCGCCTGCTGTTGGTGTGTGTTGAAGTGTTGCTGCAGCAGCAGTTCCTCTTGCTGCAGGGAACGCTGCATGGCCGCTGTCACAGCTGCCGATTTGGCCGGCGGTGGTGGCGGCTCCGAGCATTTCGTTGGCGAACTAAACTTAACCGGGCTGACGTTCTTTGGCTTGGCCGCTGGTATGGGCGGCAATGGCGGTGACTTAACGGGACTGCCAATCTTATTGCCGCTGCGTGGTTTGATCTCTGGCGGTGCCACCGAATGTCGCACCGGCGGACTTGGTGGCTTCTCATCCGCTTTGGCCGCCAAGTGCGTCAAGATGGGCGAGCGCACGTCCATGTTGATCGTCTGCGACTGCGGCTGTGGCTGTGGCTGCGTGAGAATTTGGGTTTGGGTTTGACTTTGTGACACCGGTGCTTGTGGTTGCATCGCTTTGTGATTACTGGCAGCGCCAGCTGACTGCACTATCGCTGCGGCGGCGGCGACGGCGGCGGCTGTTGCTGATTTCTCGTTGTCTTTGTCTTTGGCTTCGCTGCTGCGTATCACTGCGCCCGTTATCAGGCCAGTACCTGGCACAGTGCGTATGATGTCACAGCGATTGGGATCGCTGTGCGGGCGACTGGATTTGGTTTTAGTGAAATGTGAAGTCCACTTCTTTTGCTTCTCGATTAATTCGCGCGAATTGAATTTACGCTCCGGCTTCTCCGGCTTATCAACGCTGCTCGCAAAAAGCGCACTCACTGAGCCAACGCCAGCTGCGCTGCTCGCATTCAGCGCTGCACACTCCTCGGCCGACTTCAGACGTGAAATATTATGCTGGAATTTCCCAGGCGTTGGCGTTACGGCGGTTATTTGTGTTTGCTGTTGCTGTTGCTGCTGCTGCTGCTCTACAAGGAATTTATTATTGCCAGTGAGCACTATGCGTTCACCGCCGTTTTGTGCAGCGCAATTATTATTGGCCAAAGAGGCAGCGACCACAACACCCGAGGGAAACGGAGTGCGTCGCTTTGGCGGCGACTGTGAACGATCCGAGGAACGCGATGATGAACGATCCGACAGATTGGCGTCACCGAAGTTATCCTCACGCGAACTAGAGCGCAGCATACGCGTTGCCGCCGCACTCACATTCGAGTTCGACTCAACGCCAAGTTTCTCGAAGAGCGCACGTGCATTATTGAAACGTGCCGAGTGCGATTCGGTGCGCACCACACTCACGACAGGATTACCCCCGGCGGCAGCAGCTTGTGCAGCAGCAGCGGCGGCAGCGGCAGCAGCGGCGTGTGCAGCCGCAACAGCACTCAGCTGCTCGACGGGCTGGATTTCGATTGGCTTGCGCTGGAAAATGTTGGCGATCTGTGAGACTTTACCAACTGGCGCCGGTGCATGGTGCATGGGTTTTTCCATCTTGCTGCGCAGTGTACTGCAATAAACAGAGCAAATAGTAATAAACAAAAGTTAATTAATTACTTCATTAAATTATGAAATCTTATCACAACGGAAATAACAAACTTAGATGACTAAACTCAGCCGCACGGCCATGGAGCTGATAAGGCGTCTGTCTCTGTTACCTGTGCGCGTTGCGTAGCCATTTTACTTGTGTATATTATTAGAATATTGTATTTCTATTTTACAATGCAGTACACAGCAAATAAATTTCACTTTTGTTTTTACTTTCAATAAATTATTATTACAGAAAACTATTAAAGTGTAAATCACTTGCTCGCCGATGAAATTCCGTCAACTGTTGGCTGCTCACTTCGCAAGCGACTCGCGACTCGCGACTCAGTTATGTGAAAGTGTTTAGACACGGTGCCCAAAAATAGACGACGTCAGCCGCAATGCCAGCGCAAAAGCGCAAAGCGGAAAACGGAAAACAAAAACAGCAATAAGCCATATTCGTTGTTTGTTGTTTTTTTTATTGTATTTGTATTTGTCTTTGATTTGCTCGGGTGCTCGGGTGCTCTGTTCTTGTTGCGGCGGGGGTGTGCACTTTGCGCCCGTCGCGGCTCATATACAATAAATGGAACAAACGACAAAAAAAAACCTAACAAGAACAAGAACGAAAACAACAACAACAACCACACACTCATAGTTGTGGCTAATGCTGCCGTGTTCGTCGCCAAGTGTGCAAGTGTGTGTGTCTCTCTGCATGTGTGTGAGTTTGTGTACGAATGATAATTATCATTGAGCGTTTTGTCTTCTTTGTCTACATTTATTTTTTTTTTTTTTTTTCTTTGTATTGATTTGCGCTGCTTTCATATTTTGTTTGCCCTTATTAGAACGCAGCTAAGCGTGGCAAATGACTAAGTATTCAAATTGGTCTAGACTAACGATGTGCTCTTGTCTTTTTGGGACATAACAAATTAGGAAAAAACACGCAGTTAGCAAGCCAACAAGTTAGCATCAAAAATAGCACAAAAAACGTGCTTTGCGTAGGTGAGCTTTTATCTTATCTGCATGTTGGCAGCCTGGCAGTGTAAGGTCGCCAGCAATAGCGTCTCTGAGATCACCATAGGCGGTAAAAACAGCGGCAAGCAGCAGCCACCACAGTTACCAAAACTCCAAATGTATCTTACCAGGTTAGACAAAAACAAAATAAAAAATAAAATAAAATAAAAAGATATCACAATACAGGCGCAAAATCAACGCCACGTCAAATAAAAGCATAAACAATATGTAAAATCTTGTACAAACATTACAACACATATAAATAAATTTAGTCATTAAAAGCTGCCTTTGCATAATATTGTTTTCCAACTCAAACCACAAAAAAAAAAAAAAATTTACAAAAAAGTGGAGCAAAAGCAAAAGCAACTGCAGTAACTGATTTCTTTGTAGAAAGAAGAAAGCAAAACAAACGTTAATGAGAGCTTAAGGTAGCGCTTATCTAATCGGAAATAACCAAATGTTAAATAGTTATTAAAAAAAAAGAAATACAAATAAAAAAAAATGAAAACAAAATGTAAACGAAAAAAACAAAAAAACAAACGAGCAACAAAATAAACAAATAAAAAGCAAGTCACGTAAAAGAAACCAAGAAAACCAAAAACAAATGTGGCTGCATGTGATGCTTGGCGTAAGTAACTTTGTCTATTTTACAAAGATAAAATTGGATAGCAGATAAGCGTTAAACGTCAAGTAATAAAGTTTTAAGTGCTTCAACGTTATAACAACAGGCAGCACCAGCAGCTGAACGTCATTGAGTATTCTAAATTTGGCAATTACATTGGCCACTTTGGCTAGCCCAAAAAGGGTCAAGTGCAGGAAGCCGCAGGCGACAGCTTGGCGCCGCATTTCCTCAACGCAAAAAGCAAATTTAACAAAACAACCTACGCATGCATCAATATAAAATAAACAAAAGTTCAACGCATATTTAAAGCAAACAGTAAATCAAAGCCAAACCCAAACCCAAACGAAAGCCAAAGCAAAAGCCATACCATGGCAGCAAAGTCAAAAAGTAAACCTGCTGCCACAGCCAACATATGCTGCCGACTAAGCTCATTTGCTAGTTACTTATCCCATGCGCAAACAGAGACACACACACATACTCACTCAGCATAGGCAAACACAAGGCATGCTCCACATCGCTTCCAAGATCAATTTGCATATGCCGAGCTCAGCTAGGCGCAGTTTATTTTTTACTCATTTTCTTTGCATTTTTTTTTCAGTTTTATTTTTAAATATGTCACTTGTCGTCGTGTATGTTTGCTTATGCAGTTACATGTACAGAGTTTTTACTCGTGCACGAAACCCTTATATCCTGTTTGGAAGCTGTACCTGAGCCTGTGACTCTGCCAGTGCCTGCCTGTGTACGGTGTCCTCGTGTGCGCATAATTAAAGCCTATGCTATATTTAAATTTAGTTTACGTTTGCGTTTGGCAACGACAACGACAACGACAACGTCAACATCAAACTGGCAGCAGCGAAGACACCGACAGCGCAGCAGACACTGGCAGCAGCGGCAGCACTTCACCCAGTTGCCTAGTTGTTGGTTTTTCTTAGTGCTGCCGCTGCTGGTGGCCACTGCTGCTTTATGGCCTGGCAAAAAACTTTACTGTTTTTATGCGTCTTCATGCTGTTTTATCTCACTCTCCCTCTGTCTCTCTCCCTTTCTCTAGAACGACGTCAACGTGTGTGATTGATGTTCTAAATTTAGCAATGCACAGGCCAAGCCTGTGTGCCATATTTCAGCTGACTGCTGCTCCTCGTCAGGCTGTCACAGTTTGTGTGCATATCCTCTGTCGTTGGTGCACTATCATCTTGACACTGTCAGTCCCGGCCATCCAATCAGCCGACATCCCACCCACCCACTCACACTCAGCTGTTGCCAACGGCAGTCAATCCAATTTTTATTTGCATATTAATTGCTCTATGAGTATTTCCTTGATTTGTGACTGGGCGGCTGCGCCCACACACCGACACACACACACACACACACACAGTCGCGGCACTCTGAGCCGCATTTTCAACTTGTTTTCCCACCATTTAATTGGCATAATTTGTCTAACGAGAAACAACTTGTAGGCTACCTGCTAACATTTGTTGTTGTCATCGTTATTATTGCTGTTGTTTTTCTTTTGTTGTTGTTGTTGTTGTGCTTGTTACTGTTTTTTTAATCTAACGATCTTTTTTTCGCTTTTGTTTAATTTCTGCTTCTGTGATTTCTTTCATTTCAAGTTTCATTGTTTGCGCTTTGGCTTCGTTGACGCTTTACTTGCTGCTCGTTGTTAAGTTTTTGTTGACGCAATTATTTCTTCCTTTCAACAACAGCTAACAAACGACCAAAAGCTGCTGCCGAGTGCCGCATACAGCAACAGTTTAACACGTATATCGCTGTCTCTGTCTCTGCTCTTTACTAAAGACACAGCATGATATTCTCGCATAATTAACATTTATGCAAAGGTAATTAAAGCCAACCCAACACTCACACCGCGACTGAGTTCTCCTATCATTGGCAAAAAAAAAAAATAATGAAAGGAAAATGGGAATAAAAAATAGAATAATTCTTATGGAAATGCTTGTCATAGAATAATGATTTAATGCTGCCGCCTGTTAATGGCAATATTCAAATCGTAATTGTTGTTTAATGTCTTAGTTTAGTCATAAGCGTGTGAGCGTCTCGAACACTTAGCATAATTAAAAGCTATGCGTGTTAGCAAACACACACAACATATACACCCAGGCACACACACACACAACATGCAGCACACAGCAGACACAACGCAATACAACACAGCAATCAATTACATTATATGCTGGTCTAATCGTTTCACTTATTGGATCGTTTGTTATCTGCGATGCAGACACGCGCTCAGACACTGGCTGGCTGACACCTGGTGCTGGCTGCAAGTTGCAGACACGCAGCACAACATCAATATTATCAGCTTTATTGTATCGAAAGGCTGAGCTAGCCTTAGATGCCTTAACTGCCAATGATGGGTTGGCTGCTGTTGCTGCTGCTGTGCCCGCTGACTCATTCACAACGGAAATCAAAGCCAAAACAATAAGAACAACAACAGCAACAAGCAAACAAGCGAACAAACAAACCATGCTGACAAATCGATAGCGCAAGAGCCATCAATCAGCATTAGTCGCATGCCTAAACAAAAGTGACAAAGCCTGGCGCCAAGGCATGTCAGAGCGATTGGCAGCTTGGCTTAATTGAATTGACTCGAGTTACCATATAAACTCCATAAGCACATAAACATAAATAAGCAAACATTGTTATGCATTATATTATACACATTATCAATATTACGCACCTTGTATCTCTGTCTCTCTCTCTCTCTGTGTGTGTGCTGTGAATACTGTTGGTGCAAATTAGAATTTGCTTTGCTTTGCTTTGCTTTTGCTGTGATGTGATGAGCAGTTACTTTTCCGTTTCAATTTCTGGCTCTAGGCAATTCCTTATTAAAATGTTGCTTCTCTTACTTTTGGCACAAGTTCAAATGCAAATCTTCGTTGATGTTGATGTTGTTGTTGTACGTATTCGTCTACTTCTTCTTCTTCTTCTTCTGCTTGTTTAGCTGGTCACAGTCGCTCTTTGAGTTGTCTCTGAGACTCGTATTGTCGCTGTTGTTGCTGTTCCTTCCGCCGATGTTGTCTACGTTGCATTTTGCTGCTAAGCGACGACGACGCACTCAAGCGTCAAAACTGCACCAGCCAAAATGCTGCGCGACTGCTTTTGGATTTTATGTTTGCGTTGGCAAAGATCAAAATGCAAATTTTTTAGTTAACTCTGCAAAAAAAGAAAAAAAAAACCAAATTAACAAAAAATTTACAAAAAAGAAAAAAAAAAACCCAGTCAATTGTAAGTAGAAGTAAATTAATGAGGAAAAAAAAACTGCAACTAAGGTTAACAGAAAAAACCAAATAAACAATTTATTTCTTGACTTCTTTGGCAGTTTTCTTTTTAATTTTTTTGGTTGCTTTTTGGTCTGGGTTCATTGCACCATCGTCACCGCTTTGGCTATGGCAAAGAATTGCAACACCCGGTACGTCCAAATTGAGACCGAAAACTGTTGCGGCTGCATTGGCTGGCATACCCGTGGATCGTTTACTTTTCATGCTGAAAATGAAGGTGAAAAGTTGGCTAACGGAAATAATTATTTTCTTGCTGGGTTATTTGTTGCTTCGTTCGGTTTGGTTTGTTTTGTTTTGGTTTCGTTTGCTTGATTGTTGCCGAATTAATGTTGCAGAAAAACGGCGAATGGTAATAAATGAGTTTGCAAATAAAATAATAATAATAATAGCAACAACAATAATCACAATAAAAGCAACATTCAGCAATGCAGACAAACAATAACAAAAAAGTTTATACACTCCATCGTATTGGTCTGCGCGCGGTGAAAGTGTTTCAAATTTGGTATTCTTTGTTGTGATCATCACAATGGCAAATTGCTGCCGATAATAATTGAAAAACTTCATTATAAAAGCGTTTAAGAAAGTGGGCAACTCTATCGAGTCTATGTATGTGAGTGTGTGTGCACTTGGTGTGCATCATAGTATATGGCATGGTATGCTGATATTGCACAGCAGTCAAGGTTTGTCCAGCCACAATGAAATAGTGCGCATATTGTATCTTTACATCTGCCGTACAGATCACGTGTGTATATCTTTTATGTAAACCAATCAAACAAAACACTCACGTACCACAACGACAGACACACAGACAATTGTGAGTGAGTGTGTGTGTGTGTGTGGGTATGTCTGATTATTTGTTAGGCGCATATGCGGCAGCTGTTGCCATCGGCCGAGTCGAACTGATCAGCGAGTATCGAGCAGGCGGAGCGTCATCATCCAGACAAGCCAACGGTTACGGTGACGCAGACGATGATGGTGACGATGGCGGTGACGGTGACAGTGCCGGTGCCGGTGGCAACAGTTGGCGTATGTGTATGCGAGCACTTGAATAGTCGTAATAAAAATAAGCAAAGTAATAAATAAATAAACTGTGCATGCCTTGTCTTGCCTTGTCGCTCTTGTCGCTTGTCTTTCCTAGTTTGGCTTTTGGTTTCTGTATTTTTTTGGTTAGTTTTACGAGCGTTGTGCATTGAATTTGTCTAATTTATGGTAGGTAAACAATTTCACTCGCTTTCAACGTGAGAATAACATGAATGGCCGTGTGTGCACAAGTTTTATTTTCCTTTGTTTTGCGTTTTTTCTTTTTTTCCTGTTTTATTTTTGTTATTTTTTTTTTTTTTTCTTTCTTGCGACAATTTCACTAATTAAATATAAAGACCTTACTTAAGGCACTTCGATTAGAGCGGCTTAGTGCAAAAACTGCATTGCATGCCGTGAATGAACTTCAGCACACTCAGTTCCACATGACATAGGCTTATGCGGTTTATTTTGTTTCAGTCCTCCTAATCACCGCGACACTTTTTTAAATCTTTATACTTATATATATAATTGCCAAGCATTAGACAGCGCTGCGAAGTTTGCAAACTGATACCATCTTTCAATTGTGATATCTCCAAGTATTTCTTCTCTGGCATACATGCACGCAGCTGTGTTGAACTTCCGTTCAGCTTTCCCTATTATTTATTTTAAACGTATATAAATAAGTTTTCATTGTTAATAGTTTTACCCAGTAGTCGGACAGCCAACTAATGTAAGTGATGTAACTGTTTAACATCTCCCCCACAGGTTAAACCATCACGAGCCACGTAATAATCTGTATACGTTTAACAGCTGCATAACGGTTTTTTTTTTTTTCTTCTATACATTTTTTTATTTTATTTTTCCAAGCCATTCCACACGCCAATTTCAAATAAAATATTGCTATTAAATTATTTACTTCAATTTCGATTTGCCACACATCAAAGGCAAACTGCTCGTTACAGCCAAATCAAGTCGAGGTTTAATGTCAGAGACACAGTGTAATAAAGTATTAAAATGATCACACCGCGACGCCAGGGAATGGAGCAAGGGGCCGTCATGAGAAAACGAAAACGATTTAATGAGCGGGCACAGCAGATTATAACGGCCAACGATGACGTTTATTATTACATATTTTGTTGCTGCTAATGTTGTTGTTGTTGTTGTTATTGTTATTGTAATTGGTGTTAACGCTGACTATTAGAAATGTGTGCCATAATCGGCAGCTTATACATATACCGATTGCTACAAAACATGTCATAACTTTCAATCAGAAATACATTTGCTCATTATTGAGACCACAAAACTATGACAAAGACGAAAACGAATACGCAGACGAAGACGGAGACGGAGGCAGACGAATAGAGGAATAGATGAAAAGACGGTGACGATGAGCAACAAAAAGATTTTCAAGCGGTGATAGCAACAATTTGGCATGGCTTATGCCAAGGCCGCGTGATAAAGATTGTACAATAATAGCAACAGCAACAGCAACAGCAACAACAACAACAATGGCTTAAAGAAGACACAGACAGGTTTTGACGGCCGTCGATACAGCGGAGCGCGTGCGTTGCGCCAAGTCGCGCGTAAAAAGTTTTGCGTTTAATTTCAGGAAATCTTCGAAAATTGTGACAACACCAAAGCGACTTGAGCAGTTTTTGGTCTAACGAAGTTTATGTTCATTGAACAAGTTTAGCTACTTTATAGTCAAACGGTGGCAGTGCCGGCGTTAATGACCAAGTTAGGCTGGCATCAGCCACAGACCGACCCACCGACATACCGACAGACAGACAGAATGATAGTCTGCCGTCTAAGATTGTCACAGGCATAGAAAGCAAACAAGTTGAAAGACCGCAGCCGCAGCAGCAGCAGCAGCAGTCGCGTGATATGCCTTGCCTATAATTCAGTGACAGCGCAGAAAGTTTTGCTGCTGTTGACTTTTAATTAAATTGGCCAAGAAAAAAAGTCAAACAAAATATAAAAAAACAAAAAAATCAAAAATAAAAAATGTTCAAATAAAACCACATTTTCTTCCTGACGCAGACATGCGCCTTTGTAGTTTTAGTTAGAGGTTTTGTTGTTTTTTTTTTTTATATTCTTAGGTATTTTTATTTTCTCATGTTTATACTTGTAAATAAATCTTGTAGATTAAAGTGAAGGTTCGCTTCATGGTTACAACTTTGTAACAAGTTTCTTGCTCGTCTGCTGTGTAGTCGCAAAAAAAAAAAAAAAAAAAAAAAGGTAAATCATTTTTAGTTACAACAAATTCGTTGTTTTCTAACCAAATGCTGCCTTCTACAACGTGGCACTTTAATGTCATAAGGAACTTAAGCTTCTTAACCTAATTCAAGCGTTTTGTGGTTTATGGCTTAAATAAAAAATTTGTAATGCCCCATACAAAGCGTTTAGCCAATTTGGCTCGCGTGCGAAACAAATAGCTTCAGCACTATGCTACCTGCGGCTAACAAACAAAGCGAGCGTAACATAAGCAGTTTTTATTTTAGTTGTTATAAAAAAAAAAGTTACATAAATAAAATGAAAAAATAAAACATAACATAAAATATCATAAATTACAGGCGCAGTCGAGCATGTAAATGTGGCGCGGCTCAACCCGCAGTAGACCACCGCATGAAAATGTTTTAATTGCGCGTACAACGCCGAAACAGGTAAAACGCGTCAATTACGCTCAATACAACACCATCAACAACACCACTGCCAACAACAACAACAACACTAACAACAGCAATAAGCACAGCAATAATATTCAGCAATAAAAGTAACACAAATCATTTACAAGGCGTCAAAATTGAATTAAATTGTGCGTATAAAATGTCACAGCTATTATATATGCGTTTATAGATACTTTTGTAATGTCACTAATTGAAAACCATTGGCATGTGCGAGCCTTGCACAATTGTGTGCAAGTGCGTGGGAGGCATATGCAGTCACTCATGTTTGACGTCACAAATGTTTCAATCTTTTGCTAAAAATAGCAACACTCACAATCCACATGCATTACAAATCCTTATGCAGCCGCCACTTGCCTGCCGCAAAGGCCGCCCCGAGCTGCATGGCAGACAAGGCTTTGCTGAACTAAGAAATTGAAAACTATTTTTGGAACTTTTCTTTTTTTAATTTCGTTTTTAATTTACAACGTTGGCAGCAGGGAGCAGGCAGCAATAATTTGCCTTTATTGCATGATTTTAATTGCGTGTTCGTGGCTGCCGTCAAACTTTAATTTATATAATGTGCTCCTCCTCCTTCCGCCTTGTCGCGTGTCACATTCCGTGCTTTCGCTCGCCCAATGACATGGCTCCCAGTCAGTTAGTCAGTCAGCCAACTGCAATTGTAGCAGCGACAACGACAGCGACAACGACGTTGACAGTGTCGGATTGTAGTATCATATTGTTATTATTTTTGTTGTTGTTCTGTTGTTATTGCTATTTCTGTTATCTTGTCCCTCTGCACCATGGCATGCACAGACAACAAACGGCAAACAGCATGCTAAATGTGGGTTAAGTTTAACCGTTAATGCGGCTGCACAAATTCCGCCTCGTGCCATAAACAGTTGACAACAACAACAACAACATGGATACAATTATTTATGGCAAATATTTTACACATGCGGATATTTGTGTTGGCGAAATATTTGCTGCCCATTGTAATCCGTAACCATAGAAATTTAAGCTCACTAAGCCAACACACAGTCAGCGAAATCTTAAAGGATATAAGTGGCTGAAAAGGAGCAATGTTCAAACTGCTGCGTAGGTTCAAGTACACGTCTGACTTTAATCTTTAACTTAAAATGTCTGCTTAATCGAAAACATTAAGAAAAAAGATGACAGCAGATGTTAAACACATAAATTGTTAATAAGTCACATCTTGCAGATTACTCTCATGTCATATCTTTATAAGGGAAGAATACTTAATAGTCAATTGGCATGCATTGCATATGTGAAACATATGTGTTCAACAGCACGTGTCTTCACTGTATAACAGCTAAAACTACTAACTACGACAATATAATTTCATATTTATATGTAAGTATGGCGATATCGAAGCACCGATAACACACAACACGCACAGGCACACTCGCCAAAGCGTTATCAGTCGCATATTTGCTCACGACAAATGCTTAGCAGTTATACACATAAATAAGTTAAAAGCTAAATATAAACTTCATTGTTATATGCCCCCAGTGAGATAACGTATTTAAAATTCTTGAAAAATATTTGATTTGCTCAAGCCAATCCAAACTGCATGCATGGCCAAAGCCAACCGACACAGGTTCAACTTACTATGGAATTAACGACGGAGTAGCCCTGGCCAGCAAAGATTACAAGATGCGCCTGAAGAGATTTTCAAGTTGAATTCTTGTAAAGCACTTAAGTAGTATGTTAGCAGCATATGTCTGGCACGCGGGGTACATGTCGGCTAAACATTTCCCATGCTGCCATGCTGCCGCCATGTTGCCATGTTGCCACGCTGCCTGCCAACAATTTAAAAGCAATTTTAATTTAATAATAGAAAAATCATAGAAGCAGCGCAGCAATCAAGGCAAGGCAGCAGTGCAAGTAAGTCGATGCGAAACTGAAAATTATGCATTTTTGCTAATAAATTGTTTGAAAATTCTTGTACAACTTGTAAACAACTTTCAATAAAAATGAACAGAAAACAAAGTGCGCCGAACAGATGCCTGTGCAGCATCACAAAATTTGCTGCTAGGCAAATGCACGTGATGCAATGCTGCTGAGCAATATGATGATGACGATACTGCTGCTGCTGACTATGACGATGATGATGATGTTGATGTTGAAGATGAATGATAATGAATTTTACGAACAAGCACAGCGAGTCATCAATCGACACTGCGGCAGTGGCACTGACACTGGCCCTGGCCCTGGCTGTGGCTGCAAAGGAAGAAGCAGCCTAGGAATCAGCAGCAGCAGCAGCAGCAGCAGCAACGGCGGCGGCAGTCGATGATGGATTGTGGCAATGAACTTGACATTAATAGGGCTTCGCAACGTCCGCACGTCCGCTCTTCTTCCACTTGCTGCGCGTGCACTTCCCACATGGGCGGGTCGAGGTTTAGCTTAGCGTGACTGCCGCCTTAAGACTTAAAGTCTCAACTTGCTGCTTGCTAATGTGCGATTCTGAGGCGTGTAGAGGCGGACTGGAAAACGGACAGACTGTTAGACTAACGGACAGACAGTCATGCCAATGCATTTTTCTCATAGGCATCATTCTTGTGCTTATGCACGCGCACTCATACATATATGCATGGTACATACATATGTATGTATGTACATATTTGCAGGCATGTAAACACACATGTATATATAATGTGCAACGCATACAGGGTGCTTGGTCTTGGTCTTGGCCTGGGTTAGCGTAAAACATTTTTAATTGCGGATATGCGTATTGCAGCATAGCTATGTCTGCGCATTCATCATTAGCCAGTTCAACTTGCTAAATAAAAATCCAAATGAAACTTATACATTTTATGGCTAAAAGTTGCCAACAACAGCCAAACGCCATCAACTGCGAGTCTAAATGTACACACACAGTATTAGCAAAACATGCTGGCCAAGCACATTTTTGCTTTGCCGTCTGTTGTCCGTTGACTGCTGACTGTCGTCCGTCGACGACTGACTGTCGATGTCGATAACTCTTTTGCGGTAACACACAGCGATTCGATTCTTGTACATTCGTTGTATCTTACATTCGCACATGTTCTTGCACTTGAAATAGCTAAGCCAGCCAACAAAAACAACAACAACAACAAAGTCAGCCATTGGGCGTCTGACTTGGCCAACGCGCCTTGCCTTGCCTGGCTTGTTCGCAATGTGGCTTGCCTTGTCTGTGCGTATTTATGTATGCCAACATGCAGCAAATAAGAAACAGCAGACGAACGAGAGAGATCAAGGGAGAAAGAGAGACAGAGACAGTGGGAGAGGGGGAAAAAAAACAAACATGCTTTTTACGGAAATACCAAGCCATAACAGTTTTAGGTCCGTTTTGCTATTTTAACGACATACAAGTGAGCGTCAACGCCAATCAGCAACATCTACAACAACTAAAACAACAACAACAGCAAGCATGCGCCAAACAGTGCCAAAGCTAAAGTGTCCTTATGCCATTGCAAGGACATGATTGCCTGTGGCAAAGAACTAAGCACTTGAAGTGCAGTCATGTTCAATTCGTAATTCATGTCACACTGCCATTCACTCAAAGTCAAATCATGTTGATTTTTTTGATATTTTATTCTGCCTTTTTTATGCACATATTTTAGCAAGTGTGGCCATCTGTCAGGGATATGTCGGCAGCTAAACTAATGCCAACGTTTTACGGGTAACATTAGGTCAGGAATTTTGTTTAACTGCGATGACTATAAAAAAAAATAATTTTAAACACAAAAGGAAATAAAAACATTTGTTCAAACAAACGACAACAACAACAAGGCACAGCTGGTGCAGTTATTTCGAAATAAAGTTTAATGTACTTATGCCAGTGGCAAAGACCCAAGCGAATAAATAACCAACCAAGCAGCAGAGCAAAGCCCAGCAAAGCAAAGCCAAGCAAATTAAAAGTTGTCTATTTGCGCCGAGCCAAGCCCATCGCCACAAATGCCGCAAATTAGTAGTTTGTCATTGCTGCCAGCCGGCAATAAGCTGGGGCACAGGTGCTGCAGCCTGCAGTAAACTGCCACATCATGCACGGAGCCCAATGGCTTTCAATTTTTAATTGTCCAACTAAACAACTTTTACTGGCAGCCAAGAGCCGCAGTAGGTAAAACTAATAATGACACGGAGTATTACTTAGCACTTGTTGTTGTTATCGTATGTTTTAAGCGCAATTTTATTGTTATAAGAAACTTAGAGACGCACTTTATATGGCGATCGCAGACAACATCGATACTTATATGCCTAAAAGGCAACACACGCACATACACAAGCGACTGCTGCCCCCTCAAAAAGCAAGTCAAGCCTGGAGATTGTCAGCCGCAAGCCAATTATTGCGCAAAACCATAAACTAAAAGTTTAAAAAAAAAAAATTATAAATAAATTACAAAAAAAAAAAACAAACACAGATCAACAAAGTCTAAACTTTTAATGAAATGAATCGCACTTTCTGCTACTGTTGTTGTGCTATTTGTTCATCATGTATACATTTTATTTAAGTATTTTTGCTAGTTAAAAAAAAAAAAACAAAGACCAAAAAGAGGCAACCAAATGATAAAGCAAAAAGTTTTGTCACACCAACAAAAATTAAAACAAAACCAACGCACTTGAGTTCCAAAGCGCAACGACTCGACACAGTAGTCAATCAGTCAATGCTGATGTTGACGATGATAATGATGATGACGCTGATGATGATCATTACATTGTGTCGTACTGTGCTGTGCACAACTGCACTCATGTCATATAAATATGCAGTGCAAATAAATCATAAAAATTATAAGCAGCTGACACAAAAGTTCAAATCAATTGAACATTTTTCGTTTATGGCACAGCAATGCTGTGTGATAAAGTGCCGCAGCGGGTGGCAGCAGGGTGTGCGCCAGCTGATAGTGCGCAACTGATAAGAACTTAGTCATAATGCCATTAAATTGTATACTCATTGTTGTCGTATACTCATAATCGTGCTTTTTCATTTGTTGTGACAGGCGAAAACAATTTTCAATTATTTCAAACGAAAAGCGGCGCTTTGAACTTCGATTTGCTTAATGACGAAATGCGTTACGTTTCGCATTTGTGATTTTGCACTCCGATTTACTGCCGCAGTTTTTTGGCTTAGATCAATTTTTTGTCTCAATATTGTCACAAGCCCAAGAACAACTCAATCCCGTTTGCGGCTTAAGCTTCTTGTCAGCCTTGACGCGAAACGCTCCTCCTGCACACTCGAATGCACTTGACTGCAGGCGGCAGTTGGCAATTGCCGTTTGTGTTTGTCACCAACTGACTTTTGCCTGACTGCACGCCTTTCCGCCTGCCTGCCTGCCGGCCTGCTTGCGTGTGCGGCTTCTGTTTGCAATGCAAGTGGCTTAAAGTGATTTGCACAGACTTTGACGAGCGCGACAAAGGCAAGTGGGCAAGACAGGCAAAGTCCTCAGCAAAGCCCTAAAAGTGGCAAGTGCAGTTAGAGTGCAGCAAATCTAGTCCAATGGCAAGCAAATACGCCAACGTATTACTTTGTTAGTAAAATGAGACAAGAGCTGAGCTGAGTTGAGCTGAGCTATGCTATGCCATAACGAAAATTTATGGTTTCAGTTTGCATATGATTTAAATCAGTGAATGAAAATAAAACTAAGTAAAACGCTTAGCAAATGCGTTCAGCATTAAGACATGGACACAGCCAACAAATGATTATGCGCTGCTATGCATAAGGACATTCACCCAGGACATTGACACTCATCTCGGTGCTGTATACGAAACATTGTACATTGTAAGCTAACACGACACGACGCGAAAATATCGATTTATATGGGATTACAAAACTGCTTCACGTTTTTTTTAAAAAAACAGAAAACAAAAAAAGAAAAACAAAATATGTGTGTATACCGTGCATTGTCAAATGCACAAAAGATGCTAAGAAACTTGGCAGGCAAACTGCAGCTGCATGCGCAAGGAAGCAGCAGCACAAAAGCAGCACATAAGCAGCGCATATGCTGCCATCAAGCAAACAAACAAACAAACATACAACAACAACAACAACGACAACGTCAAGAGGTAGTATAAAAATAATAATAAAAAATAGGTGTTAAAAGCCAAAAACCGTTGCGAAAATTGACATTTTGCACGTAAAGCACTGCGCAGCCTGCCAAGACCGCCAAGAACAACATCAACAACACCAAGAACAACACCATCAACGTCGACATAGACACCGTCGTCGTCAGTGACACTTTACACATAACTTACATGCTCAGCTTTGTCTGCAACTTGCACACTCACTCACACACAAAACACACAGCAGCAGGCGCGTGAGACAAAGCGAACGCTTAAACGCAGCCAAGGCAGCAGTGGGGGGAGCAGAGGAAGCAGCACGGGAGACAGCAGCCGTAAAGGCAAACACCCTCAACATGCTGCCGGCAAACAAAGACGGAAGTGCGCTAAAGGGCACATAAAGCTTTTAAGCGAAAATCAAATAAAGGTAAAACAAAACAAAAAAAAAAAACGTGAAAGAAATGAAAACCAAAGCAAAATAAAAGAGAAAAACCGCCATGTCTATATGAATGAACGCTTCTTTTTTTTTTTTTGTCAGTTTTTTCCATTATTTAAGTGCGACTGTGCCGGAATTAAAAAAACACAAAAACAAATTACATAAAAAAGCCACATGCATAAACTTTTCTATTTAGTTTTCCATTTATTTTTTTTTTTTTTTGTTTTGTTTCTTTGTAAAGAAAATTCAATAAAGCAAACATACACATACGACATAAAATGGCGTCCACTTGCCTGTAAATGACACAGAACTGTATACAAAATGTCTGCTTAAAATGAAAGCAACATAAAAAAACAAAAATTACAAAAACAAAATGAAGAAAAAGCACACGTCATGTTTGCAGCTTGAATGCATATGACTTGTGACATGTCAGCCTCATATAAAAAAAAAAGAAAAAAAACGGACACGAACCTATGACAGGCTTTTATGCTTTTTAGGCCTTTGACACCAGCAGCAGCAACAGCAGCAGCAGTCGCTCATGCCACACGCCACATGAATAGTGAAAAAAAATTAACCCAAAGCATCTGCAGCACACACTTGCTTATGTGCTACTGTGGCTTTGAGCTGGGAATCGATAAAGTTGTAAACGGCTGCTGCATGGCAACAAATTAGGCAACACTTGATTTGTGGTCAACAAATTACTGCCACAGTCTTTGTGGCTGTGTGCGTGTGTGCCAACGCCATGGGTGTGTGTCTCGTGCACATAACAACCCACACCACAAAACTCACACACCCACCACACACACACACAAATGAGGTCAGGTCAACACACCTTTAATATGCAAAACAGCAAAGTCGAATTGGCCAGTGGTCTTTTTTAGGGCCCTTGACTGCTAAATTAGCTGATTAGCATGTGGCAACAGGACGTGCAAGGCAGGATGTTATATTTAGGTTATCTATTGGCGAGTAATTAAAGCACGCACCAATACACATAACAACAACAGCCACAACAACAATACAATGGCAACACCCACAAAAACACAAAAAATACAGGAAACCAAAAAACTGTGCTCCACTCGAAGCAGACGGACAGACAGACACGCAGACAGGCAGCCAGTTAGAGAAAAAGCCAAGCACCCTTTTGGCATTGGAAAGACGTCAACGTCAGCAGTTGATGATGACGGCAAGTGCACGTTGGCAACTGTGCGCACACGACTCATGTACATATGTATGTACATACGTAACAGCAAATTGCATGTCAGTTTTTTTTTTGTTTTTTTTTTTTATGCTCACATTGTATGCACACGTTTCGCGCGCTTTCAGTACGCTCAGCAGCACTCAATGCTTTACGATTGACGCTTGTGACAAACTCACACACTCACGCGTGTCCAACTTCTGCTCCAGCACACGTTCACCTTCGCTTTATTCTAAGAGCCACGCTGCGACATGCAGCGCCGTGCTGTGCTTCACAACAATTCTTTTCAATTCAACTCAACTCAATTCAATTGTGCAGTCAATGCAATGCAATGCAATGCCTTTTGCAATAATTGCAGGTTACATAACTAAACAAAAAAGCAAAAAAATACACAACAAAAAATAAAGGAAAAAACCCCAACAACAAGCAAAGAAAAATTATATATAAAAAAAAAAACTGTAAAGAAAAAATTAAAACTTTTGCACTGAGCGCTTAAGCAAATGAAGTTAATTTACGCGACCGTCATCGTCACCGCCTTCGCCTCCGCCGCCGCCGCCGCTGCAGGCAACTCGTTGAAATAATTTGTTGCTGGCTGCTGGCTGCTGGCTGCCGCTGCTCCGGTGTTCGTTGGCTTGTTGTTTGTGTGCTTGTGCGGTGGTTCTGCCGGTACCCAACCCACGTCAGTGGCTGCTTAAAGATTTTGCAGTCAATGGCATAAGTTTTGCGTGCTGCCAAGTGTCTTTCTCAGCGAAAAGCTGACAACAGTAAACAGTTACAATGCAAAAAGATAGAGTAAAAAAATGAAAATGAAAGGCAATGGGCGTTTTTTTTTTTTTGTATTCATTTTAACGTGCAATGTTGTCTGCTGTTTTTGTTGTCAGCGTTTATGCCGCCACAGTTGTCAGCGCAAGTGTCTATTGGCATTCACTTGTGCAGAAAAGCATGTGCTCACATGCCAGTAGTGTAATCCTGCAAAAGGATTAGTTGCCGCAAGCAACAATTGCATGCTTCTCAAACAGGATTAGGACATGGATTCGCATGATATAAAAACAAATAAACAAAGCTTACAATCGCTAAAGTCGTGTAATAAAAGGAAATCCTTGTATGTTACATGAATTAGCGTCTGCTCATGTGTATAATCAAATAAAAAAAAAACAAAAAAAACGTGGACAAAGAAATGTTTGCATAAGTTTTGTTAAAAGAGTAAAATTTCACAGTGCATGAGTTTTTACATACATTGAGTGTTGTTAAAAACACTTTTTGCAACTGGTTTGCAGCATTCCTGTGTGGTCTCATTTCTGCCAGTGAAGACCGCACAAAAACAGCAGCTGCTCTGGAAAAAATTGTTGCCGTACCTATGATGATGATGCACAGATAGGCATGCAAACGAACACGAAACAGAGGCAACCTTGTGTATTGGCAAGAATCTAAAGTAAAACTTTATTACATTGCTATTCATGTGCCTAATGACTGTGATCCCATAATATGTGTATATATCACAGTTTGACGATTACTACAAAAAAGAAATCGTCGATTGTGGCCAACTTATGTTTGAGCGTATTTATAATTTAATCATTCATGGTATATGAAAAGCTGCATAACTTAACTGCAAATCCTCGTTTGATATGAACTAGTACACATAGGTTCAGTCTAAATGCATTCAAGGTGATCCTATATATTACAACAATTATACAATTTTACTACAATAGAAGACAATCGAAGACAAGCGCATGCGCGACTCCATCAGCTTCAAATGCAACTGCAACTATTGCTGTTGCTGCTGCTGATGCAAAAGTCGTCGCCATCATACAGCAGCCTGCATTGCTGTTGGCATTTACTTATGATCTCATTTTCTTGCAGTATACGAGTTATGTCTGTACTTATCGGTAAGCAATCAAATCGAATCAAGCAGAAGGCAACAACAACAACAAAACAAACAGCACAAGCCACGCTTAATGTGACGTGTGCCAGACTTGCGTTGTTGCGCTTTTTTGCAAAATCCAAGCAGTGAAAACATGATTTCGCCGTCGCAGCTGCGCATTATGTGGGTTAAGAAATATTTTAATACATGCCAAGCGAATATATAAAAAAATTGCAGAAAAAAAAAAACAAAAAAATATATTAGCATAAGCAAGCAACGCTTACTCAAAAAATAAAAACTAAACAAAAACAAAAGAAAAAGCTATTTTTATAATATAACATATATGTCTGTTTTATGTCTTTTTTTTTTTTTGTTAATGAGTTGGCTGCCTTTTATGGTTTGTCGGCTTTTATTTCGTTTTTTATGTTTAATTTAAAACAATAAATAAACAAATTTCGTGATTCCCAAGCAACGCCAAAACAAACAGCAAAGTAAAAACAAATAAAACTTTTAAAAATTAACATTAAATGCACATTTGCATAGAATTAATGAAAATTATTGATTTGCGCGACTAATTAAATGTAAATTTGTCACTCTGTTATTCGGACAGACATTCTTTTATTTATGCATTTCCTTTTTTTGCTTCAGCAGACTAAATATGTAATCTAATTTTCAGTTTTATGCATTTAACTAATTTAGTGCGAAATTTAAGTCGTGTCGGCTTAAAATGACAGGCGACAGAATTGTTTCAAACGTCTACTATCGTGGGTGTAAATTATTTGATTAGCTCTTTTCTTATTTTTTATTATAGGTTAGCAACATTAAAAGGTAAACTTTGAACGAAATTAGAACAGCTTTTTGTGCACCGCACATGTCCAAATCGAAAATCACTATGGGGACGATCGATGGATGCACGTTTCCTAATGTTGTGCCGGCATAGAACATCAGCCGCGGCCGAAGTTACGCTTTTGAGCACAAATCTTTTTTAAAAAAAAAATAAAAAATTCAGAAGAAGATGCTCATGTGCAACAATAATAACAAAAACAATAGCGACATCGAGAACAAATGCAGCCAAATTGTGATACGCGCGGCTACCATAAAAACAATGACATTAAAAATTAAAAACAAAATGCGCTAAAAATAAAAATGCAACGCAAGCAAACAAAACAAGCCACCAGCCAAAGCAAAGCAAAAACAATGATTCTGCAGTGTGGTGCGGTGCAACAAAAAAAAAACAAATGAAAATAATAAAAAAAAATCAGTGTAACAAAAAACACACGAAAAAGAATAAAATTATTGTTGAGAATGCGCAACTGACAGCAACAGCAGCAGCAACAACAAAAACAAAAAAAAACGACAACATCGACAAATTTAAAAGCAAGCTGCGCATGGTGAGCAACAAACAGCTGAGGCATATTGCTTCTCTTGGCTCTTTGGCTCTCGCTGTGCTCCTACATGAGCTGCATTATATTTTAATTCGGTTTTTTTTCTGTTTCTGTTTTTGTTTTTCGTGCTTAGCAGCGGCCCCCAACACAAACGCTCCCCAACGCCGCAGCAGAGCAAGTTGCTAACTGCCAATTTTCTACGGTGTAGACTGAAGCCCTTATTATTATAGCGTTGCTGTATTTTAAGTAAGAAGTGGGCGGCAGGGTGGCAGCTTAATGTAATCGAATACTTGTATTCTTATACTTAGACTGGCTCTTGCAGCAACTTCAGTGCATATTTGTTGTTCTGTTTTATTGTTTCTTTAAATGCTTGAGCAACCCGCAATGATGAGAACGTCGAGCCGTGCAAAAGTGATGCCAATGCTGCCATGAACTAGTTACCACAGCACAATCAAACTCACTCTCATGCTGTGCAGGGATTAGGCATATCGCACTCGATAATTAAAGCATCGAACAATGTCACTGCAATCTAATAGAACACTGAATCTTATCGCAGATAACGCATAGGACTTCAGTTAACGTGAAATGTAACTCTGGCATGAAAATTATACAAATTGCAAAATGTTTCTCCGGACCCTGTATTTTTATCATTGCTGTGGCTCAATGGTTACTGTTATGACCCGTAATGGTATACATTTCTGATTTAGCCTGGCTTTGTTGACAGACATTCACTCGAAGTAAATATTTGGGGATCCAGCTAAGATCAGTAGGAAAAAATTCCTAGTAACAACGCAAAAGTGCAAAAAAGCATTTGGTGAAATATATGTTTTTCAACATTTTTTTTCTATATTTTATTTTCTTTTTTGTTACTATAAAATTGCAATTTCTTGGTGCTTCATGTTTGGTTATGGTTTTTGTTTTGTTTAAGCGAAGAAACTTGATTTTATTCAAATAATCATAGATCAAAATGGAAAGTTTATAAGTTAGACAAATGTTTATTAATTTATTCAATTTTTTGCAACTATGACTTTCACGAAAATATTTTAGCAACTATAAATAGTAAGAAATAAAATCCTTAGTTAAGTGTGCTAACTAAAAATTTTTCAAAATAAAAATAATTAAAATCTACATCAGCGAATTGGCTGCTTTGGTACTCACTGCTGCGCTGCTAACTGCCCCATGCACATACACACCCGTTACGTACTTAACTACCGGTTTCTCCACGAATGTGCTCTTGCACAGATAGACGTTACGTTAACTATGTGTACCGTGCTTACGTTGCGATGCCAAACCGCATATAAATGCACGTCCCCACCCGCATACCTATGCGCATGCACGCACTCGCGCACGGACGCACCAGAAAATATTTTTGTACTTCCTTGGACTGCTCCTTGCTTTTGTTTTTCGTCTTGCATTTTTGTCTTTTTCGGTTAGGTGTTTTGCAAAGTATTAAAACAGAAAGAGAAAAAAATAAAGAACAAGGAAACCAGTTATGAGCTGCTTAACTGTTCATTCAAGTTTTGCGTCTCTTTTTGTGTGCTATTCGCTTCTTTTATTGTTTTTGGTGTTTCGGTTTATTATGATTGTTGTTGCTATTGCCGTTGCAATTGTGGTTGTTGTTATTGTTTCTCGCATGCAAAGCGGTTCATTGAGTGCAGCTGTTCGCATTGCAAAAGCAGAATGCCCACAAGAAAAATGCATACTTCGATTCGATTTGAATCGGTATTTGTTAAAAGAGTTTATACATACAAATGTAAAATCTTTACAAGATTTTTTTCTCATCCTCTTTGGCTGCTTCTTTTCGTACGCTGCGCAGCAACTCCAAGTGGAGTTTGCGCAGAAAATAAGCAGAAACACGAAAATTATTAAAGGGGAGGTTAGAAAATGCCGCTACATGATACCGACCAAATTGTTTTTTTTTTTTTTTTTTTGTTTTTTTGTTTTCTCCCTCTTATTTACTTATTAAAATTAACACAGGGGAAGTGCAGAATGAAAAGTCACACACATAAAACTCACCTTTGCCAGTAAATTATATTTCCGCTGCTGTTTGGTTGTTGTTTTTGTTATTGGGATATCACAAAAATTTTCCTAAAAGGAAAAAATTAATTTTCCCTGGCTTATACACAATTACTCCGCTGATTTTCTTCTAATCGTTGTCTTGCAGCCACTTAAACGTTCGTTCGTTCATTCGTCCATTTGTTCTGTAGTTCGTTGTGCGTCTGTTCAACAACAAATTTTGCAGGAAAAGCGGCCTTTGCAGATAAGACTCGGCTGCACGAAAATTTCAAAGTAACAAAACTCCGGCGCAGGGATTACAACAAAAATGTCGTATTTTGCGCTGCAAATTGTTTGCAGATTCGTTTGGCGAATGGCGTTGTCGGGTAACGGGTCACGGGAAGCGAGCGGCGGGTAGCGGGCGACAATTGGTGTTTGCGATGTTGTGAGCACAACGACGACGACAAAAAATTTTAACGCAGGAGTGGCGTAGTGCGTCTGAATTTAATTTGTGTTTTTTGCTTCTGTTTTCATATGCAAAACTTTTAACAATACTCCATGAGTACACTTAAATAAATAAACTTCATTTGTTGGCATTGCACAAAAAAACTTTTTTGCAATAACTTATTGCGATCAAACGGCACTTTACACAGCTGCTCCTTTTTCATAAAATGTTTGCGGCATTTTTTTCTTTTACATTTTCGTTCGCAAACTTTCTTGTTTGCGCTTTTTAGCTATTTATTTCCATTCGCGTAGTAGCAGCAGTTACTATAAACGCCTTGGCGGCACTTTGTATTAGTTTCAAATTTGTATGAATTAATGGTATTAAAGTAAAACACTTCAACCGTCTAATTAATAAACTAACGAATCCGTTGCGGATGTGCAAAATTTATGTCCGCGACATCAACGGCAACTCTCTCGAACAACCACTTTTCAAAGACTAAAACATTTAATGCAAATGACACAAAATTTAGTTGGCAGGCTTTTTAATAGATTAACCCTGGCAGCATTGGAGAACGCACTGGGCTTGAACACACTGTTGTTTAGCAAACGACTTGCTGCAAGCAGGGCTGCAACGTCACAAAACTGGGTCCGGTCACCGGTGAACATCAGGTGGTTCTAGCATGGACCGGATCCACAAAACAGGATTTTACGTTGCCCACCACTGGCTTCAGTGTTGGTTATGAGTAATTTTTCTCGCAGAGCACGAATCCATTCTTTCTCACTCACACACACGGTTAGTCTCAAAACATGTAGTCTACTGATTAGAGGTGTCAAACTATCGATGGTCACACCATCGATAGTTTTCGATATTTTTAAAAAAACTATCGATATTATCGCGATAGTATCGTTAAAGAAGAAATGAAAAAAAAAATCTTTAATGGAACCTGCAAAAATATTAATTATATGTAATATGGACTAATTATGCGTTTACACAACTGTGGTGTATCACCTATCAAATTTTCTTATCGTCAGCCATCTCGAAAACTGTATTAACAACACGCCTTCAGCACTACATGCACCACCCGCACAATTAGCACTACCTGCTTAATCAGCACCACCACCGAAAAAATTTAAAATTGCACAAAATTTAACTATTGTAACAAATAGAATTTTCGGAGGGGAAATTACCTGCGCTTCGAATGTTCCAGAGACATAGTAATGATGGAGTTCACAATGTAAAGCGACTATCGATAGTATTTTAAAACCATCGATAGTGTTGGAAAATTAAAACTATCGATACTATCGATAGTACCATCGATAGTTTGACACCTCTACTACTGATTCTTATCTTCTTCTTAGCAAGCTTTGTTGTGGGAGCAGTAGCATTTTGTAAAGTGTGAAGTACATTTTTTAACTTAAAAGATTGGAAGGAGTTTGTGTGTCTGTAGTTTTTGGCACGCCTACAATGCCAAGTGACGCAACAAGGCAAAGCACCGACGAGTACAGACTACAATCCCAACAAAGCCCGAATAGCCGCAACATCAGTAACAACTTTACAACAATTATAGTGGTAAACAATCTGTACCATTGGTGCAAAAATGAAAATCGCAAGCTAAAATTTAAACCAATTACGTTCGATTTGTAGCCTTCAAACGCTGTCACTTGCTCATAGTCAGCAATTGCAAATACGTACTACAACAAGCTGTTATCAGAACAAAGAAATTTGTCATCGAAAAAATGCAGCGTAGCACTGAAAGTGCACTTTTGATGCTGCTGACGTTTTTTTTCTTTTACGCACATGCCGAAGAAGTAAGTTAAATCCTCTTGATTTATTTTAGTTTTAGTATTATTTGCAAAATTCGTTAATTGCATTGTTTTTCTTTATTATTATTGAGGAATGTCACAAGCTCGTACGGGAACTAGCGGACCAGCAACAACGTTTTGTTTATTGCAGCGTAATGTATTCCGTTCCCGTCCGTATTTGTGTCGGTTGTTTGCCACAATACACGAATATGAACAAGACATATGCTAAAATAATGAACAACAAAACCTGCACTGATGAATACTTTGACAAAGACCGGATAAACATTATATCCACAATGCAGAATTTGCTTACTGGAGTCTGGTCTAAGGCGTATTGTGATAGTACGTAATATATTTATCTACTCTCTGGTTTACGAATTTAAGAACACTAAAAAAAAAAATCTAATTTCAGATTGTTTTCAAAACAACAATACTTTTAAATTCGATAATATTATGGACAAATTTAACGAATGCAACTCAACACATGCTCGAACTGTATGTGAAAGTTGTCTTCCTGATTATTTAGATCTTAATGACTTTTATAAAAGACTCGATCCCAAAAATCAAAACAACGTTTGTTATGATATCCAGGCAGCGGTAAGTAACGTATCCGTATGATACTGAAATGTCATATTTATTCAACTAATTCAACAGATGAATCGTACACGTTACGATTGGTCGAAGACAAGTAAATGTTGTAAACGCGAAAGACATCTCACGCTCTTCCTGGTGGCCATCAATATAATGGCCTTATTACCAATAACTTTCTATAGCGGCGCTTATTTCCTGACCAAACGTCGTGAACGTAACCATGGGCTAATAAATGAGCAAAGTAAGTGGCAAATAAATTTGCTTCCGTCATCTTTGCGTATTATTTAAGGTTCTGTAATTAAAACCAATTAATTCACAGCACCCGATCTGGATGGTCCTTCAACAAGCGATTTGATTGCAGCCGCAATTTTGGCCACACCTAGTCCAATGCCGGAAGATGCACCTCCTGCGCCAAAAGAGCCTTTGATTTCAATAGATGACTCTACCAGCGACTCTAGCGATGACGATAGCTTCGGTAACGACAAATCCGTGAAAAAACAAAAATAGCGAGTTCTAACTATTTACCGTTTAATGTTCATATTTATTCGAATATGCTTTATGTTTATTTTAAGCTCCCCATAGCGGTTATATGGGCTCATAATTTGTAATGTTGTCAATAAAAGTGTGATTGATATTTAAAATTTGGCGGTACATTTGGCTGTTTTGATCTTTATAACTAAATTAGTTGAAATTTTGACAGCCGATGTGAATGAATTTCGCAGTGACTGTCGTTCTCTGCTGTGAGTGGCTATAATTTTACAAAGTGAATTTTGTTTATAATGTTTAGAACTGTATTAAAACTGAGTGCCGACATCATTATTGGTTACAAAAGAAAGCGGATACTAGAGGTTTCTCAACATGATGAAATTGGAGCCTATAGCTGATACGGACTTATCAGAATATGCGCTACAATTGCTGAACAAAAAAAAAATTTTGACGGTACATGACTTCTTAAGCGCAAAGGACAGATTCCTGTGTCGAATTCTGCGCACAACTGATGAAAAGCTGTACGAACTTAAGGCTTTCCTACTAAAACGGCATGCACCCAAACCTATTTGCCTGGGTAAGGCATATCGCATGGCCAAAGATCTGCAAATGATTTACCAAACCGGCATCGCGCAGTAAGTGCGTTCTTCCTTTTTTTGATCGTGCCTCCTAAATTAGTTTCTCCAGATTGGATAGCTTACTGGCAACGGTGGGCGAGAATTTTATATCCGGCTGCATCTGGGACATTTGTGGTCTGATTGGCACCGGCAAGACTGAGCTGGTGCACACAATAGTGGCAAACTTTTCCAGTAGTTACGATGGTGTCGTACTTTTTATTGATACAAACATTGGCTTTTCGCCTGTACGCATTAAAGAAGTTATAGAAGGCCGCCAACCACCAGGCAAAATCAACGCCACATCTGCTATGCAATCAATCAGAGTGTTAACTGCTTTCACTCCAGAAGAGTTGCTTGAAATAATGGAAGAATTAGTTTTGGGTTTTCAAATAGCTGATGAAATTTGGAGCAAGTTAAAACTTGTAGTCATCGATTCTTTGCCCATATTGTGGTTTGATTTTACCAGCAACGAAGAAGGCAAAACATCCCGAGTACAGAGAGGCATTTTAGCGAAGTACATGCGCCAACTCATGGCGCACAATGGTGTTACATTCATTACGGTTAACCTGTCGAGCGAAGAGTTTAAAGGTAGCACTAGGAATTAAAGAAGTCCAGATTTGGTCAAATTATAGTAACTACTCTTTCAGATGATTCGCCGAACTTGGAGTTTAGCACAAATGACGAAAAACCAACAGACAAACCTATGCTCGGCACAATCTGGAGCACAGTGCCAAGACTACGCCTGGCGATGGAAACTTTGCCAATGAGCGAAGCAGAAGAATCTGACGAGACGCATGATAAATCCTTTCGGCAGATCAAAATACTAAAAAGCTGCTTTTCCGCCACAGGAGCCAGTTGTATCGTGCGCATCACAGACGCTGGCGTCGTCTAATGTGAAAGTCACAATCCTCCTATGCAAGTCAGCTTAACATTGTGATAGAAATTTCTTGAAATTTGGAAATAAAACTTGCGATTTTTTAAATTTGTATATTAATGGTGTATTTTTATTTCAAGAATTTCCTTGGTATTGCTTCGGTTTATAATATTATCAGGTACTGGGCTCCTTGCCGCTTTGCCCTTGTCGCTAAAAGCTGCAAAGAAAAGAAAAAAATCATATTGCCTGCACATGCTGTCCGTATAATTAACCTTGTCTTCTCCTATAACTTGTCACTGTTCATGATTCAACTCTGCGTGAGCGAGTCGAACTAAAAGTTTTCCGTGTACCGTCCGATTGTTTATACCTTTACACTCGCAAGGCGTAGGCGGATCTTTTGCAATTACTGTGCTGCTGTTTAACTAAATATAGAAATTTAGAAACAATTTCTATACACACATATACATTTAGCATATTATGACGACTTCAAAAAGTGTTTTGCAGTTGCACATCTTTATAAACATCACATAGTAAGGTTTGCGTGAGGCTTGTGTAGCCCAAAAAGGCAAAACCCCATGGGCTTTGCTATCACAGTCGCAAATGCAGTGTCAGTTAGCGTTTAAGCTTAACTGACAGTAAAGTTAATAGTACCAAATGGTAAACTCCGACACTGCTTATGTTAGTAGCAGGTTAATAAATATATGCTTAATATAAAGTAGGTATCCCAACTTGATCAGTTGGAAATTGGAAATTTGTGACCAATAATTTTAGCTTGCACTGTACAAACACACTGACAGTTGTAATTTTTTTCTCTTGACTGGCACTTCACTGCCATATTATCCGCTAGTTACCTTCAGAAACGCCAGGGCACTTTGGCACACCCAAAAACACACAGTTCAAAATTTCACGCACTACGCCTTCGAGACGAAGTCTTATTTCCAACTGTTTACAGTTAGAACTAACTTAACTAGCAGTTAATACTGTCTGCAGTCTGAAAGACAAATATCAAATTAGAATTGTACTTTGGGTGGAAAAGTTCTGCTGTTGAAAATTGTTAGCGGCTTATAAAAGGTTTTGCTTTCCTGCGCTTTGTGATCCGCACATAATGATGATCGACATACATATGTATGTTGGAACTCAAGTTGCGAATCCGAGTTAGTGTTGAAACAGTCCATATTAATTGGCGGAAATGCTTGGTTATGTAAATACAAAGCAGTAAAGCACAAACACATTTTGATAACGCTATAAATGGTACAAATATGTATATCACAATTTTAGCCGTCTTTGTTTTGGTTTCTTTTTGGTTTTTCGGCGACCATATTATTATTGGTCGACTAAACACTTGCACTATTTATACTTCTTGTTGTTTTCGTTGTAATGAGCGTCTATGTGAGCAGTTCATATAACGTATAAATGGGGGAAAAGGGAGTTTAGAGAGCGTATTTTGAAGAAGACTTGTTGTCTTGTGCTCGTATAACGTCTCTTCTTGAGTATGCACGTCAGTCTATAATTTTACTTTCTTTGTTTTATTTCGTTTTTCTTGATAAATAAAGTTCACACTTGACTTTTGTTGTTTTTTGTTTTATGTATTTGTTTTTTTTTTTTTTTTCTTTTTTTTTTGATGTTTTGTTTAACGTTGGTTTTCTAATATTAATTTAAAATTTTTCGCTTATCATAAGTTTTTGTTGTTAAATAAAATTTGTTTTGTTTGTTTCATTTTCAACTTAATCAAATTGCAAATAATAAAACATCATTTTCATTATCATCATGTACTCGGCTTGGCTCTCTTTATGAGTAGCGAATGATCGATTGGTTGAGTGTGTGAGAAAATAATAAAGGGGAATAGATATAAAGTTTAATTAAATCTGTGCAACAGTTTTTGTATTTGCTGCTTGTTGTTGGGTTTTTTTTTACGCTCACTCAATGCCAAAATATTGCAAAATGCAAAATATTAAATAGATGCTTCTTTTTTGTTATTCGTTTCATTCGCTCATTATTAAGATAAATGACATTTTTTATGGACAGCACTGGCTAAGAGTACTGCTCCCTCTTCCTTTCTCTTTAGGTTAATTTGCGACACTCTCTTATTTTTTTTTTTTTTTTTGTTTAGCTTTTGCACACTTTTGGGTAAACACTGCACGAGTTGTAATTTTGGAGGAATATTAATTTATCTTTTTTTTTTCTTTCTTTCTTTAACGCGTAGCGTAACGCACACAATTATTCACGTTTAAATATTAGTCAGATTTAGCGTCGACCATCCCTGTAGTTGCGCTGGCCACGATCTACGCCGCCGGCGCGGAAATGATGACGATCACGTTCGTTGCCACGCGCCGAACCGCCACGCTGCTGATAATCACGACGGTCACGCGCACGATTCATATTCGCAGAGTCCCGATTGCGGTACGAATTGGGGCCACCACCGCCATTGCCACCAAGTGCATTACCTCCACCAGGTGCACCGGAATTTCCGCCCGCGGCGCCGCCGCCATTGCCAATGCCGTTATTCGATGAACTGCTGCCGTAGCCTGGAAACCCTGGAGGCGGCATTGACGGCAGACCGGCGTTCTTCCAATTGGCGAAATCTTCGTAAGACGGCGCTTTGTCGAAACCAGGCGGTGGTGGACGCATCGGTTGTGGTGGCGGATAGTCTGGTAGTGGTGGGGGTCCTGGGCCATCGTAATAACGCACAGGCGGTGGCAACTGCTCATAGAGGGATGCTGGTGCGCCGGGTGGTACAGCGCCGCCAGCGCCACTTGCGCCAGGCAAAGGCAACTGCGCAAATGGCGGTACAAATGGCAGCGGTGGCAACTGGCCATGCATTGTGCGCATGTAGTCGGCTACATAAGCCTCAGCCGCTGCAGCCGAAGACATGTAACGCTCCCAAGACGGCATGCCATTATCCATACCGTTCCCGCCACTGCCGTTTCCACCACCACTACGTGAGCCAGGACCACCGCCAGGACGATATGGCGAAGAGTTACGTTTGTAATGCCCACTCGGCGGCCCACCACCGCCCATGTACGGCCGATGATGAGTGCGATGTGGATGATGAGGACCACTGCTATGGCCATAATTACGCTTATGTCGCATGGGCCCAAAGTGGTTGCTGCCGCCCCCACGACTACCAGTTCCACCACGCAAAGACAAATTTCGTGGCGGTTTATAGATGACATGTATGCCCTTTTCACGCATCTCACGGGCGGTCTCCTTAGACTTTCGCAGTATTGGCGTCAATTCGACTTTCTCATCTTCGGGGAACAGACGACAGAGTTCGGCGCCGATTTTTGGCTCGATTTCCTGTCCATCACGACCGATCTTTACCGGCTTGCCTTCGTTCCAGGAGTTGTGCAGATGCAGTGTTGCATTAAAGGATAACTCTTTGCGACAAATCCAATCTAGCTCGATGACGCCGCCCAACGCTTTGGACGAAATACTCGGTGGCAATACCCAAGCTACTTGAGGTATATCACGACGAGACGGCGCCGACATGCGAGCAAACCCCGCGAATTTGCCTATAAGAGAAGAAAACAAAAACTTATATTAAACATATTCATCAGTCACCAAGAAACTTATATTGAATACGGACGCGTCTAACCCACTCGAGAATATCCATTAATACCTGAAAAAAATAGTATTTTTTGGATTTATAGTCTACTCCACTTACCGCTCTCGTTTACAGAAAATATGAGTAATACATTGCGTGCCTCTTTGAAGGCCTGATTTAGATTCGCATCGTTCTGCGGTAGTGTGGCCCAAACGTTCTTTGTCTTGGACAAGCCCACATTGTCGACATTGTTGGATTTGATTAGGAAAAATCGCGTGTCGCGAAAGAGATAATTCAATTTCGTCATGTAATCATAGGATTTAGCCGAGTTTCGTTTGTCGGAGCCATTGCCAGAACTGCGCTCAGGTGTCTTGCTCTTAGAGGCGGCTTTGCGTGTGCCGTTACGCTTGTGATTGGCCCCTAAATCAGAATCCTCGGATTCAGAGTCTGAATCTAGATCCGGCAACGTGGGTTTCTCATCTTCAGCATCACTCACATCGCTCTTATTAGACGCGCTTGCCGCGTTGTTGCTTTGATTTGAATTCGACGCAGTTGTACTATGCGGCTTTTTGCGCAACTTCTTGGCGGGTTCTTCACTTGTACTGCGTTTATTTTCGGTTGAAGTATTCGATGTTTCAGCAGTATCATTCTTCTTCGATTTTGTTTCCTCAATACCACGTTTCTTCTTCTTCTTGCCATTTAACTCGTCAATCGGTGAGCTAATTCTTTTCTGCGTTGTTTTCGTTGCAGCTTTGCTCTTTGTTTTTGTTTTAGTCTTACGCTTAGTGACACTACCACCCGTCGAAGACGGCGCAGTGCTCACTGAGCTAATGCTTGGCGCTGCATCCGAGGACTCGCTACCCGACTCCGACGCCTCACTGCGAGTGTCAAAAGAGTCATCGAAATCTTGCAATTCTTCGGCAATGTCCGCTTCGTTCTCGTCCAAACCCAGATGCACAGCGTCCAGATCGGCCATGTCTCTCATAGATGCAACTATTGCAAACAGCTACACTCGGCCAACTCACTTTCTACACTTTTGGCCCACACTCTTCTTCCACTTATTTGTATATGCCTTTGCTTCACAGAAAAGTCAGAGATACCAACTCTGCTTCTTATTTGCGGCTTTTGCTTTGTTCAGCTGTTCTTCTACTTTTCATTCATTGCGTGACGGCGGCGTTGCGTACGAGGCGAGACAACAGCGAATACATAAAAAAGCAGACGAAGAGAAAAATGCCGATCGATTTAACAAAGTTTTTAAAGCGTTTTCAACGCACATATTTCGCACACCCAACTAAAAGTCCACATGCTTCAGTTTACCTGTGCATTTAGTAACACTTGGCCACTATTTTTAGTACGAACAAACACTTAATTTTTGCAATTTGCAATTAATTTACGTAGACAAATAATAGTCTCTTCGAGTGCAGAACAGTGAATCTAACACTTGGTGTGTGAGCAGTGCCACAGTTTGCAGTGACATGGTGAAGCTAGTGCGTGAAAGGGAAAGAATGTTTTCAGAGCTCTGCAAACTCTATGCTTTCTGCAAGAGCTGCCACAACCATAATTAGGTGTTTATCCGAAGCGACGAACGATTAATCGATAGCAGTTTGTTATGTTATCGCTATGCTGTTTGGTTTTACCAAAATTTTATTTTATTCTGTGGATTTTCGTAGTTAATAAGAATTAAGAAAATGCACGTCGTAAATACCTCCAAATTGCACACACAATCATTATCGCTACTGGACCAGTTGGCATCACAAAAATGTCTTATACCCAAGTGCGTATTTCCTTTTTTCGACGATGGATGGCGACCGGGCACATGGTCAAAATGTCTGCTGGAGAACGAATCCTTTGCGATATGCCGCGTTTACCCACGCACAGATATACAATGCTGCTTCCTAGATAACATCGTAGCAAGCAGCACTTTCGACACAGGCACACAAAAACTAAGTCAATTGATTTACCTCGATGCAGTTACGATCAGTGAAGTGATGCTAATTTTCACTCTAAAACAGCACATATTGCGCCAGAAAAACCTCACACCAACGAAACTACTTAGCATGGCTAAATATTTGCTGCAACCGCTCATGCTAGTATCCGATTGCATTGTGCGTAGCAACGACTTGAGTCAATTAGGCATTGAAAGCATACAAGTGCATGCAAAAGACTGTGGCGAGTTTGACTGCTTTAAGATCACGACGGAAACGATGTTGCACATACAAGATGTGCGCATAGTGGAGGACAAAGCCGCGAATACTTATTTCGTACCATATGGCTTTGAGCAACCACTGAATGATTTAAAGGACTTTCTGAAGGTAGTAGTCAATCCAAATCGTCCTAAAGGTGTGACTTTAAATGTGCTGCTGACAGGTGCTGCCGGCTGTGGAAAGAGCACATTATTACAAAAATTCGTGCTGGATACTGGTTGTAACTGTTTCACAGTAACAGCAGCCAAGGTACTTGGGCAATATGCCGGCGAAGCAGAGTTGGAACTGAGGAATATATTTGAGTCAGCTCTTTGGTTTAGTAAAAATTTAAAGCCACACTGTAAGCTGACTTTTTTGTTCTTTAAAAAGTATTTTCGATTAATTAAATTGAATTTCAGCGCCAACTATAATTTTACTTGAGGATTTACAATTGCTCTGCCCGGCGGTTAAACTGGGTGCCATAGATTCTGGAAATGCTTTACGTATTTCCTCGCAGCTGATGGCCCTAATCGACGAAGTGCATAAAGACAATTCAAATATAATTATCATAGCCACCACCAGTGCCCCTGAAACGCTTAATGAGCAAGTGCGACGCGCTGGGAGATTTGAGCGCGACATACCGCTCGGCATGCCTACAGAAGAGGTGCGAAAGCAGTTATTTGCTGCGCTCTTCACTGAGCAATTTCCCACGTTAAAACTTAAGGAGCATCTACTATCACAAGTGGCTGCGCAAACACAGGGTTTTGTCGTTGCCGACCTCACATTGCTAATACGCAACATTGGCCAAGCTCTATTAATAAAACCCACAGCGGATTTATCAAACGTCATAAATCAAGTGCTGCAGCGAAGTCAACCAAGCGCTGTACGTAGTACTGATATCAGTGTTTTTAAATCTACAGAGGGTTTCGAGTCCATTGGCGGTATGTCGAGCTTGAAACGCACACTCTCCGTTGCCGTTTTAGCAGGATTGCAACACAAAGCTTCTTTTGCGCGCTTTGGACTGCAATTGCCAAAAGGCGTACTACTATATGGACCACCAGGTTGTGCCAAAACGACCATATCAAAGTGCCTGGCGAAGGAGGCTAATATGACATTCATAGCTACTTCGGCAGCGGAGGTCTACTCACCCTACATTGGCTGTGCGGAGAAATTCATTGCAAAGATTTTCGATACGGCGCGCAGGAATGCTCCCTGCTTGATTTTTCTAGACGAGATCGGTAAGTGACTCATTCATAATGAGATTGGCAATTGCGATACCAATATTAATTATTTTTGTGCTATAGACTCACTCGTTGGTCGCCGCAGTATTTCAAGTAGTTCGGCTGGCGGCGACGTCCAATTGCGCATTCTGTCAACATTACTCACAGAGATGGATGGCATTGTAAGCGGCGGCGACATACAGCAACACATACTGGTCGTAGCTGCAACAAATCGTCCCGATATGGTGGACGATGCGCTTTTGCGGCCGGGTCGTTTCGATAAACTAATACATGTAACTGCGCCGGACTTAGCCTCGCGAATAGCACTATTAGAATTGCATGCCAAACGTATGCCATTTGCTAAGAATGTGTCATTGATTGATATTGCCCAGCGCACAGAGCATTATTCCGGCGCGGATGTTTGTAATCTATGCAACGAAGCTGCTATGCACGCTTTTCAAAATGACTTTGATGTAACGGCGATAGACATGACAGATTTCGAGGCTGTGCTAGCTGCGCAGAAATCTTCGCTGACACGCACACAAATCGCTTGGTATTATGAATTTGCGCAAAAGTTCGTCAGATGATAATAAATGAAATTGTTGCTTGCTTTTCTTTTAAATATTTGAAAACGGGTATTTGCATTTTCAACGCAGCGTTGATTATCGATAAATCGCACCAATCGCCAGCAGAACAGCTGACTGCGGAATAACAAAAACAAACTTGTAGTCAATGACGAGTTAATTTTTATTGCCGATTTGTTTTTAGTTGTTGATAAGTTTAACTGAGTCACAAACTATATAGAACAACACATAATGTCAACAAATACCGTCTCAAAAGAACATCAGCCACCATCGTATGACGAAGTAATGGGCCGCGCAAGTGGTGCAATGCCACCTCAAGGAGGTGAGTAATGCAGCTGGTGAAACTCCTATTAATTAGTGTAATTAAATCGTACTTAAAATGAAAATATTCAATATAGGTGGTGGTTATGCGCCTGCACAAGTCATTGCTGGCGAGCATTATGGTGCGCCATCAGCACCGCCACCCAATTTCCAACCAGGATATGTGCCCAGCTACGGCGCCTTTGAAACAACTCCAGTCAGTGTTTTGGTACAGACGCCACCTGCGCCTGCTGAGATTATCGTAATCGGTGGATGTCCAGCCTGTCGCATTGGCTATCTCGAGGACTCCTTTTCTGCTTTGGGTGTTTGCTGTGCCATTTTCTTCTTTCCACTGGGCATACTCTGCTGCTTGGCAATGCGCGAGAAACGGTGCACGAACTGCGGCACTACCTTTTAAATGTTCATTTTTTTGTTTTTGTATATTTTGTTTTGATTTTGCACCAAATGTGCTCCAAGCAAGAATCTTATCAATTGGCATCTAATGCACGTTTTTAAACACAATTACTCATATTAATATGTGAATCGCAAAACGAAGTACGAAAAAATAAGAAAAGGTAAACGAAAACTTTGACAGCTAATTTCTGCATTTAGACAACGCATGCGGTCCATAATTAAATGCTTATAAATCAAGTTGTTGATTATTCTAATAAAATTTTTTTAAATGTTATATCTATGAATGTATGTATATGTAAACAGTTTATCGGTAATCCTTTGGATTTGTTTCCATTAGCTAGTAATTGACAAAACATGCAAAAATTCAGCAATGTAAATAAATAAATCAAATATGTATTATACTATACACTCTGTATGCACTTTGTTATTGTTGGCAGCGGCAGTGACGTTGAAGGTGACGTCGGTCGCGGCTTGCAGTTCGTCGTGCAGCTTTCGAGACAGAAATTAATTGACAAAAGAATGGCTTGGAATAATTTAAAATATTTTTTTGTGCCTTCGTTTTTTATTTCGCACAGCACATCTCAACTGCTATGCTCGAATGCCGAGCGCGAACGTGCGACGGACTCAGTCAAACACAATGCTGGTGAAGATGCGCACGCGAAACTCGACTGCGTCTGTATATCTGCTGCCTCTTCTAGTGCTCTTGATACATGACTTTTCACATGTGTCAAGTTCACGCAACGCTACACGCTTAAATGTCATACTCGTCATTTTCGATGATCTGCGTCCGGTGCTGGGTGGCTATGGCGATCGACTAGCCAAAACGCCGCATTTGGATGAATTCATGCGGGGCAGCCACTACTTCACGCGCGCATACAGTCAGGTGAAGACATTTTACATTCAATTCACTCATGTATCCAAGTAATTATAAAGCAAACATATTTCTCTAGCAAGCGCTCTGTGCGCCCAGCCGCAATTCCATGCTGACCAGCCGTCGTCCGGACACGCTGCATTTGTATGATTTTTATAGTTATTGGCGCAGCTTTGCGGGCAACTACACCACGTTGCCGCAGTACTTCAAGCAGCACGGCTATTACACCTACAGCTGTGGCAAAGTCTTTCATCCGGGCATCTCATCGAACAACACGGATGATTATCCTTACAGCTGGTCCCAGCCACCCTTTCGCCCACGCACCGAAAAGTATATGAACTCACCCGTTTGCCCAGACCGACATGGCATACTACGCAAGAATCTCATCTGCCCCGTGCAGCTGCAAACACAGCCGTATAAGACCTTGCCGGACATTGAATCGGTGTCGGAAGCCATGCGCTTTGTGCAGGCACAGCAGCGCAGTAACAGTGTCAAGCGTCCGTACTTTTTGGCGCTGGGGCTGCACAAGCCACACATTAATTTTCGCTTTCCGCGTCAGTTCATTAAACGTTTCGCTTTGGCCAACTTCTACAATTACACGATGGACAGCCTGAAGCCTGCCGAAATGCCAAATGTGGCCTGGAATCCATACACGGATGTGCGCGCACGTGACGACTTTAAGCATGCCAACATATCGTTTCCATATGGTCCGATTTCGACTGTGCAGGCAGCGCAAATAAGACAGGCCTACTATGCCGCCGTCGCCTACGTAGATGATCTCTTTGGCAAATTTCTGACAGCGGTCGATTTGCAGCGCACCATTGTGGTTGCGCTTGGCGACCACGGCTGGTCCTTGGGCGAACATGCGGAATGGGCCAAGTATAGCAATTTCGAGGTGGCCTTGCGTGTGCCGCTCATCATACGCAGTCCGGAGTTTCCATTGACGGCGCCGCAGCGAGTGTCCAGCATAACGGAACTGTTGGATGTGTTTCCCACATTAGTGGATCTCGCACGTTTGCCCGCGCTCAAGAAATGCAATGCTACACTACCCAAGGCGCAGCAGTTGACCTGCACCGAAGGCAAAAGTCTCTATGGCCAGCTACACGGTATCGGTTTGGGTGCGTGGTTGCCATGTATGGGCCATGTGTTTGACTTTCTTATAATAATATTGTTTTCTGTATGCCACAGCACAGGAGCACATTGCTCTGAGCCAGTATCCGCGTCCGGGCCTACAACCGACGCGTCATCCAAACAGCGACAAACCCAAACTGAAGAACATCAAGGTCATGGGCTACAGCCTGCGCACCTCCCACTATCGCTACACGCTGTGGACTCGCTTCTACCCGCTCAACTTCACCCGAGGTGCGTAGTTAAATCTGATTATGCGGTGTTCACATGCCAATCAGCTGATCCTCTTATTTACAGATTGGTCCGAGTACTACGGCGAGGAGTTGTACGATCATCGTTTGGATGCCGGCGAGGAGATGAATTTGCTGCCGTTACCCGAATTCGATGAGATACGCCTGGCATTGCGCCGACAGCTCATCGCGGCCGTTGGAGTCTGAACACTAGCGTTGGCGGCACCATTGCTGTTGTCGCTGGCGTTGTTGTAGTCTGTACTACGTGTGTCTGTCTGTGTCTAGGTTTATTTTAAGCACATGTCTATGTACGGCAAAAGCAAATGATGAAATGCTAAAAGCAAAACAAACATGAAACATGAAACATGAAACATGAAAATGCAAAAGCAAAAGCAAACTCAAACTCAAACGGTGAAGACGAAATGTAAAATCTTGTCGCCATAATTGGAATTTAATACTTCCGGTGTGCGCGTCGCTGTTAGCATGCGTCCGTCTGTGCGTCCGTCCGTTCGTCTGTGCGTCGTTTGTGCGTCGTTGACTGTGTGGCACTTGGCCGCCGCTGCTGCATTATTGATGCATTATTTTGGTACATTTTTCGCTTGCCATGCACGCCGCCTGCTGCAGCTCGGCTGCTTCGCTGGCTGATTGGTTTGCCGCCGCCTCTGTTGGCTGTGCCTACACTCTTTTCGGTTTTTTGTGAATGAAATTTCATTGACTGCGTGCGGGTATGATGATGATGGTCGGACGTTGCCCAACGTGCGCACATTGAAAGCTTTCATTTTCGACATGTTGTTGCCGTCGTTGTCGTCGTTGTTGTTGTTGTCACTGCTTTTTATTGTTGCTGCACAAGTTTCTCAAGTGAAAATGCTTGGAAAGTAATTAATTCGCATGCCTACGCAACAAAGTGACGACGCTGCCTGCAGATGTCTCGATTTGGCTGTTGGATGCGTTTGTTGTTATAATTATTATAGTTGTTGTTGCTGTTGTTGTTGTGCTGCTGCTGCTGCTGCTGCTGCTGCTGCTGCTGCTGCTGCTGCTGCTGCTGCTGCTGCTGCTGCTGCTGACGCTGCCGCTGCTAGTTGTCACTAATGACATTTTTGGTGTAGGCAACTGTTGCCGTTGACTTTGGCATACGCTTTGATAGACAATCAGCATCGTCGCCAGCCACGACAACAACAACAACAACAACAGCTGCAGCATCAATGGCATCAGCAATGGCGCGTGTTGGTGTTGGCGTTGGCAGCGTCGTCGGTCGACGTTGCCATTTTGCAATTTGCATCTCAATTCGTGGGCCGCTGAAGCACATTGAGGTGATTAAACTTGGCATTATCGATTGGCTATTGCTGCACACGCCACACAACACCGCTGCATCCGCTAGAGACGTTGGTACAAGTCTAAATGTAGCGCCGACAGGCCAGCATGAGCTTGCGTTTCAGCCGGAGCCTACTTGGCAGCCGGCGCATGGAAACGCATTTAGACTTTTAGACTTTTAGCCGCACTGCATACCTCAGCTGCACACCTCAGCCGCAGCCTCAGCCGGTGTGCACTTGAAACGGAAATGAAACGTGTACAAGGAGCTGCGCTTAAGTTGGCCTAAGGTCATGTCAGTGCGGCATCGCAGCTTACGAATGAATGGCGACACTTGGGCAGAGCAATGAAGATTTTAACTTTCCTTTGGCAGGCAGGAACAGGCGGCAGCGCTGCGTTGCTTAGGCATGTCTGATACCCTACAATTGCTTTGGCCACTAAAGCGAAACGTTACCCACATGGCAGAGAGCAGCAACAACAACAACAACAGCAACAATAACATCTGTCTAACTGTCATTTTACACATAGTCGTGGTCGTATCCATAGTCGCACTCGACTGTCGCACTGTCAGACTTGACTGACTGACTGACTGACGGACGCATGGACGAACGGACGGGCTGACTGACTGACTGACAAGTCATTTCCGTTGTGGGTTTTTCTTCTTGCCATATTTTTAATGATTTTCTTTAAGCGCTGCAAGCTTTTTCTTTCAATTTCATGTCTTGTCTGCCTTCGTGTATGTTGCCTTTGCAGTTGTTGTTCTTGTTGTAGCATACACACGTATGCCTACATGCGAGTATGTACCTGGCTGGATACGTGGATATAATGTGCGAGCATATGCATGCAGTTAACCACTGGAGTCGGCCTCAGTCTCAGCCTCAGTCTCGGTCTCGGTTTTCTCCTATTCGGTGCATGTGTGCGTGCACATGCATAGTATGTAAGTTGATGTGTATGTGTATTACCTATGCGCTCGTGTTTATGTCAGAAACTATAATGTCATAGATCTGTAGAAACCGCAAATGTGCAAAGCTTGGTAGCTTGAATTTCAACTCTTAGAATGCCTCGCCGCAGCATATATGTACATAAGCTGCACGAAAGTGGATTTGCAATTAACAAGCGAAGATTGTCATGAACTGCTAAAGCAGCTCAACAGTCAGTAGGGGCTTACCTTGTTGCCCGTGGGACTTGCAGCAGAGTAAACACCATACTTTGGCACCGACCATGGTGTTGTTTCAGCGAACTCTGCGCACCTAGAGTAATGTTGGGTCAAAATATTAGCAAGCCTTCCTTACTCCAAGTTTTACAAATTTTTTTTTTTTTTTTTCATTTTTTATGCCAGCTTCTTGTCTGTTCCAATTTAAGATAAAAGTTCCACTTTTTATAACTTTTCGTTCGTGAAATAGGCTCAGATGAGATAAGACTACAAATGCGTAGAAGGCTGCCGATATGATGAAAATGTGGAGTAAGTGTTATATGCTGCTAAGGCTGGCTGCTGTCATACTCCAGATTAGATTACGTTCCGCTTATGTATAAAACTAACTGAACGCTGAGGATAAATCTCAATCGATTAGCAGCTCATAACATGTTGCACCTAAATCGGCAGAACTGGCACATCCGCTGCCAGTCTCGCGTAATTTGCAATGACTTAGGCAGCTTGGGCAACTTGGGCAACGGCGGACGGTGGCAGTTTTGCGCAGTTGGAAACTAGTTTCCAAACGTAGTTCATGTCGCTACGCCTGGATTTCAAATTCGTCTATTGCTTTATGCATGAATTTGTGTTTGTTTTTCGACTAAGCTCCGCTGGAGGTGTGGGCGTCACTTGCACACTCGAAAATTGCGAAAGATGCGTAGGCAGCGGTTTGTAGTATTTTCAGCTGAGTCTGCCTCGTCTGCTGCGTCTCAGGCAGCGGCGAGCGGTTCTCGGCGTTCTCGTAGACAGACAAGCCAAGCTCAGCTACAGCAGCCAACACAGCCAGATTCAACGCAACTTGTAAGCGCTGTTGAGCGCATGAATGAGCGACAGCGGATCATCGGTGCGAAAGAGTGAGTGAGTGAGTGAGTGAGTGAGTGAGTGAGGTGGCTTTAGTGAAGCCTACCTAGGTAAGTTTTATGAGTTGAATGTAGTTCATCAACGGTTTTAGTGTTGTGCTGTGCTCTGCTGTGCTGTGCTGTGTTGTATTTTATTGTTCTTGTTGTTGTTGTTGTCGCTGTTGTTGTTTTCTTTTTGTTGCTTCTTACCTACGCGTTTGGCTGCCTGGAACTCTACACTGCCAGAACGTTAATAGAGCTTTGTGCTTGCCTCTGCTTTGCTTTTGCTTGGTGTTTTTGTCGTTTTTTTTGTTGCTATTGTTGCTGTTGTGGCTATGGAGCTGTTGGAGCTGTTGTAGCTGTTGTTGTAGTTGTTGTTGTCATTTATTTGTAAAACGCGTTGTAGTAGTTGTTGTAAGTTGTCGTTGCTTGCTTAGTCGTTGTTGTCATTATTATTATTATTATTATTAACGTTGTTGTTGCTATTGTTGTTGTTGTTGTTGTTGTATGTATAAAAAATGCTAATTTTCGATGACATGCCATAGTTTGGCTAATATGATGAAGGCTGTGTTTGTTGTTCATATTGTTGTTGTTGTATGTTGTTGTTGTCTGTTGTCGCTAGCTGTTTGTGCCCGTATCCATTGCTAAACTGGTATTTATGTCTTTCTGCTTGTTAAAAGCTGAGTTGAAATTTCTTTTGACGGAATTTCCATGAATTAATGTTTGCCGGATTATGCGCTCCACTCTTTGGCCGTCTATGCGATTGTCCAAGCTGTCCGAGCTGTCCGAGCTGTCTGAGCTGTCTTTCAAACCCAGTCGCAATACTTGAGTCAGTCTCTCGTTTTAGCCGTATATTTTTACGTATCTATATATGTATGTATATATGTATGTACATATACTCATATGTATGTGTATGTATGTATGTACTTATGTATGTAAGTATTTTTGGTGCCCCCAAGTAGATGTCAAGCTGTGATGAGCTTGAATTTTTGTTGCTGTGATTACTCAAGTGTTGAGTTAACAAATGGTTACCAGTGTTGCCGCAGATCGATGTCGCTGACGCTGTCGATGCCGATCTTAACCACACTCTGCCAAACTCGCAGCGGGATTAAGATTTGGGTGACAAGGTTACTAGTGAAGTAGGCTTGCTGTTGCCGTGCTCAGGTTCTTAGCTGGGCTTACACGATTTATAGTGGAGTGCAGTTGCATGGCTTAGAATCTGCGATGGAGTTGAGCTGTTCGATTTCTGAAACTTCAGTTAAAAGCAGCAGTAGATTACTAATGATAGTTCCCATTGATATTTCCATATGTCCATACGCTGTTGCTAGGAGGCACTTTTACTTTAACCAGAAATGTGACATAGTGAGATAATCTCCTTATGAGCTAAGATTAACATCGAAGGCAGTCAAACCTACTTCAAGCTTGGCAACGCGTTAAGTTATACAACGGAAACGAATATTATTAGATTTTTTTATTTTAATTTTTATTATTATTATTATGATTATGATTTTTTGTAAAGTCGATTCTTTTGTGTACGCTTTCGCTGTTTATACAATATTTTATTTGTATTAAAAAAAAAAAAAATAATAAAAGAAACAATCGAATTTTGAATGAAATGCGGCAAAACGTTGTTAGCCATTCAGAAACGCACAAAAAACGAAGATGATACAAGGCCAGACAAGAAAAGGCGCAGTTTTTGTCTTTTCTGCTTTTTTTTCAAATGTTTTTTTTTTTTTTTTGTCGTTTTTGTATTGAAATTCAAATTTCGGATATAAAACTTAACGATCAAAGGCGAGCATGGTCAAAATCTTCAACAGCGTAGAACGCTGGATATCAAATCAGTTGGAATGCACCTAGGTACATGTATTTATATGGCCTGAAGCGCGACATAAGCACAAGAACAATAATGGACAGAAAAAGACAAAGGCAAAGGCGAAGACGCAGCTGAAGACGTTGCAGCTGAGTTGATGTGGATGGCGATGACGATGATGATGATGATGATAATGATAATGATGCTGTTGCTGTTGCTGATGATGACGACGACGACGACAACAGTCAAGTCAAAGAATGAAAGCGTAAAATTCCAGAATGAGCCCACGCATGCGCGAACGAACGCTTGGCCATGCCAACAACACGAAGCTGGACAGCGCAAGCTGGCAGCCAAGCATGCGAGCAAACGGGCAAGCGGGGCAAGCGGCCAGACGGGCATGGGACTGTAATCGCTTTTGGCCAAACCAAATACATGCTGACATACCTACATACGAATTTATATATGTTTATCTACATGTATATATATATATATATATATGTATGTATGTATGTATACATACAGACAGCATATCTGCTTGATTACAGAATGTCAAACCTTTGCGTTGCTGCATTTTTTTGTTTTTATTTTTGGGGCATAAACAAACACGTCCGTCCGCCTCTGCGGCTGTCCGTCTGTCTGCGTATACCGAAAGTAAGTTGATCGCTCGCGCTCACAGTGGAGGCTGTAGCGTAGGTACGAGTACACACAGGCGTTGGTTGGCTATTTGGTCGCTTGCTTGCTCGTTTGCTCTGTTGCTTGGCGCGGCTTGGCTTGGCTTGGCTTGGCTTGGCATGGCATGGCTTGGAGTGACCACAAATGATACGAAAAATACAGGCAGCCGTTGTAACGCGTGCTAAACAAGTTTTTTTTGTGCGACATCTGGACGGACGACTGCCGACGGACAATCGGACAGGCAGTTAGAGAGACTGAGAGATGGAGAGACGGACAGGCGGCGAGACGATGACACGGTGAATGGGCGATCGACGGCGACGGTGACGGTGACGATGACGACGACGATGCCGAACAAGCTACTCGAGTGTCTGGCACCGCTTAAAGAAAAGCATTGTAGTGTGATGTAGTAGAGGTATAAACATACAGACTTACGTACAAGTAAGTAGAAGTCTGAAGCACAAAACTCTTACGCCAACAACAACAACAAGAAGAAGAACAACAACAACAAGCTGTAGCTGAAGCTTAAACAGAAACTTCAGAGGGCTCAGCAACTTTTGTTGCTGCTGCCAAACTTTGCTGCTGAGCGATGCTGCTACGTCGATATAAAAGACATTGAGAAATCGTTTTCCTTTTCAGTGTTATGCCTTGTTTTTTTTTAAATTTTTTTTTCTTTTTTTATATGATAATAAATATTTATGCGGCTGTTGCCAGTCCCTGCCTGCCAGTCTTGGTCTTCTTGTGCACCAGAAACTGTTCTCATTCCGTAAAAGAAGCAAAGAAAGAGATCCCCTCGAAGAATCATCTTTGATTTTCTTTACTTGGGGTTTCTGTTGCTGCTGCTGTTGCTGTTGCTGCTAGTCAAAGTGATGGAGTAGTTGATGCTGGCACAGTCCTATTGTCTGTTATTTACGACCAAATAATTCAAATTGAGCGCGTAAGCGTTGCGCTGCGCATGCGCATATGACTCGTGCGCAGTCGCAGTTGGACATCCACACCGCTGCGGCTGCCGGTGCTTAGCTTTTTAATTTCTCGAATGTCGTCGACTGCTCTCGTGCCGCGTTTCTTTTACTCAATATGTGTTCTGCGAGCCATGTGCGCATTTATTTGAGCAAATTTTTGGTTTATTACCCTAACCCTGTCTTTGTGGGGTTAGAAAGGGGTTTATTAAGATTAATTTTGAAAAAGTTACAATGTTTTTGTAAAACATTTTCATATGAGCATTTGCAGTCGAATATTACCTGGAGGCAATATGTAAGATCATACCTAAAAATTATGATAAAAATAATAAAATTAATTGAGAAACCTAAAGCTAAGCTACCTTCAATTAATATATGAAAGTCACGGAAATACCTACTCCAGCGCAAATTCTGCATACAGTTTTTCAATTTGCCAGCAAATTTGCTTGCCTAGTACATTAAATCTAAAAATACCAACAAATGATTTAGAAAATTTTAATATTTTGAGCAAAAATGCTTTACTTTGTGGCGTATTTGCTTTTATAAATTTATTTGAAATCTATCTGCGCCTGGGCATTTGCAATTGTTTATTCAGACTTTCGTTAAGTTTACAATTAAATGATTTAAACAATGTTTTGCTGTTTTATAGTTTACACCTGTTTGAGTTCAACTATTTATAGACACACTTTATTTAGCCGTGCGCGCCAGATCATCTGCCTGCTCTTGAAGGTGCTGCTGATGATTCTGATAATGGCTAACTGTCGGTGTTTTTTTTTTTTTTGTGTTGCTATTTTTCTGCAAGGTTTTTCCTGACGCCACTTGCGCCGCATGGAATTTAATGGCGAAAATCATTTGTAGCATGAATAACTTTTAGATTTTATTACACTTCCGGGTTTATCCGTAAACAGCAAACGCTGCCTGAAGCGTTGTTAAAGCTGACGGATGTGCGCATAATATGATGAAAAATGACTATTTCAGCATTTAGGAGAAAGTTTTCTAAGTATTGAGCAACTGATGTGCGATTCTTGATTTATGCAGAAAACTTTACCTAAGCAGCTTTCGATTGTTATGCTGCTATATGCGATATCTGAAACTATGACACTGCTATTGAAATCGCATTGTTGGTGTTTTTATTTTTTTATTTTTTTTTATTTTATTTAAAACATTTCACCATGAAATAAAACTGAAATCAACACCAGCGATATGGCATTCCCAATAAGCTATGCGCAAGATAACAAATAAAACAGCGAAAACCAAAAAAAAAAAAAAAAAACAACAACGATACCGACAACGACAACAATGCCAATCATAGACCACTTCCAATTGCAATTGAGCTGAGCAATGCTGAGCTAAGCTAAGCTCTGAGCTTAGCTCAGCTACAGACACACATACACACATACATATGTACAAACATGCATACATACAAACGTCAACCGAATCGGGCCAAGCTGAGTCGTGCACATATTGAATACGTTGTGGGTCTGTGCGCTGGTTGTTAATGCCGTGTTGTTGTTGTTGTTGCTGTTGTTGTTGGCAGCAGAGGAAGTGCTCTTCCGGTCTTGTAAATGAAAATATTTATTATTTATTTTTATATTTGCTTCGATGTTTTGCTGTTTTTTTTCTTTTTTTTTTTGTTTTTATTTTAATTTTTCTTTTTTTTTTATTTATTTATTTTAATTTTTTTTTAGTTTTTTTTTCCGTTTATGCTGTTTTTTTTTTTTTATTATATGCGATGTGTATTTTATTTAATTTCATTTTATTTTTATGAATAGATTGCGTTACGCATACGAAAATAGGCAGCAGCGAGAAATCAACAACGGAACACGGTACAAATACGCCTGCAACGTATCGCATAGATACGTTCAGCTGAGTTAGCTGAGTGCGAGGTTGGCCATGCTGCTGCTGGATTGCTCAGTTTGGTGTCTTAATGGGTGCTGCGGTAGGGTCTCGCGCCAGCTACGAAATGATGGGGTGTTAATAAATAAATCGCAACTACGTGTCGCGCGTATCTATGCACATACATACATACATATTTACCTATACACACACACATACATACATACATACATACATACATAAGTGTATGTAGCGTACTCGCATACGTAGGCAACATGCAAAGCGTATTTGATATTCAATGAGCAAACGAATCGTCGGCAATTGTGGAGTGTACGAGCATTGCGCGTATGAAGCGACGTTTACATTTCGTTTCGTTTCGTTTCGTTTCGTTTTAGACACGAAGCAGCCGTCGTTTGCATAATTCAGGCATTGATTGCGCATGTCTCGGTCTCGCTTTGGTTAATTATAGTCGCGGGCAGCTTGCGGTATAAAAGGGATTTCCTGTTATGAATATTCTGTCATATAATTATTGTTTCAATAAATACAAATACGCAATGCGCGTTATACTCATAAATTTGCCATGCTAAGCGTGTCGCCATCGTCGCCATCGTCGCCAACGCCATCGCCATGGGCCGCCGCCGTCGTCGCAGTCATTGTCGGCGTTGCTGTCGCTGCGCTGTTGCCACTTCCGGTGGTGCACGCATGCGCTGCTTTGTAGTTTTGCACGCATTATTTCTCGCCTCATGTGCGAGCATGCAACGCCGCATGTTAATTCCCATTTTCTTCGTCTTAAAAACTTACGAAAAATTTCATTGAGGTTTATGTGCTGTGTGCTGTGTGTGCGTGTGTGCGTGTGCGGGAAATTAACCCCGCATTGACCCAAGCTGAGCTTAGTCAACCACAAAAGCACTTACGACGTGACTCAGGCCAACTTGCGACTTGCGGCATGCGTCTGAGCGGCGTCCTCGATTAATTAATTAGCACGACCGCCCTTTGTGACATTGCTTGGCATCTGAGTCACGACATAAGCAAAATTTCTAAACTGCTGACATGCTGACAAACCAAATGAATTTTCTACTTAAATTTAATTGTAATGAATATCGAGAGATCACACATATGCATATGCGAATGTCACTTAATTTTACTTAGGTTTCCTATTGGGATAAGGATATGTTATGCCTGCAGCTAATTCATAATTTACCTTTGGGGGCAATCCATCTAGTTAAGCACCTCTTATATGCATGAAAAGTGCAAGCTGCTACTTCCAACTGAAATAATTTGATGAGTTTAGTGCAGTTCAAGAAGAAGAAGAAGCTTTGAGATGCATAGCTGACATATATCGTGTATATTATGAACTTTCGTTCATCCAATACTGGTTATGATTTTGTTTAAAACTGCAGCTGATGTGAACTCTCTTGTAGATGCAACTAAGCCGGTCTGCTGCGATGAAGTCGAGCTACGATGAAGCACTTGCGTATTGTTGTTGAAATTCGGTCACACGTAACGAAAGCAACAACGAACCAAGCCTCCAACTGCGAAACTACAAAACAAATTACGTATTGCATGCAACAACAAGAAACTTCTTTGGAAAGAACAGAGAGAGAAAAAAAAACAGCATGCAAAAAAATGAACAACAACGTTGAAAAAGAAAAAGAAGAAGAAGAAGAGAAACAAGAAGAAGAAAATAAACGCGCAACGTTTAATGACCTTAAAGGACGCAGAAAAGCTGTTTGCGCATGCCAATAAGAGAACGCAATGAGTGCTGAGCGGCTGATTCGCTTTTAGCCACGCAGCCTGCTGCTGCTGCCACCGCCGCCGCCGGTTAACTAAAAGTTGACTATTAACCATAATGTGCCGGCCGTGAAGGCCTCGACGACGACCATGTCGATGACGATGACGATGTTGATGATGACGATGATGACGATGATGATGTCGATAATGGTTATGGCAAACTTAGACGACGACTCATGTGCTGTGCGTGACTGGGACAATAGGGGGAGGGGTGGCCACAGCATTAGGCATAGCCTGCAATTTGATGAGTTTCTGTATGCATTGTTGTTGTTGTTGTTGCTGCTGCTGCTGTTGTTGTTGCTGTTACTGCGTCTGCGCGTGCGTTTGGTTTTGTGCGTCAAACTAAGCAAACGCGATAAACATAAAAACTTTTTGTTGCTTTTTATTGTTGTTGCTGTTTTTGTTTTTTTTTTGTTTTTTTTGTTTACGCATACATTCAACTTTCGTTGGTGCTACTGTGCGAAGCGCAAACGCTTTTTTATCTTTCATGTTGTTGTTTTTCTGCTTCTTCTACATCTTCTCCGACTGCGACTCCAGCTCCGATACCGTCTGTGTGTCTTCTTCTTTTTCTTGACTACTCGCACTAGTGCAGCACACACACACACATATCTACCCCTACCCCCGTCCCCACCATACACACATTCTTACATACATATGTATACCAGTTTCAGATTGAAAGTACGCGCACTTACTGCAACGTAGGCAAGCGGCTGCCAGAGACCCAGCAACAACAACAACAACAACAACAACAACAGCAACAGCAGCTTGGCAGCCCGTTCCCCCATTTTTTGTTGTTTTTTGTTTTTTTTTTTGTTATTTTCTTAGTTTTTGTTGTTGTTGTTGTTGTGTGGAGTTTGTTTTATTTATTTTCATTTTGGTTTATTTTCTTCTTATATTTTTGTTTTTTTTTTATTGTTGTTTTTATTTTGTATATGTATGTTGTTCTTGGTTTTGTTGTCTTCGTTTGTTCGTTCGTTCGCTCGTTCGTCCGTTCGGTCATTTTGGTTTTTGTGTACAGGTTTTCTTTTATTCATTATTATATTTTTTCCAACGTCATCGTCATCGTCGACGTTGTTGTCGTTCGTTTGTTTGTTTGTTGTTGTTGTTGTTGTTGTTACTGCTGTTGTTATTGGGCTTTGCTGTGGGCATGCGCAGTCGCTGCTGCCAGCATATAAAAGCATGTTATGAAGGCTGCTGCTACCGTGCTACGCGAGCCCACACTGTACAAATTTTTTTCTATCAATTTAAAGCTGCCTAAAAATATTAAAACGCATAATAGACAACACAAGAACCTCGTCATCTTTAAATAAAAATACTTTTTAAGGATCATAGTTACTGCGTATATATGCATTTGCTCTTAAGTAAAAGTTTTTGAACTCCAATTGTAAGGATTCATGGTTCGCCGCAAGTTATATGATTCCTAAATATTAGAAAATTATAACTTTTTCTATGTTGATATGATTAAATATAATTTCGGGAATGAATTCGTTGCGTATTTCAAGGTTCCAGAAGTTATCTATTCGAGTTAGTGACAAACACCTCAGATCTCTTTGCTTAAATTCTGTATGTCGGCTTTCGGTTTTTTACAGTGTACATGCTCGCATAACGCGCAGCGCACGCGCGTCTCGAGCTTTTCAAGTAAGAGATATACGCTACACAAAATTAAACCAAGAACAAAAAGATAAATAAATAAAAATATAAGGAAAAAATCAAATAATACGCAAAAAATAAACGAAAAAAAAATAAAAAAATAAATAAGAAATGCTGCTTTTGCGCTTTGAGGCATTTACAATATGATTTTGTTATTTGATTATTCTTCTTTTTTTTTATCATTTGTTTTTTTTTTTTTTTTTTTTTGTTATTTTAGTTTTGTATGCTCGTATTTGTATATATCTTTTTTCTTCCTCTTATTGCTGCTGTTGTTATTTTTTGTGTTGTGTTGTTGTTTTTTTTTTTTTTTTTCTTGAAATCTACGCTGCATTTATCTTGCAGCTTAGTTAGCATTTTCGGAGCATTCTGAGCTGTTCGCGTACGCAGGGATTATTTATGCCTTGCGAGCAAGTGTCCGTCCGCTTGTCCGTCTATCTGTATATACATATTTGATTACTTATTAACACCCTAAGCCCAAAAAGAAAACTTACAGCACAAAATCAAATTGTTGTGTGCTTCTTCTTCTTATCTTTTTTTTACCGCTTGCTTGTGGCTCACGGCTTGGCTTGGCTGGCTCACGGCTCTGCTGGCTCGTTGGCTCTTTGGCTGGCTGGCTGGCTGGCTGGCTGGCTGGCTGGCTGACTGACTAGATGGTCGCTTGCTTGCTCAGTTGATTGCTTGAATAGTCGCTGGCTTGGCTGATGCTCGCTGCTGACTGCTTGTTTGCTAACAGCTTATGCAAACAATGGCTGGCATGCAGCCAAATATAGTCACAGATACTCGCACTCGCACTCGCTGTCGCACTCGCAGACGCAGTCTTACTTACGTTTATTTGTTTTAGAGTCTACTTTGGTTTCGGTTTCGGGTTCGGTTTGCGTTTTGCGTTTTGTTTGCGTTTCAGTTGCGCTGTGCAAACGTTGTGACCTTGTCAAGGATCTTCTAATAGCATAAGCAAAGTTTAACCAAGCTGCGTATGCGCACACGTACACAATGCTGCCAGCAGCAGGCAGTTGCTGCAACAACAACAGCAACAATCACACCAACATCATTATAATCAAGCACTTTGTGTTGAACAACATTGCATCGCCAGCATCGTCATCGTCATCGTCGTCGTCGTCATCGTCATCGTCATCAACATTGTCCCAGCGGCAGCAACATGAACTGCCAACGCCATTTAAGTCATAATTTAAGCCGCATTCCAGACGTGTACAGATTGCATCGCGTGTGCGCAGCGGCTACATTCATAAATTCTTATCGAGCAACAGCATCTCGTACGCGAATGCGATCTCACTCCAACTCCAACGCTGGCCACAACTCGAACTTCATCCGATCGCGATCCAATCTTTTGCTCTGCCTTGCTTAACTTAACTCAACTCAACTCAGTTCAGTTCTGTTCAGTTCAGTTCAGCTTAGCTGAGACGTTGTGCTCTGCGTGTTCTTGGCCATTTAGTTGGTTTTTATTGTTTGCTGCTGTCAGTTTTGTTGAAGTTTTCAATTTGTGTGCCATTTCTTTGCTGCTTATAATCTGTTCTCGCCCCTCTCATGCCGCATCCCCTGTGCAACGTCCCTTTTTGCGTTTGCGCACTCTGTCACAAGTCTCAAATTTCTGTCACAGCTCAGTATGCCTGTGCTGAGCTGAGGCTGTGCGCAATTCCTTAAATTATGCAGCGTTTTTTTTAATTTCCCCTTAACTGCAACATAAATTTTCAATATTATGCTAAAAAATAAAATAAAAAAAAAAAAAGAAAACAAATAAAAAAAAGAAGCGAAACACAGCGCAGACTCATAGCTTCCAATGAAATCGAACCGTGCGCACATACGATTGTGTATCTGTTGGCTTGCGATGCTTCCTCCATTCATACAACTGCCGATGGCTGCTTTCTGCTTTCTGTTGGCTGCTGCTGGCTGTTGGCTGCTGGCTGAATGGCAGCTGGCTGGATGGCTGGATGGCTGCTCCGTCATTCCCACGCGTTTGGGCACGTACGCGCTTAAGTGCCAGCTATGTGCGTCGCATTCTGCGCATACGCATACGCATAGCCATAATACGCATAGCACAGCAGCAGGAAGCAGCCGGCTGGCGAGCATGCGTGCGTGCGAGCGAGACAACAAATACCAGAGCGTTTTGCATTACAAGTGGCAGCCCACGAAAATGTTTCGTGTGTGTTTTGTGTGTGTGCGCTTCGAGCATAGCTTCTTTCTGCAGCGTGAAACATCCGTTAAGCGTTCTTGAAGTGTTGCGCGGGCACACTTGCTGCTGCTCTTGTTGTTGTTATTGTTTTTTTTATTTTTTTTTGATTTGAAGCTGTCTGCGCAGTTGCAGCTGGCGGCATCAGGGTTGACTGTAGTGTTTTTAATTTCCGTGAATTGTACACAAGTGCGCTGTGATGCCGATGCTGCTGCCGATGCTCCTACTTCGGCGCAGGCACTTAACATACTTACGTTGGCATCCTTTGTCCAAGTGCTGCACTTGAGCTTGGAAAAACTGTGGCAGGAAATGTTTGTAATCACTTGTATGCGTGTATTTTTTTCTTCCCTCTCTCGCTCTTTTATCTTTTGGTGTCTACGTCAGTTAGATTTGCATATTTACAAATATGCAATTTTATATGCGACTCAGAAATAATTTATTTTTTTTTAATGCCCTTTTATATGTAGACATACATGATTTTTTTTGTAGCTCCTGGCAGCACACTTGTAGATGCTTTTAAGTATATTGTAGAGTTATTTATTTAATATTTTTATTTATTTATTTAAACTACATTGCACGCACCTATAATATTTTTAATGAAATGTAATTACATATATTATATACATATATTGTCAATTGCTTAATATCGCATGTTTTTTGGCCAAAAAAAGTCATTGCGCATTTGATGCTTAACTTTGTATTTTATTGTCTCTTGGTTTTGTTGTTGTTATTATTGTTATTCATTATATTTCCATTGTAACAATTTAACGCTTGTAATTAATTAAAAACCGCACCGCTTCGCAGCATTTGGCATGCCGCATGGGGCATGCTGACGCGCAGACGTGGGTGTTTCACGCGAGGCATGCGGCACTGCACACGACATATATACACACATATACATGCATACGTACATATGCCAAATGTGTCTGCCGTGCGCAGTCGACGTGCCATGGCATATATCTCATAAATATGTGTGTGTGTGTGTGTGTGTATGTATGTATGTAAGTACATATGCACGAAGTAGGCACAAGCTTAATTAAGGCAAATTAAAGTGATTGCCATTTAGTTTGAGGTTAATTGCATTAAATGCGAATTTCATTTCATTTTTCCTCGTTACATTTGTATTTTTCGTCATCTGTTTCATTTTTTTGTTTTTGTTCTCTCTTCTTTTTTTTTTTTATTTATAAGCCATATTTGTTTTTTTTTTTTTATTTCTTTGTTTGCTTACAACTTATGCGCGTACAAATTTTATGATGCATTATTAGAAGTTTTGTTTTTTATCAGTTCTAAAAATAAACGCGCGTCTGCTACTGCTGCCGCGGCTATAAAGTATCGATAGCAGCTCAAAGTATCTATGTGAGTACATGCCAAGCACAGACCTACATATAAACACATATACACTTACATTCATACACTCATGTGTGTGTATGTATCGTATCGATCGAACATTTACTTAGTTAGAAAATTAATTGTGTCGTGAGGCTTGCGCCAACAACTTTGACCTTATAAATGTGAGTTCAATGCATTATTCTATGCATGTTCTAGATGCAATTCTCCTTCTCCTTCTTCTTCTTCTTCTGCTGCTGCTGCTGCTACATCTTAGTCGGGGTTTTGTTGATATTGTTGTTGTTATTGTTATTGTAATGCATTACACTGCACTGCATTGCACTGCTGTTGTTGTAATTAGTGCTGTTGCTGTCTGTTGTTGCTGTTATTGTCATCATTTGACTTTGCACATAAATTCTCATTACTAACCAAGTTTTGTGCCACATTTTCTTTCTGCTTCTTTAGTTTTGTTTTTTTTTTTCTTTATTCTTCTACTTTTTTATTTATCCATGTTCCAACATTGTAAATTGTTGTATGCTTAATAACTTAGACGATATGTGATAAATGGCGTAGTGATCTTCAATTTGAGTATGCCAAGCGGCGCAATGAGAAATATGCGAGAAATGATTTAGGTTTTCAAGCTTGAATTTTTTACAATAAAAAAAAAATCCCCGTAAAATTCTCAACAAATCAGAATTTTAATCGGCCTCAGGCCAAGTTAAGCTTTATAGCTATTTGATGATGATTTAGTTTATGGCTCTTCTGTGCATGATTGCTAAACTAAAGCAAATCTAAGTAAAGGAAAACAACAACAAAAAAAGAAATGAACAACAAAAACGATAAAAACTAAGAAAATATTTATAATATTTCTTTAAGTATATCAAGCAAATATATCACATATGCATGGTACAGATCTCAAAAAGCATTTGGAAGTTCAGATATAAAGAAAAAAAAAACCGCCACTTTCACCATTTTGAAGTTGCAATAATTTTAAAAAATCTGACAGAAATTAAAATCTTAGAACTGTATTACACTCGAAACTCTCATGCTTGACATTGATGCCATGTCTATCATATGTAATGAGGCATTAGTGACCCAGAGGAAACCTCGGTTGCTGAGTTGAACTAAAAAAAGTAGGGTTTGCAGATGATGAAACTAAGTTATAGTTCTAAATAGTTTGTGTAGACAATAATGCTGTTTGTTGTGCAATCTGCAAGATCAGCTGTTCATCAGCAGCAGCAGCACTGAGTACATTTTGTACACCGCCGAGCCGAGTAATCAATCATTTGCGAGTAATAGATAAAAGCTTTCGTAACTTAGCTGAAAACTGTAATACAAATATCTGTAGCATAGCAACAAATGTACATAATATCGCAGAGCGTTTGTTGTTGTTGGGGGCTAGTTGACGCCAGCAGGCCGCAGCGATGGCTACAAACCGGCAAACATGCGACTAAGCAGGCGGACAAAGCGCACAGGCGAACCGAGCTCAATCGTTCTTTCTGAGCTGTGTGGCCGTGCTCTGCTTCGCTCTGCTCCGCTCTGCTGTGCTCTGCTCTGCTCAGCTCTGTTGTTTAGTTGAGTTGAGTTGAGTTGAGGCAGACCGGATGAGCGTTAATTGCGTTGATTGTCGTATGCAATTGTCGCATCACAATTCGCCGTTTGTTTATCTTTTTTTTTTTTTATTTTATTTTAGTTTTTTTTTCTTTTCGTTTTTAATTCGATTTTTTTTTTTTTTTTGTAGTTTTTATTTTTCGCATTTCACTTCATTTTGTTATGTTCGGCGACAGCGCGATGCTTATGCGTAGCTTATAAAAAAAAAAAAAAAGCTGCGGGACGCCAACACAAGAACGAGACATTAAATGTTTCTGTTGCTCTTGCTGTTGGGCCCTAGGTAAAAGTTCTACAATTACAACAACAATGACAACGACTACAACAAATAGCAATAACAAATAACAACAACAGGCATGCACACATTATGTGCGCGGCATATGTTGTTGTTATTGTTGTTGTTGTTGTTGTTGCTGTAGTTGTCGTCAATTTTTTAGACACAATTTCCGGGTCATTGACTTGAAGCATTTGTTCTTCATTGAATTGCGTATGTAACTAGCTGCAAGTGTATGCATGCCAGTCAGTATCTGTAAATGTATCTGCAGCCATAGCCATAGTCATAGCCTCAGCCGTAGCCGTAGCTGCTAGTGTAAGCTCGTGTGTGCGGTGTGTATGTGGTGTGTACATGTGCGGTATGTGTGTGTGGTAAGTGTGAATGTGTGTGTTGTGTGTTTGTTTGTGTGTGTGTGTGTGTGTATGAGTGTGTGCCTGTAACACGATCAATAAACGAGACAAGTAAAGCAAAATAAAACCAACGCACAACGAGTTAGAAACACAAGAGCAAGGCAACCAGCAAACAACAACAAGAAAACAACAACAACAACAACAAAAAGGGGGAAAAAAAGAAATGAACAACAAAAACGATAAAAACTAAGAACAGAAAACCCAAAACGAATGCAACAAATGCAGCGCGAAGCCGACTCGCGAAGGTGTGCTTGGCAAGTGTGCAACGCGGGCGGGGGGGGAAGCGGAGCGAAGGCGCGCAACGAACGAACCAACGAGCGAACGAATGCATGTGAATAGCAACAATAACAACAACAGCAACAACAGCAACAGCATGGAACACCGTCTGCTTGGAGTTTGTCGTGCGTTATTGTTGTTGTTGCTATTGTTGTTGTTGTTGCCGGTGCTGCTGCTGTTGCTGCTGCTGCTACTGCAGTTGTTCTTGACGCGCTGGAGTCAACGTCGATATGCCGTCGACTGCGACGTCTTGTGTCTTTTTGTGTGTCGCTATCGTCTTGGCTGTGTATCTGCACACACACACACACACACAAACACACACACACACATATACAACGAAGAGCTGAGGACGAATGCATTCTGAAAGCTACAATCGCAGACAAAAAGCAAAAATCAAATGTAAGAAGCAAAGTGACGATCAGCAAAGGCAACAGCTTCGATAGCAGCCGCACAGCAGCAGCAGCAACGAGTAAGCTTGAGAAAAAAGGCAAATGGCAAGCGTGCCGCATTGGCAATCTTCTTGGCGCTCGCATGTTCTAGAATCTGCGCTGCACGAGCTGCTACTTAGCAGCGTAGCGAGTAGCTGCCTTGAAAGTGTAGCAGCAGCAGACATGGCTAACCTATAATACTTATGTAGTTAGCCAAAGCCCATGCCAGATAGAAGACTTCGCTCGGCTGCTCGTGCTTCTTATGCACATGGCACATAAGAGCACGGATATGTTATGCCATGTTATCATATGCTCTGCTATGTGGCGAGTGCGTCGAGTGTCTCGCGTCGCTCCTCGCTGCACGTTTAACGCATTTTAATCAGCGTGTCGCATAATTACCGGATGCTGTTGATGCTGCTGCGTCTCTGGCTGGTGCGGTGCCGCCGACGAATCTCCGCTGCCATGCCGCCTGCACCGCGTGCCAATCTTCGCATCAACGTATCGTATCGGCGCGTACGCATGCTAAAAGCGTTGCAGGCGAAACATATTTAAAATCATAACAGAAATGATGGATGCATTGTCGCGCTGCTTGGCTCCAATAAAGCCCAATGCAATTACAACAATAACAACAACAACAATAACAACAAACAACGCATCATATGCTGTGTTGTGTATATTTGCGCATAGCGTATTTAAAACAGAAAAAAAGGGGGAGCCACGGTGATCGAACATCGTCTGAACAGGCACAACAACAACAACAACAACAACACACACACAAAAAGAAACCAATGCACAGCTAAATTAAAATCAAGACTTTTTCTCTGTAGCCTGGCAGCGTAGTGCACGCCCGCCATCTCCACCATCCCCACCATCCGCGCAACCCCAGCCATGTGCACAAACGTACGTACGTCGCCACGCGTAGCGCATAATTCTAGTGATCTTTATTTTCTTTTTTTTTTTTCTCTAATTTCTGTTCAGTTGCAGTTTTTCTTAAATGTGATGTTTTTTTTTTTCTTTGTTTTTATTTTTGCTTTTTTTGGGTGCTGCAACTGCTGAACTTCGTGGCGCGCGTGCAGTGAAAGTTGCCGTTGCCGTTGCCGTTCCCGTTGCAGTTGCCGATCTCGATGTCGATGTCGATGCCGATGTGCTGTTGCCGATGTGCTGTTGCCGATGTGCCATTGCAGTTGCAATATCGTCAGCTGCAGCGTCGGCGGCATCGAGTTCGTCCTCGTCTGAATTCGAAGTATTAAAAAGTTGTATTAATAGAACAAACTTGTTTTGACGGAAATGCACTTTACTTTATTTATCGGAGCGACATATGGCCGCACATTTCTTGTGTGTGTTTGTGTGTGTGTCTGTGTGTGTGTGCCGTTGTTTGCGTTGCTTTGCGTTGCGTTGTTGGTGGGTGGGTGATTGGGTTTTGCGCTGCTGGCATTGCCGCATAGAAAATATTTTATTTCTTCTGCATATCGCTTAGCTATGTACATATGTACGAGTATATGCTGCAGTGCAATTTGGGTTGCCTTAAACTAGCAACACTCACTATAACGGGGTCTATCAGCAATTGACGGCGTCGCCTACAATGCATGAACGCAGTGCAGCCGACTGAGCGAGCGTACATGGCTGTGAAGAGTTCAAATAAGGTTGAATTCATTTGTCGTCTATTAAACACGCCTCGCAACAACAACAACAACAACAAAACCACAACAGCAGCAACAACAACAACGACGACGACGAAAAAAAAATCAAAAAATAAAAGCAGAAAATAAGAAACCTAATGGGCAAACAAGTTTTCGGTGTACGCCAACAAAAAAGAAAAGAAAAGTTATGGGACATCAGGAGGCAAGAGGCAAGAGGCAAGAGGCATGTTGTACAACAGAAGTACAACAACTTGTCAGCGATAAGAGACTTAAAGTGTCAAATGAATTTGTCAGCTGTGCGGCGGCGTTTGAGCGTGTGTGTGTGTGACAGCGCGGCGTAGAGTGCAGCAGCGTAGCAGTGCAGTGAGCACAGTGCGCAGATACTCGTTGCTGTGCCAACAGGATATTGCCAGCCACAACACACGCAGCAGAAACGCAAACATATGCACAACAAGAATCAGCAAGCAAAAGCAAGGGCACAGCCACAGCCACAGGCACAGACACCGGCACATCAACAGGCTGAGGCAAAGGCAAAGGCAAAAGGAAGCGGATGTGCTTAGTTGTTGTCATGAAATGCAAAGCAAATGAGGCTTGCACCTGTTGCACCTTGCATCCGTGTGCATGTTTGCCTGCATATGTGTGTGAGTGTGTGTGTGCCACTTTGTAAAACCGCAGCGCGACTTCCGCCCGGCGCAGGACGTGTGCAACAGGATATGCGTGGCCTTATGCTCATGTACACGAGTTCGTCTCAATGCGAGTTCACGCTGCTGCCTTCTCGGCATGCCTTTCGAATTTCAAATAAAATACCGATTTTATTCGACGATACCTTTGATCTGCCATGTCGTTTATAGCTTCCAACATGTCTAAAGTGTGTACATATTTTATATATGTTTTACTTATTTTCATTTTTCAAATTTTATTTATTTAATGTTCCTTTTCGTTTTTTTTTTCTTTTGTATAATTTTTAATATCATGTGCAGCCTCAAAAAGTATATTTAGAATATGTTTTTTTTTTTTTTTTGTTTCTGTCTCTTCTTTGAATATTTTGCCTGTGAACGCACGCAAGCGAAGCATATCAAAACAAGCTTATCGCGCTTGAAAATGTTTTGACTGCTTCAAATACTCAAATTGCCGTCAGACGAAAGCCGACTTCTGCCGACCACAACGCATTGCAGCAAATTTGTAGTAAAATCTCATTTGTCATGCCCATTCTATCGTGGCTTCGATTAGGTGTAGTTAATTTGAAATGGGCTTTCAGTTCGTATGCATCCTCAAATTACATAACAATTAATTAAACTCAACGATTTATGCCTGTTATAGTTTAAACGAAGGTTCACTGTCAAGTGGCCATGGTTAGCATTCTAAAAGGTGGTCTAGGTGGCGCCCAAGGGATTGATTATTTCCCAGTGTGTGGCTCAAACACATAACAATGCACTTCTATGTATTCCCAATTTGAATGCTTTAAAACCTTAAATTTAAGTGTTCATTCTAAAAAGCTAAAAAAGTGAGCAGTTAGATAGAATATCTAACAATAGTCTGTACTGAGTTCATTTCAAATTCCTCTATTTATTCTACAAAAGCTATCCATGTTTCGTACTGTCTCTGAGACACACAGTTGTTTTGTGATTCTCATTAGGTATTTAGCAGGTTCAAGTCTCTTACGTCATAACAATGCTATCAGCATGCATGCTAAGAATAATCGGCTAAAGCGTTAAGCGGCAGTCATGGTAACAATTTCCAAAACTGCAGTCACAGCTCCAAAATTATAAAATTGCAAAGAGCTGTCGTCGTCAATGCGTTTTGTGATGCAATGTCCATTGCAATAATTGCATTTATCAAATTCATTCAGGGCAAGAACCAAACTCTGCATATGTACATATCTACATATCATACATGTATTTAAAAAAAAAAAAATAAAAGAAAAATTAAAAACAAAAGAAAAACGAAAAACAAAAGGAAAATAGCACAGTGCACGCCACAAAGCAACAAGCAAACAATAGTCGGCTAGCCAGGCAACCGGGAAGCAAGTCAGCAAGACAGCCAGCCAGCCAGTCAATGAGCCAATGAGGCAATGAGGCAATGAGCCAGTGAGCCAGTCAGCCATCAAACCATTCATCAATAGAATGAAAGGCCAAAGTGTGTCAATACGAGTTCGGCTACGTATGCCATATGCATAGTTTTCTTTGAGAAAACAGTTGCGACGAATTGGCATCTTTGCGGGCAAGGCTTATCTGTCGTTTAGACAAAACACAGCAACAACACATACACACACACACACACACACACACATGTACATATAGTGAGCCGGCAGCAAGTAAGCACAATTCCTCTTTTTTTTCCATATGTACATGGTTTTTTTTATTTTCAATTTTTTTTATTTATTATTTACTTAATTTTTGTTCTTTTTTTTTTTTTTGCATTTTGTATAATGTTTGAATTATTTTTTTTATAAAGGTCACCCAAACGAAATGTAAGGTTATCATCGTTTGGTCTACAAATTTGTATGTATATGGCAACAGACAGAGATAGCGCGCAAGTGAGATAAACCGCAGGCGTTCAACTGCCTGGGAGTGAGCGGGAGAGAAAGAGAGGGAGCATGCGAGATAGCGGCATACATAGTTTGTTGTCATCTTAGCTGGCTGTCTGGCTGGCAGGCCAGCAGCAATGATTGAATAATGGCATCAAATGCATTACTCTGATGGACATACGGCATTTGTTGTGTTTTGTTGTAATTGTTGTTGCCGCTGCCGCTGCCGTTGCTGCTACTGTTGTTGTCATTATTATTATTAGTGCGATTGTTTGTTGTTGTTGTCATCGTCGTTGTTGTTTTTGTTTTTTGTTTTTTGTTTTTGCTTTTGTTGGGGTGGTCGAGCGTTCATTGATGCGAAAACAGCTGTAAAGCGATCGACCGACGTTGATTATGTAAGCGACATGAACGCCAGCCATGTGACAATGTGACAAACAAACAAACAAATAGACAGACAAACAAATAAATAGCAAACATTTTCACTGAGGTATTTTAGTTAATTTGCGTAATTTTTTGGCATTTGCTGTTATTGTTGTTGTTGCTGCTACTGCTGCTGCTGCTGCTGTTATAGCTGTATGTAAACATCCAGATACCCTTCTTCCAGTTGTGAAAATTGTTTGTTCATTATTTTTAATTTTTTTTTGTTTTTTTTTGTGTTTTGCTTTTGTATTTTTTTTTTGTTTCTGTGGATTAAATTTAAATTGAGTACGGGGCAAAAAGAAAATGTGTAGTGTCTGTGGTAATTTTCATACGCGCAAGTACACGCGGTGTTTTTGCTGTTGTTGCTGTGTTGCTGCTGATGTTGTTATTGTTGCTGTTGTTGTTTTTTGTCGTAGCCGCCCGCAAATACGCGAGCAATTTAAAAATAAGCACGAGTATCTCCACATCGGCGTCGTCGCCGTTGTTGATGCCGCTGCCACCGCCGTCGCCGCCGCTGCCCCTTTTGTTGTTGTTGTTGATGATGTTGTTGCTGCTGTCAGTCCCAAATAGTTACTGCAAAATGCAACAAACCACAAAGCGGCTGCGGCTACGGCTACGGCTGTGACTGCGACTGCGACTATGGCTATCGCCGCGGCAACAACATCTCTCGCTGACTTTCGAATTTAACCCAGTGCACAGTAGCAAGCAAGCAAGCAAGCGGATGGATGGATGGATGCTTGGACAAACCGACAGCCGACAAACTCAACTGCTCATATGTACTCTATACACACAAGCCTACATACATACATACATACATATACATACCTCTGTATGTAAGTCTGTATGTATGCGCATGTTATGTATCTATGCATGTACAAATGCGGCGCATACATGCCGAGTGTAGGCACATAAGAACATACAACAAATGGATGAACGCTCTACTCTACACTCTACTCTACTCTACGCTGATCTGCTCTGTTCTGTTCTGTTCTGTTCTGTTCTGCTCTGGCCGGCCGCAAACTTGTCGGCGCAGATTGCTATGAATCGCCTTTGTCGATGTTCTCGTACGCATACTCTGCTGCTGCTCAGCATTCATGCTGTTCCCCTCTTCTTCGACTTGTGGCTGTGGCTGTGGCTGTGCATGTTGTTGCTCTTGTGCTGCTGTTATTATTGTAATAGTTTTGTATGTAGTGTTGTTGTCGTTGTTGTTGTTTTTTCGAATCCAAGAGAGATAAACAAACTGCCAGTTCACTATCAATCAAATACCGGAAACAGCTGCTTTAGTTTTATTTTGCTTCTGCCATCATTGCCTTCGTTGCCTTGCGCACAATTTTGCGTTGCCTTGCCTTGCCTTGCGTTGCGTTGCGTTGTGCTGCGCTGCGCTGCGTTGCTTTACTCTGCTCTGCCTTGCTGCGAGTCGACTCCCTCGGAGCCTCGTTGAACGTTTTTACTTGTCAGTTCGTTCGTTCGTTCGTTCGTTCATACGTTTGTTGTTGTTGTTACTTTTGCGTTTTGTTCTTATTCTTGTGGCTGCTGTTGCTGTTGGGGTTGTTGTTATTATTGTTGTTGTTGCTGATGCTTTCCTGTTTCAAGTCAAGCCATTGTGGCTGACTTCATTGAGTAGCTCTGATCTTTTGCTGCTTTTACAATGTTGTTGTTATACTACTTAGTATTGTTGTTCTTGTTGTTGTTCGTCTTCATATGCTATGCTACAATGCTAACGTAACGTCACACAGAAACAGGTTCATGCCGACATTAAGGTGCAGCGAGTTCTTAGTCCGCTGCAGTTCGTTGACTATTCCTATATCAGCAGCCGAAGCAGATGATTTCTTTTGCACTCTACGGCGAGCAATGCCTTTTTTGTTTATTTGAAATAAAAACACAAATCAGTCATAACTTTTTTTTTTAGTATTATATGATTTTTTTATTATTTTGTAGTTTTTTAACGGAACATACATGCTAAAAACATTACATAAAGTTCATCTTCTGCTTTGCTTTGCCTTCTGGTTCATCTTCAGCTACTTCCACATCTTTTTTGTTTAATTAAAGTAAAATGTACAAATAAAATAAATATTTTATGCCGTATATTCTGTTTTTTTTTTTCTGCAGACGCAGCCTAAAATTAAGGAGTTTGTTTAGTGAATTTTTCTGTTTTTAGTTTTCTTTTTTTACTTATATATTTTCGCGCTTACATAAACACATATATGTACGTATGCATGTATGTGTAGACATATGTTCGTAGTGTATAATTAATTTATTATATATCTAAAACTAGTGTACATACATATATATTAAAGTGTTCTTTTTTTTTATTTTGTTTTTATTTTTAGTTAATAATTAATATTTATATGTATAGCATATTTAATATAACGGTAATTTTACATCCAGTAAATTAATTATATACATATATATATTTATATACATATATATAATTATATACATATATATACATATATATATATATATATATAATTAAGCTTTTACTCAGTTATCTGCAAATGATTTTCTTTAATTTATTTTTTTATATTTTAAAAAATATATTTTTTTTTAGTATTTATTTGCTTGCTTAAAAAATTCGCAGACAGAAAAAATTATTTTAAGACTTTATACAACTTAAGTTTGCCTATGGTTTTTCCCAGTTTTGTTTGTTTGTTTTTTTTTTTGTTTTTTTTTTTTTTTGTATATTTGTTTCACATTTTTTTGCATTTTTGTTTTGTTCTTTGTATTATTTAGTAAAATTCCATTGCTAATACATTTATCATTCTTTTGCCTTTGTCTAATATTTGGAATTTATTGGTTATTTATTTGTTTAAGTTACACGTAGTGTTGCCCTTCTGTTTTTGTTTTTGTTTTTGTTTTCGTTTTACTGCCGTTTAAAGTTAAAGTGTTGAATATTTTATTTTTAATAATTTTCTTTGTAGTTTCGGTTTTTCTTTTACAAATTATGCTTGTTAATTTTTAGTAGAAATCTTCCATTTAATTTTATTTACAGTATGTATATTTAATTTAGTTTTTCTTGGTTTTATATAAAAAAAGTGTCTATTACATATAAAATACATTTAATGAATATTTTTGTATGTGTTTCGCTTTTCTTTCAAATGTTGTAAAAATTTGTAAGCGTGTGTGTTGTTGGTTATACATCATATAAAGTTGTTGTTGTTGTAAAGTAAACATTGATTTAGTTGTAAGCTTATTACCGTAGGACATTAATTCTTTTCATATATAATTTTTTGTTTTAAATTCGTCTTTACTTTTTTTTTTTTATTTTCAAAATGTTTTACTTTTTGTGTTGCTACTTTTTGCTAATTGGACATTTAGTTTAATATTAAAAATGTTGGTTTTTTTTTGTTTTTACTTGTTCTGTTTAAAATTTAGCTAAATATATATATATATACATATAAACGTTCAGGGTTACTTGTTGCGCAGCCGAGACTGGAATAAAAAAAAATAGTTTTGTCTGCGGCGCCCAGGCTTTTTAATATATAAAATATTCTTTTTTTTTTTTTTTTGGTTTTTAATTAAAAAATGGACTGTAGTTGTTTTAAACATTTTTACTAAATATGTATATACGATTGTGTATGTATATGCATGCACGTTTCTATGAATATTCCTCTACTTTGTTTCGGGCGCCGTGTTGGCCTTGCAATGCATTTGTTCGCAGCTCAAAGTCGAAGACGTTGACCTTTTTTGTTTTGTATACAAACCTTAATTTATGTACGCATAATATGATGCATGTATGTATATATATATATGTAAATAGGTATTTAGTGCCAATCATTCAGTTATTGCTTGCTCACAAACTTCGGTTTACTTTACTTGACATTTACTTTTACTTTAAACTCTGCACAGCTGATGCTGCCTAATTGTTGTTTCGTTCAGTTTTTTCGTTTCTTTTCGTTGTAACTTTACAACATTCTATTACGCTTCTTGTTTTTGTTTTTGTTTTTTTTATATTTTAGATTTTAGTTACTATTTCTGTTTTTTTGTTTTCTTATTGGAAAATGTATGGAATTACGCATATAAAGTAATTTGTTATATTCAAAAAATTTGACTTAGACATTGAACATGAAACAGAAAATAAAAAATTATAGAAAAAAATTAAATTAAAATTAGAAAAAAAAAAAAAAAATTAATATAAATCAAAGAAAAGAAATTGTATAAAAAAAAAAAGAAACAATAAAGCAAATTATAAGCAAAGAACAGAAAATTATTGTATTGTCTTTAATAAAAAGAATTAATTTTTAAATAACATTACTAATAATTAATAATTATCTGTTTGCAGTCTTTGGTTATTTAATTTTTTTTTTTAATATATTTATACATAACATTTTTATATATATGCATATATATTATATGAATAATTGTTTTTGTTGCTTATTTCTCTCATTTTGTGTACACTTCTGCCTGTTGCTCATTTTATTTAATTTTAATTAATAATTTTGTTTTTAATTTTATTTCATTTTTTTGTTTTTTCGCCGTATTTGTTGTTTTTCTTTTTCATTTATGCGCTTAACTAGTTTTGTCGTCACGTAATTAATTTTTTTATTTTGTAAATTGTATTTTTATTTTTGTATTTTTTATTTTTTAGTTAGTTTTTAGTATTTTAATTAATGTTTTCGGTTCTCAGATTGGGGACGCTTTTCTTTACTATTTTACCGTTGGCGAATTTTCTTAAACAATTTTTTTTTTACTTAAAAAAGTTGCAGACTAATTTGGCCAACAATTTCAATAAAAAAGGTTCGAAATATTCTTTTTCTTTTTTCTGAGGAAATTTAGTTTTTCAGCTATTTGTTGTTTTGCCCGAATGAAATAGTTTGGCTTTACCTAATGTTGTGACAGTCCCTGAATGGCGCACGAAATTTGGTCCACCATCGTACTCAGCTACGCCTCGCTTAGCTGCGACTTATGCTGCCTAATAGTCCGGACTGGAGTCGAGCAGCCGCTTCTCGGGCGTCAGATCGCCCTTGCGCAGTATGCGACTGGCAGCGCTGCATTCGCTCCGTACATGCCCAAGGCCATGGCCATGGCCATGATGACTATCCACGGACTTGACGCTGCCCGGAGTGCCCGTACTGCCATTCTGGCCCAACCCGTTTCCGCTGCCATTCACATTCAGCGGCACAATCGGCAGCATACTCGACGTCGAGCCGATGCCCTGCTGACAGCGACAGCCGCGGCCTGCGAAGCGTGCATAGCACATCTCGCAGAGCTTGACGCAGCCGCGCATCGGCCAGTAACACCAAAGGCAGGGCATCACCAGCGAGAGCGCGCCCAGCCAACACCAGCGCTGTGTGCGCTTATAGGGGCCGCAGGAGCAGGGATTATCGACGCAGGGCGTGCCGCTGCCATCGTCGCAGTCCATGTCGTTGTCCCTGGCGCAATGGTAGAACAGCGCCTTGGCGCAGCACAGACAGGTCGCATAGTCGATCATCGACTCGGCGCTGCAGAGGCAGGTCTTGTTGCACACCCATGTCTGCGGCAGCGGCCTCGGACTCTGGCACTGCTCGCAGCGGCAGCGTCCACAGCGCGGACAGACAATGGGATTCAGTAGCGTTGGGTCGCCGCCAATGCCGCTGCCGATGCTGCCGCTGCCGCTGCCAATGATGATGGGCGTGCCCAGCTGGCCGGCGCCGCTGTGTGTCTGTGCGTGTCCATGGTGCAGATCGTGCAGCTCGTCGAGTGCGTGCAGATCCTTCAGCATGTGGTGGTGTGTCGACGAGGCAGGTTGCTTTGTGATGGGCTGCGTAATGGGCAGCGCATCGGCTGCGGCGGATGCAAAGCCGGTGCCACGTGGCGGCGGCGGCGGTGTAAACTTGCCGGTCGCTGCCTGTGGACACTTTGTCGTGGCGCTTAGCGTCGCGGCTGTGCCTGTTGCTGTTGCCATCGTCGTCGATGCCGTTGACGCTGACGTGCTGCCTGGCACTGACTTGTGCCCATTTGTTGTTGCGTGCGGGTGTAGTTGTTGTTGCAGTTGCTGCTGTTGCTGGTGATGATGGTGGTGGGTGTGGTTGTTGTTGTTATTGTTGTGGTGATTGTTGTGCGAATGTAAGAAGCCATCGGTGCCATCGTTGCCCGCCTGTGCGGCAGCTGAGCCTGCAGTTGCCGCCAGTCGGTTCGAAGTAGAATGTATTTGGTGTTGTTGTTGCTGCAGATGCTGCAGCTGCTGCTGCTGCTGCGGATGGTGTTGCTGACGCAGCAGCTCCCGTTGCGGCAGCAATAATAAATGATGCGTCGTCGTCTGCCCATTGTCCTGCTGGCCGGCCGGATGCTGGGCACGCGTCGCATGCTGCAGCTGCAGCTGCTGAGCGGTACGCAGCGGCGTGTCCACATACTCGTTCGTGAGTCGCTCGGACTCGGGTCGCGGCTGCGCCAGTGTGACTGGAGATGCAGGCGGTGCTGGTTCGACGCTTTGGAAATGACTAAGGAAGTTGTTGTTGTTGCTATTGTTGTTGATGCTGGTGGTGTTGCCACTTATGGTCAAAAGCGGCACAGCGCTGCCCGGTGTTGGCGGCAGCGGACGTCGGCGCGTGAAGCTGTTCGCTGCTGTTATCGAGGCGGAGGATGCGGTGCTCACGTGACTGCTGTTGCGACTTAGACTGCTGGGACGTTGCGGCAGGAAGGTCAAGTGATGAATCTGCTGATCGTCGTCGAATTCGCTCGTGGCTGGTATGAAGGCGACGATATTGCCGCTGCTGCTGCTGCGGCTGCTGTTGTTGTTGATGTTGCTGATGTTGTTGCTCTGATGAATATTACTCGTCGCCGCCGCTGCCGCTGTCGTCGCTGCTGTCGTGGGCCCCGCAACGGCACCTGCTCCCGCTCCCGCCGCGCCGTTACCCGTTCCAGTCGTCGTCGTGGCTGCTGCTGTTGTTGTTGTTGTAATACTATGTAGCAGCTGTTGCTGCTGTATTTGTTGTTGGTGTTGTTGCGCTTGTGGCGTTTGTTGCTGACTCGAATGATTGTTGTTGCTGTTGCTGCTGCTGCTGCTGCCGCTGCTGTTGTGATTACTATTATTATTGTTGTTGTTGTTGCCCGCAATATTGCTGCTATTTAAGTTGTTTGTACATTTTGGTGTCGCTACTGTTGTCGCTGTTGTTGTTGCTGCTGCTGCTGCTACTGCTGCTGCTGTGGCTGTCGCGTTTTCTGTGATTTCACTCATCGCCGTTGGTTCCGGCGCCCTTGGTCGATGCACACGAGGTAATAGCTTAGGGGGCCGAGGTGGCGCCAAGGGATCGCCGCCATTTCTGCGATCCATGTAGTGTTTAGACTTTTTGTTAGCAGAAACCTCAATGCCCACGGTACATACGTCGCCGTTGACTATCAGTTTCCCTCATCCTCTTCCTCTTCCGCGGGTATGCAAATGCAATGTTACTCTGTTTAACACTTCTGAATAGAAAGATTCTCTTTCTAGGCTTTTCTTGTTGTTACTGTTGTTCTTGCTATTGTGATTCAATACAATGTCGATCGCTTTCTGCAAAGAAAGAAAAACAAAAGAAAAAAAATTAAAAATCGGCGAAAAGCAATTTTTAGTAATTAAATTTTTATTAGCCCTTTAAAAATTTTCGTTAGCCTTAATTTTCCATTGAATATTTTTATACATTAAGAATTCTCACAACGGCCGCCGCGGAAAACTCTTCAAGGCTTTTAATGCGTTTCAGTTTTTCTGCGCTGTTTTCACACCTCAGCGTGCGCTGCGCACTTCCGCAAGCGCGAAAAATGTGAAAAACTATGCGCGCTGCTCAGAAATTTATGGCATGCACAGGTAGCTGGCAGCGCCAAGCTGCGCGGGGGGTGTGCGCCGCGCAGTGGGATGGATTGGCAAATTGTTGCTATTTTTATTTCATTTTTGCTTCTTACATTTAGTTTAAGCAGCACATCTGCAGGTTTTTGTTTTTTCTGCAGGTTTTTTTTTTTTTGTTTTTTCATTTGAAATTGTTTTATAATTTCACTTAACTTTAACTGGTTTTAATTTTAATTTATCTATGTATTTATTTTTCTTATTTATAATTTGTTTTGGTTTCTGTTGTTTTTTTCTGGCTTTCGTGTTAGTAATTTTTTAATTTGACTAAAGCATGGCACACACAAAAGGTCATAAGCTAGTGGCAGTCTCTCATTAAATGTGCAGCACATGATCAACTCTGTGGGCTGTTGCATACGCTACGCTACCCTAAGCAGCTGAGTAATTTCTCGTCAGTGAATCGGACATTTGTAAAGGCTGACAATGCCTTATCCTACGTTGGGTATGTAACCCAAACAGTCACTTGACTAAACAACCCGAACAACTTTGCATAGTGTATTCTTTTATTCATATTTTGTATGATTTTTATTTTTCTTGTTTTTCTTTGTTTTTGTTTTTGTTTCTGTTTTTATTTAACCAAATTATGACTAGCAAAGCTTTTTGGCCTATGGCATGTATTTACTTGTAAAACGCTTGCGGCAAACAATTTTGTTATGTTTTTATGCGCTCAGGCAGAGCATTGCGTGGCCAGTTAACCTGATTGCCCGTACGATCACTCGACTGTTCGACTGCGCGACTGCTCCACTGCTCGCCTGCTCGTTATTAAGCAAACACAGTCTCAGCCATAAGTTAACCAAAATTGTTTTTTTTTATATTTTTTTTTTTTTTCTTAAGCTAAGCGCGTCGCTTGTTTGCCGGTGTGTCTGTATGCCGGTTGAAATCGTGTTTGCTTGCCTTCTTGGTCATTATTATTTACGCTTTATGTTTTTTTTTTTATTTTTTCTTGTCTTCTATTTTTTGTTGAATTTTTGTTAATTATTTTTTGTTTGCTTTTTGGCTTTTTTGTTGTGTCGTATGCTGTCGTCATCGTTCAGCAACCGAAAAAACTAAAAAAAAAACTCAAGTTGGCAACAAATTGTTAAAACGTGTCTTGCGTTAACTATTTTTTCTGTTTTACCACGTCTTGCTTACTATATACATACGTATAGCTACATACATATGTATGTATGTACAAGCGTTGTAGGCTTTTAAACGTAATAAGCAAACAAATCATAAGAAAAAAAATTTTAAAAATAAAAAACAAATCAGTAAAAAAAATTTGAAATAAATTAAATTAAATACACACTTAAAACAAATAACAATTTGTTAACAATTGTAAAATTTGTGTTTCTGTACTGGCTCTTTTATATTTTGTTTTAATTTTTGACATTAATTTCAATTAATTGACAATAACTGTGCTTATACACAATCGAAACGTAAGACAACAAACACGTTTAACTTTGCGCATAAAAAATAAATTTCTGTTTGTCACATGTTTTTTGTTTTAATTTAATTTTTTATTTATTTCGGCTGGCAGTGACACTTGTTTTTCGGCAAACATGCGGCGACGGCAAAAACAACAACAATGCGCAGCACAAAAATACTTGAATGAACTATACGTATGCTTAATTGTCAATGCGCGTGTTGTTGTTGTTGTTGTTGCTGCTGCTGCTGCTGCTGCTGACGCTGCGGCTGCTACTGTTTCTGTTCTTGCGCGACGTATTTGCTATTTCGATTGAGAAAAAGAAAACACACACTTATTAATGAAAACAATTTTAAATCGTATGCGCGCAACAACAACCAAAAACCGAGGCAAATTAAATAAAAACAAAAAAAAAAAACAAAAAAAAAATGAATAAATTTAAAAAAATATATAAATTTTGTTGTTTAAATGAAATTTTGCTGAAAAATAGCAACAGTAGCAGCAGCCAGCGCTGGCGTTGTTTCATTTTGATTATTCCGCTTTTTCTTCATATGATAACTTGCACGACAGCGTCGGCAACGTGAACGGCAACGACGACAGCGTCAGCATCATGAAACGTAAGTACGAGTACGAGTATGTAGTACGTTCGCTCTGGATTTGCGCGCTCGCTCGCACACATGACAAGGTCAAAGTTTGGCAGTTCGGCAGTTTGGCAGTTTTTATTTAAAATGCCAGCACGCTTCATACGTTGCTTTATAAATAAAGATACGTGTATGAATGTATGTATGTATATACATATATATGTAACAAGCTTCTGTTTGTTTGTCGTTTTGGTTGTTGTTGTTGCTTTTATTCCCCCGTTCATTATGTGTGCAACAAATTTTTAAGAATGAACATGTAAACTTTTCAAACATAGCACATCATCTTTACATACTTAATTTATGCCCTCATTTAGCACAATTATGTGTGTTCATTATGAATATTTACCTCTTGTTAATATGTATTCAAGTATGCATGTACATATGTATGATTGTATATATGTATGTATGTATGTGACTTTGCTTTTATGGGCAATTCAACACAACAACGTTTGACGCTTGTTGGCGTTGCCATTGATCGCATGGTGCAACAAAATGGAATGAAACGGTATGGTTAGCAACGGCGGCATGAAACGCTATGCGCACCGTGCTGAGGTGATTTGTTTGTTGGCTTCGGTCGTTGAGGCAAGCTGCTGCTCTCTCTATGGCGTGTTGGCGTCGTTTATATTGTATCTAATATTTTACATTTATTTATTTATTTATTTTTTTTTTGTTGTTGTTGTTTTTGTCTATATAGTTTTGCTTTTCTTTTGCTTGCTGTTGTTGTTTTTCGATATGTTTCTTTTTTTCTTCATACTCAATTGTGGTCATCCTCGAAAATTGTTTTTGAGTACCGGACATGACGTCAATAAGTGGGCGTTTGTGTTAATTTTATTTTATAGATACAGCAACAAGCTTATATAGCCATGTTGTTGCTTTTTGCTTTGGCTGCTGCTGTTTCTGATGTTGTTGTTGTTGGTGTTGCTGTGCTGGCCGCTGCCGTGATTTTGTTAAATTTTAATTTCTAGCAAAGTATTTTGTATAGTGTTTTTTCATTTCATTGGGTTTATTTTTATTTTAAGCAAAAATTAAACAATGCCACGCCAAAGCAGCAATAAAACCAAAAAAAACGAACGCAGAACCTGCATTTTTGATAGAAGTAATCATGTGCATTTGTACAATAATTTTCATGTATGTATGTATGTAGGTAAGTACGGGAGCAACAGAAGCAGCCGAAACATTGGCCCAGCAGCGGTCGTAGATCAATTGCAAAAATGTTCAATTGAAATAACAACGCGAGTTTGTGTATTTTTGTAAATTGTTTAAGCATATTTTGTAATTATTAATATTTATTTTTAACATTTTCACTTGATTGCATTATAAAATTAGGCACAATTGTTGCTTTTGTTTTCGTTTGTTATTGTTGTTGTTGCTGTTGTTAGCTATTTGTTTAGAATTTGCAATTCGCGTTATAAACATGTTGACTTCCTGTATTAGTTGGTAATTATGTGCGAGAAATGTGCGCAATGTCGGCAAACAATAACAACATAAAATAAAAAAAACAAAGCAAAAGAAAATAAACAAAAATAAAATGAAATAAAAAAAGACAAATTGGCAATTAAGTAATAAAAAACAACTTAATGTATTACTCATACGCCACGTTGTCGCTAGTACAGGCAAATAAAAAGCTCACATATAAAAATTCGTTGCCTACTTTCAAAGGTCATAAAACACGCCTGCAAAAAAAAATTATTACATGTGTGCTGCAATACTAAACAAAAATAAAAAACGAAAAAATAAAAATAAATAAAAAAAAAATAAGTCAAAGTTCACATTTGATTATTGCTTTTTTATAGCAAATAAATAAAAACGTATGTTAAGGCATGGCAACTCAGGCGCCGCCAGGCTAATGAAAACAGAAAAAAAAACTAAAAAAAAAAAGAAGAAAATCCAGCAGAAACTGGTCGCTTGAGCATGCGCGCACCTAGTTATATAGACATTTTTGCAAAAACAAAACAAAATAATTCTAATTAAATAAAAAAAAAAAACGAACATAAGAAGCAGCTGCGGAACCAAATTAATTATACAAAAGTGTATAAAGTTTTTATTTGTATAGTTGGAAATGCCGTCTAGCAACAATGCGTTTATCTGAGCAGAGCGGATACAAATTTTCAGAGAAAATGAGTAAACAAAAAATATGAAAACAGAAAAAAAAAAAAAATCACAAAACATTACACATGGGACACGCAATGGCATATGTGTGCGCGGCATATGACAAAAATTGTGTAGAAAAACAGAAAAGTATTTTCAAGCTTCGCTTTGGTTTTTCTTTTTCTTTTCTTTTGTTGTTTTTTTTTTTTCTTTTTTTTTTTTGGTTAGATGACAGCTGTGCTTGCACACGCGTGCGCAAGGCATGGTTAGCAGCTTCAGCTTCAGCTGCAGACGTTTTGTGCTTGCATCAAGCATATCCCAACAACATGGCACACAGGAAATGCTAATGACTACCGCAGGCAGACAGACAAATATTGCGTGCAGCGCGTAAGCAAGAGACGTGCACAGCTCATTAAAGTAAATGCCCATAGCGCAGTGACAACATATGCTCGAAAATCAACGGCAGTCACAGCACATAGCCACAGAAAAAAAAACACACAAAAACACAAACACACACACACGCACACACACAGTAACAATAAGAACAACAACAACAACGGCAACTGCAACTAATAGTTTCGAAAGCAAATGCGCAGCACATGGCGGCACAGCAGAGCAGAGCAGAGTAGAGCATCGCATAGCCGAGTGAGTTTGCGCGAAGGGCTTAGGCCGTGGCAGTTTTTCCCGTTTGCGCATGTGGCTCATGAAAACTGCCAGCAGATATACAACATACAGTAAATGTGGCAGATGATGCACCCAAAGATTTTCTTGTTTTATTTTTTTTTTTTTTTTTTGTTCTTACTTAGCAGCACAAGAAGCAGCATCAGCAATCATTGAAGCCGTGCAAGCAGTCACAGCAGCAAAAGATCACATCACAAAGCAATACAAGAAGCAACAGCAGCAACAAGAGCCGTAAAAGCCGAGACAGCAGAAGACGACGAAACCGAAGTCGAAGTCGAAGTCGAAGCAGCAGCAGCAGCAGCAGCATCAGCAGCATGAGCAGCAGCCGCAATGATGCAGAAGAAGAAACCCATAAACTAAAGTGATCGACCTTAAGATTTTTTAAACTACTTTGCTTTGCTTTGCTGCTTTACTGCTTTACTGCTTTGTTTTGCTTTAACTCGTCTCTCAGTTTGCCTTACCTTGCCATGCGGTGCCGTGCCATGCCACGGCTTACCTTGCCTTGCCTTGCCTTGCTTTGGCAGCGACAGCGACAGCAGTTAAAGCATGTATCTATGTGGTGTATCTTAAGCGTGTCAGCTGCGTTTTGAACGTCGTCTTTGGCGTCGTCGTCGTCGTCATCGTCGTCGCTGTTGTCTCTTAAGTAGGTAGATCGCACTTGCGCACAGGTAGAAAAACATTTACGCATATACAACGTCGCACCAGGGCCTAGCACACAGCAGAGCACAGCACAGCACAGCTCGGCTCGGCTCGGCTCAGCAGTCAGCATAATCAGCATGGCTATTGCTGTGTCTATGCATGTGTATTGCTGCTGCTGTTGTTGTTGTTGTTGTTGTTCTACACCATGCTGTGCTACTCAATTGTTTGTTGGGCACTAAAGTGGCAACTGAAGTGTTTTACGATTTGAAAGCAAGCAGGCGAACGAGCGACTGAGCGACTGAACGACTGAGCGAGCAAACGCTTGCGGAACGATGCGGAGTGCCGCGGAGTGGGCTGCGGCAATGCACTTACTGTGCTATGCAGGCGACAGTGCAGCCAAACTGCAACATGTGATACTTTGAGTTGCAGTCATCGTCATCGTCGACATCCACATCGACATCGACATCTACGTCGACGTCATAGACAACGGACGTCCCACTCATTGTTGCCGTTAATAGTTGCAGCAGCGTTAACCTTTTTTTTCTACACTTCAGTTTCCTTCTTTTATTATTGTTCAGTTTTTTTTTTACTATTTTTTTTTTTTTTTTTTTTTTGTATTGTTTTGTTTTGTCGTGAAGTACGAGTTTCGACATGTGAATATAAGTAAATGAAACTGAAAATCGAAATCTCGGACCAAGTCACTGCGAGACAGCCGCGCGTTGTACAAAATACATTTTATTCTTATTTTGTCTGTGTGTGTGTGTTTTTTTTTTTCTTTTTCTGCTCCTCTTGTATATCGAACAGATGTTTTATGTGTTTCATTGTGAAATTTTAAGTTTTTGTTTTTTTTTTTTTATTTTCTTTCATTTGATTATTGTTGTTGTTGTTGCTGTTTTTGCTGTGTACATTGCATCATGTTTTCATTTAAACGATTTTCATGTTGAATTGTTTTTCCTTTTCTAAAACTGTCTGCATGCGTAGAAAAATAATTTTGGTTTGAAATATTTTTGGAAAAAAATGTTTAATAGCAAATTTTGTTTTGTTTTGGGTTTTTGATTCATTTTTGTTGTTGCCATTGTTATACTCATTATAGTTTTTATTATGCGTCATAGCGTTCATAAAAATATTACCGAGAAAAAGTGCTTAAAAATATTCTTTAATGATTATGTTATCGATCATATGTGTCATTATTCGATTTTTATGACTGCACTAATTGCAGCTGCCGGGCCATAATACAAAAACAAACAAAAAAGAAAGAAATGCGCTTAATTGAAAACTGATGTAATGCTACACTGTGCATAAAAGTAGCGTATTAAAATACTTAGGTCTCTGCAAGTCATTACTAACGTGTAAGTTATGGTTATATGAAAAAAAAAAAATAGGAAAAAAAATTCAAGCAGAGCCAAGAGCAGGCATAAAAAAACTCAAGGCATGTGCTATGCCTGCGAAGCATGTGATGTGTGCTGTTTTTAATTACTATATATAAAAGCTATTAATTAATTTTGCTAACAATTCATAAAATAAATGGCAGCAAACAGTTGACTTTTTTTTTGTAGTATATATCTTTGGGTATTTGCTTTTCGCTATAACTGTCAGGCTGCCAAGAGATCCTTTACATGCGCATGGATACAAACGCCCACGCCTTGAGCTACGCCACTGCCTAGGCGACAGCTGTTTTGTTTGGCCAATTTAGCCAAGTGCGAGTGTAAGCAAGTAGTAGCTCAAGCTGAGTAGCAGCGACAGCAATAGCAACACAATAGCAAAAACAATGAGAACGTGCAGCAGCAGCAGCAGCAAACGTATGTATACTCACTCGACGCCTGCGACGCAGATACATACACACACATTTTCTAGATACACAACAATAGAGTAGTTCTTGCCGAAAAATTCATGACATGCTTGTGATGACGTCAATGGCAAAAAGACACAAACACACAATCACACAAGCGCACGCACACACACAGCTGTGCTAAAGCGGACAGACAGACAGGCAAGCAGACAGACAGGCCAGCAGCAGGCTGCCAGGCAATGAGACAGATAGAGATATATATTTTTTGTAAAAGTACCAAAAAAAAAAAAAAAAAAAGAAGCAGAAACAAAAATATATATAAAGATATTTCGATACATTATATAGATAAGACTATGTACTAGGTTGATGCTATTTTTAGCTAAAGCAACAACAACAACAACAACAATAATTACAAGTACTCATTGTAGCAGACATAGTAGAAGTCGAACAGCAACAACAACAACAACACGAGCAGGCACACACGCATGAATGGCTTACAACATTTTAAATAAATTCAAGCAAAACGCTTTAAGCCACCCAAAAACAGAAAAGCAGAAGAAAGAGATGAGCGAAATGTAGCAGAGGACTGCTGCTGCTGCGTGGGCGTAGGCACGTTTATGTGTGTGTGTGTGTGTGTGTGTGTGTGTGTGACTGCACGGGTGTGAGTGTGCCGTTAAGGAAGCACTTTTCATCCTGACCCGCCTTAACTTTTTTTTTCTTTTCGTGTTTAGCAACGCATAAGTGCGCGCGACTGTCGCATGCCATGGGCTGCTGCTGGCTGCTGCTGGCTGTTGGCTCCTGGCTCCTGGCGACTGTGAGCTGAGCGTTGCTGCGCTGTGCGTGAAGTGCGTGACTTTAGGTAGCTTCGTGTGCTTTTTTAACAGTTCGCCTCTAGAGTGGGCTGGCAGCTCGTTTCCACTTTACTTCGATGGTTTGCTGGTTTGTTTGTTTGCTCGCCTGCCTGCGCTGAAGCGTAGGTGTTGATAAGCGCACGCGCGCTCACTGACGTGGGCCGGGGGAGGCGTTCTTGCATAGTCGTGGGCATGATTAAGACAGCCAAAGCTGAAGCTGAAGCTGAAGCCAAAGCCAAAGCCAAATAACTGCCTGCCAAGGAACCTACCTCCGACTGTGAGACAAACAAAACGCAACTGTCTGACGCGAGTCTGTGAGGACAAACTTAGGGCGGCACATCAAGTAAACTTTGCTCGTTTTTCTTTTGCTTTTATTTGCTTTTTGTGTTTGTTTCTTTTTGGGTAATTTTGGCTATTTTTAGCACACTGGAAAAAGGTAGGCCAAAAAGGCGTTTAGTGTACAACAACAACAGCAACAACAACAGCCGCAGCAACAACATGAAAGTTCACCAAAAATAATAGGAAATAAAATGAACTTGACGACGTTGCTATGTGCATATCTGTCTGTATGTATGTGTGTGTGTGTGGGTGTGTGTATGTATGCGTGTCTTAGCTGCTGGCTGCTGATGACAAAGTTGCCGTCAACCGTTGACGCTTTAGTTATGCATGAGGTCTAGGCCCTTTTTAGCTTAGTATATACTATACATTTACCGTTGTTGTTGTTGTTGTTGTTGCTGCTGTTGTTGCTGCCTTGCTGTTGCTGTTGCTGTATTTAGTTACGTACAAAAGCATGGCAAAGCAGCAAAACGCTTAAAGTGCCTGCATTCAATTTTATTTACTCGCACGTAGGCGCACAATGCCAAAAGTAAGATCCAATCCGCCCAGCGCCAACCACTTAGCCGCCATAGAGGCACAGTCAGTCTTACAGTCTTACAGTCACGCAGTCAGACACTTAGGCCCTGCCTTGGAAAGGAGGCAGCGAACGCTAACCGGGCCACAAAGCAAGCAGCCAAGTCAACCACCCACCCAGCAGCTGCCAAACACGCCCACTATGCGCTTTTTTAAATATATGTATGACGCTTCTGTGTGTATGTGTGTGTGTGTGTGTGTGTGTGTACGTGCACATATTTAGCTACACTTATGTATGCATGTACATACATACATATGTATGCAGTATATAGAAGTTGCTATGCTCTGCTCAGCTCTGCGCTCTGTGTGTAGGCAGCCCTGGCAGGCAGGCAGCCAGGCAGTCTGTCCATACGTCCATCGGCTTTTCACTTCTCGTTTTATTTTTTCCTTGCTATTTTTGGCAAAAAAAATTTTCCATGCGCTTCAATATGAACATGTTCATAATTTTTATGCTTTCTATTCACATTTTTTTTTCTTTTTTTCCCATGCCTTCTTTTCTGCTACAACTGCTTTCAACTGCTGCTCTGCTGCGATGCGCTGCTGCTGCGGCGTCTTCATCGTCTTCTGCTGCTGCTTTGTACGCTTGATTGTCGAGCTACTTGACTGCGGCTGCTGCTTGTAGGTGTCAGCCGTGTCGACAGTTGCCATGGCTGTGGCCATGCTTGGTACGCCTTGTTGGCTTTATGATTTTTCCACCTAACTTCTTCTCTTTTCCTTTCTAGTTTAGCTTCTTGTACTTCTTCTTCTTCTCCTTGTTGTTGTTGTTATTGTCGCCTTGTATGCCTTGCAGCATGACTTGGCGTACAATGAAAACATTTGTAGCTAGTTACAGCGAAAAAAGGAAAAACCAAAACCAACCAGAAACAAAAAAAAAAAAAAAAATCATATGTGCGCAAAATTTTGCTAGCATACTTGTAGGCGTACGCTTGCGTTTTTTCTGCCTCTTCGCTGCTTCTTCATTTGAATTTGTTCTATTTTTGTTTATTCGTTGTGCTTTTTTTTGTATTTTTCTTTTTTTTTTTTTTGGTTGTTGCATATTGCGAATTTTACGCTGACAACGTGCGCACGTTTTACGATTTAACGTTTACGTATACACGTCGCATAAATCAAAGGATACAAGTTGACAGTTCGAAATAAATCGAAAAACAGATTAGCCGCCGAAATGTCGGAAGCAGTCGTCATCGCTGCTTAGCGTTGCGTTGCGTTACGTTGCAGAGCAGCAGGCAACTACATCGTCATATGCTGCTGCTGCCATTGCCATTGCTGCTGTTGCTGCTTCAGCTAACGTTGTTATACGTATTGTGTTGTTGTTGTTATTTTTTTTTTTTTTATTTGTAGCTTTAGCTTATTGCTGCATAATAGCGTAACGCGACATCATGTAATCACAATGCGGCACCAATAATTTTCATGTCATATTCGCTAAGTTTGCACACTTTGCGGCCACTTAAGTGTGTAAGTGTGTGTACTTAATAAATAAAACGAAAATGCTTAGAAAAGCAAGGAAAAATGAAAAGCAAGAAAATCAAGCAGAAATATTACATATGAGTCTATATATGGGGAATGGGATGGTTGGGTATGCGGGTTGAACGTGGTTGACGTTATTTTTAAATATTTATAATTTTCTATTTTGAAACTTTTGCGTTTTTTGCTCTTTGCGCGACAATAATAACAACAACCATAAGACAAGACACAAATATAAAAACCTAAAAACAAAAATCACAAAAAAAAAAAAACATTTAAATTTGAAATAAGACAAGCAAAAAAAAAAAATAGAAAGAACAAAAATAATGAAAATCACATGTTTTCTACGCTTTGCTTGCGGCATAAAATTTTTGCTTTACGTTTGTCGCCTTTGACGACGTCGTCAGCATCAGCATCAGCATCAGTATCTTGTTGTAGTTGTTGTTGTTATTGTTATTGCTTTCGTCAAACGCTTAAGCAGCGCAAGCAAATATTTTAATCAACAAACATCATCATACTGTTGCACACACCTACCTACCTACCTACCTACATATGCATGCGAGTACAGACCGTTCCCATGCCCCATCATCTAGAAGATACTGCGTCTTTGTATCTAGATACATTCATACATACAGACACATGTATATGTATGTACGAGTATATGCATACGTGTCGCCTACCTATGTAGACGTCTTCTACGTAGGTTTGTTGACACAGCCCGACGCTTCATTCAAGCAAAGTAAATGTCACATGCGTGAAATTACGCTTTGCATACCGTGTGCGCCCACATCAGCGTTCGCTGCTCCCCCTTCTGCACCGTAGTACAATTGTCATTGTGCTGACCAATATAAACAACAAGAACCACCATAACAACAACAACAAAAATAACAACAACAACAGGCACAGCCAAAGAGAAACAAACCGACAAACCCAAACCCAAACCCAAACCAAGCCGATCCAATCCAATCCACCAAGCAAACAACAACAACAACAGCAACAGAAACAATAAAATTGTCGCATATTTTTGCCATTGTGGCAGTTTTTGTTTGCTGTTGTGCGTTTTGTTGTTGCTGTTTGTGTTGTTGTTGTTGTTGTTGGTTTCGTTTTTGGGCTCTATATTTAGTTAGCTATTGCAATTAATTTGCTGTCATTGGTAATTTTTGTTGTTGTTATTGTTTTTGTTTTCAGCGACTTTGCTTTTAATAGCTTAAATGAAATGCTTTCGTACAGAAATTGGTCAAAATTCGTTCTTCCCTATATACACACACACACAGTTATATATGTATATATATATTTTGGTGGTTTTTTTTTTCTTTTGTTTTTGTGTTGCTTTGGTTTTATTTTTATTTTGTTTTTATTTATAAATTTAGTTCTACTTATGCCTGTTGTTGTTGTTGTTGTTTGCTGGTTGTTGTGTTTTCTATTGTTTACGTCTTTTTTTTTTTTATTTTTTTGCTCGAGTTTTTGCGTCTCCCAAAAAACACTTGCGGCAAATATTTGTTGGCATTTATGACATTTTATGCGTCTAATAAAAATATTTATATATAAAAATAAACCGTAATAAAATGAAATTAAGCATTTATAAAACATTTGCTTTGTTTTTGTTTGCATCTCAATTAAAGTTCTGCAACCGGTTCACATTTTACGACTCACAGCCAAGCAAGGAAGTGGGTCATAAAAAGAACAGCAGCGGCACACAATGCGGCCCAATTGGACGCCGACTTGGAGCTACGTTCTGCTTAATAGACTTTGTAGCATTATTTACTAAAAGCTGACAAAAGAGGCTTGTTTATTATTATTCAGCTGGCGAGTTGTTTATTCCGCGAATGACTAATCTTTCACTTGGCAAAGCCACAGTGTCCTCATTGCGATAATCATACTAATAATATTTTTCACAAACAATATGCCAACCTTTCACTGGATTCAGCGCCGTTATATGCATTTGTGCAACTCAGCTCTGCTCAGCTCAGCTCAGTTCAGTTCAGTTCTGTTTTGTTTTGTTGCCAGGCAACGGCAACACATTCAAAGTCAACCGTGCAGCAAAATGTCGCCGCTGGCTGTGCGTATTCTATGGGACTTATCTTTTGCATATTTTATGTTTTAGAAATGTATTTATGCAATAAAGCGCTCCCACGCACACACACAGCAGGATTTACGAAAACAATTTTATTGACGTCACGGCCGTGCGTCCTTAGTGCCTATGACGAAAGTCTGGCACAGCAGCACACTAAAATATATTTCGGTAGGCGAATGAAATGAAATGAAGAACAGTCGAAATGACGCGATGAATGCATGAAAGGCATGAAAGGCATAATTTTCAATACATAACCGAACATACTGA